>JAVJGI010000050.1:27308522-27329930 GCA_035590275.1 Ibycter americanus | reverse complement strand
GTGCCCGCGGCCCAGGGCCAGCGGAGGCCATCGAGGGCGATGGGGCGGCCGGGGAGGAGGGCACGGGGCGCTACGCGGTGGTGACGCCGCAGGTGCAGAGGTTGGGCTCCTTCCGCCGGGCATCCCGCATGTACAAACAGCACTGGTCCACGCAGCACGTTGTGCGGGTGCAGGAGATGCCGGACGCCTGGACGGCTGAGCAGGGTTCCCCCCGGCAGCCCTCCCAGCGCAGCCGGCGGTGGGCGAGCCAGCGGGGAGCCGGCATCACCCGGTACCTGAGCCAGGCGGCGGGCGGCTGGCGGGACAGGCACCCCTGGGCGGACGGGTACCTGGGCACCAAGCAGCCCTGGCGCAGCAAGGTAACGCCGGCGGGGAGCCTGCCGTGGGTGCCGGCGGTGGGATGGAGCAGGGGGGCGAGCCAGCAGCTGGAGGGACCTAGGGTGGGTGGCATGTTGGGATGGCTGCTGGCTCACCGGGGCACGAGGCCACCAGTGCTGGGGGGTTTGCAGCACCCAGGGTGTGGGGGTAAGGGGGTGTGGGTGCACTGGGTGTTGGTGGGGGTCCTGCCACGGGGGGTAGGCTGGATGGGGGCGGCCATCGCCCGTTGTGCATCCCCCCCATGCACGGCCCCCTCGGGGACACTTGACTCTCGCGTATGGAAATGCTGAGACTCGATCCCCAGCTGGGGTGGCGAGGGTGGCACACCGACCCGGCGGGTGTCTGCTTTCCTGCCGGCTGCCTGGCCGCCCGCCAGCATGGGCTCCTGCATGTCACCCACCCAGCATCCCCCCAGCACGTGGCTGTGGGGCGCAACCGTGGGGAGCAGCCCCCAGCCCCACAGCTCAGCCCCCTTCTGTCATCTCCCCTGGAGGTGCCACCCTGCCCAGGGGTCTCCATCGCCCACCCCTCACAGCCCCTGTGGGGGTAGGGGTGAATTGTGGCATGTTGCAGTGGGGGTGGCACAGCCACCTCTGCCTGCTCCCACCTGCCCATGGTGAGTGGGACTGGGGGTCTCCAGGACCAGCCTTTCTCAGGACAGTCCCCACGGACGCCTTGGTGGCCCCATGTCCCCCCTTCCTGCACGGCTGCTCTCCCCTGACATGCAACACTCTTGGTGGGGAACCTGTTTGGGGGCTGTGTGATACTTGCTCAGGGTGCCTGCCATCGCTGGCTGTGGGATCCCTGGTTTTCTGTCACAGATGGTGGTTTTGGGGTGGTGACGGGGTGGGATGCTAGAGGGTGTTGGCACAGCCCTGCCGTGACGGAGCTGGGCTGGGTTGCTCCGTGCAGATGCAGTCACTGTGCAGCCTGCCCATCGTGCGGTACCAGGAGGCACAGGAGGAGGACGGGCTGGAGGACATGACTCAGCTGGAGTGAGTGTCCCCATCCCCTTTGCCACCCACCGTGACCCAGTGCCGCGGGGGACCAGCGAGGCTGCACCCCTTACCCAGGCACCCCACAGCCCCCACTGCTCCCACCACATCTGGTCCCAACACAGGGTCTGCTCTGGCCTTGTGGGACTGGGGACATGCTCGGGGACAGCAGACACCTCCTGTCCCCCTGCCACCCCCTGACGCAGCCTCTGCTCCATGGCAGGGACCTCCAGGAGGCTGCGGTGCTGAGCAACATCCGGACGCGGTTCGAGCGCCAGCTCATCTACGTAAGCTTAGGGCCACACAGCGTCCCCTGAAGACCCTGGGCGTGGGGTCTTTGGGGGGGTCATCGCCCTCTGAGAGCTCACAGCCCCAAACCCCACTCTCCCGCAGACCTACATCGGCAGCATCCTGGTGTCGGTGAACCCGTACCGGCTCTACAACATCTACGGGACGGAGCAGGTCCTGCAGTACGAAGGCAGAGCCCTGGGCGAGAACCCGCCGTGAGTACCGGGCTGTCCCCAAACGCTCTGCAGGGACAAGGGCACCCCTACCCACCATCACCCACCCCTGGGTCCTACAGCAGCCCCCCGGGTGTTCCCAGGCCCCCCGAGAACCCTGGGCTGTAGGGTGCTGGAGCGGCTGTGTCCATGCGTGGGGATGCTTGGAGCGCAGCGGGGGTCCCAGTGCTGGGGTAACGTGGCACTGCACCCCCCACCTCTGCTTCCCCCCGCCCCAGGCACCTCTTTGCCATCGCAAACGTCGCCTACTCCAAAGTGATGGATGCCAAACACAACCAGTGTATCGTCATCAGGTGGGACACAGCTGTCCCCACGCACGGCGCTCGGCTCTCCCCGGGATGGCCCCCAACCAGAGCTGCCCTAACTGCCGTTTGCAGGATGCTGCTGCCAGGCTGGCACGGCCCCAGGGCTGACGGGTGGCTCTGGGATGGGGTGCTGGGTGGGTTTGGGGTGGGTGCACCCTGCTCGGCTGGTGGTGACCCCGCTCTGTGTTTCAGTGGGGAGAGCGGCTCAGGGAAGACTGAAGCCACCAAGCTGATCCTGCGTTACCTGGCAGCTGTCAGCCAGAAACGCAGCACAGCCCCACAGGTAGGGTGCTGCCCTGGGGATGTCCCTGTCCCCATCCCCTTGTCCCACCTCCCTGAGCTCTCCTTCATCCCCTGCTCATGGCCTTGCTCTCTCCTTGTCCCCACGCTTCCACCTGGACCATGGCAGATAGAGGTACCGCGGGGGGGACACGTGGGCTGGGACGGTTCAAGGGGACTGAGCATCATGGTGGCATCTCTGTCACGTCACCCCAGCTGCAGGGGGACGGCAGGGATGGACAGCAGGAGCTCGGTGCATGCATGTGCATGGGGTCCTTGTGCTCTCCCGCATCCTTATGCAACCTGGCTGTGGTGCACACCTCGAGTTTTGGCAGCCATGGGTGTCTGCAGGGGACAGGAGGTGGCAGGGAGGGTGGCAGGGTGACAAGGGGGTTTACCTGCCATGGGGACAGCCCATGGTGTGTTGGGGTGACCAGGCTGACCCCCTGGCTCTCCCCATCGCCATGGCAGATTCTGGAGGCAACCCCCTTGCTGGAATCCTTCGGCAACGCCAAAACCGTGAGGAACAACAATTCCAGCAGGTTTGGGAAATTTGTGGAAATCTTTCTGGAGGAGTAAGTAATGCTGAGTGACACCCACGTGCGGCCGGTCCCCACCCCCAGTGTGTGTCCCCTGCCTCAGGGGTGCCCAACCCAGCCCCAGCCCCACTGCCAGGCTGCCCCTCGGCTCTGGGGTGGGACGCACGCAGGGACACTTGGGGACAAACCTTGGTGGGGGAAAAGTGATGCCTGAAGACGGGGCAGCATTTGCCATCCCTGGGGCAGCGGTGCTGTGCTCTGGGCTGACACCCTGACCACTCCCAGTCCCTGTCCCTGTCCCCATGGCCCGCCCCACCCTCGCTCAGCCCCACTGATCCCAGTTTAGGGGGATGCCCAATTTCACCCTGGGGTGCAGCATCTCCAGCCCTGGCTTGGGACCTGGGTGAAGGCACCTCTCCCTGCCCTCCCACCCCTGGTGGGGGGCACCTGGGGACCAGCACTGATCCCAGTGTTCCAGGGGGAGCTTCGGGGCAGGGGTGGGCACCGTGGCAGGGGGCTGTGCCAAGGTTGCCAGCCAGGTGCCTGCTCTCACCCCTGCAGCGGCTTGATCTGCGGTGCCATAACCTCGCAGTACCTGCTGGAGAAGTCCCGTGTGGTCTTCCAGGTGGGTGGCGAGGGGGTCCCAGACTCTGCCCCCCACCACCGCCCCCTCTACTGCCACCACCCCAGCTCGGTCCTCTGCTCCCCAGGCCAAGAGTGAGCGCAACTACCACATCTTCTACGAGATGCTGGCAGGGCTGCCCGCCCAGCAGCGGCAGCGGTACTGCCTGCAGGGCGCCGAGACCTACTACTACCTTAACCAGGTAGCAAGCCCCCTGCCCACTACCCCCTATGCTGCCTCCATTTCGGGGGGGCTGGCCAAGCTCGGGGTGCTGGTGGGTTCCTAAGTTCTCCTGGATTCGATGTGCGGATGGGGAGGGTGCTCAGGGTGGGTTGTCCCCCACCCCTACCCCTGGGTGCTGTCCCCTGGGACCCACTGATGCACCGAGGGGGCCATGCCAGGGTGGGAACTGCGAGATCCCCGGCAAGGACGACGCGGAAGATTTCCGTCGGCTGCTCAACACCATGGAGGTGCTGAGCTTCAGCGTGGAGGAGCAGAACAGCATCTTCCGCATCCTCTCATCTGTCCTTCACCTGGGCAATGTCTACTTTGAAAAATACGAGGTACCCTACAGGGAGCCAAGCCGCACTCCTCAGGCCCGATTCGGGATGTGGCATAGGGGGGTCACTGCATCCCACCGCCTCACCGTCTCCTGCAGACCGACTGCCAGGAGATCGCCACGGTGGTGAGCGCCACAGAGATTGGGACAGTAGCTGAGCTGCTGCAGGTCTCCCCTGAGGGCCTGCAGAAAGCTATCACCTTCAAGGTGACGGTGAGTGCGGGGGGGGCACAGACAAGGAGGGGGGTCCCTGGCCCCTGGGGACCACGGCTGGTGTTGCCAAAACCCCATCGTGCCGTTGGTTTTGTGTGCTCTAACCAGGAAACACTGCGGGAGAAGATTTTTACCCCTCTGACTGTGGAAAGTGCCGTGGATGCCAGGTAGAGGGGAAGGGGGCTGTGCTGCATGGGGGCATGGGGGGTGTCTGGCCCCTGGGGACAGGGCAGGAGGAGAAATGCCAGGCTGGGAAAGGGGACGGTCAGGTCCCCCAGTGCAGATTAGGCTCTCCAGTGATTAAAACTGCAGCCCTAAGGGCTGTCCCATGCACTACATGGGGCTGTGGTGAGTGTGGCCACGATGGTGGGGGTGTATGCGATGCCGTGCCATGCCGGAGCTCCAGCACTCTGCTCATCCCGCCCCTTCCCAGGGATGCCATTGCCAAGACCCTCTATGCCCTGCTCTTCGGCTGGCTCACAGACCGCATCAACAAGCTGGTGTACCCACGGCAGGAGGCCCTCTCCATCGCCATCCTGGACATCTACGGCTTTGAGGTGAGCAGGATCCATCCCTGCTCCATCCCCCTGACTGCCAGCCCCAGGACTGTGGGCTCTTGGGCTCCACGGACCTTCCTTCTCGCAGGACCTCAACTTCAACAGCTTCGAGCAACTGTGCATCAATTATGCCAATGAGTACCTGCAGTTCTTCTTCAACAAGATAGTCTTCCAGGAGGAGCAGGTGAGCCGGCGAGCAGTGCTGGGCTCTGCCCCCATGCTGAGCATCGCTGCAGGGCCAGGGCCATGGGGCTGACCGGGTGCTGGCCCCGCAGGAGGAATATATCCGGGAGCAGATCGAGTGGAAGGAGATCCCCTTCAGCGACAACCAGCCCTGCATCGACCTCATCTCCCAGAAGCCCTACGGCATCCTCCGGATCCTTGATGACCAGAGCTGCTTCCCCCAGGTGAGGGGCTGCCTGGTGACGAGGTGGTGAGGATGCTGGGCAGTCACTGTGATTGGGGAATCACTATGGCCCAGGGTTGCTCCGCTCCTGGGCTGTCCTGGACAACCTGGGAGACCCTCTGGATATCTCTAGGCTAGACAAGCCCTGAGAGGCCCCAGGTTGGTGCCACTGGAGCAGCATCCCCCAGAGGACTTGCTTTTGCAGGAATTACTGAAAAAACCCTCCCAGCTGCCCTATAAAAGAGGGAAGGGTGGTTGCACCCTCTCTGACGATGGGAAAACTGAGGCACAGAGCAGCAGATACCCATGACTGTGCAGCTTCTGAGTGGCAGAGCTGAGAGCAGGGTCTGGATGGTTGTCCAGGCATCCCCATCCCGGTGCCTACATTCCCGGAGCTGCTGAACTGCTCGAGCTATGTCTCACCCCTGTGTCTGTCCCCAGGCCACCGACCACACATTCCTCCAGAAGTGTCACTACCACCATGGGATGAACCCGCTGTACACCAAGCCAAAGATGCCGCTGCCCGAGTTCACCATCAAGCACTACGCGGGGAAGGTGACCTACCAGGTGTGTGGCAGTGGGATGCCCAGCTGAGGTTTTAAGGAGGCTTAAAAAGGAGCTTTACGGGGTTGATCCCTGGGGCAGGGGGTCCAGCTGAGGCCCCCACCCTGGCCTGGAGCTCCTCGCCTCCCCTCACCATGTCACCGGGCTCCTCACCATGAGGTTTTGCTCTTTGCCAGGTTCACAAGTTTTTGGATAAAAACTATGACCAGGTCCGTCAGGATGTGCTGGACCTGTTCATCAGCAGCAGGACCAAGGTAGGGCCCTGCCTGGCCCAAGCTCTGCAGTGCTGGTGGGACACTGGGCACTGATAGCCCCCTGCCATACACACCACTTTTAATGTCCCCAAGCATGTGCCCCAAGGCTGGTGAAGCCCAGGGGCACCAGAAGCAGGGGATGCCTCCAGCATCACCCTGTGCCCTTTTCGCACAGGGTCTTCTGGACTTGACCCCTCAAGTATTGGCACCAAACAGTCACATGGGCTGCTCTTGTGCTCCCCCATCCCTATCCCCATCCCTATTCGGGGAATCCAGCCACAAATAGGGGATACATCTCACTCAGGGCTGGGCAAAAAGGCAGTGGCAAGTCTGGAAAGAGGAGCCAGGAGAGCTGCACCATCCTGGTCACCTTCCTCCTCCCTAACCCTTCCCATCTCTCCAAGGTGGTGGCCAACCTCTTCTTCGGCCATGCCCAGGTGTTAGCCAGGCAGAGGAGCCTGGTCAGGAGGAGCAGCACCAGGACGCGGCGGTACAAGGCCCCCACCGTGGCTGCCCGGTTCCAGCAGTCGCTCCTGGACCTGGTAGACAAGATGGAGAGGTCAGGGCAGGCAGGGTGGGCAGTGCGGGCAGGCTGGGCAGCCAGACCATGCACAGGGGCTGGCAGGAGCAGGGTGACAGCCAAACCCAAGCCTGAGGTGGCCAGGCTGGCTTTGTCCCCTGTCCCTGGTGGCTGACGGGGTCCCTCTGACACAGGTGCAACCCCTTCTTTGTGCGCTGTCTCAAACCCAACAACAAGAAGGTGAGAGCTGGCCCGGGGCTTTTCTGCCCGTGGCAATGCCAGTGCTGCCTGCCCTTGCTGGCATGGGGGGCGTGTGGTGGGCAGGGATCTGCCTGCATGGCTGCCGATGCTTCTCCCCATTTCCTCCCCAGGAGCCGGGGCTCTTTGAGGCCGACGTGGTCAGCAGCCAGCTGCGGTACTCGGGTATCCTGGAGACCATCCGCATCCGCAAAGAGGGCTTCCCCATCCGCATCCCTTTCCTCGTCTTCATCGACAGGTGCCTGGGGGCTGTGGGTCGGGTACCACCATCCTGGCATGGGGAGACCACAGCTTGTGGATGTTTTGGGGGGTGGTGTTTGGCTAGGGGTTCCCCCATGGTGAGAGCGGGGAGCCCCCAGCTTTGGTGCACAGCACCGGGAAAAGCTGCTTTCCTAGGCATGGTGCTCATCGCTGCAGGGAGGGTCCATGCCGGTGTCCCGGTGGGATCCCATGTGGTGATGGTGACAGTGTCATGGGCTCACCCAGGTACCGCTGCCTCATTGATATGTGGTCCAGTGTCATTCCCAATGGGGCCAACTGCGTGGAGATGCTGAGGAACCTCTGCCCTGTCAGCCCCAGCATGTACTATGTTGGTGTCACCAAGGTACTGTCCCAGGCTTGGCTCTGGTGATGCCTGAGGGGAGGGTGGCTGAAGTGAGGGGCTCACAGCATCACCCCCCCACCTTCCCAGCTCTTCCTGAAGGAGCAGCTGTACCAGGCACTGGAGAGCAAGCGAGCCCGTGCCCATCACCTGGCCGCACTCACACTCCAGCGCTACGCTCGCACCTTTTTCATCAAGAGACGCTTTCGCTCCCTCCGCCGAAAGATCATCCTCCTGCAGAGCCGGGCACGGGGCTACCTGGCCAGGTGGGGGTCCTGGGGGGGCGGTGGGTGGGCACTGGAGGGTGGCAGAGGGTGACGAGTGCCCTCCCGCAGGCGGCGGTACCGGCGCATGCGGCGCACGCTCATCAAGTTCAGGTCGCTGGTGCACATCTATGTCAACCGCCGGCGGTACCTCAAGGTAAAGCGGGGGCTGGCACACCCCGGGGGGTCCCGGGCACCTGGTCCCACCCTGTTGCATGTTTGGTGGTGGGTCTGGAGAGGGCACAGTGGCACCCCCAGACCCCAAGCCCCCCCCAGACACCATCCCCACCAGCTCCTCCATGCCCCATGGGGCATGGGCAGTGCCTCTTTGGGGTGAAAGCCTGGTGATGCTGGGGGGGCAGTGGCACCCAGGGGGGTCCTGCTGCCTATGGGTCTCCCTCCCTTGCTCCCAGCGGGGGCTCAGTGTGGCTGCTCTATTTCCAGAGGAAGGAGGATGCCCGCCGGCGGGCAGAGGAGGAGAAGGAGAGGATGAAGCAGGTAATGGGGTGTAGACGGGCGGCATGGGGGGGAGCACATGTGTGATGCACATTGCAATCCGTGTTGCTGTGCCCTCGTCCCTGCCATGTGCTTGCCCCTATGCTGCTGGCTGAGGCACCCATGGGTGCTGGGACAGGGAGCAGCGTGGCAGTGGGTACATCCCTTGTGATGTGCCACCAGGAGCTGACAAGGAGGGAGGTGGTGGATGTCACCCACCTGGAGATCCCGGCCGAGCTGATGGGGCTGCTGGAGGCTGCTGCAGGTGCGTGTGTCCTGCACCGCCACCGGCACTGCTCCCAGTCCCTTGTCCCCATCCCTGCGGCTGTGCTGTAGCTGCCCGCTGTGCCGTAGCTGCCCGGGAGGTGAATGCTGGTTGTGTGGTCCTGGTGCCACCACCGGCGCTGCAGCCCGACTCCCAGCTCACCCTCCCACTCGACATCAACGACTACCCCATGGCCAAGTACGTGCGGGGCCACTTCCAGGTAAGGTGGGCGCCGCGGGCTGGCGGCGGGGAGCCTGCCCCAAGTGGCAGCCAGCTTTCGGGGAGTCCTCGACGCCCTGGTCGTGGCTGAGCGGTTAGGTTCAGGGTCCCCGCAGTGGCTCTGCCCGGCGGCTCCCCGCACCATCCCACCGTTCCCTGCCCCGGCTTCGGCCCCCGGGATGCTGCGGGGTGTGAGAGGGGCCGGATCCGGGGCGGCTGCGGTGCTGCAGGGAGCTGGCCGCCGCCTCCCTCCCTCCTCGTGGGTTCCTGTCGTCTCCAGAGGCCGGGGGGACCCCGCTGAGGTTATCGGAGAGAGACCCGCCGAGCCCTCCTGGACGCCCGACGCGGGGCAGATCCTGAAACGCTGGGGCGGGAGACCAGGTCGCTTTGCTCCTGGGACCCCAGCCCCATCAACGATTGCTTTGCCCCTTCCTCCTCCTTGCCCCCTATTTTTGCTGTGTGTTTCCCAGTCCCCAGCATCCCCAATGCCAGCGCCGGGGCCGGATCCTGCTCTCAGCCTCACTGAGGTGCTGGCATCTGTGGTGCTGGCAGCACAGCCTGAGCCCGTCCCTGCCCCGCTGCAAGGAGGCTGCCGGCCCCATCCTGCACCCCAGCCCTTTTGCAGCCCCACAGTCCCCATTCAGCATCAACGCCATGCTCAGCACCATGGGGCTGGCCCCTCGCAGCCTGAGGCTATCCCCGGGGCCTGGGTAGCCACGGGTGCGGGTGTCACCGCAGGAACCGGCGTTCGGGATGCTGACGGCCCCGCTGGCAGCCCCCCTCACCCGGCTGGACGAGGAGCTGTGCCATGAGGCGCTTAGCATCTTCCAACTGGTAGGTAGGATCCAGCACAGGATCCGGCACTGTGGTCCCCTGCCCGCTCCCTGCCCGGGGCCGGAGGGAGGACCTCGCTGTCCCTGCGGCAGATCCTGCGGTTCATGGGGGACCCGGGGCTGGGCGGCCCACAGGAGACCCTCTTCGGCAACTACATCGTGCAGAAGGGGCTGTCGGTGCCGGGGCTGCGGGACGAGCTCCTGGCACAAGCCGCCAACCAGGTCTGGCGTAACACCAACGTCAACAACGAGGAGCGGGGCTGGCTGCTGCTGGCCACCTGCCTCAGCGCCTTCCCTCCCTCCGCCACCTTCGAGAAGTACCTCCTCAAGTGAGCTGGGGCTGGGGACAGGGACGGGGACCGGGGCTGGCTGGGACCCTCAGGGATAGCCTGGCACTCATGCCTGGGGACACTGCTGGGGCTCTCCAGTGGCTCTCTGGGCCAACCTGGCACATGTGCCTGAGGATGCTGCCTATGTCCCTCCAGGTTCCCTTGGGTCAGCATGGCACATGTGCCCAGGGAGGCTACCCAGGTCCTGCTGGGGATGCTCTGAGCTCCCTCCGTGGGCCCCAGGGCCAGCCTGGCACATGTGGCCAGGGATTATGCTCAGGCCCCTCCAGGATTCCTCTGGCTAGCCTGGCAGATGTGCCCAGGATGCTGCTGAGATCCCTCCAGGGATGCTCTTAGTCCCTATGTGGTCCCCTCAGCCAGCCTGGCACACGTGCCTGGGGGTGCCGCCCATGTCCCTCCTGCAGCATCCTTCCTTCCCCACAGGTTCGTCTCCGACTACGCCTTTGCTGGCTACAAGCCGGTGTGCCAGCGCAAGCTGATGCACGCCATGGCACAGTCGCAGCTGGGTGCTGCGGCCGCCCGTGCCTACCCACCCTCGCTGCTGGAGTGGACGGCGAACCGGCAGCAAGCCAGCATGGCGCTCGACCTCCACTGCTTCAATGGTGCGGGGCAGCACGGGGCTGGGGGCACAGCGACAGTGATGGTCGGTCCCAGCTTGACCACCGTGCCGCTGTCATGGGCAGAAGGGGACTGGCTCACCCCCTGTCGCTCCACAGGTGACCAGTTCTCCTGCCCCATCCACTCCTGGAGCACGGGCGAGGACCTGGCAGGGCATGTCCTGAAGCACAGGTACGCGCTGGCTCAGCACCCACCCACCCAGCACGGCGAGCACCAGGCACAGCATCACCCTGGGGCTGTTTCAGGACCTGGGAGCCGGGATGTCCAGCTCATGGGCAGGGTGTCCCCGCAGAGCCAGGGCACCACTGGCTGCCCGAGCCTGTCCCCAGCATCCTGCTGTTGGCAGGGGGCTGACAGAAGGCTGGCGTGGCTGGTCTGTGGCCATGAAGGCGGGTGCCCAGTGGGCCGAGCTGGCTGGCCACGACTATGTCCTGGACCTCATCTCTGACCTTGAGCTGCTCCGGGGCTTCCCCAAACAGAAGTCCTGCTTTCTCATCGCATGGGAGGGGGCCGAGAGCCACAGCAGGGACAGCCGGGCGTAGGTACCCGGGCAGGGACCAGTCCCCCGCTGCGGTGCTGGTGGGGGAAACACCAGCACCAGGCTGGATGGGTGCTGGCAGAAGTGTGGGGCAGGGTCCCGGGGGGGATCTGGCACCCAGTGGGTGCACAATGAGCGCATCCTCCCTCTCTGCAGGGTGCTGGGACACGGCTTGGATTTGGATGAGGTGCCTCCTCCCCCAGCTGTGAAAGCCCCCACGCTGCCAGCCACAGAAGCATACCAGCCCCATGGTAAGACATCAACCCCCCCGGCCCCCCAAGCTGCTGGCGGGCCTCTGCCAGTGAAGCCCTGCTGCTACCAGTGGCTCATCCCTCCTTGTCCCCCAGCAGATGGTGAATTTGGAGAGCCACGGAGCCAGAAGGGTCTGGACCGGTACCTGGACAGCCTCTTCGACCCCGTGCTCTCCTACGGCAATGGGGTGAGAGGGACATCCCCCTGCCCAAGGCAGAGGGACCCCAGTGTTTTGGGGGTGCAGGGGGCTTGGCCTCCATCCCCTGACACCTGCCCCCCAGGAGCTGGAGAAGCCGGCCGTCATCTCACAGAGGATGAAGGGAAGAGGTGGCGTGGGAGGTGGGGACAGTGGTGGTGATGCCAAGCGGAGCG
This sequence comes from Ibycter americanus, assembly GCA_035590275.1. Lineage (NCBI taxonomy): Eukaryota > Metazoa > Chordata > Aves > Falconiformes > Falconidae > Ibycter > Ibycter americanus. The sequence continues at coordinate 27,318,154 of JAVJGI010000050.1, read as the reverse complement.
GACCCCCCGTGCCTGCGGAGATGCGTCAGCCGAGGGGTCAGCACCCCGATCACTCCTGCATCCCGACCCAGCTCCCTGCCTCAGTTTCCCCACCTCGTCCCTGGTGTGAGGCACAGCCCTGCACCCAGCGCCCTGCAGGCCTGGTACGGGGCTGCAGGGTGCCCCAGCTGAGCTCTGCTCCTTTGCTGCCACAGCCCCGGAGCCAGCCCCGTCCCCACAGCGCCAGGTAGATGCCAACCAGCCGCCTGGGCCCCCGGTCAGTGGGGCAGGGCTGGGGGGGGGTCAAGTCTTGCCCAGTCTCCGCTGCAGGGCAGCTCTCCCGGGCAGCTTCCTAGGGAAGGGGGCAGCTGGAGGGTGCCAGATGCTGATGGCGCAGTGTCCCTTGCAGGGAAGAGCAGCGGAGGGGACACCAGCCCGTGTTCCCCAGCCCCGGCCCTACTTGCAGAAAACTGGTAAGGGGTCCCAGCTCAACAGGGTGGCAGTGGGGACTTGTGGCACTGAGCCAGGCCCCAGGCATGAGGACAATGCCTGGCCCCTGCCTGAGACGTGTGCTTGGCCCCACAGTGCCCGTGGGCCAACGGTGGCCGGGCGAGCTGGTGCGGCATTCCCGGCTCAACTCGGAGCACTTCCCACGGCCCACACATGACATCCGCAACATCATCCGGCAGTGCCAGCCAGCCCCGCATGGCTCCCAGCCCCCCAGGTACCCACCCCGGCCCCCAGCCGAGCCACTGGCCTTTCCTGCCTGTGGGTGCGTGTGCCGGGGTGCAGGTGATGCCAGGTCACAGGTGATGCTGGGGATGCAGGTGATGTCGGTGCAGGTGATGTTGGGGTGCAGGTGATGCCAGGTCACAGGTGATGCTGGGGTGCAGGTGATGTCGGTGCAGGTGATGTCGGGGTGCAGGTGATGCCAGGCACAGATGATGGTGGGGATGCAGGTGATGCCAGGTACAGGCAGTGCTGGGCTGCAGGCGATGCTGGGGTGCAGGTGATGCCAGGCACAGGTGATGCCGGGGTGCAGGCAATGTCAGGATGCAGGTGATGCTGGAGGTGCAAGCAATGGTGGGGTTGCAGGGGATGCCAGGGTGCAGGTGATGATGAGGGTGCGGGTAATGTAGGGGTGCAGGTGATGCCGGGATGCAGGCAACGTGGGGTGCTGTCTCTGCAGCAAGCTCTTTGGGAAGAAGCTGGACCCCCACGAGGAAGCCATGCAGATCCTGAAGGAGCAGCTCTCGGCAGCCCGGGTCCCGGCAGCTGTGGTAGGGATGTGACCACCCCCGTGTCCCCCACGCCGGACTGGGGGAGTCACTGGCCCTGATGGCAGCTGGCTCTCTGCCTCGCAGGGGCCCAAGGAGCCGGTGGCCGCGGTGAAGCCGGTCACCAGCGGCAGGTACCAGCTGCGAGCACCAACGGAGCGCCTGGCAGCCACCCGGCCCCCAGGTATTGCAGGGCAGAGCTGTGGCACTGGGGGGGGGGCAGGGCAAAGTGGGGCCCCTCATCCTCCCCAACAGCACCGGGTGATGCCTGATGCAGCCAAATGTAGGTCTGGCTCTACAGCATCCTCATGGGATAACAGCTAAACCCTCCCTGCCCCACAGCTGGACCCTGTGTCTGTTTGCCCCAGTGGAGGGGGGCTGTTCGTGGTCCCCCCCAGGGATGTACAGGGTTTTCTGTCCCTTCGCAGTCTCCGTCTCACGGGAGCTCCCGTCTGAGGCACAGCAGGTCCAGACCCAGCTGCACCGGAGCTGCAGCGAGGACTTCTACACCTACCACAACGTGCCCTGGAAAATATACATCCGCAAGGAGGTGCGGGGTGGCGGGAGGACAGGCTGGTGTCCAAGGGGGGTAAAAGAGGCTTTTCACCAAGCCTGAGCCCCTGCAGAGTGGGCAACACCAGTAATGCAACACTGGTCTTGCTCCTGGCAGGTTTTCTACCCCAAGGACAACATCAACAACCCACTGCTGCTCGACCTCATCTTCCGGCAGGTGAGGCACCGAGCTGGCCCCAAAGCCCCCCTGGGGTCGCCCGAGAGCTGGGGTGTCCCCCCACCACGGTGATGGTTTACTCATCCCACCACGGCCGTCCCCTCTTCCCCTGCCGAGCTGTGGTGGAGAAGCAGAGGGTGTCCCTGTCGGCTGCCCCAAGCTGGGGGAGGGCCAGGCAGGGCAGAGGGGCTGGGGGGCACACTGCTCCCCCCGCACCGCCCCACTGCTTCTCACCCCCTTCCCTAGATCTTCAACGACACGCTCTCTGACACCTGCATCCGCATCAGCCAGGAGGAACGGCTCCGCTTGAAAGCCCTCTTTGGTAACCCTCGCCTGCTGCTCCCGGGCTGGGGGGCAAAAACCTGGGGGGCTCACACCCAGCTCCTCCACCTGCCCATCCTCACCTCCTGGGTATCTCTAAGCCACCGCTGGCTCTGCTTAACCCCAGGGTAGTTTTGCCTCCAAATACAACGAGCCCCCTGTGATTTAGTGCTCCACAAAGGCATGAGTTGTGTCAGGTCTCAGCCAGGCTCGCTGCACTGGGGGAACACCTGGCTCTCCATCACGGTCTTGCCAGGCTTGGGAAGGGGATGAGCATCCCTGCTCTCGCTGTGAACCCTGTGACCGAATCCCCCCTGGGGAGCTGGGGGGCTCACCAAGGGGGTATTTCTCCCCACAGCGGAAAACAAGCTGGACTCCTTCAGCCCCGTGGCCACCGAGAGCGTCAAGAGGGAGATCATCGCCGCAGCCCGGGACAGCTGCGAGGTGTATTTCTCACGCCTCTTCCCCGCCACGGTGAGGGTCCAGCCACAGGGCCGGGCAGGGTGGGGGGCACCGCAGCTCCGAGCCCCCGGCTGAGGCAGTGTGCCGGCCCGCAGGGCAGCGTGGGGACGGGTGTGCAGATCCTGGCTGTGTCCCACGCTGGCATCAAGCTGCTGCGGCTGGTGAAGGGCACCAATGTCCCTGGGGAGCAGCTGCGGGTGCTGCAGGTGTACAGGTAGGGACGAGGAGCCTGGGCGGTCCGGGTAGGATGGGTGCTGTGGGTGCTGGGATGGGTGCTGTGGGTGCCAGGTGTTACAGCCTCCCCTCACCCTGCCCCAGCTACACCGACGTGCTGTTCGTGACCACCCCGTCCAGGAACATGCTGGAGCTGAACCTGCGCAGCGAGAAGCTCATCCTCTTCTCCCCCAAAGCCCCCCAGGTCAAGGCCATGGTCGACCACTTCATCACGGAGCTCAGGAAGGTGCGGGGGCTGCCCCGGGACCAGGGGGCTGGCTGGGGGCATGTCCTGGGGGCTGGACCCTGACTGTGTGCCCACATTTGGGGGGCTGGGGTGGGCAGTGGAGGGCACCCTACCAATGGGACTGTCTGGGGTGGGTGTGAGCGCCCTGGGGTGGTCCTGTGGCCATGGGTGCTTGAAACCCCAGTGCTGGGTGGGATGCGGGCGTGTGTGGATGTGCGTGGGTGTGCACACGTGTGCCCGCGTACATGGGCTGTGCCAGCCCCTGCTGTGCCCAGGACTCCCAGTACGTGGTGGCCGTGAGGAACTACAGCCCGGAGGACGGGAGCCAGCTCAGCTTCCACAAAGGGGACATCATCCACCTGCAGCCGCTGGAGCACCCTGAGAGAGGTGAGCATCCCCCCCACACTAGCCCCCCATGCCAAAACACCCTCGATGAGGGGCACAGCGGCAGCAGGACTGGTGGCTTCACCAGCCCCCAAGGTGGCCGTGCCCTGGCCTTGCATCTTGTGACACCCTGTGTCCCCATGATGTCCCCACAGACCACTACTATGGCTGTGTGGTCCGCAAGAAGGTGATGTACCTGGAGGAGCTGAAGACGGGCACCCAGGATTTCGGTAGGTGCCACGCTGTCCTCGTGTGTGTCCCTGGCCCGTGTACACTGCCCTCAGCTGTGTCCCCTCCTGGGGCTGGGGCATGGGGCAGGATCCTGCCTCTGTCACCCCTCAGCAGGATGGTTTGGGCTCTTTTTGGCACCGACCCAATGCAGGGGGATGCTCCCCTGCTGTTCCCACCCTGGGTGGCACTGGGTGCTGCCGCACGTGCTGCCCCACCTGCCTGCAGGTGATGGGCTTTGTGGCCCCTGGTCTGCGCCTTTACCTTGAGCAATGCCCAACCGCAGCCATCTCCAGCCAAAACCTGCATCCAGACCCCTGGCAAGGCCTCGGGGGGCAGGGGGCAGGAGGAGCGGGCAGAGGCTTTTTGGGGGGTGACCCACAGGGCTGCCAGCCCGGGGCCATCCCCACCATCTGCCTGGAACAGGGTGGAAGTTCGGGGCCATCCACGGCAGGTCAGGGCTCTTCCCTACTGAGTACGTCCAGCCCGTCGCAGCCCCCGACTTCGTGAATTTGCTGGCAGAGAGGAAAGAGGAGCCCAGGGACAAGCAGGGCAAAGTGGCAGCTTCGGCGGCTGTGGCCGTGGCCGTGGCTTCCACCACCGTGGCCCAGGAGCTGGACCGGAAAACCGAGGTGGGTGCTGGCTTGGGGCTGATGCCAGCACCGTGCCGGCTGTGCCCAGCACCCACGGCCCCGCTCCGCAGGCATCCCAGGGCAGCACCACCTTCGTGGAGGGTCCAGGGGGAGACGGCGGCGAGCGGCTCGGGGATGCCACAGGGATCCGGCCCATGCTGGCTTTTGCCCGGCAGTATTTCCGCGCGGCACGGCACGGGACCACGTGAGTGCCCAGCAGTGGGACGGGGACACCCCGAGGTGGGGACACCCGTGCCCACCTGCTCCCTCGTCCCTCTCTTAGGGACCCCTGCGGGACAAAGGCCAGGAGGGATGTGCCCGGTGTGCTGGAGATGCTGACATTCACCAAGGTATGGGGAAGCAGGGTACCTCGGTGTGCCCCTGCCCTGCTGTCACCTGCAGGTCCCCCTGAGGTCCCAGTGTGATCGGGAGCTCCCCGAATGCCACCCCAACACCCAGCCCATCCCTCTGGCTGCTCCCGGGAGCTGACCCTCTCGCCCCATCCCCAGATCCCCATCCAGGAGTCGCTCATCGAATTTGTGGATGGTGGCATCAACAAACTGGCCGCCGAGGCTTTCCAAGGTAGGTGGGGGGCACGAGTGCCCCGACCCCCTGTCCCACAGCCGTCCCCAGCCCCAGCCTCAGAGAGGGGTGGGGGACAGGACCAGGGTGGGCAGATGGGGTGTCCTTGGGGGGGGGGTTAGCTCCTCTGATCCCACCGCCCCATGCGCCCGGGTTGTTGCCCCCACTCAGAGGACTGTGTCCCTAGGGAAGTAACAGGGTGAGCTGTGTCACTGTGTGGCTTTGTTGTCCCCAGCCGTGATGAAGTTTATGGGTGACCACCCTCTGCGGGGACAGACGGAGCTGGACGCTGTCTGCACCATCCTCAAGGTAAATCCGCCACTGGGGCGGTGAGCCCTGGGGGTGGCTTGGGCAGGGGGTGGCAGCCGTGTGGCAACCATGCCTGTCGCCCAGCTGTGTGCGGAGCACGAGGTCCTGCGGGATGAGGCGTACTGCCAGATCATCAAGCAGATCACCAACAACACCAGCTCCAAGCCGTGAGTCCCTACACCCGTGCCACCCACCCCGGCTGGGACAACAGAGGCTGGCACTTGCGTCCCTGGCCAGGCTGAGCTGCCCCAGGGTGGGGGGAGACCTGAGACCCCCATCCTGGCAGCAGGCTGCGCTGCTCCCTGGCGTGATGGGTGCTGTTGCAGCCACCGTGGGCACCCTCACCCTTCATGGGGGCTCAACCTTTGCTCTTCCCGGCAGGGACAGCTGCCAGAAGGGCTGGAGGCTGCTCTACATCCTTGCTGCCTACTACAAGTGCTCCGAGGTGCTCAGGCCCTTCCTCTTGGCCTTCCTGCAGGATGCTAGCAAGCACCCGGAGCTGCCTTTCCATGGTAGGGGCTGTGCACGCCCCAGGGTGCTGGGTGCATGGCGGAGGAGAGCACCCAGGGGTGTCATGGGGCTCAGGAGGTGCTTTAGCACAGCCAGTATCATGGCTCATCCCTGTCCTTCACCCTGGTCCCTGTCCTTGCCAGGCATCGCCAAAGCCTGTGAGCAAAACCTGAGGAAAACCCTGCAGTTTGGCGGCCGCAGCCTCTTCCCCAGCAGCATGGAGCTCAGGGCCATGGTGGTGAGGCTGGGTGCTCATGGGTGCCCATGGGCATGGGGCGGGGCTGATGCCAGCTTCAGATCCCCCCGGAGGTTCTGGGTCCCCCCCATGGGCTCAGGATCCCCCCCGGACCCTGCCCTGGAGTTGAGCTGATGGCCCCTTGCTGGCATGAGGAGCACAGTCCTTTTTGGGGTCTGCTCTCCAGGAACACCGCTTTGGGGGTGCCCTGAGCTTTCCAGGGTCCCCAGTGGGGACGCAGCTCTGGGCACATGGGGTGGGTGGCACGATGGCTCACTCGAGCAGGGTGGGCAAGATACAGGATGATCCCCATGGGATGGTCCCCACAGGATAGCTTAGGGATTCGGGGTGTCCTTTGGGGTGTTGCTGTGTGAAGGGCCCCCCTGCACCCCAGCATGTTCTCCCCGCGCAGGCTGGACGCAGTGCCAAGCGCCAGCTCTTCCTCCTGCCCGGTGGCATCGAGAGGCACCTCAAGATCAAGACGTGCTCGGTGAGTCAAAGAGGGCAAGAGGCTCGATGCACCCCGGGCTCGCGGTGACGCCCTGGCTGTGGGCGCCCCGAGGGTGTGGATGTTGGGGGACTGCATCCCTTGGCTGTCCCTGAGCTGGGGGACTTGGTTCTCCGGGAAAAGGAGATCCTTTTCTGGGGACCCCCATGGGATGAGCCCCAATGTAGGACCCATTGGTGGCCCTGAGCATGGCAGAGGGATGTGGCCACGTCCCAGCCGCCTGTCCCCATGCCCAGGTGGCTCTGGATGTGATCGAGGAGCTGTGCGGCGAGATGGGGCTGCAGCACCCCGAAGCTTTTGACGAGTACATCCTCTTCGTGGTGACCGACAGAGGTGAGGGACTGGTGGGGACGCAATGGCCATGCCACTGTCGGGTTCCACGTGTGGCAGCCATGCTCAGGCTCCCGGGGCGGCGCAGGGCAGAGTGTGCGGCCGCTGACCCGCCGGGAGTACGTCCTGGATGTGGCCGCCGAGACGGAGCGCCGGGATGCCAGCTACACCTTCTGGTGCCGCCGCGTGGTCTGGAGCCAGCCCCTCAAGTTCGACAATGAGCTCTATGTCACCGTCCACTACAACCAGGTCAGGCCACCCCTCCAGACTCCCCCGGGGCCACCTCCCTGGGTCCCCCCCCAGAGCGTGCCCCATCCCCAAGCCGTGTCCCTGCGCTCTGTCCCCCCCCAGGTGCTCCCCGACTACCTCAAGGGGCTGTTCACCGTCCTGCCGCCTGCGAGGCCGGGAGAGCAGCACTTCCCGCACGTGGCCAAGCTGGCTGCCCTCCAGCACCGCGCCAAGGACCGCCACCAGCTCCCCACCGCGTATGGCCAGGGTCCGGGGTGGGGGGGCATATCCCATGGGGTGTGGGACCCACTGGCCAGCGCCGGCCCTGACCCCTGGCTCCCCGCAGGCGGGAGGTGCAGGACTACATCCCCCCGCAGCTCTTCCGCCTGCTGAAGGCCCAATCCTGGCTCCACCTGGTGACCCAGCACATGCAGCAAGCCCAGGCGCTCAGCGCCCATCAGGCCAGGGCACAGTTCCTGGGTGAGTGGGGATGGGATGGGGACAGGGAGGTGATGCTGCCGGGGAAGCGAGGCTAATGAGGATGTGATGCTAATGAGGATTCAATGCTACTGAGGATGCAATGCTGCTGGAGATGCAGTCCTGCTGGGGATGCAAGGCTGCTGGGGATGCGATGCTGCCCAGGAGGCAATGCTAACGAAGACAAGATGCAGCCTGGGGTGTGATGCTGCTGGGTGGCTCCTCCGTGGGGAGCCTGGGACAGGCAGACCTTGGCCCTGTGTGGAGCCTGGGGTGCTGCATGGCCAGGGGGATGCTGCACATGGAGGGCAGGACCGCAGCGGCAGGGCAGGGCAGGGCAGGGCAGGCAGCTCCCAGGCCCCACGCTCAGCCACCCGTCTCCCAGCAGGCTGCAACAGGGCCCTTTGACTGCTCCTGGGTCCAATCCTGTCCCTGGTCTAGAGCCTGAAGCGGTGCAAGGCTCTGGGGGCTGACCCAGCTGCTGCCAAGCATGGGGCTGGCAGGGACCCTTGGCAGAGCCCCCGTGGGTGCGAAGGACCCCAGGGCCCAGGCAGGAGGGGGTGGCAGCAGGCGCTGAGCCCCCCGTCCTCCGCCTCGCAGGGCTGCTGAGCGCCTACCCCATGTTCGGCTCGTCCTTCTTCTACATCCAGAGCTGCAGCAACAACGCCATCGTTTCACCCTGCATCCTGGCCGTCAACCAGAACGGCCTCAACTTCCTCAGCAAGGAGACCCATGTAGGTGGGGGCTGTGTCGGGGGTGGGGTCCCGTGGGCATCACCTGGCCAGGGCACCCCACGCTCCTGCCTCCCACCCCCCCCCAACTTCACTGCGGGGACAGGGCCAGGCAGCCCATGGGATGTGACAGCAGGTGGGGGGATGCTGTCCCTCTCCGAAGCGGGCGGGGGTCCCAGATCTACCTGCCCGTGCCCACCCTGTGCGTGGGGCTGCATCACCGGCACCCTCCGTCCTGCCCCCACCCGCACCCGTTCCCGTCCTCAGTCCCCTCGCTGGGGTCCCTGGGACACCCGGGCCACCCCTCCTGTCCCCCCCATCCCCAGGAGCCCATCGCCAAGTTCTCGCTGAAGGAGATCCAGTCGACGCGGACGCAGCGGCCGGCAGCCGGATCCAGCTACCCCTACGTGGAGATCACGCTGGGTGACCTGCTGGCCCAGGGCATCACCCAGCTGCAGCTGGAGCAGGTGGGGGACACCCGCTGGGGACCCTGCCAGGGAGCGCACGGTGGTGGCCCGGCCACCAACAACGTGTCCCCCTCGGCAGGGCCTGGAGCTGTGCCGTGTGGTGGCTGCGCACATGGAGATGCTGCTGGGTGCCCGGGAGAAGAGGCTGACGCTGCCGCCCAGCGAGATCACCCTGCTCTGAGCCTGCCGTGGGGCACGGTGATGGTGGCCATCCCGGGGTGGCCGCAGCTGGGCCAGTGGCCACCGTCCCCTGTCCCCTCGGTGCTGCTCACCCCGCGCTGTTGTTCTTGGCTTTTATACACACCCGTCAGCCTGGCCCGGGGCGGCCTCGGTGGTTCTGTGCTGCGCTCGCTGCTGCGGGGTGGCCGCTGTCCCCCGTGCCTCAGTGTCCCCATGTCCCCGTGCCTCAGTGTCCCTGTGCCTCAGTGTCCCTGTGTCCCTGTGCCTCAGTGTCCCCGTGCCTCAGTGTCCCCATGTCCCTGTGCCTCAGTGTCCCCATGTCCCCGTGCCTCAGTGTCCCCGTGTCCCTGGGCCTCACTGTCCATGTGTCTCAGTGTCCCCATGCCTCAGTGTCCCCCTGTCCCCATGCCTCAGTGTCCCTCTGTCCCTGCGCCTCAGTGTCCCCATGCCTGTGTCCCTTTGTCCCTATGCCTCAGTGTCCCCATGTCCCCGTACCTCAGTGTCCCCATGCCTCAGTGTCCCTGTGTCCCTGTGCCTCAGTGTCCCCAAGTCCCCGTGTCCCCAAGTCCCCGTGCCTCAGCCGCTGCCGTGCCCCGTCTCCC
>JAVJGI010000050.1:27288088-27307416 GCA_035590275.1 Ibycter americanus | reverse complement strand
GGCCTCCCGCGGGAGCCCCCCGAGCCCCCCGACGAGCGCAAGCGCCGGCACCAGGAGGACTCCGGCTCCGAGCCCAGCGACTACGAGGAGCAGAAGGAGGAGGAAGAAGCTCGGAAAGTCAAAAGCGGCATCCGCCAGCTTCGCCTCTTCAGCGCCGAGGAGTGCGCCAAGATCGAAGCTCGCATCGAGGACGTGGTGTCCCGGGCGGAGAAGGGGCTCTACAAGGAGCACACGGTGGATCGGGCACCCCTGCGGAACAAGTATTTTTTCGGGGAGGGCTACACCTACGGGTCTCAGCTGCAGAGACGAGGCCCCGGTCAGGAGCGCCTGTACCCGCGGGGAGAGGTGGACGCCATCCCTGAGTGGGTGCACGACCTGGTGATCAGGAAGCTGGTGGAGCACCGGGTGATTCCCGAGGGCTTTGTGAACAGTGCCGTCATCAACGACTACCAGCCGGGAGGCTGCATTGTCTCCCACGTGGACCCCATCCATATCTTTGAGAGGCCCATCGTCTCCGTCTCCTTCTTCAGCGACTCGGCGCTCTGCTTCGGGTGTAAATTCCAGTTCAAACCCATCAGGGTCTCGGAGCCCGTTCTCTTCCTGCCCGTGAAGAGGGGAAGCGTCACGGTGCTCAGGTAACTCGCCCGCATCGCCAAGGCCTCCGCTAACGTGCCGGGGCTCGGTTGTGTAACGCTGATCATGAGGCACACAGATGCACACCCCGGTGGTGGCTCGGGCTTGATCTCGCCCGCCTGTAGGCGTGCAGGGTCTTGCTGCAGCAGAAGGGGTGAAGGAGGGATTTGGGGGGGGGGGGGTCGTGCCGCTGCGGTGGATGGAGATTTGGGTGGATGATTGATTCTGGGGGGGTGCCCGCTCCATGTGGCTCGAGGTGAGTTCTGATGGGAGCGCGGCCACTTGCGGAGCCCAGCTTTGCCATAGTTCCCATAAACAGTTAAAATAACATATTGAGACACAAAATGGATCCTCTGCCCGAGAGTGGTCAGAGCAGAGCAGCTGGTTGGGATGGGGCTCCTGGGTCTATTCTTAGCTCGGCCGGTGCCTCCACAACCTGACCTTAAGCATGGAGAGGAGGTGTGAATGGCCTCGTCTTCCCAGTCTGTAAACTGGGAATACTAAACCTTCCCCTGCCCGATGCCAATAGGGAGACCAGAGTGCAGAGCCCCATGGGATTGTCACTTGGAAGCATGGCGGGTCACAGGCACGAGAAAGGACTTTACATGTATTCTCGCAAGCGGGGAAAGAGCTGTGGAGGTGAAATGACCTGCCCAAGGTCACGCAGCTGGTCGGTGGCAAAGCTGGGATTGGCACTGGGAAATGCCTGCTTCCTAATCCCAGCTGCCTCCCGGTACGCGCTGGGCAGGCAGAGCAGGCAGGTAAGGGGACAGGCAGGGTGTGCGCAGCCCGGTACGTATGGAACCACCGGAGTGCGGATCGTAGGGAGGGCAGCTCGAAGCCCAGCGCTGGCACTGCCCGGTTTGGTGAGCACCAGTCCCTCGTGTCCCTGAAGGTCAGAGTGCTGCCTGCCAGGCGCAAGGATCGCCTAGACTCTGCCAGCAGTGCTCTGAGCTACCAACTGTATCCTCATTTGGGGTTTTATTTTTTGGATCGGTGAAGGTCCAGGCTGGTTTTCAGGGCTCCCAGGCCGTAACACAATCCCCTGCTTTGGCTTGTAAAGTGATCGCCGCAGGGTTCGGGAAGGAATTTTTCCCCCCACATACACACAGCCTCGCACCGTTGACTAGTGCATCAATAATAAATGCTGAGATCTCGCGTAGCTTTTATCTCGGAAAAGCTGCACAAACATTAACTAATCCTTGCCGTACCCCCGGCGTTAGGTAACTTCTGTGGATTAGCGAGGGATGAGGGAGGCTGCAGAGGGAAGTGGCAGCGGCACTGAGGACATTTTCTTGTTCTCTGATGGCTTGGCCGGGGCAGGGAGGGTGCTGGGGGGTCAGGGGTCAGGGTGATTTTGTGAAATGGGACCGGGTGGGACCTGTCCTGCCCTGTGTCCTTTTACTGCAGAGCAAGCTCCGTCCCCAGGGATAAAGGCTGCTGGGAGCCAGCTGCTCACTGACTTTCCTTAATCACCAGGAGAGAAACTTTCTACCCTAATTTTCCTGCTGGTGATGTGAACCCCTGTGCTGCCTTTCCCTGGCAGGCCTGGAGTAAATAGTTGTCCTTCCTTTCACGGCCAGAGGTCTTTTTTTTTCTTTTTTCTTTTCCTTTCAGGACTGAGAGTTTTTGCTTGTTCAGAAGCGTGGTGGCAGAGCCGTTAATGCAGGGTCAGTCTGAAGTCTTGTAGTCAAAGCCAGTAGGAAAACTTGTGCCCTTACATCTGAAGGAGGATTGGGACTTTGCAGTAGAGGATGGCGGGAGGAGGGAGAGAGAGAGAGAGAGAGGTGCTTTTCTCTGCTCCAGAGAATGATGTTTTCTTGTCCCAGACACTCGCTCTTCCCCCAAAACTGCCAGGAAGAGGCGGCTGGCTCAGGGCTCCGGGAATCGCAGCGGGGTGTCTCTCAGGCCTGTGCATTTGGGTTGTTGGCTGGCATCACCTGGGTGCAATAGTCGGTTTATTAACGTGGCTGAAGCAATCATACAAATCAATCGTACAAATCAAACGAAGATACTTTTTCCCTCCAAATAGAAGGGTTGCCTTCTGACTGACCTACCCCAGGCATTTTCTAGCTTAATCCACATTTAGGTGTTCTGCTTTCTAGCAGATAATAGACTTTAAAATGGATTATTTCAATTTTGGTACAGCAGTTAGCAGATACTTAGCACTCACTTAAGAGAGATTCTGCGGAAGTGATTGTCCTGTGATGATGGGATGCTGGCTGGATTCAAGTTCCTTGACTCCACTCGCAGATCTCCCAGTCTCCCCTCTAACCCCAGCAATTTGGGAGGAGCGGGGAGAGGTGCACACTTCGGTAGGCCCTCAGGGATGTATCTCCAAAATCCAGCCCTTGGTCATGTTTAAGTTAACTCCCCAAACTTGGCTTTTTCTCCTCTCAGTAAACAGTTGCTGAAGGCAGTTGCCCTGGAGATAGGGAAACGGCGCAGATAGAAACAGCATGCTTGCAATGTCTGTGCTTCAAATATTGCTGGGTCAGTGGCTGCTGCTGGCGTGCTGCCTTTCTGGGGAAGTCAGGGTAGCTGCGTGTGTTTGGTTACCTTGTGGAAATCGTGAGGACCTAGAGAAAGCTGTTGGATCTCGCTCTTTGCCCCCACATTGTTCTCAGGTTGTCCCCAGATCACACGTGTCCCGTTCCTGCTCTTAGCAGCCTGTTCCAAATTGTCCTCCTGGTTTTGTAGCCACCTACCCAGCAGGGAGTTTGCAGAGGGGCTTTCCCCATGTCCTCCGCTTGACTTTATTTGCCTACCATGAAGCAGGCTGTGGTGTTTGCAAACACTGAATCCACCTCGAATTCACTGGAAAGTATTCAGACCTCGAAGGACAGGTTAGTGTTTAAAAGGTGGAACGGAGATTCTCCTGGCTGGGCTGCGCGCCTCTGCCAGCAGGACAAAGGCTGAGCCACCCTGTGGCCTGTTAATGAGCCCTTCGCTTTTCAAGCAAGGCACTTACTCCTCTCCTTTTGCATCTGCGGTGAAGATCTGGCCTTGGAGGTTTTGATCTCCTCTGGTCCCCTCTTCTCCTGCAGCCCTGGGAAGTGGGTGCTCCTGCAGTTTTGTCCTGCTTGCCAGCCCAGCCAGGAGAAAGCGGCAGCAGCGCCTCGGTCTGTGCTGCTCCTCTCAGGCACTTGGAGTTAAGCTGGATTTCAGTCCTGTGGACCAGCAGCTCTCTGTTGGGGGCTGCTGGCTGGACCATGCTCATGGGGTTTCTTTTTTTAACAGTAATTTGATAAGCATCAATCGATAGAAGCAGCGGGGAGGAGAGGGAGGAATTTGCCCATTCAGCTGGGGAATACATGCTGTGACAAATGCTTAGGCTGGAAAAAAGGGAGGGAGCTGAGGGGGGTGCGGAGCCAGCCGGGGCAGACCCCTGCAGCTTACTGTGCCCCACAGCCACTGTCACAGGTAGTAAATCTCAGCACCGAGCTGACTTTTAACTGCCAGGTGTTACATCTCAGCACGTTGGAAATTTGGAAACAGTGCAGTTGCAGGTAGCCAGAGGAGCGAATGACCAAAGGTAACGTTTTCCAGGTTCTGAGAGCTTGTACACTATACGGGCATCCCTTCAGCAGCTGGTGAGTGCTCCAGGTCGTTCCCCCACTGTTTGTAACAGCAGTGGAAACATCGTGATGTTTGTCTCTCCTGTTGTCTCGAGGCATGCCCGATGGTAGCATAATCGGAGCTGCTTGGAGTCTCTGGAGGATGAACCTGCTTTCTTCCCAGCTGGAGGAATCTCTCTGCAACTGCCTGAATTAGATGCTTTTCCAGAAGAGCCTGGTCCCTCAGAACAGGCTGTCGGTGCAGAGGAAGTTCTGTGTGTGCGCGCCAGTGGTGATGAGGCAAATGGATTTGTTCAAGCTCTGCTTGAACTGGTCGGTGTCACATCCGTGGTTTGTGGCAGCAGCTTTCCTGAACAAGTAAAGCCTCGAGCTGCTCAAACCCTGTGATGGGCTGGTGTATGAGGTCTTTCTGCCTCTGAGCCAGCCTGGCTGTCATCAACCCCTAGAAATATTTCTCATTAGAGACTCTGCAGAACTTCAGGGTCTCTGTTCTGGTGATGTTTGTACAAAAACATCTGCTTTCATCTTCACGTGCATCAGTTATGCTGTGGCTTGGCAGCAACTCTTCTGGACTGAGGAAGAGACTTGGGGACGAGTTGGGGGTATAAGATCTGGCAGGTTAGTTAGGAGTTGGGGTGTTAGTTGGGGGAGTGTGTGGATAGCATATGCACCTCCCTGTGTCCTTCTGGAAAATACTCTTAAGCTGGAGACATCGTGCTCAGGTGTTCTCGTGGGCAGCAATTTAGGATTTTGCTTACCAGGTTAGCTGTCACCTTGTGCTTTGGGTTTGTTCTCTGGGCAAGAAGTCTCTGGGGTAGACCTGTGATACCATTACGGGTGTTTTGCTCCAGCCTCTGCCCCTTGACCCATCATGAGGATGTGGCAGGGCCAGGCAGTGGGCAAGAAGTTCATCCTGGCATGAAGCAGAACAAGCGTGACACAACCAAATAATCTTTTTCTTCCATTTCTCTGCCTGGTGTCTGTGCACACCCTTTTGCTGGAGGGCTCTGCATAACTATATCTGACGTGGTGCATGCTGAATTTTTCCACACCAGCATGGCACTGGTGCAGACCAGTGGGTCCCCATTAGGGCCTCAGACTGGAGTACTGGGGCTGTTGCTTTGGTGCTGCCCATGCGCTCTGCCTGTTGCCGCTCTGCAGGTGAGCCAGAAGGCAGGTTCTTGCCTGGGGAGTGAGAATGGGTGGCCAGGCTGACATCTCGTGATGGAGAGCGCAGGTCTGGAAGCAGACCTCTTCCTGATGTTCAGGGTGCCGCTTAGGATGTGCTGAGTTGAATGTTAACAGTGGGTGATACTAATGAATTCGCTGGAGCTTGACACAGAGATTCCTGCAACATAATAGAGCATCATTATAAGCCCCTTAGCATAACACTGTCTTGTTCTGCAGTGCCCCAGAGGAGGCGGGGGGTGGACATCAGCCCCTGTTTTAACTGATCAGGTCTTAGACTCTTAACTCTCTTCTCAAAGCAGTAAATCTGTCTTTGAGAGGTGTGCGTTTCTCAGCGAGTGGGTGGGTTATCTAACCAGATAAAGGAAACCCGGTCCCCTCCCCAGAGAAGACTTGCATGTGAGCGATCTGGTCTCTGCTCTGAGTGTCCTGAATAACCAGCAAGCTGATGACCCGGGCTGTGCTCCTGGAGGGCTGGCTGGCAGCCGGCATGGTGGCAGCTTCACAGTAAAGCCTTGTGGGGGGAGTGGGCTCGGTGATCTCCACTTCAGGTTAAACCAGCATGGGGGTGTGCTAGCTTTGTGTGGCTTGACCAGCCTTCCCCTGAGTCCCTTCAAAGGTATTCCGGTCTTTGTCAGCTGTTTCAGGAGGCTCTGAAGGTGTTTAACTTCTCTTTTTCCCATACTGGACTCTAGAAGGCTCTTGTGTGAACAGACACTCTCCAAACAGCAGGTGGAGGGCAGGACCATCTCTCGGACCTGCTCTGATATGCTCCTGGCAGGGTGGTTTCTGTGTTGGAGCAGGTGTGATAGCTGCTCTCCACGGACCCGCCGTGACCTCATGTGCTGCGCCGGACCCCAGGAGTTGTGCTGAGCAACAGAAGCAGCCACAAGAAAACCACTCCAGTGTGTTGTGGGCAACTGGGGCCCTCGTTGGTGTGGCTTTTCTCCAGCCTACTGGGAACTTGGGGTGGTTGAAGTCATCTCATACAACGAAACACTCCTGCCGAGAGCGGCTACTGTGTGGCTGTGTAGCTGCTGGAGCCTGGTGTGATTTTCCTTGGCCCAGGTAGCTGTCTCGCCCTGTGAGCCCTGTGGCAGGGAGGTTTTAGGCGTGCAGCTTGTTTGCAGGTCTGAATTGGAAGGTTACCCCACGTGCGTTGTGTTGGGGTTGGGCTGTGCTGGGGGGTGATGTTTGCGTGGTGGCTGGGGATGTGCCATGTGGGGGGTGGCAGGGAGGGTGAGCGTGCTGAGATGGCAGCATCTGTGCCCAGGTGAGGGGGGCCAGACACTCGACCCTTACCTCTGCTAAACGCCCCCCCCCCAACTAACAAATCTCATCGATTCTGGTACGTGTTTGTGCCTGGGAATGCTGTGCGTCTCAGCCGTGAGGTTTTTGTCAGGGACATGCATGAAAAGATGCTTTGGAGCAATGTGCTGATTTTTTTCCCCTATTGCTCTCTAATTTCTTGATAAATGAACCGGCTGAATTTACACTTTATAAACTTACTTTCTAGAGGTCTTATTTCACACTGTTGTGGCAGGTGGCAGTTTCCTCTGGCGTATGCTAAAAATTTGAGTCAAAAAAAAAAAAAAAGTCCTGACTGTCCTCATTCTTTCTGAAGTTTCTTCCTTCCTATAATAAGTCTAGCGCCCATGTGCCTGGGGAACAGTGTTTGGAGGAGGAATTCCTGGTGGAAGTTAGGAGATGACTGGCCAAACTGAGTTGTTGAGGATGGCAACCACTTTCTACTTCTGCCTGTCATCTTTCTCACAGTGGCTTTTTGTTTTTGTTGTCAGTGGATATGCAGCCGATGAAATTACACACTGTATTCGACCACAGGACATCAAGGAGAGAAGAGCTGTCATCATCCTTCGAAAGTAAGTGTTGAAGCCCTCCGGACAGTAAGATAACCTTGGATGTGGCTTTGTGATGTTTCCTAATGTGCTTCTAAAGAAACGCTTCAAAACTGCCTTGCTTGTTAATTTGCTGGCTTGATCTTATATCTTGATTAGGTGTCATTCTGATGCTTACTTGTGTCTTGCCGTGGAAGTAGATGGAACTTGTTACTGCAGAGTTAATAACTTCTTGGCTCTGTGCAGCAGCACTTCATTGTAATGTCTGGGTTTGCAAGCCCTGTTCATGTCCAAACACCTGGCTTTCACTGGCTGCCGAACTCCAAACATATAGGGTTTCAAACTGTCTTGTTTTGGGCTGTGTATTCAGGTGTCAGATCATATGATACCCACATGCTGCATGAGTTACCTGGACAGTCCTTTGAAGCTGATGCTTATGGTGAAGAATCTCCTATAAAGCAGATGGTTTTCTTTGTAGCATGGCTGTTGTCTCCTGGAGAGAGAGAGGAAGACGCTGGCTTCAAAGGAAAGCAAATGCAGTGAATTTAGTGATTGCTTTACAGAGGTTGTCCTTCAAGTTGGTGTTGGGAAGTCAAGCTCTGTAAGCTGTTTTAAAAGATATCGCTGTCTTGATGGCATCTTACCAGCTAGTGCTTAAAGGGAGAAAAAGATAAACCAGCCCCACCCCGAACTCCCTCAGTATAACCTTTTTTTGTGCTCAGAGACACATCAGCCTCTCTCATCAGTTCCTTCTACTAGGCTACCAAAACCTGTGACTACCACATGTAGACCCATGTCGATTGTGCCTTAGAAGGTGTAAGCAGCAATTCCGCTGTCAAACCTTTTTGCAGGTGAAAATACACAACATGAGTCCTGTAAACCCAGCCAAAAGCATGGGCATTGGTGGCAGGGCTGAAGGTGTGGCCCAGGCTGGCATAAGGCTAGCAGGCAAGTGGTCTAAATTCAGACTTGCTGAGCTTTCGGATGGCTTAGTTGGTTTCAAAACAAGTCTGGCAACGTTACGAAGATATGGCACAAAGCCAGTGGAGTGGAGTTGGACATCTGGTTAGAGAGTCCCATGAAATGAAGGTAGGAAAAACAGCAGCCCTGAGGCGTCAGCCTGGCAAAATCAGCACAGACCCAGGGAGCCAGGATGAGATGTGGCAGGTGATAGAGTGGGATGAAAGAAGGATTATAACCAAACCACCCAATAGCTGGTTATTGCCACGTGAGGTTTAAGGTGAGAGAGTTGCGATAAGAACTGAAAGGCTGTTACATTCACATTGTTGTTTGCTGCAGCCAACAAAAGCAGTGTGGGCACTGATGAGCATGAGTGGAAGGCATTTCCAAGCCCTGTAGCTGCTTTAGTTGGGCTTTGGGATAGAGAAGCTGCCTGTCCTAGGCTGTGGAGCGGTTTCCTAGAAAAGACAGACTTGGCTAAATAAGCTAAAGCTGCCCAGAATGGTGCAGATATCTAACGTGCTTGTTTAAACTGGCTATCTCTCTTGCTTTTGCCAGCCTCTGTAAGCTAAGGCTGTTGAGTTATTTCAGTCTAGCCTGACTGCCCTCAAAATGCAACTGGGCAAGCACCTAGCTGGCTCAGATGCACCCGGCTGACCTGGTGCATCACTGCTGAAGAGACAAAGCCTGTTAGCTCTTCGCAGAGCCGCATTGGCTATGTTTGCTTAGCCATCCTTCTGTAGCAGCATGTCCTTCTGTCTTCCCCTGATTTTAGGGGCCGGATTTGCTTAGGGTTTGAGCCAAAGTGTCTCTGCCCAGTCATATGCAGACAGCAATGGGCTGACTTGACTGGCAGGCTGAATGAAACCACAACAGGATTTTTTCTCTTGAGCAAAGTGGAAACCCCCTGGTAATTATTTTTGTGTAATCTCCGTAGAGCTTAGCAGCCCTGGTGAATACATGGCAATTGCCTGTTTGCCAAAGGGTGCACTCTGCTGCCAAATAGAGCTTATTAATTGCTGCTTATCCCTTGTGACGGCGGCCATCTCCTTGCCGAGTCCCGTGTGCATGCATGCATGCACAGCAGGGCTGCGGTGACCTTTGTCTGCGCTCGCATCCCCGCGGCATGTATTGCTGCAGCGAATGCCATTCCCTAGCCCTGTATCATGCGACTTTGTGTAGTCTGAAATAGTGTGTTATGCAACCAGGAAAACAGCTCCTTCCGCTGGTAGCCTGCTAGCACGAGAGGCTTGGGAGCAGCCAGCCGCCGTGTAAAACTCCGCTTCCTCATCTTTGTGGTAAGGCTCAGCCCTGAGCTTTCCAGCAGGATCAGATCAGCTGGGTCATAGAGCTGCCTAAACTTTGCTGCAGCTTGGAGCCGAGATAGTCAGCTCTGAATAGGCTGCCAGAGCCTGCTGGGTCCCAGACGTTTGAATCTGGATCTGCTCTTGCCTCTACTCTGTGTGATTCTAGAGACAGTTTTTGCTGGCAGCGGCAGGAGAACAAAGCTGGGCGAGCTGGAGAAGTGGCTGGGTTTCGCAGGATGCTTGAGAGCGGCGTGGTTACCAAGTAGGTCATAAACACTTCAGTGGTGTAGTGGGGCGATATTTACAGTGTTTCTTGCGTATCGGAGTGCAGGACTGCAGGGAGCCAGCAAGGTTTGGAAGCGCTTGGAGCAAGAGGCTGGGAGGGGGGAGGAACGGTGCTCTCGATTTCATGAGATACTGAAAGAAGTGGGAGGTGGGGATAGAAATGAGACCTATTGAAGCGGGTCTTGAAAGTCATTTGAGAGGGCTTATGCTGCCATTTGTAAGCACGTCTTTGTAAGCAGTTACATCAGGGAGTTACTCTATTTAACTTGAACTTTGGTAGGTAATTGCCTTTCCGTTTTAGTAGAGCCTCTCCTCCTACCTGCTCCTGCAGCTCATACCTGCATTGCTCCGTGGACAGAGTGTGGCTGGTGTTCCCTTGCCCTTGCAGTATATTTGGTGGTTTGTTTGTTTTAATTGCAGGCCTGTAGTTGCCGTTGTATTTTAGAGGTATTTAAACCACCTAACTTGTCTGGGGCAGGATCCGCAATGCCTTTGGTGCTGTAGCTGGACTGAGTCCAGTCCTGGAGCTGAGAACAGCTCAGGACGACAGCGTTGTGGACTCATGCAGGCTTCAGCCTGGCACCTGCCTGTGGAAGTGTTCCTTGTTTCTGGCACGCTGGGCAGACTTGGGCTGCCCTGCCCAGCTTCGTATGTGCCAGCCTGGCATTGCCCTGGTTAACTGAAGAGGTGGTGGTGGAGAGGAAGCCTGGCAGCTGGGCCTGCTTCCTAATGGGAGTTTAGGTTAGGATTCTCCTGTGGAAACCTCCCTCAGGAGTTAAAGTTCAGTGCCAGAGAGCAAGCAGTGATTCTCCCCTTTCTTTCACCCAGACCACTTCCATATTCACCCATAATCCCAAGGACAGAGACGGGCTGCAGCAACAATGTCAGGGTGCTTTTCCTTCTGGGAGGTGGCTTGAATCCTCCTGAAATCAGCAGCTCTGGAGCACTGGCACCACCTTCTAGCACATTTTGCCCATTCTTAGGCTTCAGTCTGTGTTTTAAAATAGACATTTAGCAGAGCTTGTAAGTTGAGACTGGTAACCGTGCTGTGCTTGGAGATGGTGATAGCACTGTGATAAGATGCTGTGCTGTCGAGTTTTCATTGCTGCTGCTCAGTCTGCTGCCTCCCTCCATGTGTGCATGGCTGCAGTTGTGCCTGGGCCAGTGACAGTTCTGCTCTGGGACGTGCTGTGCTTGCTCTCTGGTGACCCTGGAGTGTGTGCTGCACCGCTGGAAGGGGTGTGATGCAGCTTCGGTTTGCCAGACCTTCTGACTCGTACTTCAACTCTTTAAACCTCTTAGTCAGGTTGAGAAATGCCTGACCCCATGAGATCTCTAGGCAGTAGGGAGTTTCCAGATAGAAGCAGTTGTTACTGTGGTAGGTGATGATGGATTTTGCAGGGCATCTCCCAGGTGGCTTTACTGGAGCTACGAGTTACTGACGAGTCACTGTGATTTCATAGGATTTCACAGGTGCTCCAACGCCTCCACTCTGTATCCCGTAACTGGCATTGCAGTGAGCTCAGCACCGTTTGCGGTCACCCCATGACTACCTGTCTCCCTAAACCTTCCTTTTTCCTCTAACCAGGGCAGCAAAGGTTAAAGCTGGAGCTTCAAGTACCAGAAAAGCTGCAGCTTGTTCTGCTGTTGAGTGTCATAGCCCTGACCCTCTTCCTGAGCTGTGTGGCTGGGATCAAGGGTTCTGCTTCAGCACATGTAGGACAGACGTCTGCTGCAGGATGCTAATGGTTCTGTAGAAACTCCTTGCAAATTCTTTTCTCTTTAAATATTTGCAGAACAAGACTAGATGCACCTCGATTGGAAACAAAATCCCTGAGTAGCTCTGTGTTGCCACCAGGTTATAACTCTGACCGTCTATCGGGAAGCAACCGGGACCAGATCCTGAAACCAAAGCGGTCCCATCGCAAAGCAGACCCTGATGCTGCTCACAGGTAGGATGATTTCTCCAAAGAGCAACGTTTTGGGTGCTATCTCTAGGTCAGTGCGTATCTGAGGTTCCTGGCCACTGACAAGAGGCTGCACAGCACACTTAAAAACATATTAGCTTGCACCTCCCAGGTGCTTTCTGTGGTGTACAGATCTGTTTTATCAGAATGAGGTTCCTTATATATTCCTCCTAGGCTTGTGGAGGCTAAGCTCTGGCTGTAAGCAGCTTACATTGTTTATCCTGTGAGTGGCATAATGAAGAAGCAATAGATTTGGCTGGCTCTTGATAATGCAGTCATTCAGAACAATAGTTTCCCTGCAGCTAATTATTTTTGACCTCTATTGCCAAGCAACCTGTGCAGCTGCGTTAAAGTATATTATGAAAACAGTCTTGGGAAAGAACGTGAGGTTTTGCTATCTGGGAAAGGTGAAGGCCGCCTTGGGAAGCTTCTCGGACCTGTTTTGGTTCCAGGGCTGCCTGTGTATATATTTGTGTGTGTAACCAGACTGTGTGAATGTGTAAGCCTGACCTTCAGGGGAGCTCCTTGCTGGGGTTTCAGACAGCTTGAGCTCTGCAGCAAGGCTTCCCTTAAACACCACCTTGCTCTGCGTGAACGTACTGATAGCTGTCAGTGATAGCCAGTCTGCCAGCTGTCGTGCCGTGTTGCTGGTATTCTCCAATTCCAAAGCTTCCTGAGGATCGAGACAGTGTTCTCTGCACATCATGTGAAAACCAGAAGTTGGCTTGGTCCTGGGGCTTGGCTGCAGTGCGGTCCCGGCCCGTGTTTCAACCTGTCCTGGAGGGAGGAAGGTGGGGATGTCTTGTTTGTGAGCGGTGTTCATTCACCTGGACTCAGGCTGGCTGGGAAGATAGATCAAGACGAGAAGCTAGCCTGCAAATGAAAGCTTAACCTCTGAGCACGCAGTGGGCCGGTGTCTGATTAGAGAAGTGATCATGCAGGACAAATGTGCAGATCTGAGAGCACTGGTTTTCAGCCTGATGTGACCTTACAGAGGTGGGGGAAATTGCATAGACTCCTGCAGCAGATAGGTATCAAAAACACTGTTTTCTCTTCCTTTGGCCTCAAAGACTCCGGTATAACATAGGTAAACAGTTTTTGAGGAACTCGGCAGTTGCCACCTAGGATAAGATAAGTGGTCTGTGCAGCCCGCCAGCCCAGTCCTATGAAGTGATCACAGGTGTGGTCAGAGGCAGCTTTGCAGAAATAACAATTGCACTGTGCTAATGTTTGAGAGAACTAGCGAGAGGACAAAGGAGTTGGGAGCTGTGGTTTGATCCTGTACCACAAGCACCTCAGCAGCTTAAAAAGGAGCTCAGCTCTGTGCTGCGAGTTCTGCTGTAGGAGAGACAGACCCCTCTGCCCAAGGGATGTTTCTCGGGGCCACCAGCTGCACTTAAAAATAGGTGACTGGGCTGTTAGGAAATGTTCCTGGTGGAGGTAAAGACCAAAGCTTGCCCTGGGAAGGGGAAGGACTTGGGCCATGGAAAGCAAAGTTCTCAGCCTCCTCACGGGAGGTGCAACTTGGTGATCTGTTCCTGCTCTGCTGAGTGCCCAGCACTGGGAAAGCAATTTGGAAGCAGTCGGTCATATTGCTCAAAGTAGGCAAAACTGCAGATAGTGTCCGTACAAGGAAGGTCTAAACCCTTCTGTGGATGTACTCTCACTCCCTCTTTCTCTCCTTAGGCCACGGATTCTGGAAATGGATAAAGAGGAGAACAGGCGCTCAGTCCTCTTACCAAAACATAGGAGACGGAGCAACTTCAGCTCCGAGAACTATTGGCGAAGGTCTTACGAGTACACAGAGGACTGTGATGAGGAAGAGGAGGATGGCAGCCCAGCCAGGAAAGTTAAAATGAGGCGACACTGAGGATTGCACTTTCCAGGATCGTGGAGCTGATGAGATTGGCCTCCAGTCTGTGAAGACTTTCTCCTCCCTCTGGCTATCTTCCATCTAGCTTCAGTTTTGG
This sequence comes from Ibycter americanus, assembly GCA_035590275.1. NCBI lineage: Eukaryota > Metazoa > Chordata > Aves > Falconiformes > Falconidae > Ibycter > Ibycter americanus. The sequence continues at coordinate 27,293,672 of JAVJGI010000050.1, read as the reverse complement.
TTTTTCCTTTCAGGCTGAAGAGTAAACAGGAAGGATCTAGCGATTTGTTTTTATGAATGGAGGAATGCTGAGACATATGTAAGGATGGAACATGTCCAGTGCACATGGTGTCCTGAGTCATGGGTCAAACGGGCATCTCTCCCTTAGGAAGCAGATAAAGTTATGCCAGGCTGTCTGTTGGGATTTCTTTTGAGAACACCAAAAAGTTTAACTGTTTCATTGCGCAAGATTCAAGAATTGTATTTTTGTTTTTTTGCTTTAACTTTCTTCCTTTCCAAATGTTCTAAATATGATGTTTGACCCCAGGAGCTGAAAATCTCTGTGGTGGCCTCGTATTCCTTGTTTCACCAAAGGGCTCCTTGGTCTGCTCTTACCTAGTTGTTGTTGGGTTTGTTTTAAGGGTGCCCTGCAGTAACTGGAGGTTTGAAGCTTTGCAGACCCCTCTTACTGCGATCGATTTCAAAGGATTTAGGATGTTTTTGTTGCACTTTAGTACCAGTTTTAAATGCCATAGGTTTCCTTTTCAGTCCCTTTTCCCAACCCATCGTGGGCTCGCAGCCTTGTGTCCCTGTGCTGCCCTCTCCGAAAAGAATGTACTTGAGCTCTGGTTTCTCAATGCTGGTCTGGCCAGGGGTGTGTTTTGGTTGAGGAAGGAAATGTGGCTGGCTTCAGAGGCTGGCCCAGCGTCGACCCGAGGTCCATATTGGAGCCCTGGGGCTGCCTAGTGAGTGATCGCATTGAGCACGTGCTGCTTGCCAGAGCTGGAGGCAGCAAAGAGGAGTAGGAGTGATGCTGTTCTTGTGAGGATGCTTGCCTTGGGACCCCCTGGGAAGAGCTGTTGTCTGCTGCCTGGGGGACTGGCTTTTGGCCACTGCCCTTTCTAGGTACAGAGATTTGAGACTGCGCAGCATCCCGGCACAGCATCCCGGCACAGCATGCCATCCGAGGGACTGGCTGCACTCTGCCAGAGCAGGAACAGGTGCTGCCGTGGCCTTGGGGGAGCCGGGCAGCCAGTCCCCTCCAAGGCTGGCTTTGGGAGCGGGGACGCTGCAAGGGTCTAGTTTGGCCCCAGTTCAGTGCATTCAGCAGCTAGTGCTGCAGTGGTTGCCTGCCTCCTCCTGGCTTATTCCTGCCCACATTCCTGGGGTAAGGAGTTTTCTGATTGCTACAGAAAATGCTGAGAAGAATCGGGCATTCGGCCCTGTGGAGCTAGTGTTAGAAAGCCTGCCTTCTTCCTCCTCTTCTCCCACCCGGTTTGCATTAGCCCAGACCAAAGCCTCGGCGTTTTCAAAGGTTGGGGCCCAACAGCATATTTAGAACCATACTTTTAGGAAAGTTCCTCCAATTGATACTTTGAACCCAAGTGTTGGCAGTTGTAAGGAGTAGTTCTTATTTTTAAATTTTTACTGCTTTGCCCTCCCTCAAATTGTAGTTTTTCTTAGTGTTGTGTCCCCCACACACTTCATAGTCTGCACGCTTGGCAATAAAAAGATGTAATATATTTTGAAACCCATTTGCTGCTGTCTTGGGGAGCTCCTGGTCAAAAAAACCCAACAAAACAACAACAAAAAAACCCCAACCCCAGGCATTGTTCCCTGGAGCACCGTTCCTTGGTGACTGAGCACATTTGTTGACATATGGGTCTCGATGTCCTTTTTCTTCACCACTGACTTATGCAGCTCCCACCACTCGCCTGTTGTTGGGGTTACTGCTCAGGCTGGATCTAGCGGTCACATCAGTACAAAGGAAATTACAGTCACCTTCAGAACAGCGTTGATCTGCTGGGGGGTCATAGGTGAGGTCCCCTGGTACCTGTCTGTGATTAGATAATTGCTTTCCTGGTGGGAGCCCCCCCGTTGGCTCCGTGCAGAGGTACAGGCACAGCCTCCCGGCCAGCCTTCAAAGGAACCTCTTGTCTGCCCAGAGATCTGAAAGTTCATGCTTCTGTTGCTTCTGAAACCTTTAAAAAGCCATTTTCAGATCACACAGCATTTGAAGCGTTGTTCCTCACCCTCCCAGCTTTTTGTGGATTCCGGGCCAGCTCTTGGCTACAAACCCCGTGTTTGGGAAAGCTTGGCATTCCCCTGATAGCAAAACCTTGTGCAGGGAGCAGCGATCCCTTCTCCTTGTGGCTGGTGCAGACATCTCCAGCAAGGTAGAGACCTGCTAGCAGGATGCCTAGCAATGGCTGTTTCTAATTGTCTTTCTGGATTCATCCTGTACGTGCCCCATGCCCTCCTTGGTGTCAGGCTCTGCTGTGGGTGCTGCTGATGGTGGCAGTGGTCACTGTCAGAAGTCTCAGCTCTGTGCAGCCTGCTGTCCCCCTCTCCCCTGCCAGCTCCCAATTTTACGCCTACCTCTGCAATATGGATACCGTACCCTGCTGTCAACTCAAAATGAAGCTGAAGGCAGGCTCTGGGGCTGCTTCCCAGAGCAGGACTCCTGTGGGACAAGGTGTTGGCCCTATCTCCACTGAAGGCTGAACAAAGCATCATAAGGTCTTACCTCTAGCCTGGTACCAACCATCATCTCATCCTGGTCCTTGTGCGGTCTGTACGCGTGCCAGTATCCTTCCTCTCCTAGCTTGTTTTGGTATTCCTGCATGCCATGGTTGGGAGCTCTCCCCTCCTGCCTTCCTCCCTGCCCTGCATCTGTGCGGTGGGTCTGAGCTGGCAGCCATGGCTGGAGGGACAGGAGGAGCTCTTCGCCAGAGCTGCTCTCCAGCCGTTGTCTGTTCTTGTGTGCACTTGGTTTTCAACCTGACTGGTTGGGGCTTGACACCTTGGAGAGAGAGTGGGATGCCACCGGTCTGACCCATAGCATCTCTTGGGTGAGGAGTCCCCAGCATGTAGGCAGGCCATCTTCCCCACTTGTACAGACATTTTCTATAGACACGGATGTATATGTGTAGATAACATGGTTTTTTAACAATTTTGCACTGAACAACATCGGAGTGAAACCTTGATTCGAAACCAGAAGACACATTTTTCATGTGGATCCGGATGTCTAGATCCCTTACTGTAACCTGTCTGGTAAAACTGTGGCACAAAAATACTGGTGATGCCTGTACCTGTTCTCTGTCACCGGCCGCATTGGGCTGCCTGCAGGCTTCGGGTCAGGCTGGTGGCATGGGCCTGGTGCAGAGGCTGGAGAGTGGCGAGCTCCGGTTCGCGGGCAGAACTCCCCATCCGCTCCATGGGACAGGCTCATGCACAAACCTGACCCCATCAGCTTTGTCGTGTCTGGTCCAGTTGTGCGGTCCGACCTCCTCTTCATCCACCCCACCGGCTGTTGTTTGTGTAACCTGCTCAGCCCAAAACTGGGACTAAGGCTACGTCCGATGTGACGATCCCATGCATCCAGACCCACAGCCCAGACCATGAGAACTATCTTTCCTAAGGAAGGGGAAGGAAGGTTCAGCCCTGCTTCAGTGGGGTTTGTCCCTGCTTTTCTGCAAAGAGCAGGACGAGTTGGGGTTTGTTGCTGTTGCCTGTATCTCGAGAAGGCTCAGTGATTGAACTAAAGCTCTTGCATCAGTCCTGTGGGCTCGATATGTCTGTAGGAAGAGGAAAGGCTGTTTGCCGGCGGTGAGAGGTGAGCTGGCCTAGGAAGGGGCTGTCGGTCTGCGAGCAGGTCGGTGCCCCGCTGGGCTTGGCAGGCTGGCTGCCTGCAGCAGGGGAGCATGGGTTGCCACATCTGGTTCCGCACAACTCTCATCCAGCTGTTTAGTCAGGCGAGAGCTGTGATGACTGGGAGCTGTGATCCCGATACCGAAGCTTGGCTCATCCCAGAGGTCGGGGGGGTTTGCTGGGGCTTGGCACCGCCAACCTGCTCTCCGGGGTGAGCCAGCACTGGCACGAGCCGGCTTCTGCCGGGGTGAGAGCTCGGGCCTTTGGCTTTCAGTGCTGTTAGTCCGAGCCCCATGGGTGGAAATGGGTGCCATGCTTTGAGGGGGGCCGGGGTCTGGACCCCCGGCAGCGGCAAATAGTCTTTTATCTGCCAAAAGCGTTCCCTTTCCCGGTCAGGAGGAGAAATGTTCAGCCTAGAAGTGTGTCTCTGCTCCTTCCCGTGCCCCTGCCCACACTTACAAGTTCTGGCTGACTTCAATTTTGTTTTTTAAAGATTCTAATTTTTTTTTTTTTTTGTTACGAATAAAAATAAAAAAATAAAAAAGAAAGTGGCAATATTTTTTTCGGTAGGCTTTTCCTAGGAAAAAGCGTGGTTTGTAACAAAGTTGTACAGTTCTGAAGTTTGAGATACGAGAAGTACTGTGTGAAACGCTGTAAATGGGGCAGAGATTATTTTATGTACAGTCTGACATGGGGGGAATCTTTTAATTCTGGTTGATTCTTAGGAAGAATTTGGTTCTTCGCTGTCAGGGTTTGGAATTTCATGGTTTCATTATTATTTTTTTTTTTCTTGTATAGATTGCTGCATTAATTGAATAAAAGCAGAAAGCATCACTCTGCCTGCCTGTGTGGTGGTGCCGGCGGCTGGGATGTGTGCCTCGCTTCACCGCTGGCAGAAATGAGGTTGCGGGAAGTGGGGAACCGCTTCTAAATAAAGGGAGTCTCTGACTCCCTGGGGACAGGGTGGCCAAATGCAGTGTCTGTTCCTCCTGCACTGCCCTAGAAAGCGGGGACAGGGCTTGCTGCTGCCCTCCTCCTCCTTTTACTCACCCTCCCCAGGGGCTGGGGAGTAAATGTGGATGCTTGCTGTAGCCAGTGCCTGGTGCCCAAACGGCCCAAGCATGCTGAAGTGGGGACTGCACCCTGTGCTTTCATCCCATGTGGAGCCCCTTGCCCTCCCTGCCCTGTGCCTTCCTCCTGCAAGAGGGAGATGGCAGTGGGTGAGTGCCAGAGAGGGGATGCCATGGCTGGGTGGCATCTGCTGACCTGGCATGGTGGCCTTCTGTTCCGCAGCGATGAGCTCCCGTCTTCAAGCTCTGGCACCGCATGCAGGGTTAGCCCCCTTCCCTCCATCCATCTGGAAGCCCATTGCTGGAGCATCCTGTGCTTCCCCCCGGGCTCTCCTCCCACCCCAAAGGCTGCGTCACCCCAATGTGGCATCTTCCCTGGGGCTGGGGTTAGTCAGCAGGGAGGGGAAGCCCTGCCCTGCCTGGGGTGACTCACCTCAAACCCGGGTGAAGGGCAGGGTGCTCCCCCACCCTGGGCCACTGCTGTGGGGGAGCAGGGCATGGCTGTGCCAGCCACTGTGCTGGGAACAAGCGGTTGCCAGCCAGGGGACAGGGCCCGAATACTAATGGTGGGAGCCGGCAGGGTGCTGAGCATGGCCCCGCTCGGTGCAGACGCGCCAAGCGGGGCCGTGCTCAGCACCCTGCCGGCACAGGGCCCTGTAGCCAGGGTGCCGCCATGTCACTGAGGCACCCCATGGCTGTGGGGCCCGTGGGGCAGGATGAGGCCCTGAATCCCCGACACCCCATGGGTGTGCAGGCCCTGTGGCCGGGAAGAGTGGCCTGGGGGTGCCCTCGCTGACCTGTCCCGCCCCCTCCCGTACCTCACCACCATCCCGGAGAGAAAAAAAACGGAAGAAAGAGGTAAAAAAATAAAAATGATATAAATAA
>JAVJGI010000050.1:27261981-27273592 GCA_035590275.1 Ibycter americanus | reverse complement strand
CCCACAGGGATCCTCATCAAGTGAGGTGTGTGAGGGGCTGGTGGTCCCCAGGGTGGGCACGGGGGGGTCGTGGCTCCGGCTGCAAACCCTGGGGCACGTTGGGGTTTGGAGCTGGGACCCCAATGCAGCACCCCAGCATCCCCGTCCATCACAGGGAGGATGGGGCTGTGGTCCCTGGGGCTCATAGAGGAAGGGGGAGTGGGGGGGCTTCCTGCCCTGGGGTCCCCCCAGCCCCTTCTCAAGGGCTGTGTCACCCGCAGGCATTGCCGGCCTCCCTGACCCATCTCAGTGCTCGGATTCCCGGGACGCGCAACTCGACTGGACCCCCCCCGCGCCCCCTCCCCATGTAATGTAGACTCGCCTCTTCTCTAACATCCACGCCGGGCCCCGGCTCTGGCTCACTCCCCCTGCGCCCCCCTGCCCGGCCGCCGGCCCCGGCCCCCCCGCTGGCCCCGAGCCGGGGGTTGTGGTGCACAAACTCTTCCCGGGGAAGATAATTTTCTTTTTTATACATGGTCGAGTGTCACTGTCCCCTGCTCCAGAGCCCCCTTTCCCGGGGGATGCTGCTGCTTCCCTGGCTCCTCGAGGAGGGCTGGGGCTCGTGGACCCCCTTTGTCCCCCGATTTTGGTCCCTCGGGGAGGTTGGGGGGCCAGGAGCCCCCAGGCACGGCCCCCCCCTACCCTGGTCTGTGTTTACATGCCCGGCTCCCTGCAGTTTACAGCCCCATCCCTGCCTGCCGGGAGGCTCCGGCTGCTGCACGGGGAACGTCCCTTTCCCAGGGGAGCCCAGCGTGGTCCCCCTGGCTCCCAGGTGGGCACCGGAGGGCTTGAGCAGCCCGGGGAGGGGCACGGTGGGGGGTCACAGGTGGCCTTTTTCTCTTAGTGGCTTCTCCAAGGGCTATTCTCCAGGTTGGGCTCCGTGCCTGCTGCTCCTTTCTGACACTAATTCCTGCCACGGGTGGGTTTGGGATGGGACGGTGCTGCGGGGGACGTGCCGGCTCCTGGCCCTGGTCCATGCTGGTGCTGGGGGGGTGTGTGGATGGGGCATGGGGCTGCCCCAGGCCGGGCTGCCCCCCCCCCCACCCCACCCCAGGGTCTCACTGTGCCAAATCCCCCCCCTGGGCTCCCCTCACCGGGGGCTGTGGGGATGCCAGCTGTCCCCCAGCCCATGGTGGCTGTCCCTGCGTGGCTCTGGGGCTCAGCCTGGTACCTGCCCCTCTCCTTTTGGGGACCTGGGGCCGTTCTGGACCCCCCAGGCTCTCTTGCGGTACGTGTGGGGCTGGGGGCGGGGGGGCCAGGCAAGGCAGTGCTGCCCTGGGCGCGGGCGCTGCCTGCCGAGGCTGGGGCTGTAGTGTCCCTGGTCGACGCCCCCCCCCCCCCCCGCCATTTTTTTTTGGTAAGATGAATTTAGCATTGTTTAGATATTAAAAATACTGGTTTTTAATATTGAAAATAAAGCATTTAATATCAATTGCCCGGGCTGCAGGTGTTGGGGGAGCCTTGGCGGTGGGCCAGGAGCCGGGTGGGTGCCGGTGCCCCCTGAGCTGCGGAGGGGCAGGATTGGGGTGGGGGGACCCCCACTTGGGAGCGAGACAGGCACAGTCAGAGCCTGGCACGGCCTCAGGGTGAGAAGTGCAGCCTTTATTGATATGATACTGACGGGCTGGGCCCCTGCTGGGGGTCTGTGCTCCCCCCACCCCAGGACAGCGGGGCCAGCTGTGAGGCCCAGGGCTGAGTGCCCCTCGCCCCCCCCAGTGCTCTTTAGCAAAGCATCCTCCCACCCAAACTGGGAAACACTCCTGTCCCCCAATTGCAGGGGGAGCTCAGCACTAGCCTGGGGCAGCAGCATCCCAGCAAGGTGTAACAGGGGCGCACACCACCCCGTATGCCCCCCCAGGAAGGGAAGGGGCTGAGCTGGACCCTGTGCTGGGAGAAGGGGGCGGACAGAGGCTCAGCCCCAGTGCTCCCCACTGGCCCCAGCTCAGGGGAGAAGCGGCTCCAAGTGGCGCTTAGCTGGGAGCAGGCATGTGCTGGGGGGTCCGGCCGTGCCAGGGGGGCCGTGGCCGGAGCACGGGGTGCCCCCAGCCCTTAGGCGGGCGGCTTGCGGAAGACGCTCCAGGCGTGGAAGCAGCGGGTGAAGGGCCAAGGCTCGTTGCCTTTCCGCACCAGCCGGAGCTTGCGGGGACGCGTGGGATCCTTGGAGCGCATGTGCTGGATGTAGACCTAGGGCAGAGCACAGCCGTGGGGGTCCCCAGCGCTTGCCCACCTCCAGGGCTGGCAGGCCCATGGACCACCGTGCACAGGGCAGGATCAGGGCCCCGAGGAATGATGGAGATGCCTGAATCCTCCCCTTGCAGCAGCAGGCAGGAGGGAGGCCCTACCTGGCACGCCTTGAGGCTCAGCTTGATCTCCACCTGGCTGGTCTGGGTGCCCACCCACATGTAGACCTGCGGGAAGGACGTGCAGCCGCGCTCAGCTGATGGAGCCACCGGCAGCCCTGGCCCCCGCCAGCCTCACGCCCTCGGCTCACCTCCCGCCCGTTGTCGAGCAGCATGATATCGTCATCAGCCAGATCGTCCTGGCAGAAATCAGAGCACTTCTCTGACACGGAGAAATAACCCTTCTCGTTGGAGCACCTGTGGGGAGAGGCGGAAGGTGACAGCATCAATGACGGGAGTTTGTTAGGACTCGGCTCGTACAGAAGAAAAGGACGTGATGGAGCAGCTCTGTTTCAGCTGGTTGATGCCTGGGAGATGTGGGAAACCGTGCCCTGGCTAGCTCGGGAGAACTGAACCCCTGGCAAAGGCCAGCGTGGCCTGGGACACTGCAGGAGGACAGGGACCAGCACCGACCGGAGCAGCCCCTCCTGGGCCACGACCCACCTGAAGAGCCGGGAGTGCTTCATATAGTCAGCATCTTCATCATAGGGCTTCTGGCTCCCGATGCCCACCCAGAAGAAGTTTTCAGGCTCTTCTCCCTCATTGATCACCTGCAAGAGCGGGGACAGGGCTGAGTGCGGCTGTCCCCTGCCGCAGGGGTCACAGCCACCCCAGTGAGCCGGCGCCGAGCCCCGCTGTGCTCCCAGCCGCTCACCTGCTTGCTGTAGGAGTCATCAAACATGTGGTTCATGATATCCTCGGCCAGCTTCGCCTCGTCGGGGTCAGCTGCCCGGCCCACCCAGGTGTAGACGATGCCCTGGTTGTCCGTGCTCTCAAAAGGCACCTGGGGGAGCACAGAGAGTCAGGGTGGCCCAGGTGGGGAGGGGGGAAAATGGCCGAGCATCCCCGAGGGTGCTCAGCCACGAACACTACCTTGAGGATGAAGCAAAACTCCGAGTTGAGCAGACCAGCATCTGTGTTGATCTGGATACACCTGGAGAAGCAGCCCACGAGGCAGAGTCAGCCAGAGATCAGGCAGCTGTGCCCTGCAGCACGTACCCCACCAGCAGCCTGGCACCCATGGGTGCTGCCTGGCCCGGCGCGGCCCCAAGGGGGCTGACCTGGTGCAGAGGGCCCCCCCGTTGGTGCGGATGTGGTAGAGGCTGGGCTGGGGTGGGCTGGCCCTGTCCTTCCGCTTGCCGCGGTGGATGACGAACCTCCTCTTGAAGTGCGAGAGGAACTTGGGGTTCTCCTGCTGCTGGGTCATGCGCACGACCTGGCCAGGGGTGGGTGTCAGCAGGGCCGGGGGGGCCCCCAAACACAACCCCAAGCCCAGCTGCACCCCCCCCGGCAGTACCCCCTGCCCTTAGCCTGGGGGGCAGAGAGGGAATGGGGGAGCAGTGAGGCAAAGCCGGGGGACCCCTGTGTCACCCCCCAGGAGCGTGCAGTGGCGTCACCTCCAGCTTGCCGGGGAAGAGACTCTCGAACTTCTTCTGGAGGCTGAAGGTGAAGGTGAGCCAGCCCATGTTGGAGGCCTCCCGGCCCTGCCAGAAGTAGACGATGCACTGGAAGTCTTCCTCAGGCTGCTTCTCCTCCTCCTCTTCCTCACCCTCCTCCCCCCCTTTGCCTTCACCCTTCTTCTTCTTCTCCTCCTCCTCCTCATACTCCACTGGCACCCAGTACCTGAGGGCAGGAACAGGGGACGATGTGAGTGATGGGGCAGGTTGGGGGTCTGGGCAGGAAGATGGGGGACAAGGTGGCCCAGCAGCCCCGGAGAGGGGACGAGCCGGCTGTCACCTGCAGAGGAAGACGTAGCAGTCGTGGGTGTGGAAATGGCCGAACTCCTCCTCGGGCAGGCGAGCGAATTTCTTGCCCTCCAGCACGAAGCCCTCCATGCCGTCCAGGTCCTCGTTCCACTCCTCCATCAGCTGCTCTGCCTGTGGCCCCACGTGCTCCATCAGCCGGTGGCCACCCAGCCCCTCCATCAGCACCCGGCCCAGCACCGGGGGGCACGCAGGGGACGGTCCCCAGCCCTACCTCGCTCAGGGCCATGGGGGGCTGGCGGGGCAGGAAGAGTGCCGTGAGGTCGGCCTTCATCTGGTCCTTCTTCTCAGCATCCTTGCGGACCTTGCCGGCGAGGCCGCCCTCCTGCAGCACCGTCTCGGCGTTGCGGGTGTAATCCACGCGCAGGACGTCGTCCCAGTTCTTGAACTTGGACTTGAACACCTAAATCGGAGAGCAGGTAACACAGCTGGGGCCACAGCACCCTCCCTGGCACCCAGCACCCTATCTGAGGGGTCTGTGCCATCATCTCCCTCCCTGGCACCACTGCCCGGGGGTCCGTGCCCATTCGTGGGGGCTGCCCTACCTGGCACTCTGTGCCCTCCAGGTTCCTGGTGACCATGGCGTGCTTGGGCCGGTGCAGCATGCCGCACAGCTCCTGGCTCAGCTTCAGCGCTGCCGCCCGCACCAGCCGCGGCGACTTCCTCCCGATCCAGATGAAGACGTCGGACCAGCAGTCCAGGATGTACACGCTCTTGGTGTCCAGCAGGCTCTGCAGCTGCGGGCACCGCAGGGAAAAGGAGGTCAGGCACCTGCAGGCTTTCCTGCCTGGAAAACGCCCTGCCTGCTCCCAAAAAACAGCCAGGAAGAGCAGAGCATCCCCCAGCCGGGCCCCGCTGGCCAAACCTGCCTCTCCCGGGGCTCAGCTGGAGGCAGAGGGGGCACAAAACCAGTCTCACTTGTCAGACTGGGAGAACCTCCCCACCCCATCCTACCAGGCGCATCTCCGGCATCAGATCAGCCTTCAGCCTCTTCTTGTGCTCCACCGAGAGCCTGTAGTTGATCTGGGGCAGCTCCAGGTAGCCCAGGCCCAGGCCGACCTGCGGAGGGGACGGGGACACGGGTGAGGGGGGCCTGCGGGGCGCTGGCAGCACCGCCAGCCCCACGGATGGCAGCTCCCACCTTGTACAGCTTGGGCTTGTGGGGTTGGAAGTCATCAGGGACGCAGGGCCGGATCTCCTCCGGCTGCCCCCCCAGCGCCTCCCAGAAGTCGGGGGTCTCCTGGCCCTGGGTGAGCAGCGTGATCTCCGCCTTGCCCTTCCGCTCGTTCTTGTTGATCTTCTCGGCGAAGAGCCTGCGGCGGGAGTGTGTGAGATAGCAGGTGGGGGCTCCCTGCACCCCCAGCCCCCCGACCGGCCCTACCTGGCCTTGGTGGTGCTGCTCAGCGTGGCCTGGCTGCCGCGCCACACGAAGAGGTTGAGGCCGTGGTCCAGGAGGAAGACGAACCTGGTGGATACGGAGGTGAGAGGACAGTCAGGAATGGGGTGCGCCAAGTGTGCTCCCCACCCTGGGGGTCCTTGCGGAGCAGGGCACCGCAGCTGCTGGGGCTGCCAAGTGGGGTTTGGACCTGTATCCTTGTAGGAAGGTGCTGGCACGGCCAATTTTTACCCCAGAGCTGCAGCTACAAAGTCTTGGGTGGACCCTGCCAGCACCCCGTCCCCCCGCAGGGACCCTGTGCCCCCCGGTTGCTCCCCCTGCTCACCGGGGATCCAGCGATGTCCCTTTCAGCGCCACCGGCTCCAGCTTGACATTCTTCTTCCCGTAGACACGATACAGCCTGGGGGAGAGACAGCCACGGTGGGACATGGGGCACCGCCTGCCCCAGGCATCCCCCCAGCCCCTGGCCCCAGCGGTACCTGGTGATGTACTGCGTGTCCTCGACAGTGAAGAAGCCGCTGGCCGTGCCACCCTCGATGTAGGAGATGTCATTGTCGAAGACCTAGGAACAGGGAGGGGGTGAGGGCGGGAGAGGGAGGGCTGGGGGCTATGCGGGGCCAGGGGTCAGCCTCACCTGGAGGAACTCATCGCTCTCGTCCCCCATCTCCTCACGGATGCTGCGGCACTCGGCCCCCAGGTAGTTGCGGAGGTTGACGGCATGGATGGCGGAGCAGGCCTTCTTGTCCAGTGTGGCCTCCTGCCCGATCCAGTAGTAGATCTCCCAGTTGAGGGAACCGTTCTCATCCAGGAAGGTCTGGGGAGGTACAGGGTGTGAGATGGGATGGCTGCAGCCCTGGGTTGGGGACGTGGGGGACCCTGGGTCTTACCTTGAGCACGATGTAGCAGTCAGCTTCGTAGAACTTGCCGTGGAAAGCCTCGTCCACCAGCGTGGGCACAAAGTTCTCGATCTGCCAGACGCAGAGGCCGGGCAGCTGCCCCACATCCTCACTGAAGAACTCCGAGTAGTCCAGCTGTGGCTTCTCCAGGCCCTGGTCCCAGCGGCGCGTCTTCAGGTCCGGTGCCTTCACCTCTCCGCTCTCCTGTGGGGATGGGGACACAGGTCACCAAGCTGGGGGCAACTGGGTCCCTGCCAGCACCCGGGGTGGGCCGGGGGCACCGCTGCGGTGCCGCTCAGGGCCCTTCTCCCACCCCAGAACTCACCTCTATCTTCTTGTTCTTCTCCTGGGCCACGTCTGACATCCCTTTCAGCACCTGCTTGGCCTGGTCGTCCTGGGCAGAGTCCTTGCGCCGCCGGAGCCGCATCTTGCGGGCCAGCGGGTCCTTGGTGCCGCTCCCTGGGGACACAGGGACAGGGTGAGAGGCAGCCAGGACACCCTGCGTGGGGCACAGCTCGTTTCCCAGCCTCTGGCAGGGGCTGTCCCCCACGTCCCTGCACGCTCACCTGCCGCAGCGGCTGCAACAGTGGCCGGGGAGGCTCCGGCCAGGCGGAGCTGGTTCTGCAGGGAGAAGTCGATGTTGTACCACTCCGATGTCCGATCCACCGGCTTCGGGGGCATCACCAGGTTGGGGTTCTCCCGCACATCCAGGATCTGCCAAGGAGAGGGGACAGGAGACCTCACTGCTCTGCAGCACAGGCTCGTGGGGACACTGAGGACGTGGGGTTGGACAGGAGACCTCTGGAGCATCCCGGGCTTTGCTGAGGGGATGCGGAGGGAGCCCCAAATCCACCACCTGCCAGGGCTGCACCGTGGGCCAGACTACATATATTGGCCCCAAGACCCCCTGTCCTTACCTCACCCCATCCCACCCTACAGCCCTGGGATCCCAGGGACACGCTGGGGCTCTGGTGGACCCAGCCCGAGGCGGAGCGGGCACTGGGCCCTCACCTCCATGTCCGTCAGGAAGTGGATGGCTTCTGGCAGCGTCACCAGGCGGTTCTTGTTCAGCACCAGCTTCCTCAGCTTGGAGCACCTGTGGGACAGAGACGCTAGTGAAGGGCCAGGCCAGGGTGACACCCTGTTACCACACAGCCTCCATGTCCCCTCCTGGGGACAGAGCAGATCTAGCTGGGAGCTGTCCCCTACCTGCAGAGGCTCTCGGGGATGAGCTCCAGGTTGTTGTTGGCCGCCATGAACTCCTCCAGGTTGGCGAGCTTGCCAATGCCTGAGGGGATCCCGTCAAAGTCGAGCTTGTTGGAGTTCAGGTACATCTTCTTCAGCTTGGTCAGCTTACAGATGGCCGACTGGGGAAGGAGATAGCGGGGTGAGGGAGAACCCTGTGGCATGGAAGCATGGGCAGGGACGCCATGTACGGGCAGGGACATACAGGCAAGGAGGTGAGCTGGTTGCGGGACAAGTTGAGGGTCTCCAGCTGGGTCCACTGGTCGATGCAGAGGGACAGCTCTGTGATCTGGTTGCTGCTGAGGTTGAGGCGCCGCAGGCTGCCCAGGGTGTAGAGGCACTCAGGGACGCGGCTGAGGTCGTTGCAGGACAGGTCCACGTCTGGGGGAGGACAACAGGGTGACACCGCCAGCCAGACCCCCACCAGGGCTGAGAGAGCCCGTGGAGGGCCCCACGCACCATGGGACTGGGCACCCCAGCCCTACCTGCCAGGTTCACCAGACCCTCGAGGCTGGTGGGCAGATTGCTCTGTGTGCGCTGGGTGTTCCTGAGGTGGAGGGTCTGCAGGGCCGTCATCGCCGGGAGCTGCCTGCGGACCACGGAGAACCACGGGGCAGGGACAGCGTCAGGGCTGGAGCAGGCACCTGGCCCAGCCCTGGCATTGTGGGATCCAGCCTGGAAAAAGGGGCCTTACCGGAGCTGTGCGTGCAGGAGAGGGTTGTTGTTGAGGATGAGAGTCTGGAGGTGGACCAGGCGTCTCATCTGCGGTGGGAGGCTCTCCAGCTTGTTGTTGCTCAGGTCAAGGTAGAGCAGGTCCGTCAGGTTGATGAAGAGCTGGTTGGGAATGGTCTCGATGCTGCAGGGGTATGGGGATCATCAGGGCTGCCTGGGACCTGTACCAGCCCCAGGTCTCCCTCGAAGAAGGGCAGACAGCAGGATCCGGAGTGAAGAGGAGGGTGATGGATGGAAGTGGCCATGGCCAGGGAGAGATGGCTCCTCTGGCCTGGACCTACCTGTTGTGGCCGAGGTTGAGGACCAGCATGTTCTTGGCATTCTCCAGTTCCCGGGGACACTCCGTGAGCTGGTTGTAGCTCAGGTCCTGGGACAAACGAGAGAGCAAAGCAGGGATCACCCTCAGCCCCACATGCAGCAACCAGCACCCACACCTGAGGACAGAGGGACACCCCCAGGGGCGAGGCTGCCTGCAGCCACACTGCGCCTTGCCCTGCGGACCGGTGCCCAGCAGCAGGAGCTGGATGAGCGTGCAGGGAACCCAGCCGTGGCATCAGCCTCTAAAGGAGGCAGTGCCATAGGGTTATCCCGCCTGCAGCCAGCTTCCCCAGCGCTCGGGCACGGGGTCAGGACTGGCGCTGCAGGGGCACACGAGCTCTTGCTGCAGGGAAGTTAGTTATGGCCTGGGCACCTGAAAGTCAAAGGGAACCGGGCAGCGCTGAGCCCTGATTTACTCGCTGCACCTTTCCCCCAGACGCTCCTCAGCCCCATCAAGTTCCCCAAGAAGCACGAGGGGCCACTGAGGTGCAGGAACGGGACCCCAGAGCCCGAGCTGGCTCTTGCGTTAGCCGAGGAGGCTCTGCACCTACCAGCACTGAGAGGTCATCCAGCTGGAAGATATCATCGGGGACTCCCGAGTTCTTCAGGCTGTTTGCACGAGCCACGATTGCCTTGAAAGGGAAGGGAGAAAGAGGCACGACTGCAGCCAGCTGCCAGCTCTACGCCTGCTGAGCCCCTGGGGGTGGCCAGGCACGACCCTCACGTGCCCCCAGAACCAGGGGCTGGCTGGGAGGTGCCTAGGGACACCAGCCCTGATGCAGATGGGACACACGAGGGGGATGCTTACCCGGAGGCAGGGCAGGCCGGAGAGCTCCCCATGGAGTGTGGTGAGGCTGTTGTGGCTCACGGAGAGGTGTTCCTGCAGGGAAGCCCCAGATAAGCTCCAGTGAGCAGAAAGAGGAGCCAGGGCTGCACAAGGCAGCAGTTGAGCCCCCGCACTGACATGGGGGCTCCTTGATCCCAGGAGAGTCAGGGCCTTGCGAAGGCACGGGGTGAGCTCAGCCTTGACCCACACAATGTGGCTGCTGGGACACTCCCAGTCTCAAACTGGTTGGTTGGCCCCAGTATGCCCACGCTGCCTCCACACCCCTCGTAACTTGGGGCAGAGCTGGCTGAGACACCCCAACCCTGCTGCAGGGTTTGGGGTGCTCTGAGCTGCTACCAAGCTGGCTTGCAGCACTCCTGTACAGTCCCCGAGCGAACAGACCCCAGTTCTTGGGAACACTTCTCACTGGGTGATCTGGAAATGGGCAAACGTGTGGGGACCAGCAGGGTGGGAGGAGGGCCCAGGGAAAATTTTTTCCTCTGGACATCACCAGCCCAGCTGTTACCTGCTCCGGAAAAGGAGGAACTGTCAGGCTGTGGGCAAGATGCCAGGCTTTAAGTCTAGCCATGGCCCCCGAGCATCTGGCAGGACTGGCAGGAGCGTGGCTCCGAGCAGCACGGAGGGCTTCCCCGCTTGCTCCCGCTAAGCAAGGCGCACCAGGCATGGTGATGAGGACTTTCGGCAGCATTTAAAGCATTTGTGTTTGTCTGACACCGATTTAGCAATGCCCATAACGTGCTGCAGGACGCTGCCAAAGCAAAGCCTAGCCACGGACTCCACCAAGGGCCTGGTTGTGCACAAAATTTGAGCCACCCAAAAAACAAACCCAGGCAGCTGCCAGCTACTGCCCTTTATCTCTTTTAGCAAAGGAGGAGAGAAAAAAAGCCCCAAAACCTTAATCCTCCCCTTACTAAACCTTCATCCTTCCCTTCTATTAAAGGGCAGAGGATCTAAATGTGGTTTTTAGTCTGGTTTTCTAGGAAAACAAGGTGAAACCGAGTACAACCCTGTCTCAGCCCCACTCCTAACAGCTCCTGCATCCAATTTCAACCACACGTAGCTCAGCCCTATTATTAGACACCAGAGCATCCGCTGATGAGCCACGAGGCTGGCAGGCACCAGGCTCTCGGCACCGCCGTGCAGGGCCCCGTCTGAGCCCACAGCCCCACTGGGAGCCGCTGAGCCCCATCCCCTGCCCGAAATGTGCCGCTCACCAGCTTCTGGAGGGCAGCGAGCTCCTCGGGCAGGTAGCAGAGCCCCGTGCGGTTCAGCTTCAGCCAGCGCAGGCTGGTCATCGCCTTCACGTGCTCTGGGAAGTAGCCGCCCTGCGAGGAGGAGGAGGGTGAGAAAAACACCTGCCCCCCGGGGTGAGGGTCTGGGGACCTGACTCTGACCGACCCTGCGTGGTCAGGGGGCGGCCTGGGATCACCTGGTCCTATGGGATCGGGAGCTGGGGGGCTGAGATTGGCCAGTCCCATGAGATTGGGACCTGGGGGAGCCTGGGATTGACCTGGGGGTCCTGGGTCACCTGGTCCTATGGGACCTACAGGACCGGGTGGGCTGGGATTACCTAGTTCTATGGGACCGGGACCTGGTGGGCTGGGATTGCCTAGTTCTATGGGACCGTGACTTGGGGGTCCAGGATCACCTGGTCCTATGGGATCGGGGGCAGGGGGGCTGAGATCGCTTAGTCCTATGGGACTGGGACCTGGTGGGCTGGGATTTCTTAGTCCTATGGAACCGGGACCGGGGGATCCAGGATCACCTGGTCCTATGGGACCGGGACCGGGACCTGGTGGGCTGGGATCACCTGATCCTATGGGACTGGGACCTGATGAGCTGGGATCGCCTAGTCCTATGGAACCGGGAGCTGGGGCCGGGATGGCCCGGGGCTGTGGGGCCGGGAGCTGGGGCCAGCACCCGCGGGCTCTGGGGGCCCAGTGGGCTGGGGGCTGCCCAGCCGTAGAGGCCGGGGG
>JAVJGI010000050.1:27244286-27261131 GCA_035590275.1 Ibycter americanus | reverse complement strand
CTGCTCCTCTCCTGTCCGCAGGGCGCCATGGCCGAGTTCGGGCGGCAGCGGGGCAGGCAGCAGGAGGACGGCGGGCTGGGCGGCCTCCTCGACGTGCTGTTGGCCAACGCCAGGCTGGTGCTGGGCGTCAGCGGCGCGGCCGTGCTGGCCATCGCCACGCTGGCCGTCAAGCGGGTAAGGCTGGGGGCTGGGGGCAGCCGGCCATCCCACGGAGGGAGCCGGTTTGGTCCCCGGCCGCGGCAGGGGAAGATGCACCGAAGGCCTCGCCGCCGGGCTGGTGCGGCGGGGTTGGTGCTGTGAGTCTGGCAGCAATGCTGGTGCTGGGGGCGTGGAGCTGCCCGCTCCCACCCTGGGGGGCACAAACAGCCCCGCGCCCCGTTAGCCCAGGGCAGCATGCATTCGGGGTATGGTAACCCACCTAGAAAGGCACCTTGGGCTTAATTTACATTTGGATGCCTGTTTTCCGCTTAAAAGTCTACAGGAAGAAAATGTGCACCCCTAAAATATATATTTTTGTGAGCAGAAGCCCCGCATGGGGCTGTATTTCCCCATACGTGTACCAGAGGGGCTGTTGTCCCCTCTTAGTTCAGGGTGTGACTGTGGAGAAATGCCACAAAGGCAGTAAGTTTTCCACATGGGTTTTTCTTTCCTCCAGCTGATAGACCGAGCCACCAGCCCTCGTGATGAAGGCGACCCTAAGGCTGAGCAGAAGACGCTGGAGGAGAGCTGGCAGGACTTGGCCTTGATCAAGGCAACACCAAAACCCCCCAAGAAGCAGAGAAGGGAAGACCTCAGCGAGCCTCTACTCTCTCCGGCTCGGCCACTGGCATCAGGTAAGGCTCATGGTGTATGTGCCAGCTCCCACCGCGGTCGGGAGGATGTGCTCTGGGTTGGCCGCACCGCTGCTCCCGGCGGTCTTGGAGCTCTGTGTTATTTTTAGCTGAGTGCCCAGAAAGCTGACCTGATTGAGCCTGCCTTCCTGGGAGGCTCACAAGCCATGGCCCCTTTTTAGGCAATGCCTGTGGTAACAGCACCTCTGATAACGTCCGAGGCGTCTCGGCCACCGTGGTGTGTGGAGGCTGTCGGGGCTTTGTTTCCTCTGGAGCGGTGTCTGCTGTGTTCGTTTTCTGGGTCAGCTCTGCCTGGAGGAAGGTGTGCTCAGGAGCTGCTGCAGACAAAGGCTGCCTTGTCCGGCTGCCTACAAAGACGGCGTTTTTCCAAGTGGGAAAGCAGCCCAACTCAGTGCAGTGCAGGTCCTGAGATTCCAGGCCAGGAGCAGGATTGTTTGCAGGACTTGAGTGATGAGGCAGACATTGGGGCAGACTGGATCTGCCTGAGCAGTCTGTGGGGCTGAGACTTGTGGGGACCCTGGCAGTGAGTCCCTTGCCCAGCTGCTGGTGCTTAGTCTGATTTACCCATCTGGCTGGGAGGTAAGGCTGGGCACTCTTGGGTTTTGAGGTTAGTTTGGGCTCTGCCTTGGCTGAGAAGCGCTGTTAACATCAGAGGACCTCTTGGCCAGGTCAGCCTGATGTCCAGAGGTGGGCTGAGAGCTGGGTGCCCAGCTCACACCTCTGCCTCAGCTGTGGCAGGAGAAGCTGCTGCTGTAGGTTGCAGACGATCTGCTCAGAGCTGTGACTTCTCTCTTCTCTCTGCCCCATCCCCTTCTCTCAGAGCCCAGGGTCTGCTCTGCCCCTCCAGAGACTCCTCAGGTCAAATCCATCTGCCTCACGCTGCAGGAGAAGCTCCTCTCGCACTACAGCAGCCGACTGGCCGTGCCCAAGGTGCAGGTGTCCATCGCCCCACAGCTGGCCAGAAGCATCTGCACCCAACTGCAGAACTTCTTGCGGAGCAAGTGCCCGGAGATGCCCTTCGGCAGACTCTTCCTCAGCGGTCCTCTGCTCGACGGCCTCGGGGCTCTGGCAGCTGACCACATCCACCTCATGCTGCCGGTGGTCCTCGACACCGCACTCTGGAGCCTCATCCCGGGAGAGGACACCGTGGTGAGGAACCCCCAGTACTGGCTGATCAAGAGGACTGATCTGGAGTATTTCCCTCGTGGGTGCAGCCCCTGGGACAGGTTCATCGTGGGCCAGTACCTCTCCTCCAATGTGCTCAATGAGACCCTCCACAAGATGCTGGTGGCCTCCATCAACTGGCCTGCCATAGGTAGCCTGCTGGGGACTGTCATCCACCCGGTTGTGGCCTCCCGGGAGCTGAAGCTGGAAGTCAAACATGATCAGGTCGAGCTGAGCATCAGCCTCTTCCCAGTGGTGGAAATGGAGGGCAAGGTTCTTTTAGCTGTTCCTCCTGAAGGACTGGTGGAAAACCTCTGGCTTGAGAGCTTTTACAAGGCAGAGGTGTCAAAAGTGAAGGAGCTGGATGCAGCTGACGCTGGGGCTCGGCAGCACTGCCTCCGCATCCTGAATGGCATCTGCAAGAGCCATCCTGCCCTGCACAAACTGAGCGGCAGCCCCTTGACCCACGTCATCCTTCACCTCAGTGCCACCAGTTCAGACTGGGCAGAAGAAAGCCTTGCCGACAGGTTCCAGCAGGTGCTTGAGGAGCTGGTAGGCTACCTGGAGAAAGGGGTCCTGCCTTCCTATTTCAACCACAAAATCAACCTCTTCTGTGAGCTGTTGGAAGAGGAAATCGATGAGATGGGCTTTGTGCTTTACAGGGCCATATCGGAGCCAGAGCTCCTGCTGAGGGAGAAATGACTGGGGCGTTGAGAGCTCCCGAACACAGGGTGTTCCTCACCCATCTGCTGCTCCTCGCTGTGAGGGTTGCAATGCTTCTAGTTGACTAGTCAGTAAGAGGCAAAGTTCTTGCACTTTATGAGAAAAAAAAAATATATATTTCATATCTGAATAAAACGTGCCTGAGCGGAGGTGAGTGTTGGCGTACGGAGCCTCTGGCTGGGAGGCTCTGCCGAACCCAGGGTGGGTGCAGCCCACGCCTCGAGTACCTTCAGGTGAGTCCCGTCCACTGGGCATTGGGAGCCAACACGAAGCATGTTTGGTCTCTGGTTCCCAGTGTCCCCTGCCCGTCCCAGCCATTGGGTTCCCCTCGTGCTCTGAGAGCAGCTGGAACTGGAGAAGAGCAGTTCCTTGCTGCTGCTGTGTTCTGCAGTGTGCTGGGTGGGTCCTTGCACCAACACCCGACTTGGTCTTACTGTGCCATCCCCTCAAGGCTCCCACCCTGTCCCAAAGGCTGGCTTATCTGTCTGTAGCGTGTTGCCAATCTGAAATAAAGCCCCAGTGATGACCTGGGTGGTTGTCTGGGCACTTGAAGGTACAGCCATAGCAGGGGGGGCTGTGGGTTTATTCTTTGGAAACCCTTTCAGCTGCCAAAAGGGGTGAGCTCAGCCCTGCCTCTTCATTCTGCCAGTATCAGCTCTGCCCCGAGGAAGGGGGATGCTTCCAGCATGGTGCTGGGGCTTCATGGCCCTTGTCCCACATGGTGTTTTGCTGGAAGATGTCCTGAAAAAGGTGGTGGCAGGAAGAGAGAGCTGCTGACTCCTGGGAGGCTCCTGGAATTGGTCCCTTGGTGGAGGCTGCAGCAGGGCTGTGTGTCCCCTCCCCGGTGGGTGGGTTGCTGCCAGTGTTTGTCTATGGGTACTCACTGCTCTGCAGTGAACCATGGTGTCCCCTTTCAGTCTGTCCAGTAACCTGTCTTGAGGTCCTGTTCTCCTGGAGCCCCATGGTACGGGGCAGGAAAGTAGGACAGAAATGATGCTCTGAGCAGAGCACTTGCAAGAACTGAAGCAGTTCATGCTTTTTATTAAGAAGGTATGTTTTGTTTGGGTGTTTTGTTTTGTTTTTTTCCTTTGAGTGGCTGCTAGTAAGCTTTGGTTCTGGCTGTAGCCCCAGGGAGATGAAATATATTCATATATTTAATGGGAAGAGCTGTTTTTGCACACTGGTGGAGATGGAGAAATCCTGTGGACTTCAATGTGAGCAGCTGTTGTGGTTTACTTTTCTTTACAGCTATCATCTTGTTTATGGGAGGAAAAAACCCCACTGCTTTTCCTCCCAGTCTGAGGATTACTTAGTTTGTTCCTTCAAGCCACTGCCCAGGTGTTGGTGATGAGAATAAACCTTCCCTGTGTATACTGGTTCTCTTGTGTCACCTCCGTTTTGTTTCCTTTCCTGTCATCAGGCTGAAGCGATCCTCCAGCTGTGGTGGCATGCCTGAGAACCACCCAGCACTGCCCAGGGCATCCCCCTCTCTGCATGGAGAGCTTGGTGACAGTCAGACCCCATCCTGCAAGGCTTTCCTCCTCCTCTTCCAAACCCCTATGGCTGTAGAGTGCCTGGCTGAGTACATGAGCTGTTGGGACACCGAGCTTGTGCCGCTGACCCGGTGGCTGTAACCAGCTGCCTGAATGCTGACCAGGGTTAGACCAGTAAAGCTGGTAACAGCTGATGCCATCAGCAACACTTAACGTGCTGCCTGTATGCTACACAACTGCTTTCTGCTGCTGTTGCCATTCAGAGGCTGCTGCCCAGGCTTCTGCTGTGCTTCTGCCAGCTCAGTGATTGCATTACAAAGCCTCATAATCCTGTTATTTTAGCCTGTAGGGCTGTATTTTTAGGCCACAGCTGTTAATCGTGGGAGTGAGGGGTACAGGGAAATGCAATCCCAGATCTCCTGACCTCACTCCATAGATTTAGGCCTGATGGCAATGGACTGCTGCAGAATTAAAGGCTCTCTTCTCTCTCATGCAGACCTTAAAGCGAACTGGTGCTGCTGTGGTCTCCTTAGCTTGAAGCTAGCCTCTATAGAAAGTGCTTCAGCCTCCTGCCCACCCTGGCTCCATCTGCTGCATGTCACCTCAGTACTGACCCGGGGAACTGCTCTGTGTCCAGAAGAAGTAGGGTCCCAAGCAGCATCGGAGGCCCTGGGAAAAAACTGAATGCTGTCCCCTGGCAGAAGAGGACACGGGAATCTTGTGGATCTACTTTCTTTGATGTACAGAGGAAGCTCCAACAGAGAGGGAGGAGGTAGCCTGGCTTCCCAGGGAGCTGTCTAAACAAAGCGCAGGAGAACAGAACCTCTGTTCAGTTCAGCCAGCTGGCTGGCTGTCCCTGGGCAGCAATGCTACAGCAGATGCAGCTGAGGAGATAAACCCACTTTCCCTACCCCTCTGCAGCTCACTTCTAAGTAACTGCAGGGAGTTTCTGCCAAGAAACCTTCTGTATTGTTCTAATGAGTGAGTGGAAAGAGCAAGATTTAGGTGGATGCTTTTACAGTAATAGCTTAACTATTTTAAGTAAGAAGAAATAATAAGGCAAGGTTAAGATGTCACTGTATCAAATTTAAAAATTAAATAATCTTTTAATAAGAAACTTAATAGTTTGACAAAAATAACTTGCATTAGCTAGCAGCATCACAGAGGCATGTCTCAAGGTTTGAGGAAGAGCTTGGTTTCAAATTCAGGAACTGGCTAAAACGAAGGCTCTTCCTCAGCACTGCAGCTGAGCTTGCTTTTCAGGGCAAGTACCAGACCCAGCTGCTCTGCACCTGGCACTCTTCCACAGGCAGGGACAACCAAGGCAAGGGGTGTGGCACTGTGACAAAAAAGAAAGGGGCATGTTGCTCAGGTTATGTCAACTTAGAAAAGAACTCAAAATAAAATTCCGCACTGTGGAAAGCCAGGGACTGAGAAGAGCTCAGCAGTGCCAGTGTCCATCCTTCGGCTACGATCCAGTTCTGCCTCGCGTAGAACGGCTGCGTACAGCCACTGCCGTGGCGGGAGCTGCAGGTGGACTAGATCCAGTGCTGTTTTCTCTGTAGGTTCAGTTTCCAAATGCTTCCTTGAAATGTTCAGACTATCCCAACCTGCTCAGCAGAAGAGCAAATGAAAACAAAGGCTGACACTGGTAGCGGAGCCACCTTTCAAAGCTGGTTGAACCCTTGCTGCCCCAGCATGTAATGCGTGTGTGAGGGTGGTATCCCTTGGCAGGAGCAGCCTGCAACCAGACCTTCCAGAAAGCACTCGACAGACTTGTTTCTAGACCCCAGTTCCTTTCAGCAGTAGTTGCTTCTGTAGCAGCTCACAGCCCTAGACCTTTCAGGCTCTCAAGAGATGTCTATCCAGGCTCAGTGGTTCTGAGGGCAGGTTTTCCTAGTGTGGCCAGGCTGGTGGCAAATGCTACAGGTCCGTGCTTTCTTGGCAGTGGCTCCTGAGGAGAAACTGTTTGGTCTCTTGGCTTTATTTCCCAACCCTCTTGAGTATTCACTGTTGCCAAAGTGGTTCAAAGAGGCATCTCCAAAAGGCCCTAGAGAGAAACAACTTGCATGTAAGTACCATTGAAAATATAAGTAGGTGACAAATGGAAGACAAGTTCAAAATGGCGGATCAAGGATTTTACTACCCCAGCTGCTCAGATTATTCCTGAAGTTACACAGCTTCAGATTTGTCTAAATAGTTAAATGTCACCCATTTGTCTTGCAGCATTAGAGAAGTGTGGGAACAGAACAGGGGAAACTGATCTGCCTGGTTGCATGCTCTGGTCTACAGCTGAAGCAGAAACAACAAAATATGCCAGAGGAAAACTTGGGTTTTATGCATTTTTGAAAACTTGGTTCTACCCCTTTAGACTCAAATGTCTGAGGAGACAGCAGTGTTGAAAAATCTCTCTCGGACCATATCTCTACCTCTGTGCTTTGCTTACTGTCCCTTTGTGTCAGAACTCTTTCTTTCACATCCTTATTTTGTGATTATTTATTTTTTTAATGGATACTTGTTTTCAGCATCTTTCCACAGCAGCCACCCTCAGTTTCTCAGCTCTAATCAGAAAGACTTGGCCTGTCACTGCATTCCTGAACCTAAGGCAGAGGGAGTAGCATGGTTTCCCTGGTGTGACAGAATGGGGTTTAAGATCTCCAAAAGTGGTGCCGCTGCTTCAACTCTGTACCAAGTCAGTGCTTGGCTTTGTGAGAGTTGTTACCATAATTTGGGAGAACAAATTCCCGAAGAGACTGCTGGCAAGAGTGCTGGGCTTCACCCAAGTAGTCATGGACAGACAGATGCTTGAGCTTACTGCACATGGAAGCAAAGCATCCTACTCGGAGCTCAGCAGATGCGTGCTACGAGGACATATCCTGCTAACACTTGGAAAGGTAAGCCAGACTCAGTTACAAGCAACATTTGAAGTGCTATAATGCTGCTGACAGATGTTCTAAAGACAAACTTGAAGTCTGTTAAATGTATGAGTTGTTACAAGAGCTGTCACACTGTGGAAGCATTACACATGTGTGAGAAGTATGTTCAGTTTAGCTTCAAGAACAACCTACAACCCTTGTGTCTCACCCCAAGCCCAGTCTTACCTGGTGCCACATTTTCATCTGCCCACTGGAAGAAGCCACACTGCTGCTCTCGGGGTTTAGAGCAGGTGTGGAACTGCCGTCCTTTGTTGGGCCCATCCTTTTGGACTGTGCGTGTGATGGCTGGCTGGTTGCAATTGCAGACTGTGCCACCTCCTGAATTGGAGCTGTTGCTTCCAAAGAGTTCTGGGCCTCTCCTTCCTCCTGGGCGCTGAAATCCTGCTGGGCCCCTTCCTGCAAAGGGCTGGGGCAGCGCAGAGCCCTGTGGAGCCATGCTGCTTCTGTCCTCTGATTGCTGATCAGCCCAGAGAAAAAAGTTGCAGGTACTGGTACTGCATTTGTAAAACTGCCTGCCTTGATTGGGCCCTTCTTTGCGCACAGTTAACAGGAGGGCTTCGTTCCCGCAGTTGCACATCACTGCATTGTTCCCATCATCTGGAGCAGGCCTGGGTGTTCTTGTTGAGCTCAAGGAGAGTAGATGTCCTGGTGCCGGGTTTGTGGTCCCCCTCACGTGCCTGGTTTCACCACTACCTCTGTGAAAAGAGTTGTTGACCTGCAAGTGATTAGCTTGCTGGCTGGCTGACGATGTGGATTGGGACGACCTGTGTAAATACTTCAGGTCCAAGAGCTCTTTTAGCATGTCATCACAGCCTCCAATGCAACCAACAAACTCCAGGGGCATTGTGGGTGGAACACTGCCTCTCTTGAATTTAAACTTCAGTCTAAAAAGAAAGGAAGAATAAAAGTGTCCCAGTTTATGTAACTTCTCATCAGCAGACCTTGATTTGGAGTTGCATTTTTATGTTTGGTTGGTTTTTTAAATTCTGTTGTACTTACACCAGTTTCCCCAACCCCTCTTCTTTCTATCCCCAAGTCACGAGAGTGCCACTCCAGCTTTCCAAGACTGGAATGGAAAATGGTTGCCCAGCCTAACCCACGGAAGTCTCCGACCCTGAAGGCTAACACATAATGTTTGAAGAGCTGCATTTCCCCAAGGGACAACTGGTATGACCTACCGGTGAACTGGATGCGGATTACACACAGCACAGATGCTCTCGTCCCTGGCCACATCCAGCACGAAATCAGGAAACCAAACAGCAGTTTTACAAGCTGGATAGCCCATGCAGCTGAGATAGAACCTGCCATGGGGCAAAAGCACCGAATGAGGAAGAGGCAAAATCAAGACAGTCAGCAATCTGTTCTACTGTCTTCTCAGCCATCAGGAATTGTCAAAACAACAATTTTTAAGGGCAAATATGTACTTGAGAGAGCGGTTCAGCTGAGTGCATACAGCTTACGTATCTGGTGGAGTTAGCTGGCTGCAGCCCAAGTTTTCATGCTTGCTGCAGAGGGGAGGTAAAAGAACAATGCCTAGAAACACACAAACCAACAGAGAAGACTACTTTCTACAACAGGGAAGATCACCAACCCGCCATTCTTCCTGGTCTTCAGGACCATGTCATTGTTGCACTGTGGACACTTCCGAACAGAAACAGGCGTTGCTGGGTAGACCTCCTCCTGCTCTGCAATTTCTGTGGCTTCTCCAAAATACTGAGCCAGGGCCTGGTCTAACCTATGAAGAAACAAGCAGAGCATCCTGTGTGTCTTGTCTGTAAAGAGTGATCAGGTAGTGCGGTGAATTAGTGCCTTCTGCTCTCCACACAGCCCCTCTGAGCTTCTGCATGAGTATGTTGATTCAGTACCACACCTCTGGAACGGCTAGGTGTGGGTACAAGATGAAAGGGGTTAGTGCATGCTGTCATCTCCTTCAGTCATTCCTGGATTTAATCTTAAGGTTTTAAACCAAGATGAGCAGTTAGTTGGCACCAAGTCATAACAGTGTGCCAGGCTGCGAGTCATCCCTTCCCCTGAAGTGCCTACACACGCTGGGCAGAGCTCCAGGGAAACAGTGTGACAGGATCCCACTCCAGGCTGAGCCCCAGATGAGAAGCCAGCACCTCCCAGAACAGCAAAGCAAAAAGAAGAGGGCAAAGGCAGGACTCACTTGTTGGCTCTGGCCACAGCTTCGATGAAGACTTGCTTGTACTTTTGGAGCTGCTGCTGCAACACTGCAGATTTGTCTTTCTTCCCCTCACAGATCAGTTTCAGATCAGCCTCCAGCTCAGCACGAAGGTCAGGCTTGGACATCTCGTAGCCCATGGAATCATAGCCTGAGGAACATACTGCATGGTAAGCAACATGAAGGAGCAGGTAAGGACCTTGCCATCTTCCTGATGGGCACTGCCCTTACCTTCAACCAGTCCCATGCCCAGGTGGCCTGGGAGGAATCGCTGATCTGCTGTAAGGCCCACGTACATCCGCGTCTTAATTGTCTCAATGTGCTCGGCATGAGTGGCATCCGTCCCTGAAAGCAGACAGGTTGTTAGTCAAATTAGGTGCCAAGAAGTGATTTCCCCTGTGCCTAGGGCAGAGTGCAAGGTGATAAAGGGACAAGGAGACAACTTATGGTAAGGAGCAGCACTGCCCACATGTCCCACTGGCACTGAGGCCAACAAGGTGCTGGCAGGCACACCACAGACCCTAAATTGCATGTCTCCCTAGGTACTGGAGACACTGCAGACTCCTCAGGATCTTTGGACTTTGCCCACAGGCCTCTACTAACCCTTTGTTCTGTGCATTTAAGTGATTTCTTACCTGAAGTGACATTTAGAGCATTCCCTACTCTGAGTGTGGGACAGAACTGGTGTTAAAGAAATTGAGAAGCTTATGAACAAAGCTCTCCCAAAAGCAAGAGGCCACACTGCCAATACTGACCAATGCCATGTTTCTCCATGAGAGCAATGAGATCCGCTTCTGTGAGGAGCAATGGAGGGCTGGTTTCCCCATCCACCATCTCCACTGTAGTGGGCTGAAAGCGAGACCCTTTCTGATACAGTGGGATAACCTGAAGGGAAGGAGAATCTCTTTGAAACTGCCTTCTAGTTCATTCACTGAAGACAAAATGTCACACTAACAACAGGCCCGTGCAGTAATAGAGCAGCACCCTGTTCTGGAGGAACTCCAGTTTCAGGGTCCTCGGGATTAGCCAGTAATGAGCTCCCAGACCACAGAACAGCAATTTCAGCTCCTCCTGGTGAGTAAAGGCAACCCCACAGCCCTGTATGGTCTCTGCTCTGGTATCAGAAGGGGGGAAGAATCTATCCAAGGCTGGCACAATAAAGCTCCACAGGTTTTCAGCAGAGATGGCTCTGAGTGAAACAGCCAGCGGGCCAGAAATTGTCAAAGGACCTTCTGTAGAGGGGTCTGAAGCTGGCAGTGAAGTGCTGTTTCAAACTCCAGGTATTTTAGCCTCTCCTATCTATGTTGTTCTATTACCTTATCACTCCACTTCTCGTAAGGATAGACTTCCAGATAATTTCGGGCCAGGATCATTAGTCCTTGAGCAATGAATCGTTCATTAGCAATGTCGATCTCCACAGTTGTTTCCTGTCCTTTGGCATCTTCAGAGCAGCAAGCCAAAAAATGGCGCACAATGAATTCATATAGTCTCTGCTCATTGCCCTAATATCAAACAGTAAAAAAGGGTCAGTGTCCTCCTGTGTTAATGATATCAAGAAATATCAGTGAGATCTCAGATGAGTATACTATGCTAGTGACCATACTATTAAGACTTCTATCTTTATTTATCAAGCAATACAAACCATCCAGTTACCTCTGCCTTCGTTAAACTCACCTGCAGGTTAGCAGTGTATTTTGTGGGGTGGATGGGAGGGTGAGCCTGATCTGATTTGTTTCCACTCCGAGGGGTTGGCCCACCCTGATCCAAAATCCTCTGTGCAAATGCTCCCCAGTTTGGGTCCTGTATCTGCTCTTGTACTAAGGCAGAGAGGTTCAGCTCCTTGGGGAAAATGTTGGTCTCAGTTCGGGGGTAGCTAATGAACCTTAAGAAAGACAGAAGAGCACTTTAAGACGTGTGCTCCAAGATGCTTCCCATTTTGGACTAAAGGCCCTTGACTTTTGAAAGAATTAAGTTTACCAAGCCAAGTCTTGCTTTCTTACCCTTGAGTATAGAGTTTTTCTGCTATTCTCATGGTTTCCTTTGCATTTATTTTCAGTTTGCGGGAAGCCAGCTTCTCAAGTTCCTGTGTTGGGAGAAGGCAGGAAAAAAAAAAAGAAGTATTTGTGCATAATTCAGAGTGGTGAGTAAAATCTGTTCAAAGCTTCTTTCAGATACGTCCTTTCAGCATAGTTCAAACGTACCACAGTGTCCAGGGGCAGGGGCCTCCATTTGCTTTTTGGCTTGCTCCCAACCTCAACAACAGTTGCTACCGGATCCTAAACACAGAGTAAGCAAAATGCAAAATCTCCTTTAAGAGTTTATGTAAACTGTTCTTTAAATGTCTTGAGCAAGCCAGATGCAGGAGATGTTTGGCTGATACTGGATTAGACAACTATTCACAAGCTTTCTTACCTCCATACACATCTGGTAAAGGACCAGGCATGCTGTGTGATTAAAAAGCCGGTTCCTCTTCCAGTTGAAGACCACATTGCCATCTTCGTGATCATGTGTCACTGTGTTGAATAACAGATCTCAGTGATAAAGTAGTAATACAATGGAAATATAGCAGAGTCAGTGGGGCCACACTGTTGGGAAACCTTTAATTTCTGCTTAGTGGTCACAGCAAAGGAAGAGGAAAACACCTCTGCAGCATTATTTGTTTGTTGCCCTGATGTTTTTCCTTTCCATGCACATCAAGCCCTTTAAGATGGAGCGCAAGGCTCGTCTTCCCCAAGCATACCTTTTATTTTATAGAAGGCTTCAGGAACAAAGGCCTGGATGGCTTTAAAGCGTTCAACTACAAACCCCAGTGTTGGGAACTGGCAGCTACCATAGCTGATCAGCTGATCTGCTAAAATATCAGGGAAGATTTTCCGGAGCCTCAGTGTCTGGAATCTGGTGAAGGCAGCGCCTAGGAAAACAAAAAGACACTAGAATTGAACACAACAACACTGAACAATAATCACAATGCTTCAGATTGTTCTTTTTAATACTCTGAGTATTAATTTATCTCTACATTTAATAGTCAGTTGCAGAAGCTTGTCAGTGATGCATGAGCTATAAACCCAATACTTGCTTCAAAGAGCACATTTCCAGTAAAACATGAGATGTGATTTAGTTGCATCTGATCTAAAAATCAGATTTATGACACTACAGAGGACATTTCTGTCTTGTGTGGAGGATACAGTAACAGATGATTTCTAAACACCCCTTGCTGGGCTTTAACAACGTGCATTCAATGTGGTTGGACGAGAAGCGAGGAAGAGCCTGATGGATGGCTATCTCATTTGTACAACAGTCTAAGGGAGTTTGAGTATTTATAGACAGTAAGCTATACACTGATAACAAAGCTGTCCCCTGCCTACCACACTCTTCCGCACTTCCCTTTAGGAGAGGTGTATGCAGCAGCTCAGGCTTGGCAGCCTGCTCTCATCTCCAGCACGAGTTTACATACCTATCCTGAGGTCCAGCTCCTGCCTGACGTCAACGGCATCACTTGTTTTTTGATCTGGTTGGGTGAGGTTCTCGCAGGCTGTTCTGACAGCATGCAGCGTAATCTCTGAAAAACGGGCTCGGAAAACCTGGAGGTTTGGCTTTACTGTCAGAGATGCACACAAAAAAACCCCAAAAAATCAAAGAGTGACTCAAACACCAACGGAAAGGAGTAATTAATAAATAGCTATCCTCAAAAGGGTATGCTGTCAACCTATTCTGTAGCTTTCCAATAGCCGAATATATTTCTGGTCTATCAGAGCCACATATTTATCAGAACGACGGTCAATATATTTAACCTGGACACAGTAAGATTGAGAATATGCCTCTGTTAAGAGACCTCTGAGCAGCGATACCTGTTAAATCGTTACTTTAATGGAACTCAGGGTGATGAAGATGATCTCTACGCACCAGCTTTGCAAACATGAATTATCTCAAAGCCGATGTTCTCTCCTTCTCGATCACAGTCAGTCCAGATCATCAGAGCTTGGCACTGCTGGATTTCTCGTTCAAGGGTTCTCTGAGATGAGAAAACAATGCAGAGTGAGATGCACCAGGCCACTCTGTCATTTAATTTTAGAATGACTCACTAACTGAACATGAAATGCAACGTGTATCCATAGAGATAGATTGTTGCAATAACATTTTGTAATTGTGTGTCTCATGAGACTAGGCAGCTTTCAAAAGAATTGAGTCATTTATTTACATCTAACTGCAAAAAAGCATGGCTTGGATTGGATTGTACCACAATCTGTTTTCTGAAAGTGTCTTTTTTTTGTAAAATTGAGATACAATTAGCAATTCCACCTTGTTGGAAAAAAACATTTCTGCTTTTAGCAAAGTAGTTGTTCCTTTACCGTGCTAATTTTACATGAGCAGGAGACTTTCAATGTCACAAATGAACTGCATATATAGTCCTAGGAAATGCAGGAGGAATTTGCTAAACTCTAGAAACTCAAATGTTAAGGACAAAGGTACAATCATCCTTCTGTGTAAGACAATATTTGTAGAACTAAACTGTGAACTCAGTGTTTCAGGAAAACTCTTCAAAAACAACGTACCTTGATAGCCACGTAATTTTCAGGGCAATACTTCTCAATTTCAGCATCAAAAAGAGCTAGAGGGTTGCAGCTATGCCTGGTAAACAGAGGATGAACAGTGTGAATAACAAAGCCGAAAACATATGTTGTGAGACACTAACTGGTGCTGTCTTGTGAGGCAGTGCTGTTCAAGTACTGGAATTAACAATGTATTTTATTACAGGTCTCGTCTTAGTCAACTTAGGATTCACATCAAATGCTGAGTTACACTTAAAAGCAATAGAATCAAAACACAGCCAGAGAAAACAGCAGATCTGGAAGGCCACCCTAAACAGGCAACTGCTCTTATTTCAAGCACAGAGAACAAAGGGGAGGGAAGCTAGAGAAAGCACCTCGTGTCCCAGGACAACTCCTGGTTGAACAAAGAACACAAGAACATCAGTCAGGTTTTGGAATCAGTTTAATTCCTTGCGTCTGCCTTAATGTATTTTAACCAGTATTATGAGCTCAGGGTTTTTTAGCGCTCTGAAGACGGTAATTTGAAACAGTATTTTAGCTATTTAATATAAAATTTGGTACTCATCACCCTGCTCTGCAAGTGATGTCAGAGTCCCTAGGCTTTGAACTCGCAGTGCCCCCTTCATCTTAGGGCTGAAAGTGGAAGATGAGAGCCCTCCTTCTTGTGAGGGGGTAGTAAGTACTAACCATTTACGAAACGGCATCTTAAAATCATGAGCCAGTAAGTGTCCCGACACAGATGTCATCACCATAGTAACGGTCTACAAGAGACAGAGCAAGGTAATTAGTGCCTATCATTTGCTAAAAACTGCCCACAGCCCCAAGATCTTCATGCAGTTCTCAATTTACACCACCAGTGACACCTTCCTCCTGCTAATGCATCATAACAAGCTCTTCTCTCTACTGACAGCTAAATCTATGGCCTTATCCTCAATTTTTGTAGGCAGCACCCTGTTCTAAATAGCAACATATTTTTGACTGATATAAACCCAGAAAGCTCAAAGACTTAAAGCAACAAAACAGGTCAGTGGTTGAGCCAAGAAAAGAACATCTGACTTCTCATTTTTAGACAAAACGTCCCCATCACTGGATATGTGTTTCGTAACTTCTGACAAATGGCTTTTAATAATTAGTATTTTGCACGTCTCTAATCCAACAGTAGAATGAAAGAAAACTCTACCTGGCCAAACATCTGGTAGTCGTATTCGTAGATCTTGTTGAACTTGGAAAACCCTTCTCGCTAGAAGGAAAAGAACAATTGCTGAGTTTCTGGCTTCTAACAGAAACCAAACGCATTTCGCCTTGCTGTATACACACTCTTATGACAGAACACAGAGAAGTGTGGGGCAAGTGAAAACCAGGTACTGTAGCTAATGGAAATTAGAGCAGGATGAACAGAAATTGCTTGTATCATTTATGGAGACATTGAAGTGGCACTTTCCAATGTAAGAGTATTTTAAACTGTGCCTGAAGGGGATGCCAGGGTTACCTCCCCATGGATAGTGACAACATTGAAGAACAGATTTGTTAAATGGAGTTGGCCAGTTACAGTCCTGACAAGCAACTGTCCTGCTCCAAATGACAATTAGTGTGCCAGCTCCAGGTCCCCAAGACTACCTTCCACCTGAGATTTGTGGAAATTTCTAGACTGTGTATTTGCTGCTTTTTCTACAGAAGCAGGATGATATCTTCCTTGACTGGGACCGTCAGCAATCAGGTTCTCAGTAACACCTTTCATTCAAATATAATTCTGATCTAGAAGCATCTTCTAGCTCCTTAGCTCGGAAATACCAACTAATTATGCAAACTGTTAAAGGTCACGCAAAAAAAGCAACAGAGAGGAGAGATCTTTGAACTCCTCTTCTCCAAACCACAGACCATCTTGGCTTTATTATGTGAACTTCAGTAAACCTCTGACACTTGCTGATGCTGCAGAAGCGGTGCTTTTTGACTGGGAGATACACGCCAACAGATGGTTTCAGTTCCCAAAGCCTTCTGCATACACTGCAAATATAGGAATGACGCAGGGAGCCCTCACTGTGGAGTCCAGCAGAAGCGCAGCTGGGGAGCTGAATTCCAACAGGACTTAAGTCACATGGAGAAAGGGGTCCGAGATTCTCAAATACATTTGGGCAAGTGGTGTTTGTCCACAAAAGAAAGCCATTCTTGTACCCTTGCGCAGATAGAAGTGGCCAGAGACAGAAACAGTGCAAGATGTTGCACATGCTGATGTGAACTGCCTGTGCTAAGCTCTGCCGAGCACGCTGGTGGGGCCATACAAGACACAGACTATACCCAAGACCAGGACTGTGCTGCACAGTGACCCCAGTGACCCTCTGCAGCCAGCTGAGCCGGGCCCGTATGCCTATCAGGTAGCCGTAAGGAGACGTGGTGCATTCCTACCCGTCTCATTCTGCTGTTGGAGAGCAGATCTGCAATCCCTCGGGCGGCATCATTCTTCTCAGCCACACACAGGACCTTCCGGATCCTCTGCAACGCCATATCCTCCGCAGCCCGGGAGAAGAGACGCCTGGGCTGCAGCAGCATGCTGACCCTGCAGCTAGCGAAGAGCCTCGCTTGAAAGTTCATTACAAGGGATGGCGACAGCTCCCGCGGGGCCAGGGCATGCTGCTGGGGCTGTGCCCTGGGGCCAGATCCTGCTGGGGGTGCAGAGCGATCCCTGAATGTCCCGCACAGCCCTGGTCTGAGTTTAACCGGCGACCCCTGGGCACCCTCTGCCCGGCTGCCCCGGCGCCATTCGCAGCGAAGCCCCCTCAGAGCTGCACGGTGCTGGAGGCGGCTTCTCCCCCCGCCAGAAACCCCCCAACCCCCCTCGCCAGAAACCCCCTCCCGGCGGGTGCTGCCGGACCCCCCCCCGCTGAGGCCTTCCCTCAGGCCGCAGGGCAGCCCCCCGCCGGGCTCCCCCTCGCCCGGGGCAGCCCCCCG
>JAVJGI010000050.1:27232808-27244186 GCA_035590275.1 Ibycter americanus | reverse complement strand
GGCTGGGCTGCCGTCACCGCTCTGCCGTCACCCCTCCGCTGCTGCCACCCCTCTGCCACCGACCCTCCACCATCACCCCTCCTCTGCCTTCACCCCTCTGCTGCCCCTCTGCCGTCACCCCTCCTCTGCCGTCACCCCTCTGCCATCACCTCTCCTCTGCTGTCACCCCTCTGCCATCACCCCTCCTCTGCTGTCACCGCTCTGCCATCATCCATCCTCTGCCATCACCCCTCCTCTGCCGTCACTCCTCTGCCGTCATCCCTCTGCTGCTCCTCTGCTGCCACCTCTCCTCTGCCGTCACTGCTCTGCCATCACTAGTCTGCCGTCACTGCTCTGCCGTAACCCCTCCTCTGCTGTCACCCTTCTGCCGTCACCCTGCTGCCATCACCCCGCAGCTCTCCGGCCCTGCCTGCCATGCACCCCAGGGGGCCTCTCCGCCAGCCCTGGGGTGCTCCCTGCACCCCGTGACCCAGGGGTGCCTCTTGCCTCTCCCACCAGCCAGAGGCCAGGAGCCCCCCCGCCCCTGCGCCAGGCAGGGAGCACTTCCAGCCACCCCAAGGTCCCCCTGGCCGGGCTGCTGGCCGAAGCCATGTCTCCAGGCAAGCAGGTGTGCAGGGCCACGGCACAGGTTGGTGGCAGTGGCATGGCACCGCTGCCGTGGGGAGCAGAGCCTGCCCCGTCCCCTGGCTGCAGCAGGGCAGCGGGGTGTCCCGGTGCTGGGGAGGAAGGAAGCTGCCTCGGGGGGTGAGTGGCGCAGGCAGGAGAGGGGCCGTGTCTGCTTCCTGCTTCGAATCTGGGTTAGTGGATGGGCTTGGCCAACCGGCCTGAGGGAGCCTACGAGCGCCGGGGCATCAGGGGTTAAATCAATGCACCACAAATTGAGGAACAAGATTAGGGAATAAAGTGATCCTACTAAATTCCTCGTGATCCCAAGCCATGGGAAAATGGGACGAGACAGCATGAATCACTCTGGGGAGGAGCAGCATCTCAAAGGAGAACCAGCCAGGAGGTGAGACCACCCGCTGCGGGCAGAGCGGCGAAGGAGCGCGGTGCCGCGGTGAGTGCTGCCGGGACCTGCCGAGGCTGGGTGCTGGGGCGAGCAGCAGCGGTGAGGAGAACCGTGGGCTGGCCCGGAGGGTGGTTTGTGGGTAAAGGGCTGAGGGTTACACCAGAACACACCTCGGGTATGGTCCTGCTGTTAGAGAGCACTGCCCCGGAAGGAACTTGTTGAAGGAGCAGCCTTTTAACTTAATCTTTATCAGTCTAGATGGTTTTTGCTACCTTAATTTGTCATTGGTCATCTGAGGAGGACTGGTCACAGCTGTGGGATTTGGGTTTCCAGGGTTCTCCTGCTGGCTCACATCAGACTGCAGCTGTAGGCCCTTTATGGAGGTGTCTTCTGACAGCACCCACACCAACAGCAAAACCTGGGTGGGTTTCTCTGGTTGCGGTGGTTTCTGTTCTGTGCAGATGCTATAGAGAAGGACTTAATGTTAATTATATATTAAGTTATATAATCTGGCTTTGCGTATACATTTTGTGTGCAGTTGCTAGCAAGATTTTCACCTCTTTTGAGCTGTAGGAGCTGCAGGTAACAGTGGTGTGTGCTGTTATGGTTTCAGGACTCCGGCTTGCCAGCGATGGACAGCGTCTCTTCTTCCCCTTCACCCTTCTCTGCCAGTTCCCCCACCGTGCAGTCTGAGAATGCTACTGCCGAGGACTACTACTCTGGCCTCCAGAAGAGCATGCATGTGCTCTCCATGGTGGTGTACAGCATCGCCTGTTTGCTGGGGGTGACAGGGAATGGCCTCGTCATCTGGATTGCAGGCTTCAAGATGAAGAAGACGGTGAACTCTGTCTGGTTCCTCAACCTGGCCATTGCTGACTTCATCTTCACCTTTTTCCTGCCCCTCAGCATCACCTACACCGCCCTGGGCTTCCACTGGCCGTTTGGGAAGCTCCTGTGCAAGTTGAACAGCACCATCGCGTTCCTCAACATGTTCGCTAGTGTTTTCCTCCTGACGGTCATCAGCATGGACCGCTGTGTTTCTGTGGCCTTTCCCGTCTGGTCTCACAACCGCAGGAGTCCGGAGCTGGCGGCCAGGATTGCGTTGGGGACATGGGTCCTGGCTCTCCTCCTCAGCTCCCCATACCTCGTTTTTCGGGATACTGTGGTCAGTTCCAGGAACGTCACCAGCTGCTATAATAATTTTGCACTGTCGGATGACTACACGTCTGAGGCAACGCGGAGGCTGTGGAGGATGCGGCATAAAGTGATGATCGTAACGCGATTCTTGTGTGGGTTCCTCATCCCTTTCATGGTGATTCTCGTCTGCTACAGCATCGTGGCTGTCAAGCTGAAAAAGAGGCAGTTAACCAGCTCTGCGAAGCCATACAGAATTATCATTGCTGTTACAGTCATGTTTTTCCTCTGTTATTTCCCCTATCACGTCTTCTCCTTGTTGGAAATATCCAAAAACTCTTCCAGTCATGAGATGAAAATGGCCCTTTACATAGGGATCCCCTTGGTTTCCAGCCTTGCTTTCTTCAACAGCTGCATCAACCCCATCCTGTATGTATTTGTGGGGCCAGATTTCAAGGAGAAGTTTCGCCAGTCCATCCTGTCGACCTTTGAAGGGGCCTTCAGCGAGGAGTCGGTCCTGGGCAGCCTGACCAGCAGGCGAAAGTCCAGGTCTGCTTCGGAAGCGGAGGTCCCGAGGGTCTGAGTGGGCACTGGTGTGGAGGGGGCAGTTCTTTTCTCTGCAATTTCCCCTCATTCCAGAGCTATAATCACAGGACTTTGGGCAGCAAAGGGCCGTGCATGCTCATGAAGTGTGATTTGATGGTTTAGAGGTATCTCAGACATACTATGACTTAATACACTACGGAAATGAAACAACTCGCTGGAGCTGCAGCAGAGTGGGTTGAAGTAGCAGCATTTTACTCGTTGTGCCGCTTCCTTGGCTGCCTTGTTTCCCTGCACCTTTTCCATCCTCTATGGTCCGTCACACCTGGCAAAATGTCTCCCCAGCTGGCTGTGCTGAGAGGGCAACCACAGCCTGGGGGGTGGCTGCGTCATCAGACTTGGCTGCCTCAGTGCTGCTGATCTGTTCCAGCTTCCAATTTTTAATAGGGGATCCTTTACAAAATTTGCCGGGTTTGTGATTCTGCTGGCAGAGCTCCCTTTGCTTTCCTCTCCTCCTGGCTTCCAAGGAGGGATCCCTCAGGGGCTCTCCACGCTGCCACCCAGCCCAGGGTCACTTCATACACTCCTGCGGGAGGCATCTGGGGACAAATTCTGTTTGCATGTCTGTTGGGTTCACCTGCCTGCAGCGCTTTTGCACGTGGTGAGCCGTCGGGGGGTCTGCTCCCTGCCCTTACCAGACTTTCCTGACAGCTCATCTTTGCTGGGGTTCCACTGGGGACAAAATCAGGTGCAGCTGCACCGGTGGAGTAGAGCTGTGGCAGAGGTGTACGGCTGCACTGGAGGTGTATGGCTGGAGGTATACGGCTGGAGGGTGTGGAGGGGTACAGCTGCACCAGCGTTTTGGCTGTCCAGAGGAGAAAAGGAGGGAGGGGAAAGATATTCCATAAATGCCTTGTAGTTAAATGAGTA
The DNA here is from genome assembly GCA_035590275.1 of Ibycter americanus. NCBI lineage: Eukaryota > Metazoa > Chordata > Aves > Falconiformes > Falconidae > Ibycter > Ibycter americanus. The sequence continues at coordinate 27,240,570 of JAVJGI010000050.1, read as the reverse complement.
AAGAAAATACAAAGATCCTTGCCCATGTATCATTCCAATCTGACACATGGGCTGCTAAAGCTTAGCGAGAAAATAATTCAAAAAAACCAGCTTGAATGTGCAGTGGGATCCATCCAGAGGCAATGTTACACACATATATCTTTTAAAGATATAGGGTTAAAGGAAATGGCTGTACGTATTTTTGTAGGGTCTGGAATAGCTAGTAAAACACTCACCTTTTCTCTCCCCAGATGTGTGGTAGGACAAATTATTGGTCGTGCTCCAGTTACTCAGGTTTGACGTACAGCATAACTATTTCTGAGCAATGCTTCTCTGTGTTCATGCTTGACATGTTTCTGGCCCTTAAATAGTGGAGATCTGACATTTTGTACTGCTGGTGAATGAATATTAAATTCCAATAAACTTATGTAGAACATACCCAGACTGTTGTATTGCCTGTGTGATAAAACACTTGTTGATCTAACCTGACTGAGCATGCCCATCTTTGGTAACAGAACAACTAGATAAAAAGATTAAATACCCAGAATTTGGAAACAAACCACTGGCATTAGCAGCAACTCTCTTGACTGAAGTAGACTGGACTCGACCTGGATGTGAGGACTTGCCTGGGGCACTCTGTCCATGTGGACCTGATTGCCAGACTGCAGTTATGGCTTATCATTGGGTTTCAGAACTTTTGGTACATTTGAAATCCAGTGGTTCAGAGAAGAAAGAAGAGCAAGTGTGGCTGAGCTGGCCTGGTCAAGTTTCACATTTGCAGACTGCTCAGGATGAAGATGGTGGGGGTTTTCTTCCCAGGCTTTGTCAGCCTCTGAAACTCCTCGATTTTATTAAGTAGAAAACGTTGGTCACATAAAAGGGAATGGCAGTGTTGAGGTGCTGTCATTCCCAGCCCCATCCCAGGCAGCTGAACAAGCTGGTAACTGTATCACACCTCCCTCTCCTGGCCTGCCCAGTCTGCCTGTAAAATGGCCCAAGCTACCATCTGTGCCATTCATCCTGCCGGACACCTGCCCTGGAGCCTCACTGCTCCGATGGCTGGAAAATCTCTGACTCCCAGCCGGAATGTACAAATTTACAAGTACCTCACGGTTCTGCATGGATGACATTACTGAGTAAGAGCTATCACTTGAATGTGTTAGGGATTAATTATGGGTCTGCTGGGCCATGCAATACTAAATGAAGGTCGTGATCCTACAGGCATGCATGCATTTAACCTTAAATTCATGCATAAGCCTGCTGAGAACAGGGAATGTAACATCCATATGTCAAGCAGAACAGAGAGATTTACCTTTTGCCATAAATTACTGCCTGTCATCTAGATAAAACTGCAATGTTTGCTATGCAGCATGCAACTCTGGGGCTATTTACTTGCTCCTGGTGGTAAACTACAACATCGATTACCATGTCAAGGTTGTGCAGACCAGCGTTTGCTCTTTCTGTTTTTCCTTATCTGTTTGCAAAGCCCATGTAATTCCTTGTGACAAGAGCCTTTGAGAGTGTTGCGCCAAGGCCTTGGACTCCTGTCATGCCTCTCGTCTCACCCCAGCACCCTTGAAGGTCAGGACTTGAAGTATTGACATGGTTTGTGGTAGAAAAGCAAACAATTTTCTGGGTCATATGGACATCCAAGGTGGGTACAGGATTTCCATGAGACAACATGATTTAAATGAAGCAGAGTGTCTGGGTGTTCTAAGGAATTACCACTGGAATACCAGCAGGTAGTTAACCTACAGAGCACCATCTCCTCCTTGGCATCCTAGACAAGTGCAGCCAGCCTTCTGAGCTGCAGCTCTGTTTCATCAGCTAACCCCATTCAGCTCCAGACCTGAGACCAAGCTGCTCTCTCTCTCTCTCAATAGCCCTCCCAGAAGTTACTTCCACTCTAAGTGGCATGTTATTATGGCTGAGCAAAATAGCATGTCTTTACAAAGCTGAACGTCTCCCTGCCTGATGGGGAAGGGACTGAGAAAGCTTTTAGACAGCCATTCCTGAGAACGCTTGCCAAAATACTTTTGGGAGAAAAAAGGGGGAAGCAAATCTTTTATTGATGGTAATGGCCATTGCTGTATTTCAGGATGCATTTGAGATATGGGTCTGCCATGCCGTATCTGATCTCTAGCCTTTGTGCAAAGAGAAACTGTGCTGACATCAATACAGGGTCAGGCTGCCAAGGGACTGGTTCCAAGACAAATCCCCCATTGTACTGAATTCCCTCATATTCAGACTATCTCATTATCACAGTGGTAATTGTGATAGTCCCTCATTCCCAACCAGGAGGCAGGCTGTTCATTCTCTCTGATACTTGTGCATGTCATCTGCTTATCTAGAAAAGCCTGAATGAAAAAAAAAGAGGAGGGAAAAATTTTCCAAAGGCATGCAAACAATCCAAAGAGGTTGAATGACTCTTTTGGCAGCTGTGCCCCCCTCTGACGCAGCTTTGCTCTCAAGGCTCTTTCAGATGCGATCGGATGGGTGGAACAGCCTGAACCCCCCAGTATTTGCAGTCATTGAGAAAGGTGCTGAACCCGCTGCCCCGCTGGCATGAGGTCCTCATTGGTCCCGCTGAGGGGCCGATCCAACAGCCCCGCTCATACAAACCGTGGGCAGGGATGTGCAGAGCCATTGGGGCATGCGGGGTTCAGGCTGCGCACAGCGGAGCCTTAGCTGACAGAACAAGCAAGTTTTGATAGTCAGAGCATTTGGTATGAATTAGCAGGCTTTAATACTTTGGTGTTGAGCAAGGTAGAGATGGCATCACCAAACATCTTGGGGAAGAGCTCAGAAACACTTGGCAGGTGATTTTTGGCTAGAGGTTTTGTCACAGGATGTGTCTTCTGAGTGCAGAAACTGCGCTGGCTGGAGCTGTGGTCCAGACCTGCCCTCCAAGAAAGGTGGCAAAGGACAGTGACACTTCACTAGCCGGCACAGATGAGAAGAATCATGTCATGGGGCCAGTTCGGGTGATGGATGACAGACCTTTGTATGCTGAAAAGAGAACTGGCAGAATCCGATTACAGCCTGGTTGTGTCCTGTGCTGATTCAATCACAGACCTAAGTGGCACTGGATCAGTGTTACACTTTTGGTCAGACTAGGGTCTAGCAGGATGGTAAGATATCTTTATACCTTTAAGCAAGAGAAAGTAACTGTGTTCTTTTAATCATGTTGAGGGACAACATGGTGTAAGTGGGTCTTGCAACACAGCTGCTTCTGTAACAAAGACAGGATCTTAGATGATGATGTATGAAGAATCTCAAGGAGTTAAAGTCTATGGTGAATCGCAGCACACAGTGGGTCCTCGACCGCAGTGGATTATTGCTACGTCTGGCAGTTCTACACTGTCTTAGCAAGCACGTAAGTCAGGGATCTCAACAGGAGCTGTTGCTGCCTTGCTTTGGAGGAGAGAGTGCAGCAGGTGACTCTGGAACTGGGAGAAGCAGCAGAGATATCAGGGAGGAAACCAGCCAAGAAGGACGTGGCAAGCAGTAGCTCAAGAGGAGAAGGTATTTTCTCCTTGGGATCTGGATGAAAGCATGGCAATAGAAACTGGGCTTAGAACATTAATGAGGGAGGAAGGAGTGGGAGCTGAGGCAGCCTTGAAAGTACCAGCAACATGATGGTGGGTGCTAACGAATGAGAGGGGGACTGCAGCAGGTGAGGAAGTTCTCGTTAAGGAGAACTTAATGAGACAATAAAAGCCTCTGTGAAACCTAGCAATTCCCCTGCCTTTCCTCTGGTGAAACTCTGCTAGTGGGTAAAACTTTTAAGTGTCCTACTCTTGAGTTTGGGGAATCAACCTTCTGGGTAAGGTCAAGCAAAAGACAGTGCACGAAGGTCTGACAGCAGAACCTCTTCCAGATCTTGATGAAATCAGGCAGGTAACAATATGGCAAATTAGAGGACTGGTGTTAGTAAAAAGCTTCTCTATGAAGGAGAGGTGTTGGTAACAGTGTTAGTAAGTGGTGCAGGCCAAGCCTTACTCAGGTCTCCTCAGACTTTCTTGGTGTAGCAGCTGGGTGAGGGTCCCACCCAGCATGGGAGTTAACCTGCTATTGCTCATCCAGCGTTGGTCCTGATCGGCACCAAACTGGGAAGGGAACCGGTTGCTCTTTGCTGGTTGCACTTTGCTCCTTCCCTGCACCTCACCCAGCTTCTGCTTAGCTGTACGGGGCAGGGTGGGTACCAAATCTTTATGCTCCCTAGTCTGTCTGTGTGCCTGTAAAGCACTGGATCTTTTCTCCGGTGCTCCTGAATTCTGCTTTAATTTGCAAGCTTGCTGTATGGTGACCAGTGATGAACTCAAGCCCTTCCCATGTGTTTGCTAAATGCCTGTACAGGGTATGATGCACGCGTGCTCTCTGCTCATAGAGGAGCTGTAGCTTAGTGCAGTAAATGGAAAGTCAATGATGGGACCCAGTAGGTAGGGCAGAGAGGAACAGGGCACTAACTAGTGTTTGGCACTAGCTGTGTAGCTGTTCAAATTCCCTAAAATGACATGACTTCACCATCCAGTTCAACTGCTTTTGTCTAATGGCAAACCACATCTGTGAACAGAAGGCGATGGATGTTAACTGGATGTTATGCAGACTTTGCAGGACAGAACAGCACACAGAACCAGCAAATCAAAGAGAATCTGTGAACAAAGCAAGAGGCGCTAGTGCTGGTTCTTGTTTCAGGGTAGTGTTTGTTCAAACCCTTGCCCTCTCACCCAGCCTGAGACGTTTGTCTGTGCAGTGACCTGTTAAATGCTGGGTATTCTAACAAGCCTCTTGTCTCTTTGTTTTAAGGCTGGTTGGAGATAACCCTGAGCTAAAGCTGATGCGGCAGATCTCTTAGTCACTGCAGACTGACCCAGAACTGAGAGCGTGGTCAGAAATGGGAAAATAAACTGAACTTGGTGAGTATTTTGGTCAAAGCTTCATGACTCAGGAGGAACAGACTGTAACAGAGTAAGTCTGTACCTATTTCCTGCAGACACCCAAGCCACAGCTAGGCAGTAATATTTGATAAAACAATAAGAGAGTGCTGTCTGCTTACCTAGCCCTTCACAGGGATAAGACACGTTCTCTGCTCCGGGGCCTTTTTTTAAGGCATTTTGATTCCCAGACGTGGGGAATGCTATTTTCCAGATCACTCTCAAGAAATGATAAAGCTACTCTTCCTTCACTTGATTCAGAAATGCATTTATAGCTGCTTTGAGTTCTGCCTCCTTAGCTGGATAATATCCAAGCCATCATCTTCTAGAAATCAGACCCAGTTGTTCCTAAGGCAGTAAAGCTGAAGGCAGGGAAGGCGGGAGGTGGTGGTTGTTAGGCTGTGCTCAGTGTGGAGGTACTGGTGTGCTCCAGAATCCCCCAGCAGGATCACAGGGACTGTGTAGGGTAGAGGATGCTTTTGGGATACCTTGTAGGACCAACTGTTGGGAGAGACCAGATCTATTCTGTTAGGATCAAATCAAAACACTTCTTTAGTGTACTATGTCTGATAATTCTCACTGTCAGGTGGTTTGGTAGGTGAGTTTTAACATCCACCTTTTTTAAAAAAAACCACAATGCCAAACAAACAAAAAAAGCCAATCTGGCTGAGCAGTGATGGATGGAGCTGAGGAGACTGGATGACAGTAACATTTGTCTTCTGTCAGGTGACGGATGCAGGCTGTCATCCAGCCAAGCACTGGATGAGCAGTGCCCTTCACCTTGGCTGGACTAGGTGCAGGGGTTTTTTTTGTACATGTCTGCTTTCCAGGGTTGCATCTGGATTAAGAACAACAAAAGCCACTATATTCACACCCAGCAAATTTTCAGAATTCCTTAGATGACTAATTGATTCATTGTAAATAAAATAAAATCTGGGCGTTCACCTTGGAGCAACTATTTCTTAAACTCCTAGCATTTGGATAGCATATTGTAAAATTAACAAATCCCTCTCCCTTGGGAGAGGAGATTTAAATTCACATTCCTCTGACCAGGAAAACAGAGGCGGGAAAGAAATTGATTTGCTCTGAGAAAACAAAGGCAGTAGCCTTATAAAAAGGATCAGAGGACAGAATCTTTTAGTTCCTAGTTCTGTGGTTTGCTTAAGCAATGTCAGGAATTTGGGGCAGCACAAATCAAATAGTCAGCAAATTCTGGGTGCCCTAGGGTATTGAAAAATGCTTCTGGGGAAGGCTGCTAATTGCATTATGGGTCAGTGCTTCACCATGTGTTTTTTCTAGCTGTTCTGCCTTAAACTGCTCTGCCATACCAGCCTGTAGTGAAATCCTGCGATGAAGACTGATGCTAAGAGAGAAATCTCTGCTAACAAAAAGTTCAAAACACCCTTTCCCTTTGTCCTAAAACCCCCAAAACAAAAATCAAAAGAACCTACTAGGGTCAATGACCCTGAATCAACTGTGGAAGCACCAGCCTGTAAGCAGAAAAATACAGACTAAGGGTAGGGGTGGTGAGGCATTAGGAGAGGTCTGCTCTCTTACACCTAGGTGTAGTTCAGAAGAGACCCTAGGCAAGGCAGAGGATTGTTGCTGCGTCTCTGTGAGGGTACAAAGAGGCTTATGGCCTCTCTGCTTGCATATTTCAAACAGATGTCTTCGCTTTGTATGAGTGCTGCAAGTGGAGTACTCTACATCTGGCAGCTGCTCCGCAGCTCCAGGTTAAAGTGCTCTCCTTCCCCAGCTCCGAGTCTGTTGAAAAAGCAGAACAGGAGACAATTCATGCAGTCTTGGAATGCATGAAGCAATAAGCAAATATTGTGAAATACGGGGAAACACTGGCCCGTGAATATCTAAAATGGAAAATGCAGCTCATAATGGCAGAAACCGCAGTTTCAAAGTATGAATCTAAATGTGGTCCTTTTGCAGGCAGGATTGGAGAGCAGTCCCGGCAGCTGCGGCATTTCTTCCTCTTTCACGGTATGACCAGCACAAACAGAGCTCCCTACTGGGGTGCTCAAGGCCTTGCTCCAATGCACCCCATAGTCCAGGAATAACTAAGTGTAAGTGCTTTTTGTGAGAAAAGCCGCCACAGAAAGTACCCGCTTTGTACCTTTACGCTAAATGTTAAAATTCTGATCCATAAAATGCTGTTCACCTTGGGCATACTGAAAAGCATAATTTAAAACAGCTTCTAGCTACCCAGGTAGTGGGAAAACATGGTGCTTCGGTTTTTATTTAGAGGGTGGTGGGCCCTGGCAAGAGCTTTGTCCTCCTGTGTCTGTGCAGGATTACTATAACTTTGCCAAAGCAGTGAAAGGACCCAACTTTTGCAATGGGTGCTATCGTGTGTATATCTGGGCTTTTAAACAGGGCGACTAAAATCAGTGTCTTGCTGCAGATGTCAAAACGCATCTTCATCCAGTTTAACCTATGTATATTGCAAGGAGGGCCCTAATCGTATCAGGGCAAATTACGTATGCTCTTGACAACTGACAGACCACTGATTGTTTCTTTCCTTACTTTCCAGAAAAGCTTCCTTCTTTACAAACACCGCTGGGCCCGATGGCAAAGGCGGTGCCCGAAGCAGCCCGGCGCTCTGTTGTCCCTGACAGGGATGCGATGTGGGAGCTCCGCACCCCAGCACCTCGCAGGCTGGTTTACTCCGTATGGACTTTGCATCGGGGCTCTCCCAACCCTGCTGGGGGGCCTTACCCACCCATCGTGCTCTTTTCTTATTTTTCTGGGGGGTGGGAAAGCTGAACTGCGGCGCTGGTACTGGGGTCCCCCAGCACGACGAGGGGCCAGGGGAAGATGGCGGCGGCTCCCCTCAG
>JAVJGI010000050.1:27149040-27232726 GCA_035590275.1 Ibycter americanus | reverse complement strand
GCCCTCCCTCCCGCCGTCGCCGCCATCTTGCAAGCGGACAACCGGAGGGGCTGAGCTCCGCCGCTGCCTCTGCCTCTGCCTCTCCCCCTCCCCTCCGGCCGGGCTGCCTTCTCCCGGGGCCGGGGGGCCGGAGCCGGCAGGTAAGGCCTTCAGAAAGGGGCACGCCCGCCCGCTCAGCCCACTTCAGCCGGCTGTGTGAGGGCAGGACATCCCCCTTCCCCAGCGCCTCTCTCCCCTTCCCCACACAGGTTTCCGCCGCCTGAGGAACGGGCTTCGTCGCCCTCCCCTGAGGGGCCCTGTGGGAGGGGGCCCTCTCCTGGGCGGCCCCTTTCTGGGCTGCTCCGGGCTCCCCGCCGTCCGCCAGCCCTACAGGTGAAGGGGAGCGGCGTGTGCGCTGCCACGCCGGGGGCTGCGGCGTGCCCAGGCCTCTCCCCTCACAGGAGGGAGGGGATCCTCAGGTACCTCGGGGAGCCTGGGCGGGCTTCCCCTCCCAGGGCGTGTGTGACCCACCTGGAGCAGCTGAAGGACTTGTAGGGAGGTGTGGGGTGGAAGGGTCTACCCTCTGCCGTTTAGCCCAGGGGGATAGGTTAGTGTGGAGGGCCCTTCAAGGCCAGGGAGATTCCCCGTGGGGAGATGGGTGAGAGGGTTCAGCTTCCCTCCAGCCCCTGGGCATCAATTCTTTAGTACCATGGTTATCCCATACAGTTATTCCTGCCTCTGCTGCTTTTTATGTGAACATGCTCCGTTCATGGAGGTGTAAAAGCCAGTAGGAGTAGGGCGTCATGCGTACCCAGTCCAGTAATTGTTCTGTTCATCATGATGTGTCTGTGTAACTGCAGCTCAAAAGAAAGGGTAGGAGTTTGTGGCTGCAGCCTGCTCCAGTGCATGTGTTCTCCCAAATCCGATGCAGGCTTGGAAGATTTATCCACCTCAAACCAGAGGATTATGGTCCCATGTACCCTTGTGGAGTCATGTCTTTACACATCTAATAAAGTTTTGTGCGTTTGCTATCATCCCAACACCTATTTCAAGGCTGATACATCAATATTACTCTACAAATGCCACTTCTTCCCCTACCGCCTTCTGTAGCCCACTTGTTGCTGCTGAAGTACATCCACAAGAAAGTCCTTGGCCTGTGGTTATCTGAAGAGCTATGTTCAGTGTTGCTTGTGAATATGTCGGTATCTGATTGTGGTGTAAAATGCACCCTGAACAATAATCAGGAACCGACAACTTGTCTTTCAGCAGATCTCTTAACTCTCCTCATTTCTCTAATCCATGGAGCAAAGAAGGTAACACATTTGGAAAAAACTGTCTTCAAAACACCATGTGAATGCTTTTAGTAACGTCGGAAGTTGTCTCTATGCTGTTCCCATCTAACCACACAAGCAGGGTGCTTTCAGATGTTGTTTTGAGACCTAAAAGCATTTTTATAGTGCATACTCATTTTGTTGGATTTAAGACGTATCTTTAACACAGTTATGAATATTTGATGAATGATGGCCATTAGTTAACAGCTGGGAGTTACAGAGAGTAAATGTGCAACAGAACAAAGGAAGAAACACTAGCCAAGGAATGGGTTTTGCCTTAAATTGTTGGGTACTTGGTTTGGGGGGGATATAGTGATAATAGTTGAGCTTTAGACTGGATGTCTGTAACCATACTGCTTTCTGGGATTTTTTTTTTTTTTTAATCGTCTTGTCTGAAAGCAAAGGCTGAAAGGGGTAGCGTCTTGCTTTAGTGATATAGGGGGGGCCACCAGGTTCTAGTAGAGTTGAAACATCTAGGTGTTCAAATTCTGTTGCTGACGTTGTTGCTATTTGTGTGCTCTCTTTGTGGGCATTTTGGAAGTTTTGATGACAAGCAGGTTTTCGTCCACAGAAGCTGAGCGTAGCACAGCCTCTTCTTCATGAAGAGATTTGTTGTTAGGAAGTTCCTGACTTTGCTTTGGCTCTTAATAGAGAGTCAATCGGATACAATTTCTGTGGCAAGGTCAAACTGAGCAAGAGTGTGTCTAGCTGCAAAGGTGGGCTGAATGAGTTTCTCTATAGAGCTAGCCAGCTGTTCCTGTAAGTATGAAAACTGTTGTTTTTCATTTAGGTGCTGTTTTGGAGTACTTAATAGTGGATTGACCATCAGTTTTTTGTAACAGATAATGTGTGACTATTAGATAATTACATTTCTCAGCAGAGCGATGTTTACCAGGAAAGAAGCTATTGATTTATCTAACTTCCGTTCACTTTGTTTTGAATTATGCCACTTGTATTTGATATTTTCAGTTCCCTATGTAATGCTGAAATGGATGACGAAGGATTGGGCTATTTATACAGCAGAAGTGAAGTGCAGTAGCCTAGGAATTTTTGAGTGGAGTGCTACTTTGATCTATCAGTGGCTGCTGGTGAATGTGTTGGTTTTTTTATTTTGTTTGAATAAAATGTTATAGTAGAAGAAGTCATGAAAATGTGATGTTACAAAGGATAAAAGGTGTCAAGATGGAATCCCATCAAATCCTTGGCGGGATTAGTGGTTTGTGCCTTTATTTGGAAAAAAAATTGTATAGATTTCCTCTTGATATTTTTCTCCTGTTTTCACAGGAGAAATATTAGTATCAAAGAATGACAGCTACTGCTTCACCAAGTGGATGCATTGTGCAAGAGGTCATTATTTACCGCTACCAACTTTATTGAACTCTTCTTTACGTTTCATCCTTATTTGTAAGTTTATAATTTATTGCAAAGTGATGGAAAGATATGCAGCTATGGAAATAGATTCTTGTAGGCAATTTAGCAGAGCCAGGACCCAGGAGCTCTGTTCAGTTCAATTCTACCTCTGGCTTTGTGATCTTGAAAAAGTCTATAAATGTTGCTCTGTTCTGGAAAATGAACTGGACAAGCTGATAGAAAAGAGAAACAGTGTTACTAGATGATAGCCTGAGGAAAACATTTTAAAAAAGGAAAAGATGTTGCATTTCAGAGGTTGTCTAGGGGGATTTTTGGAGGCCTTGAGGGAGGTATCCTGGTGGAGGGCATATAAAGCTTGGGAGCAGGAGAAGGAAGGCAAAGCAGGCTGGAGTCCCCTTCTTTGTGCCTTATCATTAGGTATGCCGAGCTGGGTCAGTAAACAGTATGGCCTGTAGGTCACGACATTCTGTATGGATATATTCATGGTACTGTTAAAGTGGTGATAGATATTAAGGATGCTGGAAAACACAGGTCTATGAGAAACTCTTCACTTTTTAAACAGAGCAAATTTGTTTCTTTTTTAACAATGTGGCTCTAACAGACCTTTGATCTCTTGCAGTCTTTTAGAAGCGGAAAAACAACTTAGGTTTGATGTTTTGTGTGCCATCAACTGAAATTGGGGCCATCATGAATATAACCAAGGGTGGACTGGTGCTGTTTTCAGCTAATTCCAATTCATCATGCATGGAACTATCGAAGAGGATTGCTGAGTAAGTAAAATCTCCTGCAGGGCAGCTTGGGATATTGGTGTTGTTATGATGGGGCTTATTTTACTAAAGACTGATTTCTGTGTTTAAGGATAGTTCCACAGGAAAACTGCCATGGTTTGCAAGAACATCTAGTGTGCTGTATTGCAGTGTATTTCAACAGATCAATAAGAAAGGAAATAATTTGTGTTTAAATTGTTCGGTGACAGGTTGTGATTGGCTGCAGTATTTTATAGAGAACACATGGGAAGACTAATGTTTGGATAGCATTAAATAGTCATGGCAGAAGTTTTTATCGTTTACTTATTCTCCCTATAGCAGAATTTTCTTAGATGGCAAAGCTGCATCCATCCTGCTCACTGTATATTTTAGATGGGAACATTTGTTGAGCTTTAAATGCATGAATAGCTTCAGCAAAACTTTATGATGTAAGTAAATTTTTACTGTGCTACTGTAATGGTATTAGGATGCGTAACATTACCAGGAGTATTGCACATGATGGGTTTCTTCCTGAGGCTTATGTACCCAAGGTTAGGTGTAGATAGGAGGAGAAAGGAGAGTGCCAGGGAACTCAGGTTACACATGGCAAGGACTTGGACATAAGTGCATAGCATACTTGGCTGTCTCCTTTGTTTAGTGATGGGGGTCTGTGCTAGTACTAAAGTGGAATAAATACAGCAGACATTAGTCTTCCATTATTCATCGAGTAGAGCTCGAAAGTATTTCCTATTCACTCTATGTTGATGTTTTTTCTATAGAGAAGAATGATTGAAAAGTGGTCTTTTAAGCCTTGTGCATGTGTATGTTGCCATGCATATGTACATATCTATGGCAACATATATAGAATGTATATAGAAATATGTATTAAAAAATAGAAATTGTTACATGATTTAGTATTCATTATTTTTTTTCTGCTGCTTGTTCTTCTGAGCTTGACTTGATAATGAGCTTAGCTTAGCCTGCAGTGCAGTTTCTGGAAATTGTAGATGTTTTATTAAGAGATTTTCACTATAATTACTGGTTTTATGGTGTGGGATTTTCTTTCCTTGCTTTTCTTCTGTGAAATACAGCCTTTTCAGTAATTATTGCGTTGTATGGGCTTTGCATTTGTTTTGCTCTTCATATTCCCATACTGACTTCTGCTTTTCTTTTTTCTGCTCCTGCAGGCGGTTAGGAGTGGAAATGGGGAAGGTTCAGGTTTATCAAGAGCCAAACAGAGGTGAGCATTTAATTGGCAAACCTGGAACTTGCCTAACTGTGATGTGCATGTATTGGCTACCCTTTTCTTAAGAGTCTGAGTTTTGCTATTGCAAATATTACATATTTCTCTTCTTGGCAGAAACAAGAGTGCAGATTCAGGAGTCTGTGAGAGGAAAGGATGTATTTATCATCCAAACTGTTTCAAAGTGAGTAACTGTTTAGACACTGTGCTGGCATTTTGACGTGGACTGTCCATAGGAATGTTTCTGGTTTAGTTTTTCTTCGCATTTTATGTATATGATGCAGTATAATAAGCTTAGATTACCTAGATAGAGGCTTCTCTTTGTGGTTTTTTTGTTGTTATTGTTTTGGTGGTTTCTTTTTTTTTTTGATATGCGCACAATGGAGACTTCAGCATAAGCTAACTGCTCTTGTTTTAATTTTCAGTGACTGTGTCAATGAAACTTTTTCCTGGGTCTCTGCATTTGTTCGCTAAGTGCATGCTTTTGCTTATCTCATTCTCTTTAAATCCTTCCCTTTTCAGCTACCTGTCTCCAGCACCATTACAAAACTCTAAATATAGGAGGAGCATTTCCTAGGCAATGTGTCCTGTGATTCAGAAAACTTTTTTTAATGTGAAAAGAACTTTACAAATTCTAAGTCTTTTTTTAAATGGCAACAGAAATAGTAGGTCTCTTAGTTGATGACTAGTTCTCATCTGAAAAGATACCTTTTCAATCTTTCCATTTAGGGCAGAAAATGGATGGTAAATATTTAGCCTGCTGTTGGTTGGCTTGAAGAAGAGGAATATGTTGTAAAATGTGAAACTTTTTTTTTTAATAAAAAAGTTTATCTATATCAAAAATACATATATTTTGGTTTGTGCACAATAGAAAGAGATGTTGGAGATAAATTACGGACTACTTTGTTACAGCAACATGGTATAACAAGAACTGCTGAATTGCCCAAAATAGCCAAGTGAAAAAATAAATGAAGTGTAATTCTAGTGAAGAATTAAAATGCTGGGTCCAGGACACTTACCATCCTGGGGTGCACAGCTGGATTTTTAGTGAAGATTGCTCAGTCACCGTACACTCCACTACCCAGGAGTGAAATTCCTGGAGTGGGTATAAATACTGTGTTGAATACAGGATTTTTATGCATGAGATACAGAACTAAATGCTTCTTGTTCCAGGGATGTGAATACTACGATCATGGAACTTCTCATCATGGTGTATGCTTGTAAAACCTCCTGTGCCAAAAGCATTATTGGAGTGATTCCTTACTTCCCGTACAGCAAACAGTGCAAGATGAGGAAAAGGGGCTCCATTGTCTCTAAATTACTGGCTTCAATGATGTGCAAAGCTGGTAAGTGTGCAGGCTGTTATGAAATAATCAGGGCAATGGGGGCTCCTGCTGTCACCTTGCAGGTTTTGAGAGGTCTCTGCACAAGCTGGGACTGTGTTTAAAAATAACTGCCAAGTTTTTTGTGCATTTAAAACCCACATAGAAAGGAGAACGTAATTAGAAATGTTTCCAAATTATGAGTTTGTAAAAAAACCCCAAACTTGTAACAGCCATTTTTCATTGTGTCCTACTGAGCTGGCAAGATGAGTCTGCTGGACTCTGCTGCTTTGGGCCATGGTGTCCATCTCTCATAATACTGTTGTCTGCCTTTGTGACGCTCTCAAACAGTTCTGCCTTGCCATTTCTAGTCTGTTTTTTAAACTGTTGGATGAATGCACTTTGTTTCCGTCCTTTACATTTGAGATAACATGGGAGAATGAGATGATTCATTTTCACAGCCTTCCAACATGTTTTCTGCTCCTTTCCTTTTGCTCCTGTCCCTGGGAAAAATGGGCAGTTACAATGGACACACTGTGATCTGTTTTCTTATTTGGAGAGAAGTGTTTTGATGATTATGATTTGGGCCCATTTTTCAGGCGTTCAGAACTCTAATGTTAGCTGTGCTGGCGTCTTGCTATGTGGCATAGGACGATTTATCTTTAGTGCTTCCATTTTGTCATCTGTCGAATGGAGAAAGATCTTACCTGCCTCAGTGTGGCACTACTGAGTCAATTATGTAGTGTTCTGAGATTCTTTTACAAACAGCACTGTAGAAATCTTGAAATGTGATAATGCCGCTGTACTTGAGGGACACAGTTAATATGCTACGTACATTCACTAAGTATAGTATTCTGGTTGTAATGCAGTTTAGAGATTTTGTTCTGGACAAACTTCAGTGAAACTTTCTAGAGAAACAGAGTGTGTCTATTGTTCTCTCTTACTTTTCTTGATGAGCTTCTCCATATGTCTTTTCATTTCTTTTTCAAAAGGACTGACTCATCTTATTACCATGGATTTACATCAGAAGGAAATACAGGGCTTCTTCAATATTCCAGTTGATAACTTGAGAGCATCTCCATTTTTACTACAGTACATCCAAGAAGAGGTGAGGAAGGCCTGCTATTACAGTTGCTTTTTTAAATAATTTTTTTTGTCATGTCTCAAGGCTTCTGAAACAAAGTCCTCTGAAAAGACTAACTCTTCAAACAGAATTTTAACGGGGGAATGGTCGTGTTGGGGCAGTTGGTTTTTTTCTTCCCCACAGGCTTAAGTTTTCCTTTTGTGAAGAACTGGCGTTTTCTTATCCACACAGTGATGCTGTTCTGTCTTCTTAGATATATTCCCCTAACTAGTATTAAAAAAAAAAAAAAAAAAAGAAGGATTTTCTTACTCTTGATCTCCCCTTCCTTTCCTGTTTCCAGTTTCGTTGACATTTATGGGATGGACTGCTTGCGTAGGTGTAATTTATACTGCATTATAAAAACACTTTGAAAGTAAAGCTGTAAAATATGAGAGGGCCTATCGATCATACTCTGAAAGAAAAAACAGATGACTTCTTGTGTGGAAATCTACACCTGCTGTTTGTTCAGCATGTCTTGACTTGAGGAGCTTAACTTCTGATGTTCTGTGCGTCCATTTCTCCATCTTATTTTTATAAGTGCTTTGAGAAGTGCCACTGGTAGATTCATATATACAAATTGTGCAAATGATAATTGTAGGTATAAGATGCATATTATACTTCTGACTAATGATAACTTGGAATAAAGAAAATGCTTTCCTCCTGATGAGAGAAGAGGTTTAGCTCACTGTTGAATCCAGGTTATTTCTTTTCTATAGAGATATGAATGTCTCAATTTAAAAACAAAGAAACAGAACCAAACCCAAAAACAAACCAACATGATTTTGTTATGACAGTGTTAAAATCTGTTTGGGCAATCAGTTACTATTTGAATCCATTGTTATAATTTCTTTTGGTAATAGAGTCAAAGAGGATGATAGAACAAAACTCCACGCTGTGGCTTTGCCACTGTTATTCATCATGTATACCAGGAGAGGAGTATTGCACACTATAAGCACTTCATAAGTTAAAAAAAGAAAAATAGTGGAAAACCAAACATGCAGACACAAGCAAGTTGTGCCTTTATATGTTGCTTGAATGTATGGATTATGGTTGATCGCAAGATCATGGTCCTGGTTTAGTCTGGAAGCACATTTTGATACATGAGCTCTTAATGGTTTACAAAGAATTGTTGCAGCTTTGAGTCTGGCATTGCTGTGCAGTCTAACAAATAAACATTTGTAGAGATCTGCTGAAGTATATGTAGAGAGGTCTAAAAAGATCCTTTCACATTTTCATTTCTTCGTTCCTCTGCTTGTCCATGAGACGACTTGCTAAAACTAGAGTTGACTGAGTGTATTTGATCACCTGGGATTTATATTGGCAAATACCTTCACCAGAGAGGTCATTTGTAGTGTCTTTTCTTGAAAGTTTCATCCAGTGCTGCTCAGGAAGAATTTAGTGTTCATCTCAAGTTCACAGTGGCAGCAGCTTGCTGTATGTCCTGCATTGTGAATGCCAAAGCATGAAAAATGTTTCTAATGGGAGTTGTGATGGGGTATATTGAGTAGCATGAAATAGAGTCCAGCTTGATAAGAATGAAGGTCACTTAAAAGGCATTTAACTGAAAGGTAAGAGGATGAGGGCTTGTAGTTGTTCCCTGTTGGAAATTTATGCATAGGTGTAAAGAGAATTACTTGGTGTTCTGGGATGAAGACGGTCTAATCAGTGAAATTAATGTGGTCTAAAAATAATTTGGTGATTTTCCTTTATATGCTTAGCTAATGTTTGATACTTAGTGTCTTCTGTCTTTTGTACGCGTACATGTTAATCTTAGAGTGACGTAGCTCTTCGTTAGAAGGAGTTGTTGATGTCTTACTGTCTTTGGTTGACACTTCTGGCTTTCTTCATTTTTAAAGAGCTGAGAACAAATTTGATAATTTGGCAGGGGAAAATGAGGCAACTCTGAACAAGATCAAAGCCTTTATTATGTCAAGTGACAGGCCCTGCCTTGTCCATACCTTCCATCATGTTAATCTTTATAGCCTGTTGTATAACTAAGTGTTTGTAAAGGACAGAACATGCTGAATTCCCAGTATTATAGGTGGAGTTAGTAGCAGTGTGGATTATTAATGTTGCCTGACACGTCCTCAGAAAAGCTCTTGTTTTCAGTTGGTTAGGCCCATGCCCAAGTTCAGAACTTTTTTTTTCCCCCAACGTCTATTTCAGGTAGAGTACTTTTGGAAGTATTCAGCCAGTGTGGTTTGTATGTTTGAGGATAAGATCGTGGAAGAATTTACCTTGCTTGTGTTTGAACAAAACCCAAGTATTTCTATGCTCTGGATCTGGCATTTGACATCTGACAACAAGGCGACAAACTGCATGTCAGGGTATCATTTCCCCAAATCTGTGAAATGACAATTGTAACAGATAATTTACAGGCATTTAGTAAAGAGTCTTCTGTCCTTTAACACTGGGATTCTGAGGATTGGATCTGCTCTGTAGGACTTTGCTTGCTATTGCAGCTGAGAGTGGCTGTGAACTATCGTTATGGTGACTGATAAAAGCACAGAGAGGTTCTCTGTGCGCTCAGTGGCAGACGTGTTGTCCCAGGGCAGCTCAGTGAAGGAAAATGCTGAGTTTGCAAGGAACGGGGTAAGATGAGATACTGTTAAGACGAGAGATTAGAGGGAGCATAGATTGCTGCTGAAAAGGAGGGCTGGCAGTGCAAATGGTGGAATGCTCGAGAAGTTAGGGACAAGGAAAGATGAGTCTGATGTGGAATCACTGTTTGCAGGGAGGGTGGAGATGAGGATAAAAAACGTTGGAGAGATGGAGACTAGAATACTGGCTAAATGGAGAGGAGGAGTCTGGAGTGAAAAGCCAGTATGAGAGTGGGGTAGGACAGGAGCAGCAAACTTTGGAATAGATTGTGCCTGAGAAGACTGACTGAAGGACCCATCAGACCTTGAAATGAAACTCAGACTTCTTGGCCTTACCAGTTTGCTGCTGTTGGCGTTTGCAGCAGCATCCACGAGCGCTGGTTGGTGTAGAAGCCAGTTTGCAGCAGTGTTAGACTGTGACGGCAGCATCGGTGCACTGAATGGGGAATTTTTATCCCTTTTGATGGTCGATATGAAGAGTCAGTATGATGTGACGGATAGGCATTACTTTTTTTGGTGTACTCTGAAAATCAATAGGAAATAGATGAAATGCTGTGTTTTCAAGTGATTGAAGACTGCCATGGGTACACACAAGACAATTTAAGTCGAACTGGAAACTTCTTTCTTTGATGGTTTCCGGTTTCTTTTAACGCTTGTCAGTGTAGCCCTGATGTTCTTCTAAAGCAGTTACTTTTGTGTGATCTATAATATAACATGGTGTTTGTGAAAGGTACAGTTTTAAGTTAATACCTGAATTTTCTAAATACCTGTTTTTACTGAGCTGTGAACTCTGATCGTTTACCATGGATTCTTGAGGTTGCTTTCTTATGTTAGGTAAAATGTTCGATGCTTAAAATTCTTCTGGCAAAATAAAGTTCTCTGATTCTTACTGAGTTTAAATTTGTCTAAAGATATGAAGTAGACATTGCTATCTGTTATTTACTACAGATACCAGACTACAGGAATGCTGTAATTGTGGCCAAATCACCTGCGTCTGCAAAGAGGTGGGTAAGATCTGCTCTCTTGTGTTAGAGCAGGAAATCTCTATCGTGATTTTGTTCTTAGGATCAAGTGAAGGACAGATACACAGTAATTAGAAGATGCAGCCTTCAAATCCCTCCCAATACTACTTTATCAGATGCATAGTTCTTACATCATTGTTATAATCATAATAAATCTAAGGAGAGTAAAAACCAAACAAACGACAGGTTGAGGTAAATAAATTCGGCTCTTAGGATAAAGAAGGTATTTAATCATATTATATTTGTGTGCTTTTACATTATAAATTTCCTGCTGTAAATGAAGAAAAATTGCTGGAAGTATAATGCCATTAATCCAAAGTAATTGCTTAACATGGTCGTAACTTAGAACGTGGTTGATCAGACCCTAAATACAGATGACTTACCATTTAGTGTGGTGAACAGGATTTGATGTTGGAGATTGTTTTGACTGTGAAGTCCTTGTTGGCTGAATGACTGTTCTGAATTCATGGAGCTTTTTGGTTGACTGTTCCTAAACTCTGGCATTACACTGCTCTCAGCAGGTGGTGTAAGAGTTGGATGATGGTTTAAGCGATACTGTATTTGCTGTGGTGACAAACCAATAGTTTGTTGAAAAGTTATCTAGACTTTCCTGCCAAGAAATCATGATAATCTTTGTAAGAAAGGTTTTTGTTATTTTATATAACAAATCAGAGATACTTTAATTTGTAGAAGTATAGCGAGGGGAACAATTTTTGTCATCTTTGTTTTCCAGCAGTACTTTTAATGTGATTTCTTTTGTTTTGGCCAGTGATTTTACATTTGCTTGTCTTTGATGGTTTCTTTTACTTGGTGTCAGTATTGCCTCTTGGATGTAGGCTGGCATTTGTTGAGTCAGTTTCATACTCGTCAAGTAATTGTGCATGCCAGCAAATAGTCTACACATACCTTTGATCAGACAGATAAGTTCCACACTTAACTGATTTGTGTAGGAGAGGATCCCAGAGCTGTATTGTTTAGCTTCTTCCTGTGTACATGTGAGCATTTAAGAGCAGTATTTGAGGCGGTACTTTGTATTTGGAAAAGGGTGATTGAATGTTTTGGCCTAATCAAGGAAAACACTTTACAGATGAATGCCTGCTTGTGAAAGAGAACCTATGCTTGATGAAGTTCAGAATGTTTCTGTGGTTTCTGAGCTTACTGGAAAATGAATAAATCATTTTACTGTTACTTTGAACTTTATTCAGTTTAATATTGCATTTTAAAGTAGTTATTATATTTTTGTTGATAGGATTATGACTTCTAAGTTATAACTCTTACTGTTTTGAATCATAGTTTATCTGTAATTAACTACTTCAAAAAAATATCGTAACTGTATGATAACCACAGGGCAGAAGATTCTTCATGTTTAATTAACTGAGCGTCATGATGGGCAAATTATTCTCTGGACTTTGAGTTGTTTGGATAGTGAAACAGGGCTTAAGTGTAAAGGAGGTGGTTTAGGCCACAGGTCTTAAATGCTGATATTGGAACGGAGTGACTCACTCTGGGCATAACAGCCTCACTTTGACCAGAAGGAGGCTAGACGACTGGCTTAGGCTAGATACCAAACTCTTGGGTGTGCAAGGTGTAAGGTAGGATGAATCTGCTAATTTTTACTTGCTGCTTCCAGTATTTGGGATACAAGCTCTATCTGTGAAATTCCTATTTTCCTGACTCTCTACTTTCCCCACTCCCCCAGCTAACCTTACACTTCTTTACATAAATTTCTAATTTTAGTTGAAGAAATACCGCATAGTGAAGGAACTTCTTGTAAGCTTGTAAAAATCCAGGCTGTTTAACTTTGAAGTGTGGTTTGTCAGGCAAAATGATCATCTGGATTCTCTTTTCTGTAGGATTTCTAACGTTATGTGTCAGGTCAGGGATACTGTCCTCAGTGCACGTCTTGTTTAAAAATAAATAGGTGGACACTTGTTTTCTGTTTTCATGTGAATATTTTTTTCCTATTAAATGTAGACAATCCAGACATCTAGGCTATTCTTGGTTGCTGTTAGATGAGACCTGCTAAAGCGTGGATGAAATCTCAAGAATGCTGAAGGCTAGGAAATGTTGTTCTGACTGGGCAAAACAGAAGGGAGTAATCAGAATTATGTGACTTGCAGCATTTATCCTTTTGCTTCAAGGCGAGTATGGGTCCTTTCAAGGTTATTCTGACTCTCACAAGCCCGATGAAAACAAGATACTAAGGGGCAGGTGGTTTCTCTGTGTGTGTTCCTAAAATTTTAGGATCATTCCATTTTTCCTCTGAAACATTAGAAATAAAATGGAAATAGATTAGGATTGCATGTATGTGATTCATTTTAAATTTAACATGTTTCTGGTTTTGTGTTTGTTTTTTTTTTTTTTTTAATGCTTTCCCTACAGGGCACAGTCATTTGCTGAGCGCTTACGGTTGGGAATTGCTGTGATTCATGGGGAAGCTCAAGATGCTGAGTCTGACATGGTGGATGGTCGACACTCACCGCCTACGGCCAAAAATGTAGCTGCTATTCATCCCAGTTTGGAGATACCCAGTAAGTAAGTTTGTGTGTGAAAGTGTTCACGTGTTGTTTTTTGTGGGTTTGGGGAATGGGACTAGCAGTGATGGACCATCAAAGAGGAGTGGTTCTTTAGAAGGAAAGATTGTTTTTTTCTTGGTAGGAAGAAAAAAAAGATTCCTTTTTGATGCTGTTTGTCCATGGTTTTAGTGCTAGGCTGTATGTGAGTTCTGTGCCCTGGGCAGGAGGGGCTGTGTCATTACAGGTAGTCAGAAGAGCCCTTGGCAGAGGGTCCCACTTTTTTGCCATTTACTTTTCCTGTTGGAATTTTTCTGGGACACAGAGCTAAGAAGCTGAGCTGACACTGTTTTTGCATGTGGCTGTAGCTGTATAATGTAGTGAACCTTGACAGAGTAACTTTGCTGAATGTGGATCTGTAGCTGTGCGTGTAAAACTTCATTGCATAAACCTTAGCATGGATCTCAGTAGGGTCTGTAGACTGGTTGTGTCTGCAAGCCGCTCTGTTCTCTGTACTAGAATTAATCAATTGAATTGGTCAAGAATTTGGGTATAAATGAATGTAGTTAATACTTTGGCTAAGCTTAAATCATTTATGTATTAAAATCCTGCTGATTTTTCCCAGTAATGCTGTGATAATTGAAATAGTTGTTGCTTCATTTCTTTCTATAACAGTGGTGATCAACACAAAGCATATGTTTCCATGCTTGAAGTACGTTGTATAATCTTTCTCTTTATTTCTCTTTTTTACCCCTCTAAAAAAAATTGCCATTAATCAGTGCTGATTCCCAAGGAAAAACCACCCATCACAGTTGTTGGAGATGTAGGAGGAAGAATAGCTATCATTGTGGTAAGTAAGATGCTGTCACTTCTGATAAATTATATTAAACATGTTAGTTTCAGAAATCAAGTAGATACTCTGCTGTATCAGCAGCTAAACTTTGGTTGATGGTGAACTTTTGATACTGCGCTTTTTGTACCATGAGGCAGTATTCTGCGCAGTCACTGAAGCTGACTGTGTGAACTATGAAGTGATCCATGCTGAAAAGCAACATTGGGGCCTTGTTTCTATGAATAGGCCAGATAAAACTCTGTTCAAGTGCTTGCCTGAAGGTGAGAAGTTTCAGGTGGTGCTTACACATCAGATTAGGGGGAAATCACCATGTTTCTATTCTGTGAATTTAGAAATGCCAGTGGAGATAATGCAGTTATACCATTTCTCCAAAGCAGAATGTAGTCTCTGGGCTTGTCATGGAAAAGGACAATTTTCTGTTAGTTTGGTTTTTGAATGAATGTCTGTTATCTTGGCTTTTCCCTCTTCCCCTCATGGAGCAATCCTTCGGCCCCTTGATGTTGCAGTAGCTTTGGACACTCTGCTTTTCTGCTTTTTCACACTCACCATCTAGCTCAGGTCTGAAGAACAGCATCATTAAAAATGTCTGTTTTGCATCGGCTGTAAACTGTTATACTTGAAGAAGATGTGATGTCGGTCTGGGTGTGCTGTGTTGATCTGTCTGAAGACGTGGTGAATCTTCACTGACTCGATCTTACTTTGACAGGATGACATTATAGACGACGTTGACAGCTTTCTTGCTGCAGCTGAGACCCTCAAGGAGAGGGGGGCTTACAAGATCTTTGTAATGGCCACACATGGCCTGTTATCTTCAGATGCTCCCAGGCTGATAGAGGAATCTGCAATCGATGAAGTAAGCATGGATTCTGAATTTCTGATCCAATGATTTGGTGTTTTTTAAGCAAGCAGTTTTCTCCTGACTTGATTATTAAAATGTACTGGCATTAAGAATTTAGCTGGGAGATTCCTGGGTTCAGGCTTTTTTACCATGGAATTGTATGTTAGAATATTAGCACCTACATGTCCTTGAACTATTGCGATGGGAAACTAGGGAAGTAGTGAGATGACAGCCTGCCAGTATTAGCAGACTTTTCCCTTCAGTGCAGGGGATATTTTTCATACCTTCCTTTGGGCCTGCACGGCAGAATGAATGGAAGGAAAGGGACAGTGCCATTAGTATCCATGGATATGTGCGATCCCATAGCAACACATGGCTCTTCCTAAGATTGTGACCCTGACAGTAATGTAAAATCTTGTTCTTTTACCAGCAAGGGTGGCTTCACAAGATCTGGTGCATGTACCTGCCCTTTTGCAGTTCTAATACGGGGAGGAGGAAAACATAAAGAACTTTCCAATCGTTTTTTCTTTCCATAGGTGGTTGTTACAAACACAATTCCACATGAAATACAAAAACTCCAGTGCCCTAAAATCAAGACTGTGGATATCAGCATGATCCTCTCAGAAGCCATTCGCAGGATCCATAATGGGGAGTCCATGTCATACCTTTTCAGAAATATAGGACTGGACGATTAATGTTTCTTTAGTCTAAAGAAACATCCCGGGCCAAACTGGAAGCGAACAGATAATGAGCTGTGAAGCATCATGCTTACCTTAATATTTCTATTGAGCCACTTTTTATTTTCTCTTGGTTTAAGTATCAAGGTAGAACAGTTTTTAAGAGCTTTTTTTTTTCTTTGCAGGTTGTTGTTTTTTTGGGGGGTGGGGGGGTGGGGAATAAACATTTTACAAAAACTGTTCTAGTTGCTTTAGGTTAGTTGCACTATACACATGATGGAAAACCCCACAAAACACTTGAGGCAAGAGTTTGGCTTCTAAATTAAGCATTCCTTTTCTAAAGCTGCTTGCTACAAGTGCTTTAAAAGATAATAAAATGAAGTGACTGTATAATATTTGCATTTTAAAAGCCAAAAAGGTTGTACTGTTGTATGCAGTTAAGTGATTTTGTAGGAATGCTTTTATAGAAAAGCATATGAAATATGCACCTGTATTTATTTTCCGCGACAAAGAATAAAGACTTGTTTTGTGTGAGCTTTCTAAAAATGTTCATGTACTGGTCACTTGTCTTCTAAAGTGTGTCCCCTTAAAAATGATTTGCAGATATGAAAGAATTTGAGGTGAATTGATTCTTTTATGGTAACGTATTACTTTGGAGCATGAACAGGTTTGAGGCTTCTTGGCAGTAAGAAGAGTAATGTGCGTTTTGCTTGTTGTTACAGTGAAATGCCTGCAGAGGAGGTGGAGAGGCTGCTTTTCCCTAAAACTGATATTCGTGGCCATTTTTCAACCTGTCTTCTGCTGAGCAGTCTTGTAAAATGCAAAATGCAACATTTCACCATTCAGTTGCAGGTGCTGTCAAAGGGTTTTAGGTTAGTTGTAATGTGGCAGTCACGGCACACTTCCAGTGCGCTGCTTTGCTTCAAGGAATGTGGGAGGGAGCTAAATCTATGGCTGGGTGTCAGGGAGCAGTGGGGACCCGGGAGTACTGATGGGGCAGAGGTTCCAGCTGGTAAAATCCGAATCGGCTCATTGCAGGTAAACTGTTTTTTCAGAGATTTCTGGCCTGGCCTGAATGTATGAATGAACTAAAAAATATGGCCATAGCGCAGTGCTGAACTTGTTCACGTTTATTTTTCCAACCATCCTTACCTATGTGTGAGTGGAGTGGCCGGTTAGCTGCCAAACTGAGCTTCCAGCCTCAGAGACTTGAAGTTCCTGACCTGTTGTGGAGAAACCAGTGGTAGAATTAACGGGCGTTTAGGGGTGGTTTGGTCTAATCTCTCTCCATCAGAACGTCTTACAAATTAGTATAAAACTTTTGGCATGTTCAAACCCAGAAGTGAAAATTAACCTTTGACACCATTTCTCTGTGCTTGAGACAAACTTCCGAGGGCTTCAGAAGGTTCATTTGCTTTTGAAGGTAAAACCAGGGGTTTTTTTCCTTCCCTTGTCTGTCTTGGTACAGCACTGGCCCCAGTGGAGGTGTGTGACTGGAAGACCTAGATATTGCTAAAAGATCTACAATACTTAATCTTGTTGGTGCATTCAGCAAGTGAAATGGTGATTTTGTTTAAGCAACGGCATACTTCTGTTCAGATAATGCTATTCTTCATTCTGTGAGCTTATTTTTCATGATTTTTGCGGAGTCCTGTCCAGAGAGGTATGCTCTGAAATGACCAAATGCAAGGCTGTACCTGGTTGTACTTCAATGACAGTCAGTTATTAAACCATTCAGCGATGTTAATAGATATACCAAGCTGATGTATTAACACTTGTATGTACTTTGAATGTGTTAATGCAGGTTAAATTCCAGCTGAGCAGTGAGGGAGAACTTCAGTTCCTCTCCCAAGTGTACAGACCTGCTCCTTGGTGCATCGGCAGCCATTTCAAAGAGAGGACAAATCTGCTGAGCTGTCTCGGTGATGGGCATATCAGTTGCAGTGTCTTTATTTGTTAGTGAGACCTTGTGATACATGGTAGGAAAGCGTGCCGCCACTTGAAAATGCGCCAGCCAAGCATCCAGTGCAGCCAATAGTATCATTACTAAATACCCCAAACCATTACATTCAAGGGTTGTTTCCTGCTGCTTGGTTTGTGTTAGCTGTTGGAGGAATAACTTCATCTCTTCTGTAAGCACTTCTGCTGGCCGGCCCTCACTGGCATGCTGAGGCTCCACCTCGAACGCTCACGTAACTCCTGTGTTTGGTCGTTGCTTTAGCATGTAGAAACCCCAGAACTTTGCCTGGTTTTGTGCAGCACGATTACTGTAGTGTTTAGGACTTGAGAATTTGGGAACAAGTTGCGGCCATAAGACTGGGTTGTTGGTCCTTTGGCTTTTCATAGTATTGGGGGTGGTTGAAGAGCAAAGCATGTGTGACTTCACTGGGACGGTTTTTCATACCCCTTTCATTGCAGCATACAGCTGCAGAGCTACCTAATCTCTACATGCTTTTTCTAGAAGCAAAAAGATCAGATCACCAGAAATGCCAGCTATTCTTAGAGGTATTTCTCTGAGATCCTTCAAATGTAAAGAACCCTTTAAAACCTCTGCTTTATTCAGCAATTTCCACAGTAATTTACAAGTCAGAAGATCATGCAAATTCTTTCCTGATTTAGTATCTGCAAGGAGAATATTGGGGTTTGGTTTACAGTTCATAGAAGACAAGCCTTAGCAGTTTCTTGTCCAGCAATAGCTGGATTTAAGGCACCTCTGCAAGAGGCTGCTGAGAGCCCACGTCCTGAGAACCTGCATCGCAGAAACGCATTGATTGCAGGGGCAGCTTGGACTGCAGCCTGCCGCTCTTGGGGATCAATGCAGAAAAAACAGAAACCCCCAAGGAAATGGGGATTAAGTAGCTGCTTGTTTGTGAGACACTAAAATCAAGAGATGCTTGCCTGCGCTGTGCCCCTTGGGTGCTGGCGGGAAGGGCGGTGGGGAAACTACGAGGGGAGGGAGGCAGCGGACAGCCCGGCTGCCCACCCAAGTGCCTTTGGAAGCAAAGCTCCTACTGCCGGCTTGTTTAATGATAAATGCCCTCGAGCCGCTGACGAGTTACTGATTCAGTGACTGTGAGTCTGAGGATGAAGAGGGAGACAGAGGGATGATGGAAGGCAATTCCACTGCTGGATCCTTTACCCCTTCGCAGCAGTTCAGTGTTGCTGACCTTGTCGTCGTAGTGGTTTATTTTTCCTTAAATGTTGCAGTGGGAATATGGGTAAGAGTATTTCCTCTTGTTCCTTTCTGCTTTCCTTTTTTGAATAACTATTTTTTTCTTTTCAGGGCTGGCTTTTCTGTGTGAAATATTTTGAAAGCCTCTCTTATTTTCTTGTAGTTTGCACTTGTTTAGGTATTTTGTGTGTTGTGCTGCATTTGCGCTGTTCTGTTGTACAAACCCTCTGCCTCTTTCACCCCCTACAGAGGGACTCCTATAGCCTGAGAACGAGCTGGAATTAACCACAGCACAAAGCTCTCCCTCGGCCGCCAGTCTGCTGGGTGTAAGCAGATCTGCTGTGCGTCTATTAAAGGGTGCTGAGACAAATGCCCTGCGTAACAGAAAGAGCCCTCGGCTACCCACGGTTCCAGACAGAGGCTCTCCAAAGCCATTTATTCTGCCTTGCAGAAAAATCGTAGCCAAAGCCAGGCCCTATTAGCCAACCTGTCTGCTTGGGATGGCGGTAGGCTGGGTGCATCCTCCTTGCTTCCCCTTCTTGGGGTGCCTCCTTTGCTATTCATGGCTCCAGGTACTTGAGGTGGCAGCCGCTGTTCTGTGTAATTAAGTTCAGGTTGCAGAGCTCCCATTAATTATCCAGAGTCTCCTGTCTCTTGGCTTCTTGTCTGGGAGACTTGGGTCTTGGTTTCTTGGGGTTTCTTGTCTGGGTTTGTAGGGAAAGAGTGCTCTGTGCTGATCTTTTCTCCTCCCAGTCTTCGTGCAGGGTGAACAGGAACACTATCAGTGGCTATTTCCTTGCTGGCAGAGACATGGCGTGGTGGCCAGTAAGTAGAGACCTCTGTCCCTCTTGTGGCACCCTGGGCAGCAGGGATACCCAGCACCACTGTCCCTCCCACTGAACTCCCTCTTCCACACCCCCGCTTTCTCCACTGCCTGCCCACGCTTTCCCCCACGCTGTACACCACCTCCTGCCAGGATTTGTGTCCTCAGAGCTGCATTTCCCTTCTTACTGCACGAAGGCTGCTGGAGCCCACCTGGCTGTTGGGTCTCCTCATAGGCTGCTCTGAACTTGGGGAGGGGTTGTTGGAGTCAAATGTCTATCTCCACCTGCCCTGTGTATTCCTGGTGGCTTCAACAAGACGTGGGTGTCCCGAGGTTCTTTTTTCCCCTCCTCTTATTTTGGTATGATCTTGACAAACTGGTTGTAGGTCCTTCCTGTGTCTGGGCCTGGCTTCTTGCACAGGGTCACCTCTGGGCAGGGTGGCAAATGCAGCAACGTGTGGCTGCTCCTCATACCGGTTGAAGACGAAGTCCATCCAAAACCCGCCAGGGCTGCCCAGAGGAGCTGAACGCGTGGGAGCGCTGGTTGTGGGGTGCACGGCTGCCTGGCTTGGAGCCTGTCAAGGGTTTTTCTTGCAAGATACATGCACGTCCCTCACCACACGTGGTGTGTCTTTGGCCACGCTTTGCTCTTAGCAGTGGCAGGAGGTCTGCGCTGTGCTGCTCCCGTTCAGACATCGGTTTTGCTGCCTCCTCTTTACCGAGTTGCCCCTTCGGGGCTGCGCTGCTGGGGAAATACCAAAGCTGGTCCAGCTGGCATGACTGCTGTGCCAAGCTGTGGGGAGCCGGTGGCCAGGCACCCCACCTGCCAGCACCCGCAGCGCCTCCTTTCCTCCGCAGATTGGTGCCTCTCTCTTCGCCAGTAGCGAAGGCTCGGGGCTCTTCATCGGGCTGGCTGGGACTGGTGCTGCTGGGGGAATCGCTGTCACTGGCTTCGAGTGGAACGTAAGAAACATGTGTTATTAAGAAAATGAGTTTCGTGTCACAGCAGGTGGCCCATTTTGCAGCAGCTTCACGCAACGTCTAGAAAGGCTTGGGAGGAGCTGTGCAGGGGGGTAATTAACACAACCCTGCTAACTCAGCTTCTCCAGCTCATGTCTAGTGCACGTACGGTGAGTCTGGAGTCAACACAGGTCCACGTGCACAGGGAAATGGACATTTCGGAGCAGAGCTTCCTAGTCCAGCCCCTGCAGACCCCAGCAGTGAGATGGCTGAATGAGTCACCTGTTCCCTGCACACATTGTATCCAAAGTCCTTGGGTTCTGCAGTAAAAATAAGGCATTTGGCTGGCTTGGTGCTTGGGGAGTTAGTGGGAAATGTCTGGTCAGGAGCTGAAGGGCTGAGGGGAGCGGGCTTCTTCTGGCAGGGTTGTCGGGGGGGATGGTGGTCTCCACCATGACCTCGTGCACCCATGCCTGCTGTCTGAAGCCATTTGGGGATGTAAATGTGCACTCGAGGGTGAGCCAGGACTGGGCCAGGGCTGGTGGATGGGCTCTAGCACTGCAGTCAATGTTGGGCTGCAGCAGGATCAGTGTTTTTCATGGCTGTGCCATGTTCCTTCTTCCCAACAGGCGACTTACGCTCTTCTGGCACTAGCCTGGGTGTTCGTGCCGGTCTACATCGCCTCTGGGGTACGTACAGCTGCCCTGAGCCTGCTGTGGGAAGCGTGGCCCCGGCCAGGTCCCCCCCTTCCCCGGAGGGAGTCACCACTGTCCTTTGAGACTCCTAAGCCCTGCTCTGGGAATAGAGCTGTCCCCTTGCCTTCCCTGGGGCCATTGCCGGGGGAGGGGGCCTGGACAGGACAGCCATCGCTCTCTTTTCCCCTGGAAGATTGTCACGATGCCCGAGTATCTCCAGCGGAGGTTTGGAGGAGAGAGGATCCGGATGTACCTCTCCAGCCTGTCGCTCCTGCTCTCCATCTTCACCAAAATCTCTGTGAGTAGCTCTTGTTCAACACTGTGACAAATCCACAACCGATTTCCAGCAATTGAAAGGTTATTTTGGGGCTCAAGCGTTGTGTAGCCAAGTCAGGGGAGAGCAGCTGCTGCAGGATGCTCCAGGAGGGAGCAGGATGAGAGGTGGGAATTCGTGGGCAGATGCTGCCTGCAACAGCAGGTGGGTAGATCCAGCAGCGATGCTCGTATCCAGGTGGCCCCAACAGATGCGTGCCTGCGTATCAGGATTCCCAAACTCACGGTGCACTCGCCTTGTAGCAGCAGTTGTGGGTGAAACTGAAACGTGCTCAGAGGCTGGGTTGCATCGTCTGGGTTTTTCTCTGTGCTCCAGCAGCGATGCTTTCCGGCATCCCTGAGGGAGCTGGCAGAGCCGGGGAATGAACTGGGAATGCATTCATTGCTTTAGGGCTCACGAGTTTTCTGAGGAAAGGAAGCCTTGCTGCAGCTGTAAGATGGCCAAGCCTGTACAGAAAGTACCTGATTTTTTGGGACTTTTCCACAGTTTCCCCCCATTTTGGCCTCATTCACAGTTCCCTGTGCGCAGCCTCTGCTCCTGCTGCACACTTGGTAACTGTTGGGAGAGTTTATCCGAGGTAAAACAGCTAAAAAGCCTGTGACACCAAGCCTAGGGCAAGCAGGGGAGAGTCGGGCACAGACAGCCCTGGGGGGCTGGAGGCAGTGAGGCGGAGATCAAGAGCGAACAGTTCAGAAATGATCTGGAGGAGAAAACCTGCCGGGGGGAGCAATCCTGCACCACCGCCTCTGATGGAGCAGGCGGATCTGACCTGGGGTCTGCTGGGGCTTCTGCATTTCGCCGGCTCAAAGAAATATGCTTTTGTAGGTGACTGGCTGCAAGAAATACGCTTTTGCATGTGGCTGGCTGCGAGAAGTGGCTGGCTGCAGGGCAGGAGGGCCGGTGCTGAGGCACGTTTCCCCACGACGAGGCGCTCAGCTCCTGCCTCTGCGCTCGCCAGCTCCTCGCTCCGCAAACACCAGCTTGGCTGGATGCAGCATCGCTCCCTGCGCGGTGTTTCTGCCTCCTCCATGGTGGCTTCACAGCCCCATGCCCTGGGCTGAGCTGACCGGGGGGGATCTTCTGGATGTCCCTCCAAGGGATGCAGAGGACGGAGCAGCCTGCAAACGGTGCTCGCTGTGCCCATCCATCAGCGCTTAATGCAAAAGGAGCGGCTGCACCCGCCTCGGACAGACCCTAGCGCTGCATGATGTGTTGTCCCCGGCTCCAGGAGATCCCAGTCTCATTCCTGTGACCTTGGGGCAGACACTATGCTTTGGGTTTAAAAGGCAGGTTGCAGGGGAGATGACAGCCCTGCCCGTGTTCCTGCTGGCGCAGAGCTTTCAGCGTGGTGGAGGTGATGCTGGTGACTCCGTTGGTGCAGCTGCTACCCCTCTTTCCCCCCACAAAACCGTATCCTGTCATGCTGGAGGGCATTCTTCCTATAAAACTGATATTCTTTATACCTTTATCATTTATGGTGTTGAATATCCTATGGCATTTCTCCTGAAATTAGCCTGGTGGCTCCTGGCGCGCCAGTTCAGTTTGCAAGTTTGAGCTGTGACACTTTGATTATTCCCAGATTGTTTTCATGTCCAGCAAACTGTTGTCACTTACTCCCCTCCTCTGTGCCGCTCAGGAGGGCCAGCTCTCCCCTGCTCCTGATGAAGAGCCAGGAGGAGCTTGAGGGAGATGCTGAAGCATCTGTGTCTGTGGTGTTGGTCCCTGGGATCTGTGTGAATCCTTGCTGGCATTCAAAAGGAAAGGCTGGAAGCTGGGATAGGATTTCTGGTGAGGTAGTTTGTTCTTCTGGGTCTGAATTTGAAGAAAGAGATTACTGAGGGCTGGTTGTCTTTGAGTCTCTTTCCAGACTATCACAGATGTCCCCTCTTCTACAAAACGGTGCCCTGGCATGCCACGGGGATGTGCTTGATCCCTTTGGTTTCCAGTCTCTCTGTGGCTTTGCCCAGAAGGGATGGGTGTCCTACAAATTCATTCTTAGCTTGGGAGACCGTTGTGGTGTCACCCGTTGCCTAACACCAGATGAACCTGTAGATGACCTCTGCAGCTCTCCTGGCCCTTCTCAGCACAACCTTGTGTTTGGAGTCTGGTGGACACTCCCAAATGCCTCTTCCTGTGCCTCGTCTCAGCCACTGCTGGAGTTTCTTTGGTCTGCTGAGTTTTCTCTGATCTCTGAGTCACGCAGGATGCAACAGAAGAGGAATCAGCCTAATAAGGGGATTATCCTGGCATCTGGCTTCATTCGCGGTGAATCGCACAAACAATGGTTGTTTCCAGCAGCGGGTTGGGATGAATGCGGACACGCGGGGTGTCGCCAAACTGGCCCAATGTCCCGTCCCTGGTGGCGACTGCAGCCGGGAGCCTGGGAGGAGAGTGCGAAACTCAGAGCAATTAAGCAGTGCTGTCTCCCCGTGGGGGTTTTCTTTGGTCCTCACTGGGGGCTGCCTCAAATCCTGGGACGAGCTGGGCTTTTCCTGCCCCCTCTCCCTGCAGATGCTGCATTTATGGATGGATCTCTACTTCACGTTCTCCCCAGCTGAGACAGTGCCTCAGTGCTGCTCCCTTGGCTCTTCTTTTGGGGCAGGGGGGACGTCAGTGCCTTCTCTCCTGGAATTTACCCTTTGGTGGACCCCAACCTTCTATGTTTTGTGGCAGGGTGCAGCAGGGCAGCCCGAAGTCCTGCTGAGAGATGGTGTTCCCCCTGGCTAGGAACACCTGAGGAGTTGCACAGACGTCCTGGCCTTGGCAAAGAGCCCCTGGAGACTCCTCTATACCCTGGGCAACTTGTTCTACTGAGGCTTTGGCTTCACCAATTGTTAAATCTAAGCTGTCTCTAAAGTCAGCTTTCTTTGGGAAGGCATTAATGATGTTGGGTAAGAACGAGTTTCCAAGTGAGGTCACTGGTGGAGGCAGGGATCTCGCTGGATTACGAGGCCTGACTTCAAAGGCTTCTCCTCTCCTTTTACAGTTGAAAGGACTTATTTTATGAATAGGTCATGCCTGGTTTTAATTAGCTTGTTTTTGTATTTGGGATGTCTTATTAACGACTCGGTCACATGCACTTTTATTTTTTCCCACCCTAGCAAAATTACCAGGAAGGGAGGTGGAGATACCTCTGCTTCCTCATAGCAAAGGCTTAGACTCATTTGCAGACGACTGCAAAAATGATTAAGCATTGAGAAAGTCAGGAGAAGCACATTATGAAATATCTTGTCCAGGGCTGAATCTTCGCAGCTGGGCTCTGTGCGAGAGTTGTCAGAGAAGCAGGCGGTCACAGAGGGCATGACTTTCTGGCTGGTACTGAGATGACAAGTGATGGATCCCTCCAAGGGACACTGGGAGCTCCAGAAGACATCAGATGCTTGACTAGCACTGTGCTAGGAAGGCTCAAAGTATTTTGGGTTCCTGTTTCAGGTTGCATTGGGAGGAGATGGCTGAGGGCCCTTGCTTGGGGCTTTACTGCCTTGTAGCTGAAGCTTGCACTGCATGAATGGCTTAGTTGTCCTCTCGTGGGGCTGCTTGGTGGTCTCGGTGATATCAAGCTGTGGCTGGATGGCATTTGTGGTGAAAAGGCATCAGAGGAGCCACTAACAGAGGTTTTGACCTGGTTGCCCATGAGCTGGTTCCTCTTCAGCAGGACATTCCAGGACTGAATTCCCTCTTGGTGCTGGCAAGGGCTCTCCCAGAGACATGGCCAAGCCCAGGTGCAGCTGAGGACAGGTAGTACCTCCCTTGGGAATGCCAGGCATGACTGTGGTGTAAAGCCAGGTCCAGATACTGTGGAACAGTCTCTGAATTAGGATCCTCAAGATCATGGTGTAAGTGCTCTTCTGGTTGGTTTGATTTGTGATTTAATCAACCTTATGCCTAATGGTGTGGGCTCGTCTGCTAGGGAACGGGCTTTCACGGTGTGCTGAAGCTGGATGTGTGCTCACCTACTGGGGTTTGTGCTGACGGAGCCCTGCTAGGCAGCACACGCCTTGGCTCTGCCATTGTGTGATCCTGCCCCTCTCCATCACCTGGTGACAGTCCCCAGCTCCTCATGGCGAGCTTGCTGGAGCAGCACTGGGAGGAGGAAGGGCAGAGTTGGGAGAAGGAAGCATGATATGGGAAATAGCACCAGTCCTCCACATTACTAATCCCAAGCGACTGCTCCCACATGACTGGGCAAGAAAGCCCTGCTGTTTGGGGGATGGTTTCTGGGAGGTGTGTGAAGAAAGATGTCAAATCTGAGCTGATGTCTTGGCTGTGGGAAGCTGTCACAGCTCCGGGCGAGGGCGCGGAGTCAGCTCATCTTGTCTTTTCCTGCCCCTTCTGGCCTCGTTTCCTTCTCCAAACAGGGTTTTTGTGAAGATAGCCCAGCCGAGCGCTGGGGATGGCTGGATCTCAGCTGCGGGTGGAGACGCGATGGTGGCATGGGCACTGCCTGCTGCACCGGGTCCTCTCCTCCTGCAGCATCACTGCGCTTGGAGGAGCTGCCCCAGCTCCCTCTGAGCCTCTGCTTTACATTTCATTCCTGCAAGACTGTGACCAGGCCTCCCTGTGTGGGTCCAGCCCTCCCACGGGTGGCAGAAGTTGGTAACTTTGGGGTGTCAGTCATCTTGAGGGAGTCTGGCAGCTGAGTGAGCTGCAGGCCTGTGCACGCTCCTCCGGGCAGAGGCGTGCTCCCGGTGTCCCTGTGGGACATGGTGCGGGTACAGGAGATGCTGGCGGCAGGGTGTTGGACACAGAGTCAGTCTGTCCTTCTGTGGCCAAGCAGAAAGCCCAAGCCTCTTTCAGGGGCTTTGCAAGGGGGGCTGCAAAGGTTAGGGGACATGTTGGAGGATGCATCTGTGCTGGTCCATGGTGGGGTGCAAGACTCCTGGGCTGCTGGTTCTTCCTCGGGGCCAAAAGCAACTTCTGCCACTTGCCCATGCCTTGGTTTCCCCATCTCTGCAAAACCAGGAGGAGATATTTTCCCAGGGGTGCTCAGCAAAGAGGTGGCTGCTCGCTGGGGCAAGGCTCAGGAACAGCATCCTCGGGGTCTTGTGCTCCACGCTGGGGCTGCCCACACGTGCTTCTCATCGGGGAGTGACTGCAGAGGTTGCAATGCTGCCGCAGCCCCCAGGGAGCAGGACAGCACCCCGCTCTGTCCCACCAGCACCCACCCGAGCACTGCTGAATGGCTCAAGCGACATGGCACAGAGCTGCCCCATCCATCGCTAAAGGCATGTCAGGTATCAGCAAGTACCTTGAAAAGTCCCTGCACCCTAGAGGAAGTCCCCTCCTACCCCTAGCAGCATTTTTAGGCTTGCTGCCGCCCTCCTGACTGGTCTGACGGGCCGGGCTGTTGAGCTGCAGCTGGGGAGGGGGGAGCTGGTCCCTGGCAGGCTCCTTGCCGGCAGCCTGGCTGCCAGGAGGGAGAGTCCTGCCAAGCAGAACATGAAATACCAGCTACAGCCGCCCCCATGCATCGGCCCTGCTGGGGCTGTTGGGGTGCAGAAACAGCATGGGTATGCTGCCCGGGGCAGGGGGGGGCTTGGGCTGCCTCTGGGGAGCACCCAAGGGTGCTGGTGTTCGGGGGCAGCACATCCCCTCTGTGTGTACCAGGTGGCCCATCTTCAGGGCTCTGCAGGAAGCATGGTGAGATGCCACCTGGAGAGCAGGGCGCTACCAGCTGGGGAGGGAGCTGGGTGTACTTGGGGCAGCAAGGAGGTAGCTCAGGTCAGGGCCTGATCCTGCACGGGGCTGGGTATCTCTGACTCCCTGCTCTGCTCCCAGAGGCTGTGGCAGCACTGATGCCCTGAGGCATCCCATTTCTGACCCTTACTGTCTGCATCCAGCTGAGCCCAGTTGCAAGTGACTGCTGGAGCTGCTTGCTCTGCTCTTTGGGGGCTGGGGGAAGGTGGCCTGTGGCACCCACCTGCAGTGGTGACATGGCCACTCACGCGGGGCCGCTGGCTTCGGGAGGTGTCCTCCTGGCACGTGCAGTACAACGTCCTCGTTGCACCCACGGTGCTGACCGTTGCCCTGCCGTGCCCTCTTGCAGCAGCCCTTGGGTGCTGTCTAGCCAAGTGGATGTCACCTGTCCCAGCCCCTGTGTTTCTTCTTCCCCCCACAGACGGACCTGTACTCAGGGGCGCTCTTTGTGCAAGTCTGCCTGGGCTGGGACCTGTACCTCTCCACCGTTCTGATGCTGGTGGTCACGGGCCTCTACACCATCGCAGGTAGGCTGCTCAGCATCTGCTGGCCTCAATCTTTCTTCTTTGGTTGAACCACACCACTTACACTCCTCATTTTTTTGGTTTTTGTTTTGTTTTTTCTCCTGGAAGGTCTTTAGGGATTTATACTAATGGCATTTATATCATTTATATTCTCTCTATGCCTATCCAGCCAGTATCTGAGCACCCTTCTTGAGTGCCAGCTCAGGCAATGACTCAATGCATGACCTCTCCTTTGTCATTACAGCTTTTCATTTGTAATAACTCCTCCTCCATCATATAGTTAAACGCTTTCTTTTGTGTGTACCTATTTGTCAGAGCAATAATCAGGGCTTCTCCTATTACGGGGCTATTACCATGGAATCTACAATCTAAGTGTCCTTTACCCAACTCGTTTCCCTCCCACTTGCCCTGCCTGCAGCTCAGCTTGCTGCCATCCCTCCTACTCTCAGGAATATTTCTTGCCCGTGCTTCCCTGTTGTGGGACCAGCTATTCTTGCACAGGGTCAATCTGTACGGCTCTTTTGTGATCCGGAGATGATAACGGGCTGGAGCTGGAGCTGGAGCTGGAAATTGTGGGTTCCCACTCTCAGACCGCGGGACCCTGTATCCCTGCCAGCCCTTTCAGTTATTATTTGGCCTGGGACATTCCCTCCCTGGTAGTGCCAGTGGAGACACTCGGCAGCAAATTCTCCCTCGCTATCTCGTCCCAGCCATCCAAATGGGAAACAGTTTAAGTATATCTGAAACATGGTGGATTTTGCAAGACTTTGGTTTTAAGCAAATCCCATTCAGGTTTTTTCCTGCCCACGAGGCTTGTCGTGATGTAAGGCATTTCGGAGTGAGCTCAGGCAGAGGGTGTGATCGTTGCATCACCCTGATCCTGAGAACATCCCTCCAAATCCCAGGCAAGGCCAGGGAGGGTGCAGCCCTGAATTCCCGGGATGTGAGTCGGTGACTGGGGTTGAAACTGGTTCAGGTTTTGACCCATTTGCTTTAGCTCCGCTACTTTTTAATGCTTTTGTTTGTGTGCTGAGTAATTGCTTTCTGGCTAGGTAAGCAGGTCCTGGGTTTGCAACATGTCCACAGGGAGAGCTTGGGATGGAAAGGGAGAAATGCTGCTGGCTGGAGGGCCAAAGGGGACCCCACTAAGCATCAGCTGCTGGAAAAATAAAACTGTAGGGCTGAGAGGTGTAGGGAGGAGAGAGTGGCAAGGCATTAGGGAGAGGTGGGATGGATGATGAGATCTGTCCTGAATGTGGTCTTCTTGCTGGAGCATTCAAAGAGCTGGGGCTGGTTGGCGTCCTGCCTGCGTGGGGATGCGGGGCTGCATCCCTCCCATCCGGCCATCCCTTAGCTCCCCTTCCCTGCCCTGGGTGAGATTGCAGCTGCTGCGGCTATCGACTGCTCCCCCCACCTTATCTGCGGGGGTGCTGTCACCCCTTGACATCAGACCCACCGGGAGGCTGTTCCTCCTGCACGCTCCCGCTGCAGCCCCCCATTACCGCAGCGTTGGCAGGACAAGGCTGGTGGCAGGCACGTTCCCACGAGCACAGGCAGCTTTATTGGAA
The DNA here is from genome assembly GCA_035590275.1 of Ibycter americanus. Taxonomy (NCBI): domain Eukaryota; kingdom Metazoa; phylum Chordata; class Aves; order Falconiformes; family Falconidae; genus Ibycter; species Ibycter americanus. The sequence goes on along the minus strand of JAVJGI010000050.1, from coordinate 27,203,335 downwards.
CTTGCTGAGGTTGTCAGCTGGGGCTGAACCATGACAACAACAGAGCTGAGCCCGAAGCCAGTGGCGCTCCTGATGCTGTGCCTTGTTCTCGTGCAGGGGGGCTGGCGGCCGTCATCTACACCGATGCGCTGCAGACGCTCATCATGGTCCTTGGAGCCATCATGCTGGCGGTGAAAGGTAAAAGCTGGGACAGATCCTCCTTCCAGGGGGACCTTCTCTCCCCACTTGAGTGGTCTGGGAAATAAATAAAAAGGAATTCAGTGGCCAAGATGCCCAGCAGGACTTTGGCCTGTAGTAAACACCTAAAGAAACTCTGTGGTCCCCCTGTGTCCCATCTGCTGCTGTGCTTCCCCCGCGTGCCATTCCTCTGGGTGAAGATGCCATGAAGCATCCCCCTGGTCCTCCATAAGGGGCTGTCCCCGGCACTGGTGACCTTCCTGTGGTCATCGCTGCTCTGCATGTTTGCCTCTAGTCCATGAGCTCCAAGAGATTGATGAAGTGTTTGACAGCGAAGCAGCATTTCCAGTTTTGCTCCGGGAAACTTGCAGCAGCGTTGTGTCGGGCTCTTCAGATGGGATCCCTCTGCACGGGGACGTGCGTGGCAGAAGGTGGTGCTGGTATGAGGCACCGCTGCAGGGGATGGCTTGGGAATGCAGAGCACGGTGCTGTGCTTTCCTCCTGGTTGGGGTGAGCACGGTTCATCACGGGCCCTTTCTGAGCGCTCAGCGCTGTTGTGTCTCCGTGCGTTCAGCCGCAGAGCACCCTGGTGAGGCTGGGAGCTTTCATCAGCCTTGTTCTGCCATCGGGGCTTTGGCCCCGAGGAGCAGGAGGCAAAAAGTCAGGTCCCAGCTTCAAAGGCAGGTGTTTAACTACAGAGGATGATTTCCAGAGGCACTCCTGGGATGATTTCCACCATCTCCTGGAGAAGGCTGCTCAGGCGGGCGGGTAGGAGAGGCTTTGAGCCGGTGCTGCACGGGAGCTCTGCTGTGGGGATGGAGCAGCTCCAGACCTGCAGCCAGCCTGGACCTACAGCTGCTCCCCTGTGCGAACGCAGAGCTGGCTCCTGAGCGAGACCAGTGTGCAGCAAGATATATTTACAAAACCCAAATGAAAGGACAGCTGCTTCCTGGAGAAAGGACAATAACACCAGCTCCCCCAGCAGCAGCTGGGAGCTGCGGCGGGCAGAGGAGCACGTTGCCTGTGCAAGCAGATCTGAGCGGTGGCCGCAGCCTTCGTGCTGGGCGAGGTGCTGGGGCGGTGCTGAGGGTTGTCTGACGCTGCAGTTGGCCATGGGGCTCGCTGAGGTTTGTGTCTGGTGAGCTTGGCTGGGTGCAGCAGCGCAGAGCCAGAGTAGGAGGGCAGGTAGGCAAGGTCTGGAAAATCCCCTCCGGCAGCTGCAGAGCCCAGCTTTTCTTGGCTTTGCCAACCTGCCAAGCGTGGCAAGGTGTGTGCGGGGAGGTGAGGGCTCTTGGGAGAGGGACTGATCCAGGGGAGCCAAAAGACAAGGTGCTGGTCACACGGGCTTTTTTTCTCGGGTCTCGGGAGACCTCAGGACCTGGAGGCTGGTATACCTCAAGGATGCTCGGTTTTCTCCAGCTCTTGCCAAGCTCACGTAATAGAGGATACTCACCACGTTCTACCTCGTTCATATCTTCAGGCCGTGACAGCTGCAGCAGTGATGCTAACGCTCACCTGCTGAGCTGCAGCTGCTGTGGGCGCGCTCTGCCCGGGCCATCGCCTCCACTGCTGCTGCTGAAGGGACGAGAAAGCGTATTGCTTGGCTCTGGGCTTGCGTCTCCCCAGGGAGAGCAGGAGGCTTGTGCAAATCCTGTTGGATGCGACGCTGGGCAGAGCAGCCTTGAGTCTGACAACAAGTGGGTGCAGACCAAGGAGCTGTAGACAAATGACTTTGCTTAACAGAGAGCTCGGTGGCTGTTTCAGTGGGTGGCGGTGCCGGTGGTGGCTCTGCTTGGCTCTGGCATCACAGATAAGAGAGACCGTGCCACCCTGCGCCCCACCTGGCATTCACCGTGGGGCTGTTAATCCTGGCGGAGCCCGCGGGCTGCAGCCTGGCATCTGCAGGCTCAGCTCCCGCTGCCCCGAAGCTTTTTCCCTGCTCTTCCATCTCAGCAGGCGTAGGTGTCGTGACTTGCCGACGAACACCTTTGGGAAGGGAGCAGACCCACACCCCCGGGCATGAATCTGCTCTCAGTGCTCGCCCTTCGCCTCTGGAGAGCCTTTGTTGGTGCCCAACGCCCATGCAAAGCTTGGGAGTAGCTGGTGCCCGGATAAAGCGGGTGCTGGAGGGAGGCCAGGGCTGCTTGCGCAAGAGCGGGAGGAGCTGACGAACGCTGGCTCCCCATGGAATACGGAGGGCCAGTTTGCCAAGGGGGGGCACGGTGCGTGATGCCCCATTGCAAGCTCCCCAAAAGGCTCAGCTCAGGGGGTGCCCTGTGATGGGGAGAGGGCTGCAGGTCAGTAATGGAAATGGAAGGGCTGCAGGGAAAGGGCTGTCCTCGGGCAGGAGGAGACAACGGAGCAGGATGACTGTCTCGGAAACTGGGATTTGCTCAAGCTGGCGCTTGATGGTGATCCCAGCATCCAGCATCTGGTGCCTGAGGGATTTGCTCTTGGTCTCAAGACAGCAGGGCTCATGAGCACAGTCCTGCAGGAGGGCGATTTTTCAGGAGTGTGTTCCCACCTTGTGCTGCTGCGTTGGAGGGGGCTGAGCTGAGGGTCCGGATTGCAGCCCACGGGCAGTGGCGGAAAGGATGCAGGATGCAACAGCTGGACCAGACAGGGGAATGCCACTGAGGAATTCTGTGGGTCTTGCTTTGATTCTCCCCTCCATGAGACCCATGGAGGCCCCAGAGCCTCCTCTCTTCTCCCGAGCACCAGCAGCTGCTGTGGGTATGGGGGTGCCAATGCACCTCCCTGGTTATCTCCTTTATGGCTGCTGCGTGGGTGGCCATGGCACGTGGGGGGAGCGGGGTGGGTGCCTCCCATCCCTCCCTCCTCCAAAAAGCAATGCCTCTGGCTCCAAAATTCTCCTGCTGGAGGTAGCGGGGGAGCTGCAAGGAGCGTTGAGCCCGTGCCCCCCAGGAGCAGGGAGGCGATGGGGGGTCAGGGCAGAGCCTGGGGCTGGTTGGCAGCTGCTGGTGGCTGCGGCGCAGGCAGGAGGAGCACCAAGGCAGCTGCCAAGGACTCAGAGGCTCACTTGCTAGGGCTTGTTCATGGCACGTACTCCTCAGGGCTCAGGATAAGACCCAAACCTTGGATCCCATTTCCTAGGAAAAATGCAGTGAAGAGGGTCTCTTTTTTTTTTTTTTTTTTTTACTGCTTGCTGGAGGTTTGGGGATGGAGCCGCGTAGGGGGTGCTGGGGAAACACTGAGAGGGGTAGAAAACATTTGGCCGGACACTTGTGCCAAGGCACCTTGAGCTGTAGTATATCAAGTCAAAGGCTACCTAATCTTGCGTTTTAATAGTCCTAGGTGAGTTTCCCCTCTTCTGGGACTGGGGAGACTTTAATAAACAGGTTGCTTTTACAGTACGAGGTCAAAAGAGGAGGGTCCCTTGAGGAGCCTTTGTCCCAGGATTGTCCCAGGACACAGGTCACCCTCCGAAGGGAGGGCGGACTGCAGTGGGACCTGCTGTGCAAAATGTTAATAGAAGAGTCTCTTAAATAACTAGAAGACAACACGTTCACGAACAAGCCCTCCCTCTCTGGGCAGCACTTCTGAGATAACGAGTTGGCAAGTGTTTTGCCAGCTGATCTCACAGGCCACCGGGTTTTGCTCGACTCTAACCAGCCTCTCCCAATGATGCTTTCCAGCTTTTAATGAGATCGGAGGTTACCCCAACCTGGAAGAGGCCTATTTAAAAGCCGTACCATCCAAGATTGTTCCCAACACTACCTGCCACCTGCCCAGAGCGGATGCAATGCACCTCTTCCGAGACCCAGTCTCTGGAGATCTGCCCTGGACTGGGATGACTTTTGGGCTGTCTATCATGGCCACATGGTACTGGTGCACCGACCAGGTAAATGTAAACAATAATCCCCTGCCCCATGTAACATGGCGTTGCCTGGGGTCCAGGCACGCTCTACTACTGCTCTTGCCCTGGAAGTCCACCTTCATCAGTGCCTAGTGGTCCTTCTGGCTGGTGGTCTCGGGAGGCTTCTTTTTGGAGTCAATAGAAGCACCTGGGGTTCCCGCAACCCTGTTCTTAAGGTGCTTGGACTGGGACAGTTTGGAGAGCGGGATGCCGAGGGGTGTCCTCATCTCCTCAGTTGTCTTCTGGCTTTCCGGCAGGGAGGTCAAGCGTTTGCTTGTTGCTCTGGGGTTGCTTGGTGAGAGGTGGCCAGGCTGCGTGGGCTTGCTGGGGCTGAATGCTTTGCTCTGCCAGTAGGGCTGGCTGCCTGCAATGGTCTTTTTGGGTTCGGCTCCATCCCCTCTGTACTTGGTGGCCGCGGGGGGTTTCTCGTGCGTTGGGGAGCAGGAGACCTCCTTGACTTGTTCTCTGCCTGCGGGATTCCTGGGTCGGTAGCGGTAGATGTGTGTCCCCTGTTTGTTAGAGAGCAGAGAAAGACATGAGCTAGTGCTGTCGTAAGGATGCTGCTGCCCTGCAAGGACACCCCTTCCCGTGGCTGTGCCACAGACTTGGTCCTCATGGACAAATCCCTCTGCCACTTGGGGTATGCCCTTGCCCAAATTCTTCTGACACTGGTGGCAGCTCAAAACTGCCTCAAGTCTTAACCATCGCTGCTCCTCCTGTTTCTTGCTGTGGCAAGACACTGTCCTGCACATCGCAGCATCTCAGCGGCCGCTGAGCCCAGCAGCTCAGAGAGTGTCCTGAGCCAGGTCACTGCCGCCTGGAGATCCAGGACCAAGGACACCAGTGGCATCTCAACGCCTTCTCTCCAGCAGCTGCCTGAACACCTGTCTAAATCATCTAAGCGCTCATTTCAGGCCCAAAGAGCATTCAGTCATCCGGACCCAATCTGTGGGATTAGGTGGCCACTGAGATCAGATGAGAGGAGGGAGGGTTGGGAGAGGAGGTGGGATCAGGAAACAACAGTGAGCTGCAACACCACTGCGGGGGTGGCTCTGATTAGCTGGGTTGAGACACACGTTTGGGTCGGGTCTGAGCACCATTAATCTTGATTTTGGACTGGGTAAGGCCTTAATGCACGGCTGTGGTCACCAGATATTTATCTGCCTCTTTGGGTGTGTCTGCACCGCAATCTGGAGGTGTGATTGCACCCTGTGCAGACGTACCCAGCTCAGATTGGATCTGGCGAGCGCAGGTGCTGATGGCAGGATGAGCTGGGGCTGGGAGGCTGCGGAGCCGGCTGCACCGACCTGCCCTGCCTCTGCCGCGGCCCCGGCTGTGCCGCCAGCACCGCATCTCCACCATGCTGTTGGCATCGTCTTGGTGTTTAGTCATTTAGTCCCAATATCCTGATGACCTCTCTGGTCCTCGAGCAGACACCTGCTTTGACCAGGAGGGCTGCATTAAAGCAGTTTAGCTTAGGTAATGCTACGTTCCTTACTAAGGTCTGAGAAGTCTTCAGGTGGGAAGGGGTAGGTGTGATTCAGCTCCTCTCTCTTCAAGGTCATCATGTGCCTGATGTGGTGCACATGATGCCTGAGCTGGGTGGTGGGTCCTGTGGCTCCTGACACATTCTAGCTCTCAGGCAGAAGTTAAACCACAGTTTCCTTGAGCATCCCACCCCCAGGAACTGGCACCCCATCCCTCCTGCCCATCAGCGGCATGAGCCAGGTGGCTCAGGAGTAGCTGAATCCTGCCAGGCGCTGAGCACTTCTCTGGAAGCCTTTGGGGAGAGTTTGAGCTCTTTTAAAGTCAGCATTTCCTACGGATGTTGCCTATTTAAGAAAGATTGACTTAAAGCCCAAGGGCTGGCTGCACGGTGGATGGACACGGCTTGGCCAGAGCTTTGAGGCGGGATGGTCTGAGCAGTGTGAGTGGCGGAGCTGTGGTAGGAGCAGGCTGGACCCTGTCCATTTCATTGTGGTCACTCTTTGGGGAGGAGATGGAATAGAAGGGGCAAGAGGGGAGAGGGTGTTGGTGGAGAATGGTTGACACTGGCATGAGGACACCCTGCTGTGGGTGCTCTGGGCTTTTGTGGTGCTGTGGCATCACACCAAGTGGCTGCTGGTCTGGAGAGAAACCCAGCCCGTGGGTTGGGTACACATCTATGCCGCATTTGGGAGCTGCGTTTGGGCCCTATGCCCAGTGGCTCCAGCGTCTGGAGATGCTTGGGATGCAGTTTGGTAAAGAGGAAGCTGATGTGGAATACGAAATGTTGGTGGCTGCTCAGCCGTCCTGTCCGGCTCTCCCACAGGTCATCGTCCAGCGGTCGCTCTCTGCAAAGAGCCTGAGTCATGCCAAGGCTGGCTCCATCTTGGCCAGCTACCTGAAGATGCTGCCCTTGTTCGTTATCATCATGCCGGGGATGATCAGCAGGGTCCTGTACCCAGGTAAGGACCCCGCCGTGTGGATGTGGAGCCGGCAGGGTGGGATTTTGCCTGTCACTGAATGGGAGGAGGGGCTTATCTGGAAACCTCTGCTCTGCACAGACCTGGGGACTCTGCAGGAGGGAGAGGGACAGGAGGGGACCTGAGTGTCCCCGGCGTGCTCCTTGTGCCTGGCATGCATCAGCCAATGCTACTGTACCCTATTAACCGTGTGGGTAGGGTTGCGTGTGTTTAGGCAAGGCGATGCTCCAGGGATAACTTGGGCGCCGTGTTCTCAGTGTGATGGAAAATGTGATGTTTGCCCTGAGTGAGCCTCCGCCTGTGGTTTGGGCTGCACTGGGCTACGGGCCAGCATGTAGGAAACGTGGACCCAGAATAAAAATGTTTGGTGGGGGTTGATGGTGATTCCTGTTGGATTCAAGGTTTCTAGAGAGTTAATCAAGGGTTGCTTTTATTTGTTATTTTTACACATGGGAGAAACTATGCTCTGTGCATTTGCATCAGCTGAGTGCTAGTTTTCCTAACCCTGACAGCGTGTTAATTATCTGCCTTTCATGAAAGGGCCAGAACAAGTTATTGCAGGAACACCAACGTACCTGGCCACTCTGAGCAAGGTGGCACCCAGGACCTGGGTGACAGAGCATCAAAGGGCTTGGTGCTTCTCGCCCTGCACAGCTCTGCAGGGCATGAGGGGACATTTGATGTGCAAAGGATTAAAACCCTGCTTTGAGATCTGTGTCACTGGCTGGGAAGGGAGAAGCAAGTGGACTCTGTGCTAGTAAATTTAATTCCCTGTAAATACAGATTAGATGCTCAGCTGGGGTAACCTCAGGTGGCTTCAGTGATTTCAGCTGCTGATGGAGCGCTGGGGGTTTGAATGCCCTGAAAACAGCGGGTGGGGAGCCTTGAGAATGCTTGGCAGTGGTGCAACAGTCTGCAGCGCTTGGGTGGAAATAGGGGACTGACCCTGCAATCCCCCTGCCTGGACAGGGTGATACCCCTGCTGTGGTGGGGATGGTGGTGTGCACCGCCTGCTCTAGCAGCGGGGACGGTGGCGTGCACCCTGTGGTCTGGCAGCGGGGTGCTGGCATGCGCCCTGTGGGGTGACAAGGTCTGGCGTCACTCGTGGAACAGCCACGAAGCTGCTGACTGCAACGCTCGCCCACGGAGGTTGCTGTCCCTGTTTCTCTGCTGTCTTGCTCTGCCTAATTGTGTGTCCGAGTGCTTTTACTTTGATGCTAATCACTTTTGCAAGGAGCTAGAAAACAAGCCTGAGAAGGACACGCCTGCACGCGCAGTCTGTCCCTGGCTGGGCATGATGCCACTGCTGACGGGCTGTGGGACAGAGCCCAGCAGCTCTAGGCACAGCTGTACAGCTGTGCCTGGAGCTGCTGGGCTCCATCCCATAGCCTGATGCCATGGGATAATCTTTAACTCCCCAAAATCTCCCCTTTACTAGCCATTCCCATTGCACTCCCAGACACCAAAAGCTGTGGCATGGCCACCACCTTCCTGACCAAGAGCACCTCTTGGGTGACTCCTGCCATCGCCGCGTGTAGGGCGTTATTCTCCCGCATAGGGAGTCTGATCTCAGCATCTAAGACGCGACACCAAAGCTAGGGATGACACCACGCCTTGGCTGAGCTGGCTGGGTCACCCCCAGGTTTGCAACCCTTGTAGGGTGGAGAAACATAGGGAAGGTTATAGCAAAAAGTCCTACCTGCGTGGCACTGCTGGGGTAGGAGCTGTTGCCATCCAGGATGGTGCGGGGCAGCACACACCTAATCTCCACAGCGTTGCTCCTCCTCTTTGTCACGTCCTCCATGCGGACATGCTTCAGGGACGGGAGGCTCCCCAGGGGGCTGAGGAAGGTGCCCCGGCTGATGTGAGGGTCACTGAGCTTCCTCTGCATGGGCAGGATCTCCCCGTTGTGGGTGACATCTGAGTTGGTTCGTCGGAGTGGCCCGTAGCGATCCCTTACCTCAAAGTACTCATCTGAGATGGAGGAGGCATTGGAGCGGCGGTAGCTGTGGTCAGCAGAGCTGCTGGAGTAGCTCTCCTGGTCACTGAGAGTGATGTACTCCTCTTCCTCCTCCTCCTCCTCCTCTTCTCCAAGCCCATTGTGGGCACAGGGAGGCCCTTTGTCTTCCTGTGGCCCTGCCACTGGCCGGTCTGGCTGGAGATGGCAGGTGTCCATTGAAGTTCTGTTGGGGTTCTCCTCCGGTTCCTGCTTCATGGCTGCGTGGTCAGCTGGTGGTGGCTGTGTGTCACCCTCCAAGGCAATGCCGCTGTCACAGGGTGTAATGACTTTGGTCATAAGGATGCCAACAGGGACGGTCCTTGGCTTTGGAACTGGTGGCTTGATGTCTTCTGTTGTTTCCTCTGGTGGCTTCAAGCGGTGGCCCAATGGTGAAGCAGTAAATGTTCCTGCTTGCCTCGTTGTCCAGCTGACACCTTCAATGGGGCTGGTAGCAGGGACTGCAGGAGCTTCCATGGTGGTCTGTAGGGTCTGTCTTTGGCAGGGGGACACCAGAGGTGGCTCTTGGTCTGAGTTTTTCTTGGTCTCCATCTCCCTGTTCTTCAGCATCTGCCGGTGCTGGGCGCTGGCCTGGGAGACATCACAGACTTTGATGCGGTTCATCTGCGAGAGCTTCACGTTCTTTATCTTGGGGTCAATAATGTTGATGTAACCCAAGACTTCGCTCCCGGGCTCGGGGTCAGGCTCAACCCAGGTGGGCAGATAGTCAAACATGTTGGCTTTCTCCAGATTCAGGAGACCGGGGTGGATGAGCAGGGAGAGGTCTGCCACGTCGCCGTGCCTATCGCCTCCCTGGCCCTCGGGCAGGGCTTTGCCTTTGTTGTCTGTCTTCTGGTTCTTCTCCTGGTTCTCGGATGAAGTCTTGCTGATCTGGTCGGCGCTCTTGGCCTTCACTAGGGCGTATTTAGGGTTTATCAGCTTCTTCACCACAGCATTGGCAGGGGTCACTGGCACGACGGAGGGCAGCGTTACGGGCTCGGGTTCGGGCTCTTCACCCATGGAGATGGACTTGAGGCTCACCCCCTTGGACATGAGGTAGAGCTCCTGGAACTGCTTGTCAAATGCCTCTACCACTTGGCCTGAGAGGACTGTGATGACATTTCGGTCTGTCCTCGCCGCAGACCAGGTGAAACTGGAACAGAAACACATTGGGAACTCGCTGAGCGCTCGCTGGTAAATAACATGCCTCTCCCCAGCCCTGGCTTTCGGCTTTCCCCGAGGGATTGATCGTGCTAGCAGGGACATGATCTCACTGTAAACATTAATAATAATGAGATCGAAGAAACAGCTCTCATTCCAAATTAGAAAGAAGGGTTGAAGTCTTGAGCACACTGGAACTTGAAGTAAAAGTAGAAGCTATTTGCTGTTGGCCATGTAGTTTTTTGCTTTAGCATTGGCCACTTTTCCTTTCTCAGTTTGGGTTCGTTAAGAAAAGCGACTCATAAATGGATGTGTCGTCTGTTGTGGCCAGAAAGTAGGAAATGTTTCAGTTCCATGTTTATGAAACTTGTTTTTTAGAGCTGAAAAGCTTACTGAGACTGATCTATTTCTACCAAAGTAAGTTTTCATTTGGACGAATTGGAAAATACTTTGGACTGGGAATGTTTAACTGGAAAAGCTGAGGTCAGCGTAAGAGCTAGGACTGGCTGCAGCTGGGTGCTTTTGTCCTTCCTTGTGCTCATCACATCCATTGGCAGAAGCACTTGCTGTGTCCCACCATCTCCGAGAAGGGAAGGGGTGTCCTAGACCTGGCTGTGGGGTGGCGGAGACCCCTTGGGTCCTACTCCAGATCTCAGGCAGAGCCTTGAAAAATCACCTGGTTTAGGAGGAGGGGAGCAAGCCTGGGACAGGGTCCTGGGGCCACGCTGGGCAGGGACCAGGACTCGGACCACATGGGTCCCTGTCGGCCCTTTGACCAACACCTCCATGGGGTGGGCTGCTGATTACCTGTAGGATCCACACATGGCCCGGTCCCCGTCCACAAACATGAACTTCTGGGCCAAAGCCCCTTTGAACTTGGTGGCCGAGCGTGTGAAAAACTCTGTCCCCCCTGTGCTCCGGACTCGCAGGTTCTGCAAAACAAAGGCAGAGGGGTGAGCGGGAGCAGGAGCAAAGGGCTGGGCTTCAGAGCATCATTCACCTGCATCGATGCCCCTGTGGATGCTCCACAGCCCCTTGGAGGACCAGGGGATGCTCTTCATGGCCAGCTCAGGGCTGGCCACAGCGATGGGAAGATAACTTGCCCGAGGTCACACAGCAAGCCATGGACTTCAAGGATTTCCTGCTTTTCCCACATGCTGGGCAGTGATTCCTACGTCCTGGACTCAGCGCTGCCTGCATCCATGGGTAAGCAGCGTGTGACGGTGCTGCCAAATGCTTTCCACCTCCTGCCATCTATGCAAATGCCACCATGGGAGAGGTGATGCTTCACCTTCTCCCCAGAGGGAGATGTACAAGGGGCTTTAGGGGGAGGTGGTGACCCCAGGACAGCGCACGTGGACCCGATGGCAGTGGGCTTGTCTTCCACCGGCCTCCCTCCTTGCTGTGCTCCTAAACCTGAGCGTCTAGCCCTGGTTGTAGGGGTGGGTGGGGAAAAAAGGCAGTGGGGCAACACCTTTTCACCCCCGGGAAATGAAACTGGAGGATGTGGGCCAAAAGGCAGCAGGTCCCTGCGGAGGTGGCCAGGGAGCGGCATGTCCTCCCCCCAGGGAGCCCAGGCACGGAGGGGAAGCTCCGGCTCTGAGAAAATGGTTTTTATCTTCTGTCTGGCTCATGCCTCTGTGCGTCTCTGTGGAGGGCACCGGCACATTCTTCAGTGGAACAGATAGCATCTTTGACTGCAAATGGTCTCCCCTGGGTGGGGAGAAAATATTTTCTTGTGAAAGCACCTGCATTCCTCCTGTTCCTGCTGGGATGTTGGTAATGCCATTGCTAAAGGCACTGTGTTGTCACTGGGTCATGCCTTCCATGGTCGGTTGTTTTGTGTTTGGTTGTTGTTTTTTCTTTTTTTTTAAAAAAAAAAAAAGGCACAAAAAATATTTGTCTCCCTGGCCTCCAGCTTTCCTCATCTGCTTCCCTGGGGTCTCCCCTCTCCCTGCAGACCATGCCCTGGTGCAGCCCTAAGTCTTGGTCCCCGCTCCCACATGCCTGGCAAGAGGGACAGTGATTCAACACTGGTTTTAGCGTAATGCAAAAGCATTCCTGATCGGGTTTCCAGGGAAGTTTTACAAGCTGAGTGGAGAAGTTTGGGTGGGGTTTATTTTTGTGCATTCGATTTTACTTTTTTTCTAGCGTTTGCCTTTTTGCCTGGTGTGGCTGGGGGGAAACTGGTACTGAGCACCACAGTGGGTGGCTCTGGGGGTGCTGGGGGGTGCCTGGTGAGCAGGTTGGGGTGCCAATTCCCATCCCTGTCCTATGTTGTCCCTACACATGGGGCTGCCAAGAGCGGTAGTGCCCAGGGTGCACACCAGCCTGCTGCTGAGTAACGCTTGCACCCAAGGCTGAGCCCTCTGCCCATCGCCAGCCTGGGCACCCCCAGAGCTCTCCCAGGGCTTTGATCTCCCCCGCTTGGAGCTGAACCTTCACACAAAGGCACGAAGCAGCCGTGGATTTTTCTCAGGTAACACCCAGGGGAACAAAGCTCCCTAGAAGCAAGATGCCAGTTACCTTTCCCTTCCTCCTTGCTCCTGGCGTATCGCTGCTGTTAAGTAAGATCTGTTTATTTAATCTCTTCCAAGACGAGCGTGCAGCAAGCAAGCACCCAGCGGGCTGCCGAGCCCGGGACGGGGTGAATCACTCCCCAAGCACTTGCCATTGCTCAACGAAGCGACCGCCTTGCCCGAGCCAGCTTGCTAATTGCGAAGCGCAAAAGGCGCTGAGATAACGACGTACGTTTTGTTAGCATCTCCTGGCTTACGAAGCAGCTCCCAGACACTGCCCTAGTTTCCTCACAGCCTCCTGCCCTGCTGCATCCCATGCCAGCAAATTGGCTGCAATATGCGGCAAATCCCAACTTCTAGGCATTTGCCGAGCTTTGCAGATGTTCTCCTGCTTTTCCAGTCCTGCCACTGGGCTGCTCATGCATTAAAACACCGGTGTGCGTCAGCTCTGGCTTTTCTGGTCTCGGAGCAGCAGCAGTCTGCAGCATACCAGACTCTCCAGGGAGTTTGGACTCAGCTGAGTCTGCTTTAATTTGTTGTGAGCACCAATTAAGCAGGGCTGGCGGGCTCGGCGGCTGGGCAAGGCGTGCGGCTTGGGTGGCTGGTGCTTTCGGCAACCTGGGGTGGGGGTCCCCATGCCCCACTCTGCCCCAGCCCTGCTGCAGGCTGGTGTGAGGGTATCGTGGCTCCTGCGTGTTCCTGCTCAGCTGGGGGTTCGCCCTCACCGTAAGCACATTTGGCGAGCTTGCCCGGGCACGGGCCTCCCCGCCGGCCATTTGGCAGCCAGCGTGCGCGGCCGGGTGACGTCAGGCGCAGAAACATCACTTTTCTGCCAAGCAACAGGCGAGGCTGAGCGACTCACAGCCGGCGGGGGAAGTACAGCTGGGAGAGGGGTGTCTGCAAGCCCCAAAGTGAAACTGCTGGGCTGCTCCGGCGTGTTTGCATCCGATGCCGCTGATGGGAGCATCTTGCCCGGCGGAGAGCCGGGGACTCTGTCCTGCAGCTGGAGCGAGGGTCCCCGCTCCTGCTGTTGCTCCTGAGGCTGATACAACCCCCCGCCCTCTCCTCTGCCCCTTCATCTTCCTCTGCCTTTGCACGAGCACTGTGCCAGGTGATTTTCTGCGCACCCCATCAAGCACAGGGATGTGTCAGGGCTTTGGGGCACTTTGGGCTGGGGATCGAGCCCCCGTGCTGCCAGGCATCCCCTGTACTGCTTTATCTTCCCTTGTTTCAAGCAGGATTCGTGTGCAGGAGCGATGTCACGTGCAGCTGGCAGCAGCCCCGGGGCCAGGTGAACGTGGCATGTGCAGGCAGATCGGTCCCACCGCCGTGCTGCCCGGTGAGGGCATCCTTGGCAGCTGCCGGGACCACGGGCATCGTGGGTGCCTCCCTCCTCTGCTCCCAGCCCCGTGCTGGGGTGGAGGCTCCAGAAAAGGGGAAAATCAAGTTTTTAAATTCCTGCCCCTGACTTGCAGGAAAGCCCGAAAGCAAGAGAACTGGCCGGCGATTGCTCCTGCCAGTCCTGCCCCTGGGGCAGGAGCCAGCATGGGGCTGGTGACAGCGTGGATCTGACCCTGGCAGAGCATCTGCCGCTCATGGCTTCCCTCTTCCTGGCTCGTTCACCAGAAGGAGCTGAGCACGTAGGTCTGCCCTGGGCTTTGCAGTGCCCTGCTTGATTCCTGCCTCGCCCCGCAGGGCTGCAGCTCCCTGAACGCCCCCTGCCCCAAAGCCAGCTCTGGCTGGGTACCAGCAGCCCCATGGGCTCTCCGCAGCCAGCTTTGCTGGGTGGAAATCCACGTCTGCGTCTCTCATCCGTTCCCCTCCATCCTGCCGCTTCTGGCTTTGGGCATCACCTTCAGCTTTGGCTACAGGAAAATGGACTAAACTCATCTAGCACTGCCCAAAGTTTGGGGGCTGTGATCCCCCCAAGGCAGGGCTTGGTAGCCCTGTTTCTCGGGGAGAAGGGCTGCTAGCTCTGGTCATCTCCCTGCATGGAGGGGGTTACCCGGCCCTGGCCCTTCGGGCCAGCCTTACCTTCAGGTGTCCGGCATGCATCTGGGCTCGCTCGCACATCTGAAGGAAGTGCTTCACGTTGGTTTCATCCAAAATGATGTAGACTCCCACTTTCCTCTTGAAGCCTGCGTCCAGGAGGTCCTTGAAGATGTCTACATCGGTGAACATGTCCATGACCACCGCGATGACCTGCAGAGGGGAGAAGAGACATGAGTCTTGGTAGCATGGCCCGGTGACAACCCCAAGATACAGCCAGCATTTGTTTTGCAGGAGCTGAAGCAACATGTTCTCTCCTGGAAGGTCAGGATTTGGTGTGGGGGAGCCCGGGCTCCCCCCTTGGCTCTGGCCAGCCCGAGGGTGGAAAGCAGGAGCCCCCAGACCCATTCCTGTGCTGTTACTATGGGAGGTTTGGTCTCTGCCGGTGGCCTGTAGCATAATATACTTGTGAAAAATTGATTTCTGAGGGTGAATCTAACTTTCTTGCCTTTAACAAGCTCCATAACTTTTAGAGTCCCATTTCTGGGTGAGAAGTTTGGTGTTCCTTTGCTGTTGGTGCTGCCCCTGGCCCCACGGCAGGGAGCACCAGGAGGGGAAACCTGCAGTGCAATGATGTGTCTGTCTGTCCGAGGACTCGTTGCATGGGGTGGTTGCTGTCTCTGGGGTTACTGTGCATGCTGTGATGAGAGAAGCAGTATAAAAAAATAGCTGAAAGTGACGCTCAACTTGGTAGGAAGTATCTGGATACCTCTGAGGCACATTCAGGAGCTAAAATGACTTTTAAAAAACAGGTCTGGGTGGGAGCTGACAAGGTTGCTTAAAAGCAGCAGGGAGTTTGCAGCTCCCAGCGCCTGCGACCGCCTGCTGTCCCAAGTCCAGGCTGCTGCTAGCAGCGATGTGGTTGGGTTCAAAGTCAGCTCTCCAGCGTGAGGCCGAAGCAGAGCACCAGGGGCAGGCAGTGTTTCTGTCATCGGGGCTTCTGATGTCTCTCTCTGTCTCGCTGCCCAGCCCTTGCATGGCTGGGAGCCTGGCGGGTGCCTGGGATTCTGCTTCTGCCGCCCAGCATCCCTCCTTCCTCCCAGGCTGTACGAAAGCAGAGCAGAGCTCGGACGACGGTGCCAGTGCTCTGTGCAGCACCAGTAGGGTTTGGCATGTGGCAGTGTCACCATTCTTTGCAAGACAGAGCTGCCTTGTACCCAGGGTGTTTTCTGCCACGGCAGGGCTGGGGCGAGTCCCACACGCAATAGGAAGATGCATCTGTGCTGCATCCAGCTGCCCTGGGGTTTTGCTGGGATGGCTGTCCCAGCGTCCCATTCACTCCTTGCCCTTTGGTTTTGCCTTCCCAGGGATGGCATCGCCCGTGACAGTGAGCAGCAGTGGTGCAGCACGGGACGTGTGCAGGCGAAGGGGCTGGAGGCAGCTGCCTGTAGCCCAGCTGAGCATCTTTGTGCAATCCCTGGGATAACATTAGGGCAGCGCAGTCCCACAGCCGTGTCTGCCTCCCCTCATCCCACACAGGGTGGCAACAACCACGCAGGAAAGTGGCTTGTTGTTGGGGCACTGGTATGTCATCATCCATCATCCCATGCTTGGAAACCCATTGGTGTCCCCATCTCTGTGGCTGTTCCTGGAAGGTGCCCTGGGTCAGGGGGAGATGGGTGCTCTTAGCCCGTCGCCTTTCCAGGGCGGCTGTGCTGGCCGCAGCACGTGGCCAAGCTGGGAGGACACCAGCATGGGAGCGTGCATGCCGTGGGGTGACACAGGGAGACCCTGGGATGCTCCTCCCTCAAGAGGGAAGGGATCAGGATGGGGCCAGGCACTTGCACACTCAGGCACGTCCAGTTTGGGGCTCTCAAAGCACCAAGCTGCCTTTTAATTAGTTTTGTGCCACAGGAGGTGGAGAGCTCTAATTAAGAAGAGGATTGTGCATTATGACACTGCTGGCTCTTCCTTTTCTGCAGGCAACGGGGTGAGGAGCGAGGCTGCGTGGGGAGCCCTGGCCTGTCTCCGATGCTGCCCTGACCTCCCCAACCCTGGCCACACATGAGCATTTTGGTCGGTGCCAGTGAGCCATTCGAGAGGAGACGTTATGGCTCTGCTACTCGATTTTAACTGAATTCCCATTCATCCTCACCCGAGGGCCTCTCAGCAGGCTTTGCCATGGAAGGATAAATCCTCACTCCCTTGTGCACCTGCTCCTGTGTTTTGCACATCCTTGTTGTTCTGGTGGGGAAACTGAGGCAGAAAACCTGGTGTGCGCTTTGCATGGGCTGCCCAGCGAGGGCTGTGCTTGTTTCGCCAGCGCTGTAAAGTGGGGCAGGTTCAAAGCTGCTCTTAAAGCCCAGGGCTTGGCTTTTCCATGTACAGCAAGTAACTGGGAAGGAGCTGTGCTGTCTGCCGCAAGTCCCGGGCGAGGGGCACCTAAGCTGGGACGGCATCTCCCCAGCTCGAGGAGGTGGGTTTGGTGGCAGATGGTTTGCTCCCGTCTCTGACACCCATGCTCCCTGTGGCTCTGGTCACCTCACTGTGCCTGTGCGCCGCACTTTCTCCAGGGGAAGTTGAGGGCTTAGAAAATAGGGATGAGAATAGCACTGGCCTTCGTTTTGGGAGGAAAAGAGCATTTTCCCACTGTGGTCCTGGCATTCCCAAGATCTTGACTTGCTGCTGTGGCTGTGCAGATAGGAAGGCGCTTTGCAGGGATGTGGGCAGGGCACGGTGACGTCCCCATCCCAAGCACCGCTCAGTGGGGACGGTGAGCAGGCAGCACGGTGCAGGCAGTCGCCCAGGGCGGCTGGCTCGGGCACTGGGGAGGCAGCCTGGCTCTCACCCGCTTACCCACGTTTTCAGCCTGATTCCTCCTGCTGGGCTGGTGCATCCTGTCGCCACTCAGCGCTTCTGCTTCTCTCCCCGCCGCGTCTTGCCTGCAGGACAGGCTTGGCCTCGGTTTGTCACCCGGATCTCACGCCAGTGTGCCAACGCGCTGCCCTGGCACAGAATGGGCTGGTGAAAGCAAGGACAGTGCTGGCAGCGCTCCCAGTGCGGTGACTGTCCAGGGACCGCAGGTGTGAAATCTGCTGCCGCCTGCGCTTTAGCCTCGGCTGGGACCGGCTGGGTCTGTGCCAAACCCAGGTACAGGGTTTCATCTGCAAAGGATGGAGGTTGGTCTGCTCTGGAGAAGTGAAATCCTGTGTGCTATTTGTTTCCCAGCCTGGAGAATGGGAGTGTCTGGAGCAAACCGTGCTGCAGGGAGTGAATCTGGCATCCTTGTTGCCATCACCTCTACTGGGGCAGCACTCGGTGCCCTCTGTGCTCGGTGCGGGGGAGGTCCTCGGCAGCAGGAGAGACGTATCTCTTCCCAAAGCCCCTCTGCCGCTGCATCATCCCAGCTTTGCCGTCCTTTTACCCTTCATCTGGAGGGTGTGGAGAAAACCAGCCCCAAATCTACAGCCAGATGCTCCCAGAGCCCAAGCGGGTGATGCTTTCCTTCCCAGGATCCCAGGAGCTGCCAAGATCTGTTGGACGCAGTGGATGTGCAGGTGCTGGGTCCCAACACCTCAAGGAGCAACGAGCATCGCATCCCCTTGGACCCTGGGCAAATGGTGTTGGGATCCCTCTGAACAGCTTTGATGAGCACACAAACTGCAGGATCATGTTTTATAGAGGAAATTACAGCTCTTTATTAGCTCACTCTGAATCATCAGAATGACTTTTGGGGCGCACCACGTGGGCATTTAATAAATTAGTCAGGCACCAAGGCACAATTAGAGGAAGCGTGTTGGGATGAGGGAGAGGTGGGACAAGTAACATTAATAATTGCTCTCCCCTGACGACCCTTTCATCCAGGAACGGCAGAAGGTTTTGTAAACAGTAATTAATAGGGCCTCCCAACCTTTGCTGGAAGTTGCTCAAGGTAATTATACCACCACAATCCCAACCTGGAACCTCAAGTGCAGAGAAGAGGTCAGACTCACTGCTGTCTCTGGTGGCTTTTGGCCAAGGTCAGTGTTTTCAGCCTGCTCTGGTTTCTGGTCAGATAGAGCCAAAATCTACAGAAGAGGAGAGGAGGGAGATCTTCTTCCCTACCCATCCTGTGAGCTTTGCAGCCCGAGGGGACCCGCATCGAGGGAGAGGCAGCCGTGCAATGGCTGGACCTGGTGAAGGTCTCCAGGGTGAAGCCCGGTGGTGCAACACATCCCTGACCACCTCCGTTCGTTGGCCACAAAGATGGGGATTTGGTGGGAGAGCAGGGACGTGGCCACAGGATCCTGCCTCTCTTCTCTCCCTTTTATTCCCAGAAAGAGGAGGGGATCATTTGCATCCCCTGCTCCGGCTCGCCTGGGTCTGCCTCTCTGCAGAGCAAAGCAGAGGCTCCGAACTCGGCAGCGTTTGGCCTCGTTCCTGCAAGCAAGTAGGTTCATCTGCACCATCAAAGGGGCCTCACATCTCAGCTCCTGGCTTCTTCACCCCAGCTCTGAGCTGCCGTGAGCCTGCCCAGCATCAGCAGCGCTCACATGGGCTCTGAACTCTCCTCGGCCAGGCTGCCTCGCAGGTGAACTTTGCTCTTCTGGCCACGAGACAGCAACCTGCACGGCGGTGTTTGGTGTTCGTCATCTTGAAAGCATTTTGGACCAAGTGCCTTTGATAGCGGCTGGAGCAAGGGTCATCCTCTGGGGTGCCACACTGAAGCTTTCCCAAGCCCACGCTCCTTCGCAGGCAGGTGAAGAACATGGCCAGTGCCCGGTGGGATGGGACAGGGATCTCCACAGGATGACCCAAGGGACACTGCAGAAGGACAGGGTACGTGGCCAGCCTACATGACATCTGAGGGGGTGGCAGCCAGACCGCCCCTCTGTCCACTCTTGGCTTCCTCAGCCAAACCCTTTCCCCTCCAAGCTGCCATGAAGACCTTAAGCCTTGGCTGAAATCTCTGGGTGCAGAGGAGGGTGGTTTAGCCCAGTGTCCCCACGCTTAGTGGCACCCACACCAGCGGTCACCTGGGCTCAGCTGCGTGATAGCAGATTCAGCTGCAGTAACTATGGTCCTCATATATGGGGTGGGAGACCTCTGGAAGAGCCCCACTTGTCAGACCCTGTAACTCCTGCCATCCCCAGACCCTGCAGATTGCAGGTTTGAAGCACACACCCATCTCTACATTTCCTGGAGTGTCCCAAGCCCCATGCAGGCTCCTGCATGTCACCGGTGGTGTCACCACGTCTCATCTCACTGACAGGAACCACCTGGACCAGGAGGCAGAGCCCAGCCCTGCTCATGGGACATCAAGGTACCAGCGACAAGCACGGCAGCATCGGCTGTGGCCATATCCCTGCGGCTTGGGGATGCTCCAAGGCGAGGTGGGGATGGTGCAGGCAGCAGGGTCTGGCAGCTGCCTGACTCAGCCCCTGGCTCTGCTGAGCAGGAGGAGGGAGGTAGGATGACTCAGGAGATGCCGTTTGCGTGGGGGCAGGTGGGAAGCGGTGAGTAGGCAAAGCCAGGCAGGAGCTGCAAGCCTGGGTCAGAGGCAGCTGGAAAAACCCGAAGATGAGACATTATTTGTTGTGGGGGAGTTCTCCCATCCTCCATCCCATGGGACTTCAGCCTTCCCTTCCCTTTGTCCTCACTGCAAAGCCCTTCGGTCGGGAAAATGGCACAGGTAAGGACAGGTCACCTCAACTTTTGCAAGGTGACAGTGGCCAGAGATGGCTCCTGCCCGCAGCCCCAACACCCCGCATCAGCCGTCCACGTGAGCCGGCTGCCTCGGATGCATCGGAACATCAGTTTTCCAGCCTGAGCTGGGGCTCTTTGTGCTCAGATCCCCGGCCCTCTGGTCCTGGAGAGGCTCTGATGGCTGCATGCTGCCAGGCTTCCCTCGCTCCTGCCAGGATCTGCAAACCCCGGCACTGTCCCTGGCCCTGGCACAGGGGTCTCTGGAGCCACGTGGACCCACCGCATCCTAGCCTGTCTCCCCCTGCTCCATAGGCACCCTGGCAGGGTCTCCTCATTTGCCTGATGGAGCATCCCCAGGGCTGGGATGTTTCTCCCTTGGAGCTGGATTTCTCAAGGGAGCGGACACACAGAGCTCAAAGGGCTTCAAATCACCGTGAGACTAACAGGTACCGACCCCTCCTGTCCTTCCCAGCTGGGACTGGGTCACTGCGAAATACCAGCAACTGCTGGCCTTCAACGCACGCTGTCATCTCCCTCCTTCCCTGGTCCTCCTGCCCATGACATCAGCCTGACCCCATCGCCCACACACCCCAACTCCCTTGCTTCTTGGTTTGATGCCACAAGGAGGACAGGTCTCAGCCCAAATCCCCTTGGCATGTCCACAGCCTTGTCCTGCACATCATCTCATGGTTTTCCTCTTATAGGCAGGATGAGGCCAGCTCGGAGCACCGCAGCAATCTCAGGCCAAACTTGACCCTCGTATACGTCAGCACCAGACAGTGGCTTTGGCTGCTTCGCCCCAGGGCTGAGTTTGGCGGCTCCAGTTCCTGCGTGTTGCCACATGCAGTCACACAGGGCTCTGGGAATAATGATCATGGGGTGCCTGGGACCATGGGCTCACAGCTGGGAAGCACCTCAACACATTTCTCTCCCTGTGATTTTCCCCACAGCCCCATAGGGACCCTGGGATTAATGATGCTGCCATATGGATCATGGGAAGGTTCGTGCTGCTCCCAGAGTGTCGTACCAGGCTGACGGCATATTCAGCAAAATCTGATCCCCAAACACTGAACGAACATGGAAAAAACCGAACGCTCGACCCCAATGCCTTTGCTTGGGCAGAGCTCCCCACAGAACAGGGATTGCCTGGCTGAGCAGGACCTTAGGATCTGTCCTCGGCAGAACAGACCGGGGCTAATCCTGCCCTGTCCCGCAGCGCACCTCACCTTCTGAGCCTGGCAGATCATCTTCCGCACCACCTCCTTGATGTGCGCTTGCCCCTCGATGGGCGGCTGCATGTAGACGGTGGCGCGGGTGACGCCGCGGTAGGCGATGGTCTCGGGCCAGCCGAGGTCCAGCTGGGGGATGGAGCGGTCGGACCTCTGGGGCCAGTACTCCAGGGAGGGGGCCATGTCCTGCTCATCCCCTTGGCTGTTGCGATCGCCTTCGCTCTCCCCCATGCTGCTGCCGTGGCGCGGGATGTACTCGGAGCCGGGGTCATAC
This sequence comes from Ibycter americanus, assembly GCA_035590275.1. Classification (NCBI taxonomy): domain Eukaryota; kingdom Metazoa; phylum Chordata; class Aves; order Falconiformes; family Falconidae; genus Ibycter; species Ibycter americanus. The sequence goes on along the minus strand of JAVJGI010000050.1, from coordinate 27,181,963 downwards.
GTCTCCAGCGTGTCCAGGATCTTCTTTAGCTCCAGCTCTGAAAGGAAGTCCCTGATGTTCTCCTTCTTCAGGACCTCATAGAAGGCGTCGGGGCCATGGGAAGCCAGTGCCTCCAGGGCCAGGCGTTGCTCCTCGCTGTAGAAGAACTCGGGTTTGGACTCACTGGACCTCCAGTTGACGTGACTGTCATCCAGGCACTGCACCTGGGAGAAAGCCATGGTGACCGCGCGTGCTGGTCCTCTCTCTGAAGGGAGCTGTGTACCCCCAGCGAGCGCTGGATGCTGACAGTAAAGAAGGAATTAATTATTCCCCAGCCTTTAAATACACGATTTGCTTTGCTTTGCCCTCCCTGGCTCGATGCACAGCTGGGGAAACACGCCGCTCCCTTCTCCGCCTGCTCCTGCCACGCCGGAGCTCTTTGCCAGGGAGAAGGATTCTGTTTCTTGCTCACTCCCAGCTCTGCGTGGCAAGAGGGCTCCAGGCAAGGGAAACCTGGAGCTTCCCACAGCCGGGGCGTACGTGCACCCCTGGGAAGGTCCTCTACCTCCGGGTCCACGCTCTTCTCATCCTCTGCTCTTTCAAGATAACGACAATACCAGATAAAGTAAGAAGTGGAAGAGAAACAAACAAAACCCCAGCTTAATAAAGGGCAGAGAAAAACAGGATTTCTTGGCCCAAACGCCGTCTCTGGTTATCGTTCCTGGAGAACCGGGTCAGCCGGTGGGTTTCACGGCGGCGAACGTCTCCGTCAGCCTCCCGTGCATCGCCCTGGCTGGCAGGTCGGTTATTGTGGGCTCCTGCCAGCGCGCAGTGCCGGGGCCGGACAGGTAACAGCAAGAAGTGAAAAGAGGAAAAGCAAAAGAGTGATTCATCACTCCGCCCTGCCCCACCTGCAGTCACATGTTGCCTTCACACATTCCCAGCCCTGCCTGCACATTAACTCTTTCGGCTGATGCCGTCCTCACACCTCTGCCCTAGCCCCAGCATCCCCTCGGGACCATGCGGGAGGTCAGTGGGGGGCTGGGGAGGGGTTGGGTGTTTGTCTAAAAAAAAAAGCCCAACAAAAGTGGCTCCCTCCTGAAATCTCCTCCCTCCTGGTATGGCAGCTGGTAAGTCACTATTTTCCAGGAAAGCAGCTCTGCCTTGTGGTTAACCCCTCCTGTGCCGAGTGCAAGGACCCCTGTGCTGGTGCGGGAGCTGGGAGCCCAGGTGAGTCCCGGGGGCAGCACCGGGTCAGAACTGCCGTAATGGTTCAGAGCTGCACCAGGGGAGGTGCAGGCTGGACACGAGGAAGCATTTCTTTACCGAGAGGGTGGTCAAACACTGGAACAGGCTTCCTGGAGAGGCGGTTGTCACTCCAAGCCTGTCAGCGTTTAAGAAGCATCTGGACAATGCCCTTAATAACATGCTTTAACTTCTGATCAGCCTTGATGTGGTCAGGCAGTTGGACTAGATGATCCTTGTAGGGCCCTTCCAACTGAAAATATTATATTCTAAACACCCCTCTGCTTTGGCATGAGATTTGCAGCATGGACATTGTCACGTCGCTGGATCTTGCTATGGCAGATTGCATTAGTAACTGGGAGGTGGGGAAAAAAACCCACCCTGAGTTCCTCAGTTGGTGCTCACGAGCCAGAAACGTGGAGCTTTTTGCTTGAAAGCTCAGATAAAGATGAATTTCAAGAATCGGGGTCAGATTCTTGCACCGATGCAAAAAAGGAAAGTGCCAGGGGCTGCGTCTCGCTCCCTCGCGTTGGTGCAGCTCATCTGGATTTGCAGCTGTGTAAATGAGAGCCCTGCTTGAGTCAGGCTCCCGAGGCAAAGCCACCCGTCTGCCCGGGTGCTTGGCCATCAAAGCGCTCCTCTCGGCAGACACAGTGGCCGTGCGGCGTCCTGGCCGCCCCGTCCCCAGCTGGGGCTCGTGCAGTAGCGAAGCACTGAGCCCAGGGTGGGTTTGGAAGAAAAGACGAGTCAGAAATGTGCAGAAAGGGGAGAAACTCCAGGGAGGTTTTCTCCAAGCTGGGCTGTGGCGGGGAGAGCTGCCACCTGCTCAGCTTTACGTTACAGTAATGGGCTGCTTTGGGGAGCCGGTGGCTTTTCTCCCCTTGCATTGGATTAAAGGGGTTTATGTGAGTGCACGGTAAAGGCTGGCAAAATTACCCCCCTTGCCCATCCCCTGGTATGGAATTGTGCACTGGGTTGTGCTCAGCCCTGGTCTGTTGTGTGCAGGAGGTGGCAGTGAGGCGGGGGGACACCAGGATACAGGGATGCACCAGCTGTGTGTTGGGATCAGAACATGTGGAGGAACGAAGCGTTCGGCTCCCACCACATATCAGCTCAGGAGGTGTTTCAGATGGAGCTGATGACTATGGAAAGGCTGCGCCAACCCCGTGGTGGGTTGTCACCTCCACACCATGGCCTGAGCAGCAAGGAGTGCAGCAGAGACCGAGGGTGTTGGAGCCAAACCTGGGTATTTGAGGTGAAATCCCAGCCCTGCTGAGCTGGTGGTGCCACTTCGCTGATGGAGCTGCACCTGGGACAGCAAATGTGACAGAGCCGAGCACCCAGCCAGCACCCACAGGGGAGCTCTGGCACCTCATCCTCCGTTGTGGTCCCCCTTGGGTGGCCCAGTCCCGGTAGGTTGGGAGATGCCCTGGATTAGGGCAGGTGCATCCAGCGTGGGTGTGCATGGCGTGGCTGGAGCGTGCTGCGGTTGTACCCACCTCAGCCACCGCCGACTGCCCTGGCTCTGTTTTCATTGTGCAAGGAGATTTATGGTCTCTTTAGCGGGGTGTGTGCGCTCATGATTTATTACACAGCGGCATAAATGTGGCATCCCATCCATCGTGTGATGTGCTGGCTCCTACAGCCACGCTGCTGGGCGGGGATTGGGACCACAGAGCCCATGCCTGGAGCATCGCCTGACCCTGGGTGGGGTGAAGATGCCGGGGTCACCTGTCCCCAGTCCCCTGGGATGGGGCACCCAGGAGTCTTCACCCCACGTGGGGAATTCAGCACCTGGATTGCGTGCAGCCCAGTGCAGGGGAAAAGCCGGCAGGTCCTTTGTGATCCCCTGCCTGTCTGCAGGGACAGGTTGCTGTGGCTGAGCAGGTTGGTCCCTGCCATCACAGGTGTCCCCACTCGACCGCCGCGGGCTGACCCAGCCGGACAGGCAGCACCTGGTGCAGACACAGCCCTGCTCCCACAGCCAGCACCAGGGCCGGCTCCTCCCGGCTGCAGATGGAAGCATTAATTACAAGCTCCTAATTAATTTCCCATCTCTAGCAGAGGGCCTAATGACAAAGCAAGGCAGCGGGGTACGACACTGGGCTCTGCTCCTGGCTTAGGGGCTCCGGCTGCACTGCCGGGCTTGGCTCCTGCTTCCCCCATGCTCCCAGTCCCACTGAGGGGTTCAGTGGCAGAGCTGAGCCCTGGAGTGGTTGTTTCAGCTGGGCTATAACGCCCAGACACTGCTTTGCCCTCTGAAGCATCTTCCACCTGCCCGCCGCCAGCCATTTGCATGCAGCCGCACGCAACGTGGTGTTTTAGAGAGGGGGAAACTGAGGCACAGAGCGGTGATGGCAGCTTTACTCAGTTGCTGGAGGGCAGAGTCGCTGGAGCCCCAGTGCTGACTCTAACCCTGGGGAAAGAGCCCAGGCTGGGCTTTTTTAGCGTCCTTGGGATGTGCTGAGCATTGCCCGTGGTTTGCTGCATGCACCCTGTGCTGCACTCCCATCGCATCCCCATCGCACCCCACGCTCCTTTACTGAAAGCCCCGAGGTGTTACCCGCTAGTGTTTGCCTTCCCCAGCCGCTGCTGCTGGGGGGCTGAGGGCTGCACCCCGCTTCGGCAGCGGCCACCGTGCAGGGGGACCGGGGTGACGGTCCCAGTTGCGTGCAGAGATCACCAGTGCTGCTCTCTGTGCTCCTTGGTGGGAGGATGCCGACCGGAGAGCCAGGCAGCCCATCCATATTTATGCCTGACATTAATTTCCATCCATTTCAATATTTTATGAGCATAACAATAAAAAAAAGGGTTCAGCACTCGTTGAGACATAGAAGTAATTGGGCGTTGACGATCCTGGCCAGCTGCCACGCGCGTCCCGGGGAGCTGCTGGGTGCTGCCCATGCAGGGGTAATTGCCGCAACGGTGCATGAACCCGCCTGGCCCCGTGCGTGGGGATGGGCAGCGCCTGCCCGCCGGGCTCTGCCGCCTCTGGCCGGAGCCCCAGGTCCTGGTGGGGCCCATCCCAGCTCTGGAGGTCCCCCCCGGGGCGGCTGTCGCTGGCTTTAATGTGGGGAGGGCTCGGTGGGGGTAGGTGGGACCCGAGCTGGGCTGGGTGCGAGGCAGCGGGAGGCAAGGGCGGTGCTGCTGGGCTGGATCCTGCCTGTGTTGAGGCTGACGGAGGGGAACCAGGCTGGGGGGAGGCAGAGGTGGGTCTCCATGTGGGATGCACTCCCTGCTCCTCCACCCAGTCCCCTGCCGAGCTCTGGGCATTGTGGCCGTAGCGAAGGGGCGATATCTGCCCCAGTGGAAGGGGCTGCCAGGGGAGGGAGGGGGTGCTGGGCTGGCCCCTGCCCCAGAAGGGGTCCTGACACTTCACTTGGCTTTGTCCCTTAGACACCGTGGCCTGCGTGGACCCCGAGGAGTGCACCCATGTGTGCGGGACGGCCGTGGGCTGCTCCAACATCGCCTACCCCAAGCTGGTGGTGGAGCTGATGCCCAGCGGTAGGTGGGTGGGAAGGGGCGGCTCTGCCTCCACCAGGCTTTGCTGCAAATGTTTCTGTAGCCTATGAAATGTCACGTGTTAAATTTATAGTATAAACACATGACGTGCAGCTCGTCACAGCTTGGATGTCAGAGGGGACCCTGTGGACAGGCTGGGTGGGTTTGTGCATGGGATGGCCGGTGCAGCCCCTCCAAGGGTGACTGTGGAAGTGAGGTCAGGGGATGTGGGTGACCCCGGGGCAGTGCAGGGTCCCAGCATCCCGGGGTGCTGCTGGCTGTCCCCAAACCCTGTTTTTGCCCCAGGGGAATTCCCAGTGTGTGCCTGTGGAGGGGGAGACATTACTCCTGAGCGAGGCAGTGGGGCCATCCCATCCCATCCCATCCCATCCCATCCCATCCCATCCTCCCCAGTTCAGCTGCTCCCTGACGGTCCCTCTCTTTCCCAGGACTGCGGGGGCTGATGATTGCGGTGATGATGGCCGCGCTCATGTCATCCCTGACCTCCATATTCAACAGCAGCAGCACCCTCTTCACCATGGACATCTGGAGGAAGCTTAGGCCGGGGGCTGGCGAGCGAGAGCTGCTCTTGGTGGGCAGGTAGGGAGCGGGGTTTGGGAGAGCCCGTGGGTTTCAGGGAGACTGGTGGGGCTGGTCTGGCCCTCTGATGTGCCTTTGGTGCCTGGGAGCCTGCAAAGTGCCTGTGCTCAGCCTGGCTTATGAAAGGAAAGCCAGCCTTGGGATTAATGTATGTCTGAAAGCACTGGAAGGGCAGACGGGGTGTTCGGGGCGTTTGGAGGGGCTGGGCTGTGCCCGGCGTGAAGTCTCTCCCTCGTCGCCTCCAGCCCGTTCTCCCGGGGGAGCCAGGGGCTGCTCCCCGCCGGGGTCACAAGCGAAGCACATGGGGGACCTCGGCCGAGCGGCAAACGGCAGCGCTGCCTGCACATGCCCCGGCTGCTCCGGGGGCTGGTGGGGCCAGCGGGGAGCCCAGGAACCTGCCCGCGGTGCCGCGCTCGGGGTGGTGGAGTCAGCGCTGGGGAATGCCCCGGCACGGTGCCGGGGTGCGTGGGGAGTGTCCTCGGCACAGGGCAGACAATAACAAGGAGGGAATCTGGGTCAGGGCTTTGGCTGGGCTCTGCTGGGGCTGCGGGGAGGGTTGGCTGGTCTGGCGGCTCCAGGAGCAGCCGTTTCTTGGCATCTTCCATCTCCGGAGGGTGGGAAGGGGATGGGTAGCGATCCCGGGGAACTGCGGTCCTGCACGGCTCCCCCGTGGGAACTGGTGGGGTGCGTGTCTCGGGGCCTGCCTCGCCCCTCCCTGACACTGGCTTTGGTGCTGTGACAAGGGGTGTAATAACGCTGGAGAGCTTTCCCGTGGATGGCTAATGAGTATTTGTGAAGGGCTTTACCTGCCCTGGGCGGGAGTCGCTGCTGCAGCCGATCCCGGGCAATGCGTTAGTGCATCGGGCGATTTGTGCAAGCAGGGCGCTGCGCATCGCCACCGCTGGACGGCCCCACAGGGATATAGCCAACGATAAATGTTTTGGAAAGGGAAAAAAAAAAAGCTGTTTAAGCTGTTTAAGGTTTTTCTACCTGCTAGCACAGGGACAGGTGGTTTGGGGTTATTTCTGGGTAGCTGTCCAGGGGGTCCCAACCGTCCCCCAGACCTGCCAGGGTGGGGATGCCCTGGCTGGCTCAGCACAGGGAGGGAAGGGATCTGCTCGTGGAACCGGAGAGAGCTCCCAGTTCCTGGACCTGGGGGTCTGAGCTCCTGCCGTGGCTGTGCCACCCAGCTGGAAATCCCCGGTGGTGTTTGATCCATGCTCTGTGCCGAGGTGATGGCACAGTGATGAGAACACCCGATCCTTCCCGAATCCCTCCCAGGCTGTGCCAGGCTCTGCCCCCATCCCTGCCCAGACCCCCACCTTGGGCTGCACGCAGAGCAGGGTTCGGCCACTCAGCACCCCCAGCTCACCACCATGCTCAGACACTCCCGTATTTTTCCCATGACCTTTTAGCATCTTCTGTGGCTTAAAGACATATCAAACACAGGGGTTTTCTCCTTCTCTTGGGTCAGGACATGCATTCTATGCTCAGGCTGCTTCCTCTTTCCAAAGCACCAGGCAGGCAGCGGGGGTTCTGACTAGAGATGCTTTCACTGCTTTTTTTTTTTTTTCTTTTATTTTTTCCACTTCTGCTTTTTGAGATGAGCAGATGGAGATATAGGTAATTCTGCGAAGCTGTAAACAAGCCAGGCTGAGCTATAAATACAGCAGCTTTCAGGACATGTCCTGCCCAGCCTGCTCAGACTGGGCTCAAAAAGATGGGGTCTGGCCAACGCCTCCTGCTTCAGAGGAGGGTGATGCCGCAAGATGTGGCTGGGCTTTGGGTGAGGATGGGGACAGGGTGGTGTTGGAGGACAAATGCACCCCTCTGTTGCAGCCAGGCCGGGGGGAGCTGAGCACGAGGCAGCTCAGCCCACGTCCCCGGCTCTCAGCTGGGTGCTTTGGCTGGATGCGGGGGTGCTGAGAGCATCACCCAAACCTGGCCAGAGCACCCAGCCTCCACAGCTGGGGACCTTTCATAGCAAAAGTGCCCATTGCCCAATGTCTCCCTGTGGGGGGGTCCAACTTGGCAGCCTCTGGGGCTGGACAGGGGCCTGGGGAACACTCACCTGCCTGGGATGGAGCCTGCGCTGGCACAATTAGCATCCTCCACGGTCCTGGGGATGTCACCTGGCAGCGAGCATCCTCCCGCTGACCTGCCTGCATCCCCCAGCCAGCTCTTCTGCACTGGCGCTGGGACCCAACCCCCAGCCCTGGGGACCCCCCACTGCCACGGTGATGCCGCGGGTGCAAGGAGGTGCGGGTGGGACAGGATCATCACCCTGCACAGCATTGCTGCTGCTCGCAGGGTGGTCACAGTGGTGCTGGTGGCCCTCAGCGTGGTCTGGATCCCCATCCTGCAGAGCTCCAGCGGTGGCCAGCTCTACGTCTACATCCAGGCTGTCACCAGCTACCTGGCTCCCCCTGTCACCGCTGTCTTCGTCCTGGCTGTCTTCTGGCCCCGAGCTAACGAGCAGGTACATGGTCAGGGTGGCCCTGGGGATGCTTGGGGACATGGGGTGGTGTCAACACCTCTCTGCCCACCCTGCTCCCAGGGATGCAGTGGGGTTCGGGGGGTTGTGGGGAGGAAGGGGAGAGGTGATGCTGGAAGCACTGCGAAGAGGAACTGAGCCTGGCTGGTGTTTCCCCAGGGAGGTGGTGGGTGGTGAAGGGGAGGAGGAGGAGGAGGCAGGTGCCACCATGCATGGCCACCAAGTGTAGCACAGCTGATGGGGCTGACAGAGGACATCCCCTGCGGAGGGGATGCAGGATTAGGCCAGGGCTCAGCCAGCTGGGGTGTGGGGTGACTGTCCCCGCTCCGGGCACCCCCCCACAGACCTTTGCTTTGCAGGGAGCTTTCTGGGGCCTGATGGCAGGGCTGGTGCTGGGACTGGCCAGGATGGGGCTGGAGCTGGTGCACCCCCCACCCCGCTGCGGGGTTCCTGACCAGCGGCCCTGGCTGCTCGCTGACATCCACTACCTGCACTTTGCCATGCTGCTGTGCGCCGCCACGGGCACCATCGTGGTGGGGGGCAGCTTGCTGACCTCCCCGCCACCTCCGGCTCGGGTGAGCAGGGCACCCAAGACCCCTCACCCTGGCCCCCACAGCTGCATCCACCCACTGGACCTCCTTGGCCGGAGACATTGGTGTCACCCACGTGCATCCCAAGCTCGGCCAGGGGTCCCCCCATGGCGGGGTCTGGCCTGCGGGTGTTTTCTCACCAAATTTCATCCTGGTTTCTAGCTGAAGGATCTCACCTGGTGGACACTCTCGTGGAAGCCCCCCCAGTCCTCTGTGGATGGCATATCCCAGGGCCCCCCCGATGGTGAGTGTGTCCCTGGGGGTGTCTAGCAGGGGAGGCATCTTCAGTGCCCCCACTCCTGCCTGCGATGGGCAGCAGGACAGCATGGATGTCCCGTGCCTCAGTTTCCCCAGGGCTGTGCCACCCTCAAGGAGGTGGCTGGTCCCCGTGGCCCTCTGTTCCCCACACTCACTGTCCTTCTGTGCCAGGTTCCTGCTCAGCCACCCCCAGCAGCCAGCAGCCATCAGAGGCTGAGGGACCCCCAGCCACAATCCTCAAGGATGCAACGGAGCCCCCCTTCTGGGCCCGCGTCTGCGGCATCAACGCCATTATCCTCATGTGCATTAATATTTTCTGCTATGCCTATTTTGCCTAGTGGCCTGCCAGCCCCCAGGGGTGGAAAGGTGCTGGGAAGGGGGGAGAGATGGGAATTTGGGTGATACATTTTATTTGTCACATTTGGGATACGGGATGTTTAAATCCACTGCTGCAATGAGCTGGGTGTTCTCAGCAGCGTGGACCATGAGTGCATCCCAGGGGGCTGTGAGATGTGGGGGGCATCTGCGGGGGCAGTGAGTCCCCGGGAGGGGTCTGAGGAGAGGTATTGGGGCGGGTGAACGAGAGCTGCAGGGGAAGCAAAACCACAGCAAAGCAGCAGGCGCATGAGTACGGCCACAGGATCGCTGTGCTGGGGGTGGAAAAGGAGCAGCCACACTCGAGGGTGTCACCCAAACACATTTTACTAGCTCTAAATAAAAAATAATATATATATATATAAAAAGAAAGCCACAATTTGCAGCTATGAACAGCACCCACAGGACTGAATCCCCCCGGATCAGCCTCCCCCAGCGCCCTGAGCCCCGGCACCCCTCCGTGGAGGTACCGAGCCTGGCTGAATCCTGGCTGCTTGCAGCCCTCCTTGGAGCTGGGGCTTTGCTTACCGGGTCTGGAGAGGAGCAAAGGTTTGGGGCACGTGCTCTTCGCCTCCGTTGCTGCCACCCCGTTGGGTTGTGGCTCTGGAAATGTTTTTATGGCCCTGGTTCAATGTTCTGTGCTCCTTCCCAGGGGAGCGCCGCTGCCAGCTTGTAAGAGGCGATGCCTGGGCTGGGAGTGGTGGGGGTCTCCTGGGTCGGGGGTGCAGGGAGAGCCGTGGCTGATGCTTCAGAGCACCGGAGCCGGGCAGCCCCTGGATGGGGATCACCACCAGCCTGGCCTCTACCTCCAGCACAGCCCACACGGCACCGGGACCTGGTGTGTTGGCAGCCCAGTGTGGGGACAGGCACCGTTCGTGGGGATGGAGTGCAGTCCGCGGGCAGGCAAAGCAGCTCCGGTGAGTGGGGGGCAGTGGGGGGACCCGCAGCGCTGGCGGCAGCTCACTTGCGGATGGGGTGGACGTAGTTGCGGGGGAAGAGGCCGACGCGTCCGTAGATCTTCCCCTGCCACCAGTTGGGGTCGGGGCAATCCAGGACCTCAATGATGTCCCCACGGAGGAAGGGCAGCTGGGAGCCGTCATGGGCTGAGAAGTCAAACTGGGCTTGCACGAATTTGGGTCTCCTCACCTGGTGGAAAGTGAAGGGCAGGGGTTGGTGGGGGGAGAGGTGTCCCAGCCCCTCTGCAATGACACACTGGTGTCCCCAGTGTGACAGGGATGCCGTGCCACCGCGTGGCAAGGACCAGCCTTGGGAAGCCAGAGCATAGAAGGTGTGCGGGTGCCTGGGGTGCCTGCTTTGAGGATGAGAGATTGGAGCTAGGGAAATCCTGCCATGGGAAAAGCCACAGTGCTGGGGACAGCCCTGAGTGCAGGGCACAGCCTGGGGTGCAGGAAACACCCTGGGGTGTGGGGGAACACCCTGAGGTGCAGGGAAGAGCCTGGGGTGCAGGGGAGCACCCCAGGGCACAAGGCTCCCTGTTCCTGCTTCCCAGGAAAGCCAGGATGGGTGCCTGGGGGATCCCTGCCCCTCGGAGGCAGCTGGCACCCCTCATCTTCCCAGGTCCTTCATGGGTCCCCCCGGGTGCTGGAGCTGCCCCCAGCCCAACTCCCAGGGCCCAGTTTCACCAGCTCCACCGCCACTGCCCCAGGGCTTGGCTTTGTCGGAGCTTGCCTGAAGCTGCTTGCACCCTGTCCCAAGCTGGTCGGGCTCTGCCACCCACCGTGGGCATCACCCCTGGCCCGAGGGACAGTGGTGTGGGCTCGGGGTGAGCTGCCATGCCCTGCCCTGCCCTGCTGAGCTGCGCTGGTGGCTTTTCTCCACCCTGATGGCTTCCCTGCAGCACTGCCTGTCACCGGCTGTCGCACCCTCTCCTGCTTGACACCACCTTGAAACGAGCCTGAGCGCAGGGACAAGTGCCGGCTGGGCACCTGGGATGTCCCTGTCCCCCTGGGTGGGGACACTGCAGCCAGGAGGAACCGAGCCTTGAGGGGGCTCACGCAGGGGTTTGGGTCCAGACCCCCAGGATGCTTCATGTGAGGGGGAGCCTGCACCCAGGGGCTGGAACCGGTCCCAGAGCTGGGCCATTTGCTTTTCCCCAACCTGACAGGGGCTGTAGCCAGGGGGGGTCGGTCTCTTCCCCCAGATAACAAGTGACAGGAGAAGAGGAAACAGACTCAAGTTGCACCAGGGAGGTTTAGATTGGGTATTAGGGAAAATGTCTTCACTGAAAGGGTGGTCAAGCACTGGAACAGGCTGCCCAGGGAGGTGGTGGTCACCATCCCTGGAAGTGTTCAAAAAACACATAGATGCGGTGCTCAGGGACATGGTTTAGTGTTGGACTTGGCAGTGCTGGGTTAACAGTTGGACTTGGTGATCTTGAAGGTCTTTTCCAACCTAAATGATTCTGTGATTCTATGGTTTTGTCCCTCTGTTTCTTAGCCATCGCCAGTGTCCCGTGGCTGGCAGGGAGGAGCAGGAAAAGTTCAGGCAGGAGGAAACCCCTGTCCCCCAGGAGCTACAGCCCCGTGACACCTCCCTGCGAGCACAGTCCGGGGCAAAGGAAGACCATGGCAGTGCTGCTGACCCATGGGTCTGTCCTGTGCCTCAGTTTCCCCATGTACCATAGCAGGGTGGTGGCAGCCCTGGTACCAGGGGAGTGATGGGCTATCCCAAAGGGGATCAGAGACAAGCTCCCAGCTGGTCCCCGCCTCCAGCCATGCCATCACCCCACACCCCAGCTCTGTGCGTCCCCATGGCCCCATCCCCTGATGGTACCTCCTGGGTCTGGTCCTCATCCCGGAGGAAGATCTGCTGCTTTTTGGCAATGGTGGTGGTCCTGTAGAAATCCACCAGCTCGTTGAGGGAGTTGAACTTTTCCTCCCAGAGGAAATACTTGCCGTTCCTCTCCCTGAGCACCTTGAAGTGCTGGACGTGCTGCCCATAGCTGTGGAAGGAGGACAGACGTTACCCCGGCCTTGGGATGCTGGCAGCACCGAGACCCCTTTCCAGCTGGTCAGGCTGGGCCGGGTCCATCTGCGTCCACCGGTCCCACTACACCCATCCTGCCATGGCCGGGGGTGACAGTGGCACTGGGGTCACTCCTGGCCCTGCTGGTGAGGCAGCCCAAGGGGGTCCCCAGCACGCTAACAACCCACAGCTGAGACCTGCCACAGCTCATCCCACATGCAGCTGAAGCTCGACGCCTGGCCCCGGCACAGCGGGATGCCTGTGGGCTCGGGGCTGGCAGCATGTCGGTCACGTGTAGGGCAGGTGGCTTTGTCCAGGGAGCAAACAGGGGCCACATCTGAGGAAAGTGTGCTGAGAGCTGCAGGTCTCAGCTCAGCATGTACCAGCAGGAGACTGCAAAGGCTGGGCTCAGGCTCCTAAACCCGCTGCACCCCTGGGGACCCCCACGCTGCAGGAGGATGAGGTAGGTGGGAATTTCCCTCGTCAGCCCTGCATGCTGGCACCCCCTCGGTGTGTGCCTGGGGGTGGCAGGTTGGGGTGCCCGCACTGGCATGGTGCTGCTGCAGGGACTGGCTGCTGCCAGGCCCCCGGGCAGGGGCAAGGACCTGGCCATGCTGGTGACGCACTGCAGAACACTCTCCCTTTCATTATGGGCAAGAACCTCCTTAAACACTTAATTAGAGATTAGCAGCGTGAGAAAGTGCCTGGCTGGCCTGGGGCTGGCTCCTGCTACCCTGGCCCCAGGCAGGGAAGGGGCAGCGATGGGGTGAGAAGCCTGGGGGGCACACTCTGCCCCCTGGCACACTGGCTGCCTTCGTACAGCCCTGGCTGCTGATGCTGAAACCATCTGCCCCACGGCATTGGGATGCTGCAGCCCTTCATCCCTGGGGATCTCTGGGTAACTTGTTCCTCCAGGCCACGTCCCCTGGGCTGTGCTTGCGGCTTGGCCCCAGCCCCATCGTTACCTGCGTGGCTGTATTTAGGGGCACCCCAGCAAGGGACACCGGGCAAAGCAGTGATGCAGCCCAGTGGTGCAGGCAGGGAGCAGCGGGGATGGAGGCAGAGCACGAGGCTGCAGAGGGGAGGAAGAAGAAGGCCCTGTGCGAGGCTGTGCCAGGATGTGTTGGGGGACACAGCTCTGCAGCCCCCAACCCCTTCAAAGCAGCCGGAGCAGGGCAGGGTGTCCATCCCTTCCCTGGCACCGTGGCGGGGAGCACCCACAAGGGTGGCCTGATACCCTTGGTCCCCAAAGCAGGAGCTGCAGGGGACCCTTGCCCGTCCTGCCATGTGTCCATCCACATCCCATGGTCACTTACTTGACGGAGATGGAGAACTCCCCTGGGGCACTCTCGCTGTCGCGGATCAGGAAGGCTCCCAGGTGCTTGCGCTCGAGGAGCCGCTCCTCTGCCAGGTGCCGGGAGATCCTGCCTGCGTACCACCTGCCAGGGGCACCGGGCTCAGGCACGCAGTCATCCCCGGACACCCCAGTGCTGCATCCCCACCCCACAAGATGGAGGCACCGAGAGCCCCGGTGCTGGTGGGAGCAGGGTCCCTGTTGGCCTCCCCATGGAGCTGGGACCCCCTGGCAGCAGTTTCTCCCTTCCCGTCCTCCCCGATTTACCACAGCACTTTTGCAGGGGTGGATCGCAGGGTGCTGTGGGTGCAGACGTGTCCCCATGTGCTGGCTGGGTGAGCGCAGCATCACCAACAGTTGCAACCGCATCCTGTCACCCGTGCTTGCCGCACCACGTGCCTCGTCCCCCACTTCCCTGCCTGTCCCCCTACTCCTCCTGCATGTCCCACGGTCTCCTGTGAGAACAGCCCTGCCAGGTGCTACAGGGGGGTTTGCAGAGCAGAAACCCCTCTGTGCCAGGACAAAACCCTTCCTGCCTGCATTGCTGGCAGCTGCCAAAATGAGGTGGAGGAGCAGAGTCCCCATCTCCTATCCCTGCCAAGGCTAAGCCCGTGTATTTGGGAGCCCCAGGCCATGCAGACCCTCTGCTGTCTTTTAAAATGAATGATCAGCCACGGACTTTAGTACAGAGCATCTCCCAGTGCCAGCCCTCCAGGTGTTGCACAGAGGAGGCTGCATCTCGCCCATCCCGGCTTGGTAACTGAAGCCGGAGAGGCAACGGGATCTGCCCCAGGCTGCCCCAAGCCCACGCATTCCTGTTCCCCAGCCACAGCCCCGAGCAGGTTTTGCTATGGCATTTAAATGTGATTTACCAGGGGATAATGATACATAAAACACAGGTTCAAACAGGGGTGGATTATGCTGGGCTTTAATAACACAGTAATAGGATTGTGTCTAATGCAGTCGTAATCCCATAACACTTTGTTGTTCCCCAATTATCATTTATTTAGCGGGCAGCCCAGTGGGAGGGTTGAATTTCTGTGTGTTGGGGGTACGTGGGCATGCTGCTGTCTCCCATCCCCTCTGGCTGTGGTGGCAATGGCAGAATGACCCAGCAGGCAGACCCCATCACTGCTGCATTGCTCTGTGACTCAGTTTCCCCATGTGTAGGACTACCCTGGCTTGAGGTAAACCTTTGGGCATCGGGATGCACCATTGGGATCTCTGCCTGGGTGGTGGGAGAGGATGTCCTGGAGCTGGTGGGTGCTACCAGAGCAGGGCTTTAAGCCACCCTTCCCCACGCAGTGGTATGGTACTTACGGGTGCGGTTTGACCTTGATGTAGTTTTTGGGGACGAAGCCCTCGCAGCCGTACAGCTCAGCCTTGTACCAGTTCTGGTCATCTTCCATGTTGAGGATCTAAGGCGGGAGAGGATCAGGGAGGGGTCAGCCCAGCCGCTGTCTCCCTGGGAGAGAGGCCGCGTGGGACCCCCACTGCTGCCCCAGACCCCACATCCCCCACTGAAACCTGGGGAAAAGGGGGCTCTGACAAAGGCGACATGCTTTGGGGGTGTTTGGGGCATCTGTACCGAGCTGGCTGCTCCCTCCAGCCGTCGTCGGCTCACAGTCGGGTCTGGCTCAACACGGGTGCTGGCAGCTGAGGGGTGCCCAGTGTTACCCCAACCTCCCTGTCTGTCCCTGGAGGAGCTGGGGTGGCAGCCAGGCCCTGTGTCCCCCCGGGGTGGTGACAGCTGGGTGCTCCGTGGGAGGAAGCTCCCCGGTGTGAGCAGGGGCACTGACACCCGTTTCCGCGCGACACCATTTTCCAGCCTCCCACGCAGGGGCCCGGGGGCCAGCACAGCTGTGCAAACAGGATCCGAAACCCCGGGGCACAGCGCCGGGGCCGCGGGGAAAACACGCCAGGGAGGCAGGGACGGGCATGGTGGGTCTGGGACCCTGGGTTACAGCTGGGACATGCCCTCACCCTCCCCGGGGCTGGCTGTACCCCTGGGGGACTGTAGGGTGCTGGGGGTCCAGGAAGAGCTGCTGGCATTGCAGCATCAGCCCCGTGGAGAAGGGCGAGCGGCTGGGCAGTGTGGACCAGGTGGTCCTCACCCCCATCGCAGGGCTGCAGTCCCCTGGGGATGTTCTGAGCCCTGGTGAAGCTTTTTGGGATTCCCAGATGGCATCCAAGAGCCTGTCCCAACACCAGCACATGGGTGGGCATTTGGGCACACGCTCCCTGCCGCTGGTTCCTGGCGGCTGCCAATGCCTCTGTGGGGTGGGAAAAACGTGTTCCAGCCCTGGGGAGCTGCTGCAGAGCACAGCTGGTGGCACTGATGGCCAGGGAGGCCACATGCCATGTCCCAGCTGGGTCATCTCTGGAGATGTGACTGGCGGCACAGACAAGCGGTACCTACTGCTGCTGGGGATGCTGCTCCACACCCTGAAAGCCTCAAGGTTGGCTCCTTACACTGCACAGAAAGTCCCAAAGAGGCAACAAAGGTGCAATGAAAGGGCTGGTGTCAACCCATGCTGTGTGCCCACTCTGTCCCCCAAAGCAGCAGCATCTGACCCCCCCCATGGCTGGTGACCCCCCTGCCCTTGTACCTTCAGGGTGTCCCCTTTCTGAAAGGGCAGCTCATCCTTCTCCGTTGCCTGGAAGCTGTACAGAGCCACCGACTCCATGGTGCTGGCTGTCACAGGGCGCTTTCGAGGGGTCCTGGGGGCTCACTGTGCCGGAGGTGTGGGGCTGCCTGGGGCTCGCCGCCCCACGGCGTGCGGCTGTGGGGGTACGGGGCGAGCGCACGGCGCAGCGGTGCTGGCAGGCAGGAAGCCGCGCTGATGTCAGCAGACTGCTGGGGCGAAACGGTGAGCACCACGCGGGGATGCTGCTGGCACCCACAGCTGTCCAGATGTGCTGGGAGGAGGGGGGAGCATTGTCGGCCTGCCTGGATGCCAGGGGTCCCATCTGGAAAAGGACCCAGGCATGTCAGCTGGCAGCATGGTTTGGCATCACCTCTGCCGTGGGTAGCAGCGTGGGCAGCCACGGGGTTTTGGAGGGAAACAAGGTGGAGGTGGGGTTGGACACACGGGCTGAGGATGTGGGTGAAGCATGACTGGAAAGCATGGCTAGCAGGGGGGTAGTGCTGATGGGGGAGTCTCTGATGTCTTGTAAGGGCTGAGCAGCCAGCATGGCCTTTGAAAGGTGGCGTGGTGGGAATGGCTGTTTTGGCAAAAAAAAATCTCACAGAGGGTGGGATGTGCAGAGGCGCAGGGAGGCAGGGTGGATGCACACACCTGGTTTCTTTGGAAATCAGATGGAAAACTACATGCCAGGTCCCAGCTCCGAACAGCAAGGTTTCAGCACAATTGTTAATGGCTTTTCGGGTTGCGGCCCTTTGAGGGTTGATTTTTTCCAGCTCTCTTTTGCAGGGCTAGGGAAAAAAAATTCCTTTTAGACTAAAACAACTTCCTGCAGCTCTCGTGGGCGTCAGGCACTGAGTCTGCAGGGCTCGCACGCAGGGCATCATTCCCAACAGCAAGGTCTGCTGTGCCGTGCAGCCTTCCCATCGTGTGTGTGGGCTGGGGCATGAAGCACACAGAAAATCCGCCGGACACTGGCTTTGCTTGGCTGTGAGGAATTAAACCGGGGACAGCTGCAGCTCAATCCCTGCCCATGGATTTGGGCATTTTCCAGCAAGGAGCTGGACGCTGCCATCTGCCTGGGGAGGGATGAGCTGTGGTGCTTGCAGGGCCCCTGCGGGGACATCGCCTCTGTCATTTGCCTCCTCCTTAACCTCGCTTCCCAAATGTATCCAAAAAGCAAACGCCATTGAACACCCCACCAAGGCCATTTTCAGGGTTCTGGTGCCCATGGGAAGCAGAGAGGAATGTGTAGGGTGGCCCTAGGTGTCCCCACACCTGGCAAGGCTCTGGTCCTCAACCATTATCCCCAGCATGGCCCCAGGACCTGCTGGTCCCAGGGGAAATGGAGATGCTGGGAAGGCCGGGGAGGGCAGGGGGGGCGTGGGAAGAGGCTCGGTATGTGCATGCCTGTCACGAGGAGGTCGGGACTCAGCAAATCTCTGTGGTCCAGCGAGACGCAGGGGACGGGACTGCAGCGGGAAGACGGGACTGCAGCGGGAAGATGAGCTTCCTCCGCTGCTGGGCAGCCTGGGTGAGACGCGGAGCTGGATGCTCCCTGGAGAAACCAGCCCCAGCAGCATCGCTGCTCTAAACCTGCTGCCAGCCAAGGGCCTGATCCTGTCCCTGCATCCACCAGCACAACTGAGATGATGCTCAGCCCATGCTCAGGCGGGCTGCTTGCGAAGGGCGTACAATAAGGCAGTGGTGGGGAGTGAGCTGGGCACAGAGGTGCTTTAGCACTGGAAGGGGGTTGGCGTGGGGGAAACCGGCAGCCCAGGGAGCAGGTTAGAGCGGGGTGAGGACCTGCCGTGCCTTGGGTGGATACTGTGAGCAGTTTTGGGGCTCGGCTTCCTGGGGCTCGCAGCAGGGAGGCTTGAAGGGCACCTTGGGGGGTCTGGCCAAGAGCCATGCATGGTGCCATGTTGCCCTGTGTGCCCGGAGCAGGGCACAGGGCACTGAGGTGACAGGGGGTTCCCAGGCCTTGGCACAGTGCCTGGACTCAGGACCAGAGCAGAATTGGGACCTGCCAGCAGATGGCAGCAGTATCCAGGGGGACACTGGGGACACTGGGGACAGTGCCACATGCCCCATCTACTCAGGCTCTAACGAAGTAGGCAGCCCCTTTGGCATCTCTGTCCTGCCACCTCCTACATCACATCCCCCTCCCTGTCCCCTCTTCCCTCACCCCCATCCTTCCTGCTGCCCTGGCTGCGGTCCCTGCCCAGGGGCCGGGTCCCTTCTGCTCGCTCATGCTCACAGCTCGCTTGTGGTCTGCTTGTGGCTTGCTGTCCCTGGCTGCTGGCTGAGCACATGTGGTCACTGCGGGGGTGACAGCAGCACCCAGCACCTGAGGAGCGAGCTGGCTGGATGCCAGAGCAGTCTATAGCTCCATTTCTGGGTTGGGAGCCAAACACTCCTGCATTCAGCTGGTTTCTCGATGCCCCATCCCAACTCACTGCCACGGAGCAGGATGGGATGCCCTGATCCCAGGAGGGGAGCAGGGCCCAGCATGTGGTTGGTACCCGTGCAGCATCATGGTAACCCTCGAAGGGACGAGCATCCTGGTGGTACTGCAGAACCGGAGACGCCCATCAGATCCTGTTCTCCAGCTGCTTCATTCCCTGGGAAAACCCTTCTGCTTATTCATGAGCAGCCTCAAATCCGCCCCATCCCATGCTCTCCAGAGCCCTCAGAAGAAGCCTGGGACTGCCCTGATACCCGGCTGCCAGCCATGAGGCTGTGCTGCAGAGCCCTGCAAGGCTCAGTCCGGGAGCCAACGGCTGACTAACCACCGGCCTGAGACATCCAAGAAACATCAAAACAAGGTTTGTTCCTCCCCCCCGCCCCGCCATCTTCCCTCTTATGCCTTGTCAAGTAGCCATATTTTGTACAGCACACACTGTACCGGAGCTTGTTCCTGCAGTGCCAGCCGTCAGTGGCAGGTGCTGAGCTGATGCCTGGCAGGGTGGGATCCCAGGGGGTCTGTACCCTCATCCCTGCATCCTGTGTGTCCCCAGTGTTCAGAGAGGCCCAGGAGATGCCCTATGGTTGCTGTTTGTCGGGTGTCAAAGCCTGCAGCCTGGGGTAAGGTGCTTGGTGCTGCGTGCTGTGAGCATCAGCGCAGCTTGCCAGGAGATCCCAAGGGCCACGGAGGTGCAGGGGCTCACCTGGGGGTGCACAACCAGGGAGCTCACCCTGCCCTGGGTTCGACCACCAGCCCACGCTGCCTCTCCCTTCACACAGGGGAGTTTTGTGACCCTGGGGGTGGCAGAAAGGGGTGCAGCCAGCTCTGGTATCACCCTTTCCCCTCTGTACAGCCGCCCCTGGGCTGCTTGGCAAGCGCTGGGAGTCCTGCAGACTCCGGGGTTGCCCAATCTGCCGAGCTCGTTTCATCAACATCCTGTGTTTACCTGGCTGCAAAATCCCCACGAAGGAGGGAGGAAGAGGAGGGAGGGGAGCCTCTTCCCCTTCCACTGCAGACCTGGGAAGCTTTGTTAAGGAGGTGACCAGGGGCTCCCTGGCTCCTCTCCAGCTGGTGCCCCCTGCGGCTCCTCGCTGTGCCATGGCCCACGGTGCTGTTTGGGGTGGACAGGAGGGGAGGAGATGTCTCAAGCCTGGCTTTGCCTCCCATGGAGGGGCTATAAGCTGGGCCTGGCTGGTGGCAGGGCTGGACAATGTGAGCTGGCTCATATTGCAAACCCCGGTGTGTACCGGGGCTTTGCTCCTGGCAGTCAACAGGCAAAGGGATGGGTCCTGTCCCTTCACACAGTGCTGTGCCCACAGATCGGCCATGCAGCACAGCCCAACACACACCGTGCTTCCCCTTGCACCGCTGCAAAAGGAAACCCACAGCATGCCACCACCCTGAGTGAGCTGCAGAGAAAGGGGCTGCTGTGACGCTACGCGTAGTTTTGCTGAGAAGGAACCCTGTAGCCTGTTCGCCTCCGGCTCTGCCTGTCCCTGGCAGCAAAGCGCTGCCCGCCGAGCCGAGGGGCTGTACAAAGCGTACCGCAGGCTGGCTGCGGTGGCCCCACGCTCTCCGCACACCCACGCACACAGTCTGTGCACCAGGCGTGGGGCAGCTCCTCTTGCCACATTGGGAAGGCAGCTCCGGCGCTGCCGGGTCTGCATTTGGCTGGGGATGGAGCCGGCGAGGTGAGGTGATGGGGAGGAAGCATGAGAGAAGATCAGGTGAAGAAGGGAGGAGAACAGGTGATCCATCGCAATGACCACCAGCTGCCCCCCAGCAAGCCCCTGGGGACCAGAATAAATGCCCTGCACCAGCACAGTGAGTGGGGCCAGAGTAGGAATACTGGCCTTTGGCTGCTGGTTGGCAACCGGCTATTCCCTGGGGATGCCAGCAGTGCTGGGGCACAGAGAGCGAGGCGATGGGGCAGTGCACCCCTGCAGCAGGGCTGGCCTGGGGGTGGCTGTGGTGATTCAGCCACACTTTAAGCTCACACCTGAGATGCTGCATGTAGATAAAGCCAGGCACACGGGTCAGCAGCTGGCACCGCTGACACGTGCGCTGTGCAGGGCTGTCAGGCCACCGGTAGCTGCCTGTGTGCCTGGGGACCAGCCTCGACCCATGCCTGGGGCACGGGATGTGATGGGGATCCTCTGCCTCTCAAGGAAGCGGGTGTCCCGCCGAGGCCCCACACGGAGAGGAAGCAACATCCTGGGCTAGAAAATGCCACGTCAGTGCCCGTAAACAGGATTTCAGAGTCAGCACTTCCCCTCTGGAGCAGAGGCCACTTCAGTAACTCCTCAGCATCAGACTTGTTCTTGTGCGTAACCCTACTTCTCTACAAATCCCAGCCCACACTGAGGAGCTTGCATCACTGTTTACACCCTGGTGTAACTGAGCGCAGAGCATGGCTGGCGCTGAGAGGATCAGACCCTTCTGAACCTCTCATCATCCTGCAGGACCCGTAGGAAAACACTTACAGGAGGGGTGGCTAGGAGACCCAGAGCCAGGTAGCCATGCTCGGTCCAACATGGCTGTGGGAGGCCCCATGAAGCACTGGTAGCCTCAAGCCATGGAGTCACATCTCCTTGGGGTCAACATGGGTGGCTGGGGCTGGTATTTGGGTTTCTGGGTGAATAAATTAGAGCAGGTCTCGCCTGCCCATGGTGTAGGTGGGATGGGAAGAGGGACTGTGTGCCCCAACTCCTGTGGAGGAAGCCTGAGGGCAGGAGGCTGGTGGTGGGACCTCACTGTCAGCACTTGGACCTGATGATGGATCTGGAAAAGAACTGGAAATCCTGAAGTCTCAGGTGTGGAATTCAACCCCCAAACTTGCAGGAAAGGGTCACTGAGAGGACAGGTCACCCCAAACAGCCTCCTCAACGGGTGTGCAGCCTTGGATGGTGGTTGGGACCAACCTCCTGGGAAAGGGCCAAACAGTGTTTTCATGAAGAGGGAAAGCTCAGGCACACGAGCAGCAGCCTGAGGAGAACTGACGTGGAGCGCTTCCCACGAGGCTCCCAGGATTCAGTTTTGGGCTAATGGATGCAAGCAGTGCTGGTGCCTGGCTCTGGGGACAGGCGCTGCCTCTGTTTTGGTTCAGGGGCATGGCTGTGATGGACTCGGGTGAGGATCATTTACAGAGATGTTAACCATTAATGTGTTAATCATCAGGGCCAGAAACAGCTGAAGGCTACTCAGCTCCCTGGGCCCTATAAAAGGAAATGGAGGCCACTAGCAAGGCTTGGGCTGATGAGTGAGGGGTGCTGTCTGCTCTGGCTGTGTCTTGGAGACGTTGGTGAGATCCTGTTGTTCCCTGGGACTGTTCCCCATGGCAGCCAGGAACACCCCAAGAGCCCAAGGTGGGCTGTCCCTCTGTCTGTAAGGTGTCCTCCCTCCTGCTGCCTGTGATTTCCCTGTGTGTGAGCTGGAGGGGACTGAGCCATTCAGGTTGACCTGGATCAGGCACTTGGTGCCCAGCTGGAAGCAGTTCTTTTGTGCTCTGTGGTTGTGGTATGCTGGTCCTGGGACTTTACTGTGGCTACTGACATATCTGGGGCGAATTCTGAGACCTCCTGGGTGCCCTGATCCAAGTCAACCCAGGCTCTGCTTTAGGCTGTGAGTAATATTTTCTGCTGAACCTGCTGAGTGCTGCTCTGGAACCATCTGATGGAGGCTTCTGCGGTGAGAAACTGCTCTGGCATCTGGTCTCCAATCTTCCTCTTTGGTGTTGGGCTGCCTACATGGGTTATGGGGAAGGCAAGGTCCCCATACCAACGTTACCTGGGTAGAATGGTGCTGTGGCATGTATGGGAGTGGGGACCTCTCTGCTATCTCTTCTGGGTCTGCTGGAGCCATCCCCAGATATCTGGGTTTAGAAACCCACTGTGCTGCATGTCATGAGCGCAGTATGAAGGTGAGAGGGTCACATCACCGCTTTGATTTGTGCGGGAGAGAAATCAGAAGGGTCCCTTTAACTGGAAGTTCCAAAGAAATCAGGCAGGGAGGTGTGGGGTTTGGGTGTGGAGGCAATTTGCTGGCAGTGTTTGCTCTGGAGGAAGGCTCCTCACCCTCAGCAGGCAGCATGGGGTGGCATGAGTAACCACCCCTGGGCAAGGGAGCTCTGCAGCTCCCAAAGGGCTTGTTCTAGGGAACTGTGAGTTTGGTCATATCCAGACACAGCCTGGTGCTTGAACAGATTCTGAGAAGCTCCCCCTCAACTACAGCATCTGTTATTTTTCTAGGATTTAAAAAGAAAAAGCCAACCAAGCAGCCTTGCAACGCCGTGCGTAGGTGAGGGGACCATGCTGTCACTGTTGTGACTCACTGAGGAGGTCTGCAATTTCCGAGAACAAAAACGATGTAGGGAGAAATTGTGAATGATTGCTTGCAGAGGGGTGGCTGAGCTCTCCACCAGAGAAGTAGTCAAATTTCAGTTCCTCCTTAGGGCTGGCTTGTTAACAAAGAAGTTATTAATAAACCAATTAAGCCAGAACTCACGTCATGCCTTCCTCTGGAATTGTGGCAAAAGTGTCCGTGGTTCCTCCTTTGGCACTGTACCTACCCTGCTGCTGGGGCTGGAGGAGTGTGGGGGGCTCTCTTTGGGCAGGTGCCTCGTCACCGCAGGGCTGCTCGGGGGGACATGTGCCTGGGTGACGCTTCCCAGGCAGGGACGTGGTGGGCCATGGGTGCAGAGGTGATTCGGGACTTGGCTGCGGTGCATTTGGCTGGCTTTGGCTGAGCTCGTGGCGCTGGGGGGAGCGGGTGTGCAGAAGAGGAGCCCTGTGTGGCAGGGTTTTGGTCAGTGCCAGGGCAGATGGTGTGAGTCAGCCGTGGGGACAGCCTGGGGTGGAGGGCCAGTGGCTGGAGGGAGGAGGCTCGCTGCCTTGCTGCTTCCTCGGGCTGAGGATGTGAGTGTTGCTGCATCCCCGGCCAGGCTGGCGATGCGCCGGGCAGTGGGGAGGAGGCAGGCAGGCTGCTGGAGCGAGGCCCGCCGGGATAATGCACGGAGCGCCGGATGCGCTGTAAAACCCGAGAGAATCCGGGCACTGTGCTCCTCCTGAAACCGCCTATTCAGGGGAGAGATGGGGAAGACAAGAGGGAGGAAGCGGAGGGAAGATGGAGCACTGAAGCCCTCTGTGTCTGGCTGAGGACGGATGCAGGTGCAGCTGCGGATTCCCCGGATGCTCTGGCTGTTCCGCACCGCCCTTTCCTGCAGGGAAGGAGGAGATGCACTCAGGAGTCCCCTCCAGGCTCCCAGAGCCCCCAGTTCCGCTTGCACTCTGATTTATTCCTCCTATTGCAGTGTCCAGTACAGCCTTTTTTCCTATAGAGCTAGGCCTTGAAGTGGCAGGCCTGTGTGGATTCTCTGAAGTCTGATATAGGGTTGAGCTGTTCCTCATTACTATGACCTCTCTTCCCTCCCCAGCAGCCCATCTTCAGGAAATATTTAGAAATTACGTAGCTACAAAACCTCTGCCCAGCCTGCCATCAGCTTGTTCTGAAATGAGCAAACAGCTTCAAAGGTTACAAGGGGGAATCCACACGCATGGCCTCGCCCATCCCTACCCACACAGTGCTACTGCATCTACTTCCCTTCTTTAGAAAACCAGGCTAAATAGAGCTGCTGTCATTGCTTTGGTGGCATAACGCTCTCCTGCCATCTTCCTGAGTGGTGCTTTTGCCTGTGCAAGGCAAGAGGAAAGAGTGAGCGAAGACATTTTTTTTGGGAGGCCACAATAAAACTGATGGGTTCTTCCCTGGGGCTGTGTTGGATTGTGATTTCTGACACACCAGCTGTGGAAATCCAGGGTAATTTCACTGAGGCCTCTCCAGATATCTGCCTGTGTAAATGTGACCAGGATCTGGCCTGACTCTTTTAAAGAAGCACTGCCTGTGGGTTAGCTCCTAGATGCATGCTCTTACTTTCTGCCTCTCTTGGCAAATGCTACACGCAGCACTCCTACAAGGTAATTCTTCATTTTTAAATGGAAAGTCAAGGCACTGCTTGCTTTAGAAACATTCCTGCAGCGCTGGAAATGACAGCGTTTGTTTCAATGAAAGAGTTTGAGATCCCCAGGAAACTGGGGACCCGGGCCACCTCCCTGTGAAGCTGATGGCAAAGGAACAGCGTGGGTCTGGCAGGGCTCATGGGTTGAGTGATGTAAGGCACTAACATTAGCACAGGTAATAAAAACCTTTTCCATGTAGGTGTATGTATGGTGCATGCATATAGATGTACTTGCCATACCTAGCAAAATACTCTGTTATATAGTGTTTCTTCCAGCAAGCATCTGAAAGGTAGATTTGCTGTCTTCCCTCTCTTCTCTCAGGCTGGAAGAGGAACCGGGTTTGGGCTTTGCTGAGGAGCTGTGGCTGGCTGCCAATCTTGGTCACTACAGGCTTTGCAGGTCTGAGTACCTTGCCACCTCGTGGAGCTAACGATTAAGCTGCAGCAGGATGTAATGGTGTGTTATGTCCACTTGTTGTCTTGTCATATTAATGTTACATGATAATGTCCTGCTGCACTGGAGAAGGGTTTGGGAGGGGGATCCTGAGTGCATCACGCTGAATGGTCCTGTCAGTCCTCCCTGCTGCAGGGACTGGGATTTCAGCCTCTCTGGCATTGCTTGGGAGCAGGGCGCTGGAGGCACCACAGGGCACTGGATTCCTTGCAAGGGCTTACATGAGCATTTAGGGCAAAAGTTTGATCCTGGACAAGCTCCAGCTCTAAGTGGATCAGGCAGAGCAGAGGGCAGTGTGCAGGAGAGCAGGGCTGGCTGCTGTCCTTCCCTGGTAGCAGAGGAAGAGGAGACACTGCGAGGTGGCTGGAGGAGCTTGGAGAACCTCTGGAGCAGCAGGAACTGCCGGGACTGAGAGCGCTGGGCACAAAGGACTGGAGCTGCTTCTGGGAGATCCTTAAAAACAGCTCAGGAAAAGGGCTACAGCCCCTCTCCAGTTTGGGCACCTGTGTTTTCGCCCTCTGGAGACCAGGAGATGAAGTCAAGATCTGCAGCCCAAGCTGGTATCTGCTTGCTCAGCTGGGATCAGCAATGCCACCTCCAGTGGTTTGCAGCTGTACTGTTCTTGGCTCCCCGGGGCAGAGATATTTACTGGTTCAGTCAATCATTTTAGCATATGTTTAAATCTACCTGTGTAGGACAGGCTCTGAGCACCCCTGGGTGCTGAAGGCTTAAAAAGCATGCTACCTGCCTAAAGGCTTAGCAGAGGCTTTGGCCTCGAGGGTGAAAAACATGCCAGTTAATGAAGCGTCTAGGGAAAGGCACACAAGGATGGAGTTTTTGAGAGAAAACCGTGACAGCCTGTTCAGGAGAGCCGAGAAACAGCACGTGAGTGCTGCACTTGGCCTCTGCTCTCAAAGATGATATACATGTAGGTTTGAAGCATGGAGCTTGGAGCCAGCACGTGTGAAGATAAGAGCATCCATCCTGCTTAAAACCAAGGATGTCCAGTCCAGAATCCCAACACCAGTAGTGGCTGACAGTGAATGCTGGAGGACAAGTACTGGAAGTGGATGAGCAGACAGATTTCCTTGTCGTGTTCTCCTAGGACCTGGCAGTGTGGGGCTTGGATGCCTCCTGAACCACAGCTATGTCTGTAGATGCATATTGAAAGAGGTGCCCATGAATGACAGCATCTGCAGTTTCCTGACTTCCCTGCCAGGCTCTGATCTCAGAGCAAAACGGGAGGTCTTGCCCTGCCTGGAGGGAAAACACTGGAGTCTCATGTTTCTGTTTCATGACAACCAAGTGCAAGCTGGAAAGGCTGATGCAGACCCACTTCTGTAACATGCCTGTAATGAAGGACTGCAAGCAGAATAATAGCGAGCAAGATGCACACGGCGTTTGTGTGGAAGCATCTGTCAATTTTCTTTTGAGGGTCAGACTGGTGGCTTCAGTGGAGGAAATCATCTGCACAGCACAGCCCTTCCTTTCCAAGTGGTTAAGATCCTGCTGAGTGTAAAGCACTTGTAAGCCTAGCTATGCAGGTGTCACGAACTGTTTTTCCAGCCCACTGGTGACAGATAGGGTGTTTTCAATACATCAGACAGTTCATACTTATTTGGCTTTCAATCCATCACTGATGGGGTTATTCAGTTTACACATCTCACCGAAGGCCACTTTCAGTATTGCTAAAATCTATTGTGGGTGCACCATGGTTTGCACACATAAACCCCAACATGCTCTGAGTGACGTGCAAGCATGAAAAGAGGATTCTTGAGGGACAGAGGAAACCTACTGTCTGTAGCAACTTGCTGTGCAGTTATTTTTGATTGAGGTTGAGGCCGTTGTGGTTTGTGCCCCAGAAGAAACCGGGCTGTGCACCGTCAGTGCCCAGCAGCACTGGTGTTTGCCTTTTACCTTCTCTGATCGCAGAGATATTTGATTTCTAAAGATCAGAAGGGAACGGGTTCCTTTGATTTCCTCTAATGTTCAAAAGGTCAGGGAGCAATCCTGTATTTCTCCATCTCATTCAGTCTATAAGAATGTGGAAGCTCGTAGGAGTATTAATTACAGCCAATTATAACCTGCTTGACTAGCCAAGATGCTCAAATGGCTACTGAAACCTGCTGTCATTGAAGATGGACATTTTTCTTCAACCAAGGAAGCCTTCTGGTTTTGAGAAGCTCGCAGAGCAGTTGTCCAGCAGGACTGATCTGTGGAGCAGCTTGGTTAAATAGTGTTAGAACAGAACATTTTCCTGAGAAATTCTTGCCTGCAGTGCTGTGCAGTTTGTTTGCTTTGTGGAGTCCTGATGGCTTGTCATGAATCTCTTCCAGTCCAGCTGGTGAATTTTTTAATCTGCTTGTTGATCACACAGGGACCATGTATTTACAGCTCCGTGCTGTTTAGGTTTTTTTGCATTACGAAAACACCTGGAAAGCCCTATTGAGGATGAGGTGCTCTTTGTGATGGGGCAGTAGCAACAAACTTGGAGTCACGACCATGAATGCAGATATGAAAGTTGCAACAGGATTTGTGAGCCTGGGAATGGAGGAAGTCACTTGCAGAAGTGGGAATCAGAAACCTAGAAACTGGGCCAAGTAATTAAGCGACTGGCTGGGTGCTGTGAAAACACAAACCAAATAGACAGCCCTCAGTTTTCATCTGTCAAGGGGAAAAACAACCAGCTTTTCAGCTGTGATAATCAGTGGTGGGCATCCAGCTGTAATCCAGGGACATGGCAGCACAGTGTTACCAATCCCTTGGTTTAAAAGAGACAAGAGCTCAAAATGTCTGCAGCTTCCAGCACTTGGCCTGCTTCAGGGGTCCTGTCTTTGCTACTGTGACTGAGAGCAGTGCTAGGATATTTGAGATAAAAAAGGCTGTAGCTGTACAGCTTAGTTCCCAGGGTTAGAAGCTGAAGTGGCTTTTCAGGCATAGCTTGCTGTTGGGTGCTCTGGGAGCAACGTGCACACGAAGGAAGCTCCTGTTGACCAGACGATGCCCCATGTCTCTGTGTGGTGGGATAATGCTGATTTCAGTTTTGGTACCCCTGATTCACCCCAGCTAAGTGGTAGATGAATCACTGCACCTACCTCCCATGGGCAAGGTGGTGTTTTTGTCCTGGGCCCTGAATTTTTGTGCTTAAATGTGAAACTCTTTGTTCTTGAATGCATAATGTCCTGTAGTAGCAGTGACCGCTGGCTGGCCGCTTGGTTGTAGGTACGTTTCACTTCCCCTGCCTCCTATTAGTCTACAAAGTCTTTTGCCACCCTCTCCAGTCAGATAGGACCAGCCTAAATCACTGCCCCAGCCCCCATGAGGAAAGGAGACCCAACTTCCAGACGATGCTACAGAGCCAGAAGCACAGGTCCTCTTGCTCTCCTGATACTTTCCTCATTGTGAGCCCCACAGGGTGGTTTCCCTCAAGGTGAGAAACAGCTGGGAGGAGTGAGGATAATCCCTGGCCACGTGAGATCCTTGTGCAACAACACAAGTCATCCTGAGGTTTGGCTGTTATTATGAAGCCTTGATCAGTCTGATGATGGGCTCGGGGCGGAAGGGAGGGCCTGATTCTTCAGGAGACGTTCTTTGGGTGGCTGCAGGGATGATGAAGAGGAACTCTGATGGGTGATGTTGTCCATGAGCTCCTTCCTGGCAGGAAGTCCTCTCATCATGGCAAGGAGGAAGTCAAGAGGGATAGTACAAACTGTACTGACTGCAAGCGAATTCTTGTCCTCCAGCACAGGCTTACAGGCTCTGACTTGGTGACTTGCTTTGGGGAACCAGATGGCAATGCTGAACAAGCCCATCTTCACTATAAATGCCCTGGGAGCCTGCTGCTCAAAACTGTCCCAATGGGTGAGTGCTCCCAGCCTGGGAACAAGCAGCAAATCCAGGCTCTTTATGCCAAATGTGCTGTTTGTGTCTTATTAAACAAGAAAAATACCTCCTCACCAGCCAGTGGGGCCTTGCAGTGGTCCTGTCCCCTCCTTTCTGCTGGTGTGTGTGCTCATCTGACCTTCTGGTGAGCTGGTTCAGAGAGCTAAACTGGCTGAGAAGTAACCCTCCCCCCCAAAAAAATGATTAGTCTTCACCACAGATGGTATAAGCTGGTGTTGGTGGTAGGGAGGGAATGGGAACGGGTGGTGGAGGAAGGGCAGGAACCACAACACCCTGACTTAGGTCAATTAAAGCTGTTGTGGAATTTCACCCTGAGGCTTTAGTGGGATTTAATGTAAGCAATGCAGTAGCCTTGGCTTCTCAATGTGGCATGGGGAGAAACTGCACCTACAGAGCAGTAAGGAGAAAGGAATGAGGGAAGGTGCCCGCAGACGAGAATGGCTCTTAACTTCTAAAGAAGCACAACACTTGGTAATTACTAGAACTAAGCACATTTTAAACGTCACTGCCTCTTGCGCTGTCAGTGCATATTCATTTTGAGAAAAACAATGTGCTGGGGTTGCATTCTCTCTCTTTTCATGAATCTGCTAACGTGTTCAGAAAAGGTCTGTTTTGAAAGCCCATGTTAGAGGTGTATTAATTTTGAACTTGACAAAATGAACATTTGCATTGGAAATGGTTCTACAAGTTTGTCTGCATCACAAATGAACCTAAAACCCTCATGCTGGCCGTAAGCATGCTCTATTCGGATTAAACTTGGGTCAATTCCAGCTGAACTCGGGCACAGGCTTACTGGGCTGTACTCTTCCCTATTCACCATCTTTCTGATTTTGTTCTTTGTAACTACACTTAAAGATGTTTGAAGAAACCAGACACATCACTTTGTATGAATCTGAATATATTCTGTATCACTGTCAGCAATGTGCAGATGGCTCAGAAAATTCAGAAGAGGGGCTGTGCTTGTTGAGAAATGTCTCACTTCTTTGGCTTTAAGAAGAATAATGATTGCATTTGCCCAGATTCTCATTTAATTAGCAGATTTCCAAAATTGGGCACTTAAGGACTTAAGTCCCCATTTACCCCATGTGGAAGCATGTGGCTTCCCAGGGAGGCTGAGAAACGCCGGCTCCCACTGGAGTCAGCGCAAGTGGAGGGTGCCCAACCTCCTGAGACATGAGGCAGGTTCTCGCTTGGCTAGTGAATACAGATTTAAGTGCTGAACATTAAACACACCTTCATTAGATGATGCCAGTCTCTATTTTTGAATTGATTCCTCTGAAGACCTATAGGTTAGAGGAGTGGGAAGGAAAATCGGTAATGGAGCAAAAATGATTTAGAGATCGGATTGCATACAGCCAGAGCCATGCATCAGGATAATGAGATTCAGTCTTGTTTGGTTACAAGCACTGGAGACAGAAGCAGAAAACGTGATCCACCAAGCCAGCTCTCAGGAAATGAGAAACAATAGAGCGAGGAAATCAAATTTCAAACTGCAGGGATATATTTATCAAGTTTTCCTTCGAATTTTTGCAGAGCTCTCTGGTGTTCTCTGTGCAGGGTTTTTTTTTCCTGTATTTTTTCGGTCAGCCAACATATGGCTGGAGGATTAGATCACTGTAAAGCACCGTTGTTTGTGACCCATTTGTTAATGCGAGGCTGGGGTCAGCGAGAAGAGACGAATGTACTTGTCATTGTTCAGTGCTTTTCAAGTGCTGTTCCTGTTGTCACTCACACTGTGGCCAGACATTTGGAACAAACTCATTAGCTAATTAGTGGTGTGCTCAGCCCCACGTGGCGGTAGTCGCTGTGTGGGCGATATTCACATTATGGCTGTGGAACAGGCCCTCCTGTGGCTTCCTGGCAGCCGTTCTTCACTAGGTTAGTTGGGAGGGCAGCCGTGGCCGGGCAGAGCCGGAGGAGGCTATGCCTGCCTTGTCTTTGCTGGGAGTCTCCTGCATACCAGACATTGCACTGCAGTACTGCTCCTTATCCTCCTGCTCCTTGCCATGCAACAATCCCTCTACTCCCACTTGCTGGATTCGCTGCTACCATCTGCTTTCTCCCTACAGACTGCTCTGTTGCCAGTGTGGCTACCGGGAAGGTGCCCTGGCTATCGGCTTCTGATGCCAAACTCATATTGCAAATAATAGCCTTGAACTCTGGTTCTGCCAACACAGCTGAAATGTTGTGGGCTGGGAATGATTTGATAGGGTGGCTCGGGTCAACATCCAAGGCGTGGTACAGCCTGCTCGAAAAAGGGATGGAGCAGAATGTGGACAGGTTTCCTATACTAACTCCTGGGTTTAAAACCACAGGACAAATAGCAGTGGCCTCCTGTTGCTAATATGAAACAAGGACTGTAGATTCACTGCCACAAGTCCCCTCTCACTGTGGATGTCTTCAGGGGACCACCAGAAGGGATCGCCCCTTTGCAGCCTGAGCAGATCTCTGCTGTGTGGCTGTATCAGTCAGCTACCTGATCAGTGTAGCAGGAACACTGTGATTTAAGGCATTAATGTGAGTGTAATTTAAAAAAAAAAATTGTAATTTTACCAGGCTAGCTTGTTTTGCTTGCACTAAGTGGCTTGATCTGGTTGATGGAAAATACAGTTTTGTTGCTAGAGGTGGGCCAGCTGTAGGAGCTCTTCGCTGGGTTTGTTGGTTTGTACACTTACTGCTGTAGATGCAGACACCTGAGATGGAGCTGGGAATGAAGAGGAAGCTGCTTCCTGCTTTGGAGAGTTGTCTGCCCAGACCTGGAAGGAAGGCAGCAGGAACAATCTTGTTCTTCCCATTTTATTTTAACCAAGAGCTTTCTTCTTGTTCTTCAGAGCTGTCAGCACCTAATCATTAGGATTAATGAACATGCACAGAAACACTAGGCTTCCATCATAGCCATTTTCTTCTAAAGCAGAAAAGAGGGAAGTATTCTTTCAGCTCCTACTGATAGCATCAGATGCATGCCAATTCTGTATTTTTTTCACCTAGAATTTAATTCTGCCTAGCTCTCTGAGCTCAAGGTTAACAGCTAAGCCAGCATCATAACTAGCTGCAGAAGACTTGGCTTCCCAGCTAGCAGATGGTATTCAAAGCATTTGAACTTGCAGCATTTCTAAACAAGTTGCTTTTAATGCAGCTTACTCAGTATTTCACTGCAGTCCCTGTTCTCCTGTATCTAAACCTTGATTCCGTGGCAGTTTTCCTACCGGCTCCACAGGAGAAAGGGCTGGGCCCTAAGTTTGCAATGCTTGGTCAGACCTTCCTTTCGCTTGAAAAGCAACACCTTACAAAGTGGATTTTGCTCCGAGTTTCCTTTGTTTTGTTATGCTTGAGTAAGGCAACATTCCTCAGGAATCTGGGTTTTAAATGACCAGTAGCACTACCCAGAGCCAGCTGTAACAGGAGCAGAGTCCTGCTAGCCAGCTTCTCCCCGACCCGCACCCGCCCTGGCCGTCTCCCCAACAGCCATGTCCCGTTTCCTTGAATTGTCTCACCGCTTTACGACGGGAACAGATATTCAGGGAGAACTACAATGAGCCCACTGAGGTCCTCCAACCTGCCACCCCTGCGGACACAGGTTAGGCATTACCCCCGGAGGGAAGGACACGAGCTCCGTCCCACCCAGACGTGGGCCCAGCTCCTGCCTCCCACCCAGCTCCCCCTCGGATCGCCGTCGCCATCCCCACGCTTCCCGCCATCTGCAAATGCTGTTCTTCTGTGTTGGTGTCGCCATCCGCAAACGCTGTTATTCTGTGTTGGAATCTTCAGTGCGCGGGGCAAAGGTGCAGCAATGATGCGGTGTGAGGCGATGGGAGCGCCTGGGGCCTGGCGACCCCAGGCTCTGTTGTTTGGGGGATCCCCTCTCCCGCCTGGCAGACGGGGCTCCCCCCAGGTGTGAGGACGAGGGGGCTCCCCTCAGCTTCCCAAGCGCTTTCCTTCCCCCAGAAGGAAAGCCGGGCCCTCTCCTGGGCCCGATCCTGCCGTGCCCCCCACAGGGGCCGGCCCTCGGCTCAGGGGGCGTCGGGCCTGGCTGCGAGGAGCCCCGGCAGCGGCCTGCCGT
>JAVJGI010000050.1:27090032-27140789 GCA_035590275.1 Ibycter americanus | reverse complement strand
TGCCTTGTCCTGTCCCTGGAAATGCAGATTTTTAGTTTCATTTTGAGAAGGGATTTCTCTTTCTTATTCCGAAGAAAAATAAACTTTAAAGGAGGTGAAAGTATGCTTGGTTTTTTTTCCCTCTTTTTCTTTTTTTTTTTCATTTTTCTTTTATAGTTTATGAAAAGGTCTGAAATACGCTGTCAAAACTTTGTCTCTTTTGTCTCAGAAATTCAAAGTGTAGAGATTGAGCAGAGGAAGGTGAGTAGGGGTCAGTCTTGAGGTAGTTGGAAAAGAGAAGGGGAGAAACACGCTGGTATAAGGTGCCTTGGTAGCAAAATGTGCTCACGGTAGAACTTTTACTAGGTAGCAGAACTAGTAAATTACATGTCTGTCTGTGTAGATGCATGTATATATAAACCGGAGCTTTAGCTGAATGAATTTATGATGGTAATGCAGTTGGTATAGACAAAGCTTTACAGTTAAAACCACATTCAGTGCCTATCAACGTGTGAAATGGATGTGTCTTTAGATGCCACGAGGCTTATGCACCCATCAAGCTCAACTCATCTTTTGTCAAAACTATTTTATTAAAAATATGGTGACTTCTGCATTTTCTCCTTTCATGGGAAACCAGAATAAAAAAGAATTAAGCCCCGCCTGCTGCTTACATGCTAAACAGATGCAAATAAGAGCCCCCTCCCTCCAGGTTGCATCCTTTCTCCTCATGGGTTTCTACATTGTTTTGATTAAAGCGGTTCTATTGCCAACTCCCAGCCCAGAGGGAAGGTGAGAGGAAAAAATTCCCTGATTACAGCTCAGTGATTAACATATCTTTTTGAGCTTGTAATGTCATCATTTCACAGAAAACAAAGTTCCAGCAGCTTCACAGAGTATAGGGTTGTCAGAAAGGCAAACATCAAAGTGGAAAGAAAAGAGTTTATTTAAAATATAGTAGAAAGACTTAAAACATTTGTGCTAACCTATGAGAGCTACTAAAAATTAAAAAAAAGCCTTTGAAGCTAAGCATTAAAGATTTAATAGTATTAATTGAATTAAGCCGTGGGAGTTAAGGATATGTAGACACATGTGTAAGTGTTATGTATTCTAAGACATTATCTATATTAAGGAAGCTAAGGTATTGAGAGTTGAATTAATTGTACTTGGTTTATAAAGGCTACCTTAACAAAAACCTTTTTATTCTTGGACTTAATTAGAGTAGATGCCATTATAACTGAAAGTGTAAACAAAAGTGCAGCGTACTTACTGTCATTTTAAAAACTGCAATGGAGCAGAGAAGACCAGATTTGGCATACCTGAACAAGGCAAAGCAAGCAAAGTAGTTTCTAATATACGCTTTAAGGATATCTTTGTTTCTTTATATTAAGTCTGATATATATATATAAAAGAATAAATACCTTTTCCTTTCACTGTTATGAGAGCGGTAACTTAATACTGTTGTACTCCATAGTAAGGTTTCTTCCCTTCCCTTTTACTCCATGATACGCTGCCTGTAGGTGTGGGGTTTTTTTGGTAGCTACGCCTTCACGTTAGTTCATAATGGATTTTCTCTTAAGAGTGACTGATTTTGGTAGCTTTTATGTTTTCTTACGTTTAGAACTTACCACTGTTAGGAAAACTTGCTGGTGGAAGAAGGTGGTCAGTCCCTCCGTAGCTTTCGTAAATAGATAAAAGAGAAAAATCAGTCAAGTCCTTAGCACTGTAAAAGTTGCAGTAGCCTGATGTTGAGGAAACAATGTGTGGGGTGTTTTGTATTTCTTTCTCTTTGCAAAATGAAAACTCACTGCAAGACTTAACATATTTGACCTGGATGTTAATAGGCAGGGAAAAGCCAGGTCCTTATGTCATTTGCAGAGAAGTGAGCAGTGAAGGCTTCTTGCACAAGTGTGCAGGTGGCTTGGCAAAGGAAGCTGATGTCCAGAGGGGAGCAATATCAGACAGGATTTGATTGGTGTGGAAATACTGGTGTGTAGAGACACTACCAACCTTGTCAAGAGGGATAACAAAATTGAGGGTGATCTTAATACGTTCATTTTTCCTCCTTCAGGAAGATGGTTGCTGACAGTGTAAGGCAGGTTGTTTGAGCTCTTCTTGCTGCAAATGTAGTTACTAAATGATTCAGCATGATACTGTACCCACGCATTTTAGCAGTATTGATGAATTCATTACCCTTCTGTTAGCTGATGGATGTTAATGGGCTAGAATTTCTTCTGTGCATTTGGGCTAGATTGAATGCTCTTGAAAAAAGATTAGAAAATGGAGTGGGTGAGTTTTGAAGTCACTTTCTTGCTCTGTTTATAAATCTAAACAGAGAGAATGTTTTTAATGACTTGCATTAATAATGGTTAAAAGAATCATCAGCAGTGCAGGGATACCAGGCAGCTATGGGAGGTACAGATAGTAGTAGTACTACACAGGAAATGTATTTGCGTTTTTTTTTTTTATGTGTCCCAAGCTATAATCAGCTGCTTCAGAGGCTTGAGTTTTGGATTACACACAGTAGGTATTGTCCTCTGCGTGTGGACTCCTTACAGGATATATGGAGTTCTGGGGACATGTATGGAGTTGCTGGTTGTAGAGTATCAAAGCTAAAAGAGTATAGCGTGTTCTCTGCAAGAGCTGAGTGGAGGAAAATGACCTTTAATAATGGAACAGGCACAGATGCTTTTGAGTAACAAGTCTTTGTCATCCTCTTCGAGAAGAGCAAGCTAACTCCCACTCAAATGATTTTCCGTCTAAATATCCAGAATAGATAAGAGAGTAGGTAGAATATTACTGCTGAAGGGTGGATTCAGAAACTTGAGGAATTGTTACAATGACAGCTGAAAATTTCTGTATATCTGCACAGGAGAATGTGGGATTCACTGGCATCTTCAAGCCAGGTTTTTTTTCCCCTAATTCCACAAAAATCAACAAAATAATAAAGCAAAATAATAACAAATCTTTGCATTTGTGAATAGGGATGATTCTTATTAATGCCTGAATGGAGGAATTGAAAAGTTCTAAGTAGCAGAATGAGGAAGAAAATCCTTATAGCAAATGATCTTATTTTTATTTTAATTTTTTTGTCTTCCAGTGATTCATTTCCATCAAAGATGAACTTAGGAATATAGCTCAAAATCAGGAACTGGGGCAGCATGGAAGTAGACCAAAGTGGCTGGCAGTATTTTTGAGTGCTGTTTCATGGTAAGCGTAACCCAGTCTAAATCCAGGCTGCTGATAGCAGGGTTGTTGTGCCCTCTCCTCTGGCTGCACGTACTTTCTGCCCAGCAGAGCTTCTTTGGATGGAATTGCTTTTCCTTCTGAGGTGGTGATGCTAGTGGTATGTTAGACAGCTCTTTTAGGAAGAGGAAAAAGAGGTAGGACTGTTTGGAAAAGATTTTGGAAACTGTGTGGTGTGTGCAGTATAAAAAGGTAAAAGATATGGAGGAATAAGAAGGGAAGCCGAACAGCAAGTGTTGCAGGACAGATAGCTAAAATCAGTGTGTAAAATGGACAGGGCCAAGATTTTGAGATGTTAGCCAATTTTGAAAGAGTAGAGGACCAAATTTCTGTGGCTGTCTTCAACATGAAACAAAATGTCACTAGCAGCTAGGTAGTAAAAGGCGATTTCCCAGAAAACCTGCTGTTTGCAGTTCTTGCACTGTCACCTGGTGAAAGCAAGCCCAAAATCTAAATCATTATATTTAACTTTACCACCAATTTGAGCTTTCAAGGTGCAGCTTTATATTTTGCCTGGTGGAATGTAACTGTAGATTGCTGTTGAAATGGATGTTACTTCCCTTATTTGTGGTGTGCTTTAAAGTAATTAGAGTGACCTTGGGATTAATTGCTTTGGTGACCTGATCGGTCAGAAATGCCAGCTATCCATCTTCCCCTCACCTCCCCCGGTTTGTCAGATCAGCTCACTGAACCGATTCTATCTTGAGATCTGGCGTGAGGGGCAGGGAGGTGGCATGTGACAGCAGAGCAGGTAGGAGCAGGTTGCTGCCTTCAGAAGCAGCCCTCAGCCAGCTGAGGATGAAGTGTAAGGTGAAGCCACATCCTCTGTTCTTCTGTGGCCTGACAGCTGAATAGTAAAGCCTAGTGTAAAGCCCTGGGTTTTGGCCAAAACGTTCCTCCAGTGGGTTGCATAGAGGATTTTAGGATATATGTTCCCCATTTTACAGTTTTAAGGCAACTTAATTAGTCATGAACATACAACTGCATGTAGCTTAATTTTTGAGCGTTAAAGTAACCTTATGTTAATTGTTACCGGTTGTGATAGTTGAATTAAGACAATGTGTTGACTTTTCAAGATGAGTGCGGGATGGCACTTGGAGTTGTATGCCATGAATGGGCATTGATGAGTATAGGTAGGATATTAAATCAATCTTCATTTTCCTTACAGACTTGTAGTTTGTGCTAACAACCAGTGTGCTTAACAATTCAAACTGAAGAAAATAGTAATGTTTTGGATGTAGGGACAGATACGGCTTTGCAGATCTTGCACTGTTCCTTGAACAACCCTTTATTTTACGACATGAATTTTTAATGAAAAAGTATTAATTAGTCTCTTGGCTTCTACCAGTAGTAACATGGAGAGTTAAACTGTTGTTTTTTACTCCTAATCTTTGTCATGATGAGCATTTGCCTTTGGCCTACTGAGTTTATTAATGTGGTTTCGTGTCTGTAGTGTGTAGGTGGATAGGAGAAACTGCACATGGTGACGTCTGCTTCGTAATAATAAAGTGCAAACTGAATTTAGTTAATAAAATCATTGGGTAATTGTAAGTAGCAGGTACCTTCGCAAAACATTGTCTGATACGTGAGCGCAGATATGTATGATTATAGTAGTTCTTGTCAGCTTTGAATTTTAAAAATTGCATTTGTGTAGGAAAACACTGGCTTAAAGAGTATAGCTAACATTTTGTGGTCTTGCAAGCTTTTACGTTGTATTCTTTGCAGTTTCTCCTATCTTCAAGCTGATCAATCAGGGCTCTGACCTGTTATGAGAGAGGATATAATGGCTTCCCTTTGGCAGTTGTCTGTCACCCAGTAAGCAGCCTAAGTGACAAGGCTGGACTTTTCTAATTGACACACCTTCTGGCAAGAATATCAGATATCTTCCTCCCTTCCAAAATGAAAATGTGGAAGGAGAGAAGTGTCTCCTGCTGTCTTTAATTCAGTTGAAAATGCTACTCAAATATACCTGGTAAACTGAATTTATTCCAGATTGTTACCTTTTTGTTAAGGCACACATTGGGTGATTTTTTTTCTTTTTTCTACTCTGTGAGAATAAGACTTAAGTGCTTTCATTCAAGTAGGTAATCCTCAGAGAGCAAATTCCTTTTAAGAGTTTGGGTAGGTATTTTCACTGCCGTGTTGGATTAATTTGCATTTAAAATTTCTGGTTCAGTGCATAATGGCTTGACCTTGTGCTGTTTTGTAATTCTGCAATATTGTATTGGGTGTGTAATGAGTAACACTTGCTGTATTACTAGTGAAAAATAAACTGAGATCTGCTGCGTAAAATGCAGGTAGTACTGTCGGTGACATTTGACCTAGCCATAGAAGGAGGAATGTGTTATTTTTAAAGAGATGTTGACAAAGCTTGTAATCCTAAAATTAGATCTCCAGTGTAGGTCGGATTTGGATTGTTTGTGGTGATCTGTATGGCTCTTAGAGAGGCTGTCCCCTTTCGCAGCACTTCAGAAGCATATTTGCAGCTGCTTCCCACGCTGTCAATAATTCCAGCTGTTATGGGCCACAGAATTAAATGTAACTGCAAATGTCAAAGCACCAGCAACTTTGGCTTGGCGGGTCCCGAAATAAAGCGGCCAGGTAGTGCTGCTATGTTCTTGGCTGCAAGATGAAAGTTAGATTTCTGCTTCTTCCCCCCTGCCCCCCTTCCTTTAGACTCCAAGAGTAATGAGGTAAGCTCTCCATTGAGCTCAAATACTGCCCTGGTAATTTAAGTAGACATGTAGTAAGAAGAGGTGTTACAGAGAAAACTTAAGCAAATTTGTGTCTGTAAATCTGTTATATGGCTAAATGGCCATACAAGCTGGAGTTAGTTTTTCTCTGTTAGTCTGAGGCACGACTGTAAAATCAGTGTAGAATCTAACCTTGGGATTCATGAATATGCATAAATTTGAAGGCGAGTTATCTTTCAGCATTAACTCTTTAAATAAAGAAATAATTTGGCCACCTGCTGTCTGTGAAAGCTGACCTTGTTCTCTCATTTGTAAAAGGGAGTGGAAACCTTCCAAAACTTTTAATTTTGAACCATTTCCTCTTCTCAGAGATTACACTGAAGAAGACAAGCATTTAAGCTGTGAAAAATGGAAATTAAACC
The DNA here is from genome assembly GCA_035590275.1 of Ibycter americanus. Lineage (NCBI taxonomy): Eukaryota > Metazoa > Chordata > Aves > Falconiformes > Falconidae > Ibycter > Ibycter americanus. The sequence continues at coordinate 27,134,452 of JAVJGI010000050.1, read as the reverse complement.
TTTCTTCTGGAGTTAACCCTGTTCTTCAAACCATTTGCCAGTCTGTATTTGTAACTCATTTCCTAAATAATTCTGAAGGTTGAGGAAGGACATTGATGGTAATTTCAGTGTCTTCATTTTACTGTTTTATTCACATGAATTGCTGTTTTTTCTGCCGTACAACAGCAAGAGAGAGCTAATAAGTGTGCTGCTTGTTGGCTTTTATGTATAGTGCCAAGCTTCTTCATTTCTCTTAGTACTCTTCTCCAAGTGACCACAACGTACAGTTGCCCGTCTTCCTGTTTGGTCTTGGGAACAATGTTTGTATTGCAGTAGGATATTATACTGTAGGCAGTATAATGATATCCTCTGGTGGTCCAGTTGTTCTGTAAGAATTATTTATGAATGGGGGGGGGGGGGGCTGGGGGCATATGAAAGAGAATTGATTAAGTTTGAAAATTTCTCTTAGCACTGTGGGATCCAGCATCAGAAAAATGTCTCTGCTGAATTTTTTTCTGGATTATTATATTCCTGAATTTTAAATAAAGGCTTGTACTCAGGTTTTTTTTGTCAAAGATTTCTGGTTCCTTTTAGTGGAAAATGAGACTTTCTAAAAGCAGAGTGGGTTTGGGTTTGTATGCATAACGAGCTATCACAAGAAAACTAGGATGTGAATTTACAGTGTCAGGCAATGGGAATCCTTTTTCTTTGCCATAAATAGAAGCTGGCTTACTGTTAAGATTGGGGGTATGTTTGAGCGTGTGCTTTTTGCTCTGTGCAGGTGCGGTGTCAGTGTCTGTCTGGGGGAGCTTCTTCCTTAGTCAGCATCTGGCACTGCTTTTCCCTGAGCCTGATTCTTTGCAGACTGGCAAGAAGTGCTCTCCAGGCCCTGGGTTCTCCCGATTTATCCTGGAGTACAGGTCCCTGAGGATTATCTGCCTCTATCATTCCACCCTGAGAGCAAGGAGAGCAGTTCTCTAGCTATTTGTGTGTATTCACATCTTAGAGGTAAGGCACATGCTTCGTCTTTGTAACATGTTGGAACGTCTCATAGCAGCTGCTTCAGCATGTCTTGGGTAGGAGAGGCTCTTGGTGGCTCTTTAAGGCTTTATATTTCACTTACGTTCCTTTGAAATTATAATGGGGTGCAAATATCCTGGATGGTGCTGTTTGTATCCCTTGATACTGGGGATGTGCTTTCATAATACAGAGCTGCCTAGTGGCATGGCTGGCCTGAGATAGCCTCCCTGTGCCCCCAGTATTGCAGCGTTTTGGGGTCTCTGTTGCCAGCATAGCTGTTGAGGACTGTCCTGGGATCTGAGTAAGGGAACCTGCTTGAGCTGCTTGAATATATTTCCTAGTGATGATCAGAAAAATCTCTTTGTGTAATTGCAGTATGAATCTCTGGATGAAAACTTGGTAGTTATCTTTCCCAGTACCCAGTATTTCGTGAAAGGGGGGATATTTTTATGTAGATTAAGATGTCTGTAGAGACTGCCTTGAAATCACAGAATGACTGAACTAAGTTTTCAAAAATTCACTTTTTATGCATGTAACTTACAGTAAATGTCTAATCTAACTTCTATATTTTGTCTGTAATGCTGTTTATTATTTTATGCAAATATTTGGTGAACTTTTTGTATTTAATGTTAATTTTCACACTTTTTATTGCCCACTAGGTGTTAAAGGCTTTTCATATATTTTTGGTCCATACTGAGCTGGACTATGTATATATTTACCTTCAGGCTTGATATGAAGGGCATTTTATCAGTGCTGACAAACCCTGGTTTGAGTTTTACATTCCAGAGATCTGAATGAATTCTGCTGAAAGCCTGTATATAGGTGGATTTGTATGGTTGTTTCTTTGAACTAAGTTTATTAAGGACTTTGTGGCTTGGCCTCATTTCTAGGTTAGTCTTAGCAAATTAAAGATGGTTTCCTCATGTAGATTTCATTTACTGAATTTAATCTCTTGTGAGAGAGAGCTGTTGAGAAGTTCAGTCAAGAATTCCTTCTGTCTGCACACTGTATCTAGAAAAGCACCATGAGAATTCGTCAGGGCTGTTTGCATAATGAAACTATTGAAATAGGAAAAAGGAAATGGGGCATTTCCCCCCAGGTTACCTTTGTTAGCACAGGTAAGCTTCACTTTCTTGTCTACAGAATTGTATGTTTCCTTTTCTATCTATTTAAAGATGACAAGCTACTTATATAACAGGGACAATGGAAGAGAAAATGAGGAAGGCTCACCTAAACTGAACAAGACGTAACAACTCCCTCTTCCCCTCTTTGTTTAACCTTTTAAAGAAATCTGTTCAAGCTGATAGCCTTTTTCCTGTTGTTAGCAAGGAATAGCAGCTTTAATCAACTAGTCTTATTTTCTGCATTCTTTGCAACTGTTGTGTTAAAAATGCAAACCTGGGTTTTTGCTGAAGTTGCAAGTGCCCTTTACTTCCTTGTGGTTTGTTGTGAGAAGTTAATTCACTGAGGTCTCTGGAAAAAAAAAAAATCTCTTAAACTTTCTGTGCAAGTTCATGTGTTAGAAATGGTTTCTCACTTTTATGCAGTAGGGATATTTGGCTTTTTGATCTTCTTGATCATAAGATAGGCTGTTATGGTGCTCCAAGACTTGCAATAATCAAGTAAAATGCTTCCTTTCTGTGGTGTGGAAGCAGAGAGTTTGTAAAGCAGATACTGAAAAGCATACAGAGTTCTTAGTGAAAGTTACTGCTACTGCCAAAATAGTTATCTCAAATATTGGTACAACTTGGGAGGAATAAAAATGCCATCATTTCATTCCAGTCATGCTTTGTGTTTTTAATAGAGTAAATAGTGTAATACGAAGCTTAGAACAGATTGTCTTCCGTGGGTTAAAAGTAGAATAGGATTAGAAAACGTATCTTTATATCAATAAAAGGAAAGAACAGACATTAATGTGATTCTCATTAAATGCCTTTGTTTTCATGAATCAAAGATACAATGTTAAAGAATGATGGCAGCATTAATGTATTGATGGTCTTCAAGCCTGTTACAGAATGACAAGTGAAGTCTTAAATTTTCTGGAAGAGTAAAAAAATGCTCATTTCACTTAATCCAATGTGTTCTCTTCTTGAAATGCTTGCTCTACGTTTGTTTTTCCAAAGCACTACTCCAGACTTAGTCTCTGCTAGTAGCCTTCTTTGAAAGCTTCACTCTAGCAAAGCTTCCAGGTTGGGGAATGGTGCTGCCATAAACGGGGCCTCCTGCATATGTAGGTACTCCAAGCTCACTTGCTTTTGGGGTGCAGCTTTGTTGGTAATTCAACTAATAAGTCCTAAATGTAAACCTAAGCATTTCCCAAATACAGGGTTCTCACCAAACCATTTCTGCGTTTGGTGAGGCTATAATTTTTATTCAGCTTCTTGCTTATGCTTCACAGCAAAGCCACGAATATTTTTCCTTCACTTAGCTACAGCCTGTTTGGAGAGCACAGCAGGGCCTTGGGTTCTGCCTTTGTTCATTTGGTTTCTTCTCTGAAACCAGGCGCATGGGTTCCTAGTGTGTGTGGTGTCATTGGACAGGAGTGAAGGCTCTTCACTTTCTGGTGCTGTTTTTTGGAGCTTGACAGCTTTATGTTGTGTTTAATTGGCTTCTTCAAATGTGAGGCTGGGGTTGGGTCATTTTTACTCTTCTTACAGTCTGCCTTAGAGCAAAGCTTGTGACCATGTTGCTGTGCAGCCTGGTGACCTCACTGATGTGACAGAAAACAATGCAGTGCTAAAAAGTTAATTTTCTGCGAGAGTTTTAGGTTGATTAGTTCTACTGTGCTGTTGTGTAATTGCTAGATTTGATGCAGGAGAGAGAAAGGGGAAGTGGCTGAAAGGTTGAGAGGCCACTGGGTTTGGTGCTGGCTTACAATTAGCTTGGCAAGGCATGAGAAATTGCACCCTGATTCTCTGTGTGCCTGCTTACGTTGTGATTATGATTGAGATATTTAGATATTTATTTCATTGGCCAAAGTTGGTGATGTTTAGGACTACTAGGTGTTCCCATGTACTGTAAAATTTACCTTTTCCAATATATTGTGTGGTATTAAAATGATTTTTTCAAAAGCTTGTGAAGTTGTAACAAGTAATAAAACTAACTTTGTTTTTTCTTTGGTTGGGGAGGTACATGTAGGTGAGGCATTTGCTTGTATGGTGTACTTGACTTTTAAAAATATTTTGGTAAGACCTCTCATCCCTGGCCTTTAAAGAAGCAAAACTCTTATAAGACAAGAACGTTTTTCATAGATTTACAGCAGGTTAAAAGACAGGAAATGGGGTTAGGAGTAAATGGTTGGTTCTCACAGTGAAGGGTTATTCCCAGTGAAGTGTCCTGTGAAAGATCAGTGCTCTTGCAAATGCTCCCTTTCCTAGCTTGTTTCTAAATAAGGTGGCCAAATTGAATCAAATTGGTCAAATTTGAAACGAATCTTGAACTGAAAGGCAGGATGAAAGATTGAGACCTCTGAGTGATAAAATGGCAGATGAAATAGCCACAACCATTTGCATAGGGAGAAGAAATGACCCTGGTTTCATGTACAGGAGTAGAGGCACAACTAGCAAAGGGCAAATACTTTTAGAAAGTATTTGATAAAGAATGGGAGATCCTAATCAGTAAATGACCGTGTTTTTATACAAACTTTTGTTACTGCCAAATCTGAAATGTAGAATGCTTGGAACTATGTATCTCTAAAGAAATGGAAACATAATGCATGCATGGAAAGACATCAGGGATGATTGGAGATTTGCAGCAGCAGCTTCTAAATAGAGGGATTCAATTTCAGGAGGTCCTCGATTCAGAAGGAGATGGCCAATTTCAATAAAATCATGAGTGACGTAAAGAAGCTGAAGGTGACTTGTTCTTTCTTCAAAAGCATGCCTCCTGTCTACAGCTTGGGGAACAAATGTTCAAGTTTAAAATAAGGTGAAGTACTTGTTTGTGTTGTGTGGTCACTGCACCGCTGCTGCGTACTTGCCGAGGCTGAAACAGGAAATACAAGTGGCTTCAAAAAAGGGGTTGATAGAGACCCAGTGTGCCCATTGCTGGCTGTAGAGCCTCCACCACAGGTTGCACCTAAGATGCCTAAGCTGATGATAATATAAGGCAAGGGAACGTATATATATTCTTTTCTGATACTCTTTACATGAGAATTTGTGTCTGAGGATGTTGGGCTTGGTGGACTTTTTATCAGACTGGTTTAGGAGGTTTTGTAGTTCTCATGGTTTTGATTTTTCATGTTACTTACTGCTCTTCGCATTGAGTGACAAGCTCAGTCCTTATGGGGGGGTTGCATTCTTCTGATCTGGGATCCATATCATCAGCGTAGTTGTGTTATGATTAGGTTGGTACTTGTACCGCTGCTGGCTCCAGTTTTACTAGCTAAAGAAGTTACTGCCTGCAGCCTGCTCATAGCTTGTTGTCATCTTTCTACCAGATGCTGCCATGTCCTTGGGTAACTTGTTTCCACTTTGTCTGTGAACTTGCTTTAATCCATTATTGACGAAAAGAAATGGTTTAGATTTAGTGAGATGCGTTTGTTTGGGGGGTGTGTGTGTGTGTGAATTATTTTTTTTTAATTGGTGCCTCCCTTTTGAGTAATGCACTGGAGTGATTGCAGGAGCAGGTGAACCAACAGATTTGGACAGTGTTAACTTCTGGAGTGAAGCAGCAATCATGGACATCTGGGAATGTTTATATAGGATCAGGCAAATTCTGAGTTTATAATGCACAACCCTGAGGATGCCCCTTTTTATTCCTGTTGCTACTAGCCATCTGACAACAGATCAACATTCTTCTACAGCTGGCTTTAAATATTGGGAAGAACAGCAGGATGGTACAGATTACCTGAAGTTTAGTGTTGATCTCACTTAAAGTTAATTTTCCATGATGTCGTAAGAGTTTTTTATTCTGCCAAAACTTAACTTTAGTGGAGCAAGATAAAATACAGTAACACACTGGACCTGCTCTGTGGTCATTTAACTTGCCCGGAATGGTTTTCTAGGAAGGGTGTATACCTTGATGCTAGGAAAGTTGTGGTAGAGCTGCACGTTGTCCAAGTTGACACTTAGTTCTGCTTTCATTCTAAATTGCACCATAATAATTTGAAGAATGATAACAATGTTAGGCTTGAAATCTGTGCTTTACTTCTCTCTAGTGTCTTTTGTGATAACTGTTGCTTCCTTGGAGTGTTTGGAAAAACATTATTAGAGAACATCTTGAATATACAATCTCTATTAATGTGGCAAGTTCCATTATGGAATTAGTGCTTAGTGTTCATGCAACTGGTGAATATCAAAGACTATTGTAACTGTGTTAATGTAATAGCAAAATCTGCCATTTAGTAATGTATTCTAAAGCTTAATAGCTCTCTGTTTACTTGAAACAATGACCTTAAATAAATAACTGAAACAGCTTTCCAGCTCCAGAGTTTGTCCTTGAGTTTTCTTGCCAGTCATTTTGGTTTTACAATTCCATTTTCATATAATTAAAAATTCTTCTGTGCTGTGTGAAAGACACACAGAGCAGAAACTGTGGATCTGATGAGTGTTGTCAAATGTACAAAGTAAATGCATTTGGAAAAAAAAAAAATTCCCCTCTAATCTGCTTAACATTAAAGGTCACCCTGAGTTGGCTTGTGTGTTCTGGTGCTCATTTCTCTTCCCTAGGCCTTGACTGAATGTAGAACACTGTTTAAGATCTCTGCCCTACAATTAAGTGTACTTTAAATTTATCTGAGGTTTCAGAAGTAGCTTGATTAAATTTTAGGAAGTTTGCTTATTCTCTCAGTATGCAGATTCCTGCAGCAATGGTAGCAATCTGCAGTGGTCAACTGTTAGAGGGAAGCTAATGGCTGCTAAGCATGGAATTTCTAACATAGTTTCACCTCAGCTCTGCAAGCTAGCATTGTAATTTCTGTTATTAAAAATTCTAGGTAGGTTTTACCTTGTCGGAAACTAAACCCATAAGTTGTTTCTTGGACTTTGTTTCTGTTTTGCTCTTAAAATTTTGCATTTGCATCAGCAGGAATATGTTCTTGCTTTTGTCTTGTTCAGCAGTTCAGGTTTTTGATGTTCAGTGTTTAATATTACTTGTGAGAAGAGCAAGTTGCTTTCAAAATCAGATGTCTTGAGAAAATTCAGGGAGAAAATTGATCAGTTAACTTTAGCAAAATTTCTCAAAAGTGTATGTAGATGCTTTCCATGTAGGAATAATTAAAGACAGCTAACGTGCTTTGTTTTCTTTCCTTTCTCAGGTTATGATTTTCATTTTCTCGTGTTATTCTCTCGAAGAGGGGAAATGATTGTAGTGGAACGTGTTACAAATAAGCCACTGATACGGAGCCTTTGCAGTTCAGAAACGTTCACAGAAGAGCAAATATAGCCCTTTTTTGTTTGTGTTCTGGAATCTGTCTTGTTAAAAAGGGAAATAAAAATGACGACTTCGTCTATTAGACGGCAGATGAAGAACATTGTGAACAATTATTCGGAGGCTGAAATAAAAGTTCGGGAAGCAACCTCTAATGACCCTTGGGGTCCCTCCAGTTCATTAATGACTGAAATAGCAGATCTGACTTACAATGTTGTGGCCTTTTCTGAAATTATGAGCATGATCTGGAAACGACTGAATGACCATGGCAAGAACTGGCGACACGTATACAAGGCCCTTACTCTGTTAGATTACCTGATCAAAACTGGTTCTGAGAGAGTGGCGCAGCAGTGTAAAGAGAATATTTTTGCTATCCAGACGTTGAAAGATTTTCAGTATATTGATCGAGATGGTAAAGACCAGGGCATTAATGTGAGAGAGAAATCCAAGCAACTAGTGTCTCTTCTGAAGGATGACGAGCGACTCAAGACAGAGAGGGCCCAAGCCCTGAAGACCAAAGAACGCATGGCTCAGGTGGCCACAGGAGTGGGTAGCAATCAGATCACCTTCGGCCGAGGCTCCAGTCAGCCAAACCTATCCACCAGCTACTCAGAGCAAGAATATGGAAAGTCTGGAGGATCCCCAGCATCTTACCATGGCTGTAAGTGCAAGCAAACACACATAAAAGAAGTTTATTTTCTTTTTCTTTTGAGAGATTTTTGTATTCTGATTTTCTGTTAGATGTGAGAGTAAGTGGTGCCTGCTAGGAGGATTAATATGCTGACTGCAAGGAGCTTTTTGCAATGGCCTAGTCTTTGTAGGTCTGCTCTGTGGCACTGATGTCTCTTTGAATGACTGGTTAAATGTTTGTTTTGGAGAGGATGTGCGTATTTACATAAATCAATTTAAAAAGCAGTTGTTTACTGTTGATTCCCAAAGGTAGCATTGTCAAGCTGCTTTTGTGAATATGTTCCAATGTTAGATGTGATAAGCCCCCAGTCTTAGTAGGGAGGTTGTGAATGGATTTTTTAGTTTGTTTGTTTCTAGTTTTAAAAGAAGTGCTTGAAAATTTGTTGTGTTGAGCTTTTTGTTACATATAAGTAAAAAAAAAAAATTAGAAATACAGAGTATTTCCTGGATCATTTTGCTACTTTCTTTATGTCGCTGCTATTTCACTTTGGGAAGAGTATTGGTATTTAATTTTGTTTATTGCTTGCTCAGTAGTTCTTAGAGTAGTAATGCTTTGAATATTCCTGTGCTTAAGTATTTATACTATCAGCATATGGTATGCAAGTATCAGTACTAAATACTGTATTTCATTCTTAAAAAAATAGTACAGTGATGTGGGAAGAATGGATTCTTTATACCACAGCTTGGGGGAACTCCCTGTCATGTTAGGAAGAGGCCTGATTTGGCACTAAATCCTTCTTAATATAAATAACGATCTGATGAAAGCTGCTTTGGCTGGAATGTCAGTGGTTGTGGTTTAATTCTGAAGGAAAATCTTTTCTTTAAATGAATGCTTATAGTGTGTGGAGGACTGTAACTGAGCCAGTGTGGTGAATCGATTGAGCACCAGTTTTAAGAATCATAAGTTTTGTCATGTCCTGTGTCCCAAAGAGCTTCTCAAATTATAAATACATGAATGGTGTCAGTAGCCCTGACATGTACAGACATTTTCTGTGGAAGGCAGTAGGAGGTAGCAGGACAAATCAAGCTAGGATGAAGAAAATCTCTGTCCATTTAAAGCTATGGAGAAGAGCAGGAAAAATTGTTTTTTTCAAAAGGAAATATTTTTAGGATTCAGGGTTCAAAAAAAGTGCATGAAGTTTTCCAGGTATGAGAATTTTTATCTTGCCTCTTAATTAGCAGTGGAATAACAGATATCTTAGTTTTTCTGTAGTAACTGTACTTGAGCACTGATTCAGTGTGAATTTTCAAAGAACAACGTGTATGTTGTTATCACAGCAGCCATTTTTCTTTTGAGGTCTGTAGATCTCTGACTACAACAAAAATTCTTAATTTAGGAGATAGCTTGAAATATTGTTGTTTTGAACTTACGCTGATGAACTGAAGTAATAGTGCTCAGCATACCTTAGTGACGTCTTTGGTTTGTTCCACAGGGTTATTTCTTCACCAGCTCTTAACTTTAATTAGTGCATGTAACTGTTGTTTGTCATGTTAAATGCTACCAGAGGTTTCAAACTATTCCTCACAGCAAGGATTGAGCAATGCAGGCTGTGTTTCTGAATTGTAGTTCCTTGGACACTTGAAGAATTTTGATGGGGAACTAGATGTCAAGAAGCAAGTTTGGTTATTTTTTCAGTACAAAATGTTGATTTACTGGATGCTCTCATTTGCCTGCATATGACTTTGCTGTATATCTCTATTTGCAGGATTGCTTTTGAGGTAATGATTTCTTAATCTTTTTTTTCTCCTCCCCCATAAGCACGTACCTAAGAAGCTTTAGAAATCTCAGGCTGCTTTTTTTTTTCTCTTTAGGTTCTTCCTCTGTTGTAGACTCTCATGACTTAATTATCATCAGCGAAAATACAGATGGTTGTTAGTTTTTATGATCTGTATCTTTTGAAGTTTTAATATGTTTCTTGTATGATTTAATTGAGTATAGCAAAGCAACAACACCTTACAAAACAGCTGTGCTAAGTGCTTCCGATAATGGAAAACTTTGTGTAGAGCTTTGTCCTTTATCCTAGGAAATGAGGAAGGAGTTTCATCAAAATCCAGACATTTAATCTGTTACATAAATGTAGGGTTATTTTTGTGCCTTCTAAATTTAATGGAAAATATGATTTTCATTATTTAAAGTGAAAGAGATTGTATCCATCATATTTTCTTTTATTCTATAACGATACCCTTTTGTTCTGAAAATATGGACTTGGTAAAATATGTAAAAGGAATTAAGTTATGCTTAACTCCTGGGAAATACTCTCCTTAACAGTTTTAACATGCAGTTGCTGTGCTGTATACTCTGGTAGAATTGTCTTTTATTCCTCTGAGCCTTTGAAGAGGAGATCAGAGGCATTTAGATTTGCAAACTATAGCATGAGATTTGCCTATTAAAAATGTACATCCACCCTCTTTGCTAAATATTTAACATGTCTTATTAACATTCAAATATAAATAAAGTTTGGGAGAGCGTAACAGCCTTTTTACCAACGTACCTAAATGAAGTGTTTAATCTCCCAGTGTTTTGGTATTAGCGCGTTTTACTTTTGTTCCTTGCTAGATGCAATGGGTGGGGATTGCAGATTTTGAGAATGTATTCCCCTTGAAAAGATTGTGTTTGGCTATAAAATCTCCTCATTTTTTGATACTTTCTTGCAGAAGAAAAGAAGCCTGAGATGGCTGAAAGAGCTTAATAGTCACTCCAGGACAGATCACTAGGGGAAAAAGTGACTTGCAGTGGATAATGTGTCTGGATTGTGCATGAGGGATCTCTTCCGCCTTCTGTCAGTTAGTGAAAGTGCCATATTGGATAACTCAGTGGACCCTTTTTTGTTCAGTTTCTTCAGAATGTTGAATTAGCTGTGCTGTACAGCATCGACTGTAAACACTGCAGTGCTCAAACTACTGCTCTTCTTTAGCTTTTTAAGCATGGGTGTAGGCTTGTATCTGACAGTGCATGTAAGGATTGAGTTTTGTTTTTGATGTTGAGCCAGAATTTTTTTCTTGTAGAGCTGCTGGTCTTTGTGTTCCAGATTTATTCTTTACAAAAAAATAAAAGCAGTATTGATAGCCTGTGTAGCATGAGAGTATTCAAGATGGAAAAAGGATCTCTTGACTGATGTACCACCATCCCTCTGCTACAGGCAAGACACACTGGCAAATAAGGACATTCTCCCCTGTTCCTTTGCAGATATTTTCATCTCGTCTCTAACAGTCCTTTAGAAACTGTGGAAAGTGAAATGGTAAAGCATGATAGTTTTTAATAAAATCCTTTCCCCCCAAAGCTTTGCCTTAATGGCTTTGTTGGCCCTGAAGATCTCTGTGCTGTAAAGCTTGTGTAATTCTGGGGAGCACATTATGGCATGTGAATATTACTGAGTATTGATGCAGACATTTATAAAAGTATTAGTATGTTTTTGCTATCTGGACTCATAATCTGTAAATGGAAGCCAAGAGAGATACTGTAAAGCTAAAGCAAAAATCAAGCTCCTCCCAACCTCCATCTTGTCAACAATTTCTGATACTGGGGACAGTTGTCTGTCTTCCAGCTTTAAGCCAGGGGCAATTAATATTCAGATTAGGAGCTATTAAATATTTCATGTCAAAGTACATAGAAGTTTTTATTTATTTTGGAAAATGTGTCAATTGTTTTATTTCACATTAAGGGAATGTTCTTGTGTGGTGCTGAAACTAAACCTACTGAGGAGAGGAAGGAATGTAAGGTCAATATTTGAAGTCTTTTGGAGCAGTAGTTCCCTACCCCTAAACTGGCTTTTTGTCTAAATACTGTCTTTATGCTAGACATTAGTCACCCAGTTTTGAAAACTTCGGCCTCTTGTTCTGGCCTTGTTTCATCTGCAGCTGCCAATGACCACTTAAATAGGATTCTGGATTTGTGGCTGCATGGGGAGAGGTAGGGTGTTCTTAATATAGACCTCTTAAGTCTGAACTGTTATGCTGTTTCAAGCCGTGGAGTGCATTTGTTACAGTTTATTGGTCTTGATAAAGCCCTTCATCTACTGTCTTTAAAATATTCTTTCAGCAGAGGCTTGCACAGGAGTATTACTCTGTTGCTACACAGGAGGAGTCAGTGTGGCAGAACTGTAACCCACAGAATACCTGCAAGATGCTGTGGTTGAGCACCTTGGGCCTGCAGAAGCACTTAGGAGACAGGGCAAGAGTGTAGGGACTCAGATTACTTTGTTCTTTCTCACTGTCTTGGGAGCAGGTTAGTTGTGTGGTCTTTAGCAGACCTATCTGGATTGTCACAGTTGAGCTGTGGCCGTGCATGAAGTGAGCAGTGTATTCTGCTGCAGCTGTTTGTGGCTGGGATGGTTGCAGGAGTTGGAAAAATTATGTAAAAATACTCTACCTAGAGGGAAGTGACTGACAAAGCCAATTCCTTGGCACCCCTGCTCCCAGAAGATAGTGTGTTTGAATTAGTTTCAGCTTTGAAGGATCCCTGGAAAGTGCTGGGTCCTCTCCCTGGACTGCTTTCAGCTTTTAAAACCAAGTTCACTAAAGTCCCACTTTTTAGAGAGGTCCAATCCTTTTATGCCTGAATGAGGACCTACCTTATTATTTTGCATTGTACGCATGTCCTTTGCTTTGGCCATCTGCTGCCTTGGGTTTGGGTTGCACTTAGAAATGTTGGCAGAGCAAGACTGGTGTGTGTTTTAATGTCCTGATTTCATTTACAGAAAGGCAGCAGAGTAGGGAACAACGCAACATGCACAGTGTGACCTGATTTTAGAGGAGCACTTTGCCTGGAAGTAGGCTGGTTGGCTGAGAAATCAGATTCATTATACATACAACCTATTTCATAAAAGATTGGTGAAAGATGGACTGAAAAGGGTTTTTATGGATCTTGTGAAATGCTAAGTCTGTTAACCTTACCTATAAAGATTTTTGGGAGTAATTTTCTTTAGCTGAAATAATGAGTTTTAATATTTCCAGTCATTATTCACATTAAGTTGACTCATTTAGAAGCAGTTTTGTGAAGCGTCAGCAAGTTTGTGTTCACTCATCTCTTTCAGCTTTGTCTCCCCTTTTGCTTGGAGTAGAAAATAATTCAGAGGAATTACTGATGTGGGTTTGACGCTATAGGAAATTCATAACGCTACTGTCTTTAAAATTATTATTTTTTTATAATCTGTTCTGCATCTTTGCAGGTTGGAATATATTTCTGGCCTTCCATCTTAGTCAGGGAATATGTGGCATATCATCCAGTAATGAATCTAGATGAGCTGCGTGGATAATTTCTGTAGTTTGAGGTGCTGAAGGAATGTGGTAGACTTCTGTGTTAGCTGTCAGATGTCACTTGACAACTTGAGTTAATCCTCTCATCATACTTTTTTCTGGTGTTCTAAGTAAAGGTGGGAGATGCCATTCGTGTAACCAGGCTTCTATAGTTGCAATGAATTACCCAAGTCTATTAAGATAAGCACAGGGATCACCTGAGAGAAAAAATGCTCTTTAACCAAAATGAGCCTTAAGGATTTGTTCAATATTAAATGAATTTCAAAAGTGCTATCTGTTTCAGTGCAGTTAGAAAATCATGCAGTAAAGCTGATCAGCTCCACCGTGTCACATTAATAGGTGCTATTAATTCTCTTCTTGTATTTGAAAGAGCTCTTTAATTCCCAGTGGAAATGTGGATTACACAATTCCTAGATTAAGCAGTTTGCACATGCACTTTCATAATATGAGAGGTTAGTTTGGCTTTTTGAAAGTACCCCATCTTTATTTGAATAGTCTTTCATTTGAAGACTAACAAATGGGATCTCCACTTGGTTCCCGAGTGAATTGCTGTCGGTTTCTAAGTTCTTACCTTGAGATCATTCTAATTTTTTAAGTCAGCCTTGGTTTTGCTTATCTTTTGTAGGTGTACTGATTGAGTGAAGAAGCAGCTTTTCTTTCTGAACAAATGTGATTAAGAACTGAATTCAGTTCTTAAGAATGCCACCTGCAAATTATAAAGCTGGGGCTTATTTTCCGTGGCACTCTGTGCCATCACGTAGTCTAGAGTGACACTGAAAAAAAAACCCCAAACCAGCAAAAAACAACCCTAAAAACCAGCACCGCCAACAAAAAAGACCCACCCAAAAACAACCCAAAAAACCAAGCAGATGCTTTTGAATGAAAATACCCGGTCTGATTTTAATACTGGGACTGATTTTTATCATTAACGTAGGCAAGGATTCTGCTTTCTAGCTGTGTACTGTATATACACTTCAACTCACTAACTTAACCAAACCAGTAGACATCTACAGAGGGCTTTTAATATAGTTGAAATATAGTAAATTACCCATAGATATGTATCGAAGACGTCATAGCTGGTACTAGAGACAGATGGTGGAGCAGATTCCTGCTTTAGTGATTAACTGAGGTTGGAAATCTTTTTCTTGCACTGCAGCTAGAGTCTTGTTGAGAAGACAGCCTGGTGGCGTGTCTCCCTGCAGAAGCAGATACTCGTGCAGTTGCTTCTGGACAGCCTAGGCAGGCTGGGATCTCCAAATTCTCAAAGCAGCAACAAAGCAGGGCTTAGCAGGTCAGAATTGATCTATTGAGTCCCATCTTACATAAACATCTGAGTTAACTGTCATGTGCTGTGGGATAAGAGATTCTTTGTGTGGCAGCGATACTGTTACTAAGGCAATAACCTTTATGCTAGATCCTTGCAACTAAAACGTTAATGCAGGATGAGGCCAATATAGAAGGGTAGTTATAATACTGCAGGAATTTAGGAGTGAAGTTGCTGAATAAAACATGCCAGATTACTACCAAGGACAGTGTTTAGAATTTTCCTTAATTCTTTTTCAAAAAATATGCTGGCAGCTATTTAATTTAGATGGTTTTATAACCACTGTGGAAGTTTAAATGTAAAACAGCAATGTTTTTATCAATATTTTTTTTAGTGTGAGGCCCAAGGAAGAATGTAAAATTGGCCATTTTTTAATTTTTTTTTTTTTTTTTTTTTTTTAATAAAAGGAGCTCTAAAGTGCCTTTAGAGTTAATAAAACCAAGTAGAATGAATTGCTGAAAAGCCTAAAAGTGAAAATAAATAAGCTATATCTGTGAGACCCCTTATTATCTGTGTTCAGATCCTGGAGCCGCTGAATGCTGGTCTCTGTTGGGAGCTGTGAGGTAATGTAGCTCCCTGCCAAAGCAAGCCTGCCGTTCCCGTGCGCGGCTGGGAGGCGAGGACCCACCGTGGGAGGGCGAGTGAGACGCTTGGAGTAGGATGCAGTCCCTGCTTCTTGCAGCTTTTGAGTGCAAAAATGCTGCATGCTGTTCAAAGATGAAACTGATGAGCACTTCGAGTAAGCAGTTCTTCATGTGGAAATGGGAGGAAAATCAACAGAGTTAACCCATTTCACATCATCTTAAAGTCATTCTACCATCAGTTTCTAAGTTGTTATGGAATATAATTCTGTCAACAGAGATGGAAAACGTCTTATGCAAAAAGTGCAGGAAATCACATTCTTTCTCACAATTGCAGTTCAAGAAACAGAAGACTGGAGGGTACCTGCTTGGTCATAGTCCAGTTGCCATCTGTTCTCAGGTGACTGTTGGTGCCCCATTTGTACACTTATCCAGCTTGGTTTTTAAACCAGTTATGACTCTTTCCTTCTATAACTCCTGCTGGAAGGCTGCTTCTTTCTATTTGTCACTCAGCTTTATTCATGGTCAATTTCTACTGTCATTAGTTCTTGCCCCTTTATCTTAAGTAGCTTTTGTCACTCCGTAGTATTTGCAAGCCTGACGTATTCAGCAACCATAAACTGCTCAGTCTTCTTTTTGCAAAGATAAACATGTAAAATATTCTCTGTGCTCAGAAGGGAAGCGTTTCCACGTACATTGTTTTGAAATAGTCTGTCTTGGATTTGAATGACTAGAATTGCATTTGGTGTGTTAGATGAATTCCGTCTAATGCTTTGATGCAGTAATGCTAATGTTAGTGATAGCTGTTTTAGGTTGGTGGCTGGGAGTTATCATGTACTAAAGAAAGTTCTCTACGTCTCTGTTACTTGCAGTTGATGCTCCCAGTTAGCAGAAAGTGGTCATCCAAGAAGCTATTTTTCTTTCTCTGTATCATTACATTTCCCTTTTTGGTTTTTTTTTTTGGTTTGTTTGTTTGGTTGGTTGGTTGGTTTTTTTTAATATTCCTGTTTCTCCCTCTAGTTTGACAATATTTCTTAGCATTATCTTTGCACCTTCCCATAACATCCTGCATTTGTTTATTACATAATTTTTCTTAAGATTGGTCTTAAAGCCAGTTCTTGAGAAACTGTTGGTAAACTTCCTTGGTGGTAGGCAGTATGATGTAATCTCTTCAGCTGGTTCTGTACCTGTTTCAGTTCTTACACTACACTGTGTTTAACAATGACATGCTATTGAGCATCATAAAATGCTGTGCTGAGTCCACATAGAGTAACTTTACTGCTTTTCCTTTTAACTGACAAATTGGAGAAGGATCTCAGTTTTTCTGTCATGGGCTACCTTTTGGGAGCTTCGTGTTGAGTTTTATCCTGTTTTCTTTTAAATTTTCTTTATGTTCATATTTAAGAATATTCAAATTTTACAAACATTTTAAGGTTGTATTTTCTGTGCTGTCAGACATCCTGTTATCTGATGCCCTATTTATTCCTACTTGTAAGTCTGTGATCGTCCATATGATATATTGGAGAGCCTGTCTGAGACTGTTGGAGCAAAAAGTACTCATGAAGCAGGCTAGATTTAGATACTTTATGTGTGAAAGTTTGAAAAAGTAATAGAGTTGAAGTACGAGTAACATGTTTATGTGAAGTAAGGAGCTTGTCTGGTTGGCTTCAAAGCTACAGGATCAGCACGACCTGGAAGAATTGTTCTGGGTGATAAATTAATTTGTCCCTTTAGAAATGAAGTGCGATGGGATGGCACACTGGGTGTATGGTAGAAAGGAAGGTCATTCCTCATTTATGGAGTGTCACCTTCCTTCTGGCCTGCTGGATGAGAGAGAAGGTTGCCCTTTTTATTTTGTAATGTCATTTTGGCCTAAAACTGAGGAAGAACAAGAACAAGACTGGGAAATATTTGGAGGATGAAAGTAGTGACTGAAATAGCGTTTTTTAAAATTACAAGTTGGCACTCTAGTTTTTACATGCCCAGCTGACCTATGAAGAAGGAACTTGATTTCTTTGAGCTTGACATGCTAGTTCAAAAATATGGTTCCTCTTTATTAATATGTCAATATATATTTTGCCAAACTAATTTTCATTCCAACCATTAAATACAAACTTCCTTGCCAAAGGAAGATAAAATTTCTGTGTAAATGATGTGGATGCTAGAGAATTATCTGAGAGAGCAAGTGAGCACAAAAATTGTTTAAATACTGTGTAGTTATAAACCTGCTAGTGTTGTCCCATTGGGATGGGAATTTCTGCATGCTACTGTTGTGAAAACATCGGTAAAAGAAGATTTGTGTATTAAGAAATTGTGTGTTTTAGCTGTCAAGCTTGACTGTTACTTGAGGAGGAGTGGGGCAGATTACCCGCTAGTTCTTAGCTAATAGAGGTCTTCATCCAAAGAAAGACCAACCAACCACAAAACCCAAACAACCCTCTCAACCTATATACCAAACATCTTTTAAACAGAGAATGATACAGTATTTTTGTAAATTTCGAGTATGAATAGCTGGCTTGTTTGTCTCTGAGCCTGCTTAGCAGTTAAGAATAGTTCTTTATCTGTCCCATTAAGACGGTATTATTTTACAGAAAAGTGGGTGGTATCCAATTTTCCCCTGATACTGGCCAACTCCCAGCAAATCCTTGCCGACTTTGGAAGATGTAAGAAATATCAACAAATGTTTTCTTGAATGATTAAATCTGTAGTTTTTTAAATCAGTGTCCTGCCCCTCGAAACTCATATGCTGAGACAGGGTACCCAGCGTTTGTTGGTAATACTTCTTAATATTACAGCAGCATTGACACGAAAAGCCTTTGTTTTCCAGGGATGTTTTTCCTTTAAAGAATTGAACTGTCTTGCAAAGTTCTCCCTGCTTAATTGTTCTGGCTTGTTAACCTCAGCCTTGGTACAGGCTTTATCTCTGACAGTTGAGGGAGCTGATGGTGGTCGGCAAGTTGGTGGCCCTTGGCACCCAGGGAGCCTGTCACTGGGCTGGGGACCTTTGAGAATGGATGTCTGAAAGTAGGGTGGTCTGGTCGGAGAAATAATGAAACCTGTGTCTTTTTGGGTTTTAGTGTGTTAAATTTGCTGATTTTTTTTCTCCAACAGCTACGTCCCCTCGAGTTTCCTCAGAACTCGAGCAGGCCCGGCCTCAGACAAGTGGGGAAGAGGAACTCCAACTGCAGCTTGCGCTGGCAATGAGCCGGGAAGTAGCAGA
This sequence comes from Ibycter americanus, assembly GCA_035590275.1. Taxonomy (NCBI): domain Eukaryota; kingdom Metazoa; phylum Chordata; class Aves; order Falconiformes; family Falconidae; genus Ibycter; species Ibycter americanus. The sequence goes on along the minus strand of JAVJGI010000050.1, from coordinate 27,116,013 downwards.
GCAGGTCAGTTCCCATGTAGGTTTTCCAAAGTGGCCATGCTTTGACAGTTGAGACTACAATCCTGTTTGGTTGTTTTTTTTCTTTCCCAATGGCAGCTTGGCTTTGCTTCAGGTGGAATAGGGGGAGAGAAGGGCCATTTTGGAAAATATTGGTGGTTTTTTTTTTTTGTTTAGATCTCTTTTTAAAGTAACTTCAGCCTCCGAGCTGTTGAGGCTAGTGGAAGATGACAATCACTTTGCAAGACGACTTTGTGTGGGAGGATGTTAATCATCACATTACTGAAGATATTTTCAGTTAGGAAGAACTGAAAACATTACTAGTCCTGAAAACCTTCATTAATGGGGACAGCATAAAAGATGTCAGTGAATTCTGATTACAGTGAAATGGAATGATCTGTTCATTTGGTAAGACTGTCTGGAACAGAAGGGTGACCTGACGCAAAGTACTAGAATATGTAAAGAACCTGGTTTAAGTAACTTGGCTCCTAATCTATCACATGGGTTATGTTACTGTGGTAATTCTTAGGAGGTTCATTCTGAATTTGGAGTAAATGCTGCAGTGGTTGATAAAGTTTACTGCATGTTAATATGGAACAAAGTTGTTAAATCTCAGCTAAGAGTGAAAATTCAAGTCAGCAGTGTTGAGTATCTGTAATATTTTAGAGGCTTCCTGTGACAACTTTAGCTAACTGCTGTATATTAAGCATTAATATCTCTGTGCTTGGAAAGGGAGACTATCACCCAGTAAACTTTGTCATTGTTGAGCAATAAAATTAAAGAAAATAAAAATCAGAATCTTATCGATTGAAATAGCTTGAAAAAATCACAAGGGAAATACCAACTGGGGGGGATTAGTCAACTTCTGAAAGACATGATGCAAGCAAAGATATTTAAAGTAGTTGAATGTACCACAAACATGGTAGTTTACAGATGTTTAAAACCTACAAAATATGCGTGGAGTTGGCTAGATTAATTCACTTAGCGTTCTTTACAACAGTTGCATCGGGTGTGGAGGGAAGCTGACAAAGGCCAGGAAAATTGAAGTTTAAATCACTACGTACTTCAGTGGTGATGTGAATGCTTAAAAACGTTACAGTAATTTAGAGATGGGATATTTACTTTGTCTGTGGTGTTTCTAGCATTGTAACTGAATTTTGGAAAGAACATTTCATTTATAGCTTTCCCACTAGAAGTAAAACAACACGAGGGTAAATTTCAATCAGCAAAATAGATGTTATGGTGTTACAGGGTCAGCGTGCTCCTGACCTCTGTTTGAGGCAAGAATCACAAGAAAATTTTTTCCCCCCACTTGTGCTATCGTACAAGTTACAGCAAATAACCCTGATAATCTCCCTGCACGTGCCTGTGGTGCACATCGCTCCTAGGGTGGCAGGGAGTACTGCCCAGGCCTTCCCTGGTAGTGTCCTGCCAAGGGGGCTAGGCACCTGGAGGGAGCAAGCAGCACAGTCTAGGCTAATGGTCTATATCAACAGTGTTGATTTCCTTTGCAGGAGGAGCGCCTCAGACGCGGAGATGATCTGAGATTACAGATGGCTCTGGAGGAGAGTCGCAGAGACACAATTAAAATTCCCAAAAAGAAGGAGGTAGTGCCTTCGACTAAGAAATTCCCGGTTATGCTGCCAAAAGCTGAAATACAGTAACACAAAATAGCTTAATACTGAGCTCTTTTATGCTTTTGGGTTTGCTTTGTTGTATAGCTTAAAGCTTCTTCCATGTGGGTTAAATTTCAAAGTACTAGTCAATGCAGGTGTATAAAAGGAAAAAAAATAATTGCTTCTTCACTCTCATGGGTTTTTACTTCAGACTGGTAATGCTCTTGATTAAAGCTCAGATTATTCCTGCCCTCAGCATACCACTTTGTTGGACCTAATGGATGCCCTGCCCTCGTCGGCACCGGCCCCGCAGAAAACGGAGCCTTGGGGACCTCCTGCTGTTGCAAACCAAACTGATCCCTGGGGAGGATCCACAGTTGCAGCTACTGCCTCTGACCCATGGCAATCATTTGGTAAGTATAAACTGCCAGGAGGAACGCTTATTTAAAAGTTTTTCCTTTTTAATGTTGAGCTTTTCAGAGTTTCTCAACTTGATAACAACAGTATATTAGTCCATTTTGATTGTTTCCCATACTCTAGAACTAATGTTCCCCTAACTCATTTCCAAGCAGAAACAAATGAAAATTGCACTCTTTTTAAGCAGCTGGGTTTTTGTGTGTGCCTTTTGAATCTTAAAGAGGAAAAGAGTGAAGCTTCTGTCTTCTTTATACAGCAAAAAAACTTGTCTCAGACTGGAGCATACTCATGCTTTGACTGCTAGTTGTGTCCAGTGTCACGTATTTAGACTCTTGTCAGTATTTAAGAGTACTTAGGCAGGGTGCTATGGTTAGGAAGGCCATAGATCTGAATTACCGTGTCTTTAATTGCTCCTGGTGAAATGTAATGTGTATACTGTCAGAACCAACTGGATTAAACTCTTTAAATGGAGATTTTTATACTGAACAAAATTGAGGTTCCTGTTTTAAATACTCACTGTGTTCTGTAAGCTTCTGATGCTAAATTAATGGAATCTGTTTCTGAAGTGAAAGATCCGCTGCTTCACACGTTAGAGAGCAATTAAACCCAATTTTTTATGTGTTTGCTTTTGTGTGTGTTTTGCTGCCTATGTAGTGTGCTGTTTTGTAGGTTAGCCAAGGTCTGCCAAGGAGTTAATTCCTTTGCATAAGAAAGTTGATGATTCCTCACAGTACGTGTTAAACTTGCTACATCTGTGGAATTGGAGCTGGATCTATTTTTTGTTGGCTTTGGATTTTTTCTTTTTGGAGGGACAGGGGGTTTCTGTGCAATGGAAGCTGTTTCATGAAGACTAACAGCTTAGTTCTGTCAGTTTTGTTTCATGCTGGTGATTCTACAAGCTCTGCTATAATGTGCTTTGAAGTCATTTGCATTAGCATTCAACACACCACTGTACAGATTCCTGATGAAAATTTTGAAGTTTAATAATGAAATGCTGCTTCTTCCCCCCCCGGTGGCATTAAAGGCACCTACATAGTTGCTGGGCCAACTACAGTTCATTGGTCTAAGTGAAACCAGAAAAGCCCAAGTTTTTTTCTGTGGCTAAAAACCAAACAACATCCACCTTCTTCAAATACCGTGCTCGATCTATCATCCTCTGACAAGATTTTTCTTGTATCAGTTGCAGCTGTAGCATTTCCTCTCATGGCTCCCAGCTTTATTAACGCCATAGAACAACCCCTTGTTCCAGCTTGCTAGTTACTTGGCTCCCAAGTAACTTGAGGGAGCTTGAAGATGTAAGATTTATGAATTGGACTGCTAATAAAACAGTGGCTCATTAAACTGTATTTCTCAAATCCTGCATGTGCTTTGGCATTTCAGAAGAGATAATGGAAGCTACGAGAAGGTATCTTCCCAAGTGCTCTAATTCTGTGCACTCTCTTTATGAAAGAAAAGACATTTTTTTTGAAAGCTTCCGTTTATGGGAAGTGCTGTCATTAGCATTTCTTGTGTGACATTGCTCGTAACTCAGCACTAAGGGTAGATAAAGGAAATGTAAGTACTGGTGTGGGAATAGTTGGACTTGCTATGAGAATTGCCATGAATAGCAATTGCTACAAATAGTTGGACTTCCTACGAGAATTCTTGCTTGGAGAATTTTAGCATTGCCTGGTCTGAAGCTGTAGCAAGACCGTGCTGCCTGTTGATGAAACAAAGACCACATTGCAAACTGGAATTTGTGCCACTGTGTATAACATTGAATTATTTTTCAAGAAAATTGTGATGCTGGGGGGTTTGTATGTAGTTCTAAAAAATAAAACAGTACTGATTCGTAACTTGAAACCCACATGGTGGTTAAAGATAATAGCTGTGTACTACATGGGTAATTCTGTCCTACTCTTGGATTATACAGCACTCATTTAGTAATTAAGCCATGACTAGTTGAGAAGTTTCATTGGGAAGGGGAAATGTGTTTGCATGCACTATCTGACTTGAAGGTAATTGATCATGGCAGAGTTGTTCAGGCTGTGCATTTAAAGTACTAGGTTCCAGTTCCGGCACTGTGATGGGTGGGGGGCAGTGGGGATGAACGACGTAGGAGCAAAACAAGACTGATACCTTCTGACAGAGACCTGGCCCACTGCAAATCTGAAATGTGATTTGTTAAGCCAAAATAGTGTTATTTAATGGTCGAAGGAAGAGGTCATCACCTAAGCTGAAAAGCAACAAATTAGTAGGTTGCAGAGGAAGAAGAAAAAACTGGCAGGAAATCGTATGTAGTGAGGCAAGTTTCTTTCTCTTTCCTTCTCCCTTTACTGCATTAATTTGCTACTTCCTGCTGGGAAGACCTAACCTTGTGCAGAACCTGGAGCAGTTTGGTAGCCTGAATTTATAGGAATGAAGAGTTGTCAGCATCTTCCAATAAAAATGGGAATCCTGAACATGCAGGCATGGGGTTTAAAAGAAAAATATAGCAAGGGGTATTAGTGGACAGCTTAGATCTGTGCCAGGAGGAGTGCTTACAAATGGGAATAAAAAGCACAACTAGCTCAGGGAAGCTGATTATGTTTTTACAAAATGACAGTATGGTTAAAAGAGTTTGAAAAATATTCCCTTTGAATCTTACAGATTCCTGTTTTTTGTCCAAGCCTTAATGTTGTATATTTCATACCTTTTACATATAGACTTTTTAGAAACCTCCTTTCCCATGAGTTCATAAATACACCCTGTGATTTAGGTCACCTTCAGTCAGATGTTGTCTATTGTGGTGGCAGTGTAACAAAAGCAAGTTTTCTTGTTGGAACTGCAGATTTTTTTATTCAGCTTCAAATGGGAGATTTTACTCATCTCTCGCACAGAATTTACTTGTGCTTGTTGTTTAGTATGTAGGATGGAGATGCTGAGACATCAGTATTCCTAATATTGAACTGCTTCACCTATTTATGTTAGTATTAATTGGCAGTAATGGCTCATAAGAGAGATTAATCTCCAAGGAAACGTTTCCAAAATGAAACTGTGTTGACTTGTATTCGTGCTGGCTCTATTTGCAGGTGCCAAACCAGCTGCTTCTGTTGACCCTTGGGCAGCACCAGCAGGATCCACAGCTCAGTCTCTGTCCAAAAATGTTGACCCTTGGGCTCCTGCTCAGCCATCTTCTACTGCAGCAAAATCTTCTGTGGATCCTTGGGGACCAGCACCTGCAAACAAACCTCTGTCTACTTCTGGTGAGAAATGGTCTAATCCCATATCCATATTATTTGAGTAATGAAGGTGAAATCCGAATGATTTTCTTGCATTGCTTGGTTAAAAGAAGCTGTGTGCTGAACAATTTGCAGAACTGGTCGGTAAAATAAATGGGAGTTGTAATGGCTAGCAGCAAAAAGAACTTCAAATGTAATTATTCTGACTTAGAGCTCTGAATTCGTGTTGCTTCTTCAGGCTCTGTCCCTTCTACATTCTTTCATTGGTATGTGTGGATGCATGCTGAGCACTTACGACTGCTGCTGCTGTTGGGTTTTTAAATGGGTTTTATCTTTAATTAGACAAGGACTTAATTTCTGGAAATGAATGATACTATAATTTTACCTTTCATCATGATAAATAGCTATGCAGATGGATGTCTCTGCACACATAGATTGACAAGTTGAGCAGCTTCACGCTCTGAGGAGACTTTTAGAGGTGCAAATGAAGGTTTGTTAATTCAGATTGAGGGTGTGAAAGCTATCCCTAAGCCCTTGTGTAGCAAGATGCAGAAGGTGCTGATGTAATTGTCTATTCATGCTCTGTAACTAATGCAACCTTGATGAATCTTAATACCTGGTATTTTCATGTTGGCACCGTGGCTAAATGCATTCTAAATGCATTTTCTGCTAGTCATTCATTTCAGTGCATAATAAACAAAGGAATCTGAGTACTGCAAAAGGTTCTCTCATCAGCTTTTCACTGGGCAAAGGGCAATAACTAGATCATTATGAGAATGATTTTTGAACTATGGTGGGTCTTTGTTCTTGATAAGAAGTATTGTTGTGATACACAGTCTTCACTCATTCTCTTGGGGTTTTGTCTTTTTGCCCTTTTTATGGAGCTAAGTGTGTACTTTCATTTGCTTGAAATGTGGTGGAGGTTAAAACTAAATTAGAAAAACATTTCAACTAATTAAAAAAAAAAAAACAGCAAACTTTAAAGCTGTTCAAGATCGTGATTACTGTTCATTTAGGTGTGGTTTTTCTTCCTCCATTTTGAGGTAAGAGTGTGTCCACATTTTGAAAATGTTATGTTTTCATTTGTTGCAAGCTAGGGGCAAGTTCTGGTGCTTTAGCTAACAGGGCCTTACTGTCTCTACATGGCATAGATAACCTTTTCTGTTGCATTACTCCTCCTTTTAACTTCGGAAGTGTAAGTCAAATCATCGCTTAAGTTGTAGCAGTGCTAGATTTGTCCTTGGAACCATATTCAGGAGTGTGTTTTACTTCAGGGCTGATTAACACACTTTATAGTTTAGGCTGTAAATTCGTTACTGTTCTCTTCCTCTGCAGCAATATATGCCTGCCTATATGTCTCTCTAGTGCAGACACTTAGTAAAAACCCAGCATGCTAAGGTGTGCCTTGCATTGTGATTTAAAAGCACATTGCTCTGAATTAGTTGGCTAATACTGTAAGAAAGGACAGTTCTCTGACATTATCCTTCTCTCTGGTGCTGGGTAAGGGTAGGAGCACTCAAGCTGATCTGAACTGCTGCCCTGGATCCTGACAGAGTGGCTTCTTGGTAACATGAATGGGTTAGCAATTCCTTTCAGTAGGATCAGGTGTGTGATGCAACTGAAGATCTGTTAATGACAGGGCTGTCTTGTTGTTTTGAACAGGAAGTACATCTTTTGACCTCTTCAGTAATTTGAATGGTACAGTTAAAGATGATTTTTCTGAATTTGACACACTTCGAACTTCCAAAAAGCCAGGTATGAATCAAATTCTTAGCATGTGGACAGTTTGGGTGATAGTCTCAGCAACAAATGTCTCTACTCTTAAATTTTATTTAAAAAAAAAAAAAAAAAAATTACTTTCACGAACGAAGAGACTAAAGCTGGTGATAATGCAGCAGTAAAAGCTTGTTGTTAACATTTTGGCCTGTGCATGAACTTACAGGGAATAGGCGTTTTGCATTGTAGGCCATAGAATTTCACTCTGTAACCTTTTGCTGCATTGACCCAGAAATTTGTTTGACTTCTAAATTTACAGTATCCAACATGATTGGAGCATTATTCATGCTCAGAGTGTCACACAGAACAATGTTGACTGAATTTGTCAAATGTGTAAATTCTAGTGTGTAACAGTAGCAGGAAGATGAGAAAATACACTTCTGTGAATGCTTTAATTTATCTTTTATTTGGTCATTAGGCACTACAATAAAAATTGCCAGACCTTAACATGTAAGTGCTATGTACTTTCAGGATGGTTCTGCCTGAAAGAATGGTGACTAATTCAAAGCTGGGCTAGGCGTCTTTAACACAAAAGAGAGAACTGGGTGGAATCTAGCTAGGAAGGATGCAGCAGTGGTGTAGTGCAAGGACAGAAGCCAAGGTTTTTAAATATCTTTTCCTTGAAGGCTCTTAGTCCCATCTGTTGCAGCATAGCTGTGAGAATATTTGTCAGGGCAAATCAGGTAGCGCCTTCAGTAGAGCACTGCAACTCTAACTGTAGCTTCTTCGTACTCTTCTAAAGAACATTTATCTGCTTGCATGCTATAAGGGTGTAATGTGTACTGAAACATATAAATCTGACTAATAAAAACAAGAGGTTTTAAAACGTTTCTCTTGTCAGAGACTTCAGGGTTTTCTTTGCTTGATTATGTAGATTAATGAGTTAAATTTTGTTTTTCTCTTTGTGTTGTTTCAGCTGAATCAGGTTCCACTTTGCCATCTCAGCATAGCGGTACCACAAGTCCTGATCTCTTTGATTCTCAGCACTCAAGCATGACATCAAGCAAACAAAGTGCAGCTCGGAAAACCCCAGAGTCTTTTTTGGGCCCCAATGCTGCTTTGGTGAACCTGGATTCACTGGTGTCTAAGCCACCGCAACCTGTTACTTCACTGAATCCATTCTTGGCACCAGGTCTGTTCCTGCACGTTCCTTCAATTTTCTATTGTAGCTTTCCCTTCCTATAGGAAAACTGCATAACTCAGTCCTATTTGTTTTAACGTAAGCTAGTTTGGGCTTGTTTTTCTTGATTACTTCAGCCAACAGATCATGACTGTGAGCAGGAGGGCGAGGCATCATGGTTTCAAGGCATACTGCGGGACCCTGAAAGCACAGAGTTTCTACTCTTGCCTCTGCAGCTGATCTGCTGGCTGAGCTTTGTTCAAGCAGTTTCTCTTCCACTTTTGCCCTTGCTCTCTCAAAATTATCTGTGTTACAAGACTTTGGGTTATTAAAAATGACTGAGCTAAAGCTGACTGATTGCAAAACAGGTAAGATGTGAACTTGGGCCACCAGAGAATCCTTTGGGGAAGGCAATAGGTAGTAGGTTCTTGTGGAAGCAGGTAGGAATTGCCCTTTTGCTTGTGCTGCAGCAGGCGCAGTAGCATGTCTGACTGCAGCCTGAGGTTCCAGATAGCAGACTCTGCAGTATAATTTCGTGGGTTGCTGGTTAGGCTGCCTTTAGGCTAGCTTGATAAACCAGTTTTGATCAAAACACACTCTCAGTGTATTTTTTTTTGGGGGGGGAAAGTAGGTTGTTGCAGTTCTTCTGTAAGTTGGCCCCTGTTAGAAGTGAGCCTTTACTTAGGGCAGCTGTAGATAGTGACACTAAGCACATGGAAGATGTATGTATTTTTTAAAAGTTGTTTGTATGCACTGACATGTCTATGTAATACTAGCATGGGGAAATACTTTAAAATGCTATTTCAGTATTTATTTTCTTCACTCTTCCAATGAAAAAAAAATGACAGTTTATTAAACTCCTTGGGTAGGAAAAAAACAGTAATTCTGAACAGCTTTGGCAGTGTTTAGCAAGAGGAAGTCTGTGTATCTGCCATTACCGGTTACTACAAGAAGTTTATAAGGGGTCACTGGGCCATCCAAATAACACTATACATATATGGTAAAAGGAATTTGTAGTGTTGGCAGCAGTCCAAAGAACCTCAAACGCTGGGAAAGTTATTCTCTGCTTTTTCTAGCACCGCTGTAATTCGGAAACAACTTGTTTACTTTATGAATTCTTGTCAAAACTCAGTGCCAGAAACATGTACAGCTTCTAAATGGAGTTGACTGGATGAGATCTTGAGGCAAATGCACAAATCTGCAGTAGTCAGATTGCAGTAAAGGAGTACAGAGAGCCTGCGGTTCTCTTCTGTAATGCAAATTTTAAGTAGCATTTTAAAAAATATAAGTTGGTGATCTGGATGTCATGGTTAGGCATGTTCCAGGTAACCACATTTAGAACCTGTCTCTCCAGTGACCACTATCAGAAGTGGAAATTGTTGGTCAGCAAAGGGATGTTTTGTGGCATTGGACAGGCTGGACCGATGGGCCGAGGCCAAATTGTATGAGGTTCAACAGGGCTCAGTGCCGGGTCCTTCACTTGGGTCACACCAAGCCCAGGCAGCGCTACAGGCTGGGGGCAGAGGGGCTGGGAAGCTGCCTGGTGGGAAAGGGCCTGGTGATGTTGGTCAACAGCTGGCTGAACATGAGCCAGCAGTGTGCTCAGGTGGCCAAGAAGGCCAGCAGCATCCTGGCTTGTGTCAGAAATAGTGTGGCCAGCAGGACCAGCGCAGTGACCGTCCCCCTGTACTGGGCACTGGTGAGGCCGCACCTTGAATCCTGGGTTCAGCTGTGGCCCCTCACTGCAAGAAAGACCTTGAGGGGCTGGAGCGTGTCCAGAGAAGGGCAGTGGAGCTGAGGAATGGGCTGGAGCATAAGTCTTAGGAGGAGCAGCTGAGGGAACCGGGGCTGGTTTAGCCTGGAGAAAAGGAGGCTCAGGGCAGACCTGATCACTCTCTACAACTGCCTGACAGAAGGCTGTAGTGAGGTGGGGGTCTGTCTCTTCTCCCAAGTAACGAGTGATAGGACAAGAGGAAATGGCCTCAAGTTGCGCTGGGGGGGTTAGGTTGGATACCAGGAAAAAATGTCTTCACAGAAACGGTTGTCAAGCACTGGAACAGGCTGCCCAGGGAGATGGTGGAGTCGTCGTCCCTGGAGGTATTAAAAACATGTGTAGATGTAGTGCTTAGGGATATGGTTCAGTGGTGGGCTTGGCAGTGCTGGGTTAGTGGTTGGACTCTGATCTTAAAGGTCTTTTCCAACCTAAATGATTCTATGATTCTATGATTGATAGGTTCAAGGAAACAGACTGTACTTGTGTACCAGTGCAGCCCCAGTTTGCTGAATAGCATCCACGCAGGTTTCTCTGCAGGGTGTTTTGGGGTTGGGAGCACGTGGGGATGCACAGAAGGTGCGTTCTTTGCCAGAAAAGACGATCTCCAAAACCTCGTGTTTATGGAGGTGCGATCTCTTTCCCTCTTCCCCCTTCTTGTCTCAAAACTAGGCGCCGCTACAGCACCAACTCCAATCAACCCCTTCCAAGTGAATCAGCCTCAGCCACTCACTCTAAATCAGATGAGAGCGAGTCCTGTGATGGGAACCAGCCCTTCTTTCAGTGCTGTGCCACCGATAAGCATGGAGCCAATACCTCTGTCTTCCATGGCCCCAGTGCCTGTGGGAATGGCACCGATACCAGCTATGGGCACTGTGGCCTCTATAACAAGGATGGGCCAGGGGCTGAACGTGAGCATTACAGGATCAATGACCCAACCTCTTCACAGTACAGGAATCCCGCCGTCAGCATCCCAGTCTACAAATACAACTAACCCTTTTCTCCTATAAAGACCCAATTAAAGAAACTTTCTTTTCATAGTGTTTCCAGGCTGAAGTCTTTACAGCAAAATGAACGTGGCCTGTGTGGACTGAACGGTGTGTAAGAGACTTGGAAGTAGATTTGCAGTTTACAGTTATGATCTTTGAAGAGTTGTCTCTACTTACCAGTTAATCTAAATCTAGTCTTTGCTACAGATGGTACCTTACTTTGGCTTGTTGAGCATTATGTGAAATGTTCAGACTTTTCACCAAAGTTAGATTCTGCCCATTTTGTTACTTTGTTAATCATTTCAATACACTTTCTAGGGAGAACCTGCCATTTTAAACTCCGTGGGCTATTTTGTAGATGTCAGATGATGTGCTGGATCCTGAAGTTACTATTTACCTGCATCTGTCACTTCCTATGCCCATATGATAGACCTGAGATTCAGAGTGCTAGTGAATGTTTTGCACATAACTATACACAGTTCTAGACTGTTGGTTCACCCATAGTCCTTACTCTAGAAGAGAACGATTCGGAGGGCCCAGGTGGCTGGTTTTTATGCATTAAACATTGCAACGCAAAATCGCACTGCTTTCGTGTAAGAGGTTTGACCGAGAAAGCAAACTTGTCTCAAAAGGAAAAAAAAACAACAAAAAAAAAAACAAACGAAAAAAAACCCAGACAAAAAAACCCAAGAACATTCTCAAGTTGTCAAGTATAACGTGTGCTGTTGTATGCAGTGTTGAATTTGTACACTACTCTTTAAGGACTCCTGAGGAACTCTCTGTGAGTGGCATGCTGCACTCGTGCTGAGTGAGTGTCCTGCTCTGTGCTTGTCCAGTACCAGCTTCGTTTGGAAGTTATCATATGTATTTTGTTTTTATTTGACTTACAATGTGAGTTGAAAGAAAAAGGAAATACAGTGGGACAACTCTGAATTCAATTTCACCGGGGCAAGCTTTAAAACTAATTCAGGCTTAACCTTGCTATATGCAGTTACTCTTGTATACTTTTGCACATATTTTGTTTAGTACAGTTTCATATTTGAGTTTGCAGAGTTACCTAATAGTCCTTTTTTTGCTAATTTTTATAATGTGGTTCTTATTTAACTGTCTGGTTTTGATAGATTTATCAAGTCTGGCTGAAAAATTAAGATATTGGCAAATGTCATTTTTATGGTTTTAATGCCCTCTTATTTATGGTTTTAGCTCTTTGTTTCTGTAAAGAGAGTTTAAAAGGGAAGATTAACACTAAAATATTTACTTTTAAATGAAGTATTCATAATGCAAATCAAAACAAATTCTCGTGACTAATTATTTTTAGATGAATTGAATTTGAGCATAACATGATTTAAGACTGCATTAAAAAGAAAAAACACTAAAGTCGCCTTTCCCTTGATTTGTTCCCGTTTTCCGATTACCAAAATGGACAGATGTTTAGCCTTTATGACTGTCGGAAGAGAGGCTGTTTTTTCTTGTAATACTTGAGATGTTAAAAATTCTAATGCACAAACACGACTCATTAATTTTATCGACTAATTTTTCTTAATGAAAGGTGCACTCCATGTTGATAACCGGTTCCATTTACAACTATTAATTGTAAGCTGAACTATACATTTTAACTTGCATGTCTGGACTCATCGGCACTAAACCACGCTCAGGTTTCAGCCAGTGTTTCTGGTGGAAACCTGGCCTTCTCAAAGATGGCAATGTTTCTGAGCTCTGCTTTCACAAGCAACACAAACACCCGCAGAGCATGTGGAAAGGGATGTTCCCGTGCTTGCTCCTGCCTTGAGGGCATCTCTGTGAATGAACTAATGCATCTTGGTGGCCTTTCCCTAATTACAAGGAGGGGAAAACAAAACAAAACAAAGAAGCTGAAAGAAATTGTCAGAGTTGTGTGTTCTGGTGTAGTGATGCTGTGTGGGACTGTGCCAGTCTAGGGTGGTGTGCCACAGGAAAGAGGGGCTGGCTGACGTGGAAGGGACTGGGTTATATCTTTTGGTGGGTAGGGGAGGCTGAAAGACTATCAAATCTAGGGTACAATCACAGATTTTAGCTGTGTAGGTCAGTGTAGCTCTGTTAGTGTACGGAATGCTAAATGTGTGGATGTTTCTATGCAGATTGTTCTATCCTCTTGAATACTAATGAATTTGCAAGTAGGATTCAGAATATTCATCTGCTCTTGTTTTTATATAGGAGGAAAGAGAATTACTGTCCACACCCAGTATGTCTTTAAAAAAAACAAAACAAAAAACCATTCATGTTGCCTTTCAGAATAAGGAAAAATACTTTACTTTTTTGTTGTTGTTGAAGTTATTGAAAAGCGTAGACCAGGAAGGGTGTGATTCTTGCAGATGGAGGGGGGGGTGGGGGGGTGGGAAGTGATTTCCACTTGATCTGTGGCAAGATTTATCCATCATTATTTTTCCAATTTAATTTTATCAACAGTGGAATTGAGGTCACTTGATGTTTTTCCCTTGGTCTGTCACCTGAATGCATTTGCAACAGTTAGATGGGGCATTGTCTGTTCAGCCAAAAATGTGTAACCGCATCCTGTCGTTATACACTAGGTAACTTTTTGGAGGCAAGGTGGAGTTTGGTAGTAAGTAATCAAAATGATAAAGTTATCTACGGTTCAGAGTCATGATCTGTCACCATGAATTGATAAAACTGTGCTGTTGGTCTGGTAGGGAGCCCTAGCTTAATGAAACTGCTGAATGGCAAATTGTTGCTTTCACCAAGCCACTTCTGTAAGAGCTGTATTACTTTACTTTATACCTATCTATGTATAGACATATATCGCACAATAAACCATGACAAGGCACTCTGAAGAGCGATCAGCCCAGACCGTGGTGCTGTAAAGCTTTAGGCTAAGGACTGACTGTGCCGAGATTCCCAGCCTGACGTGGGGGTTGTGGCAGGAGCCGAGTTCAAGATGATACGAGCTGGTTTGGTGAATCTGCTTGGTTCCCGGGCTGGAGATGTGCCCATGTCTCGAGTCTCGTGCAGGTGTGGGGTGCTGTAGCAGTGACGCTGAATGGTGGTTGCTGTCCTAGCCAGGTGAACCTTCAGTTGTGTCCAGAATGGTAAATCTCTTTTTCGCGATGATTTAACTGCTTTCCAGAATAACTCTTCCTCCCTCCTCGCCCTCCCACTTCTTTTTGCATGGAGGACATGTGCGTATCCGATCACATCTGCTCTGGCATATTTCTCCAAATGCATTTCCCTCTCCCCCTTCTTCGCTCACTTGCAAATACTAAAAGTGCTTTTGATTTTTAAAATGTTAGTATCCCAAAATAGCCTTACTGGTCAAATTGACCAAAGATAAAGTGTTAAATATTTTGTAAAAAAAAAATAAAAAAAAATTCTTGGCATAATTTTAAACCCAAAATAAGCTCATTTATTTATTCAGTTTTATACTATATAGAAACTAAACTACATTGAGGGGACAGGGAAGGAAAACCATGGTGGGTTGTGGTGTTTACAGTCTTTTTGAAGTCCCGTAGCTAAGACAACTATTGTTAACCATCTTCCCTTTTGCTGTTATGGTTTCTAATGTGTACTGTATGTATTAATATTGCACAAATTGTGGAGAAATATATGGTTTATTTTTCACAGCAGAATCTCACAAGACTTGCTTCCTTTACAAGTGTTACAATTTAAATATTTACCAAACTGTTTTCATAATACTGGGAGCCGGCTGCTTTTTATGAATTTGTGCTGACTATTGACATTATTTACTGTATAAATAATTTATCATTTGTACTATTGTATCATAATGTCTGTATCTTTGTGTCATTTTTCCCAAGCGAAGTCACAGATGTGATATTTAATAATGCCATCAGAACAGTGGAAAGACAAGGGGTTTGTAGGTGACTGGTCAGAATTAAAATTGTATTGCTTATATTCCAGCCGTGTTGCTTTTTCAAGAGTCTGCGTAGTGTTTATAATCCCATTCCAAAAAACTGTTGCTGCCATGCTTGGTTTGGTTTTCAAGAAAGTTGATGGATTGGTCGAGATAATTTAAGGTTTGTGCTAAAAGTCCTAGGTGCTAGGAGAAATCTAACCGTTATTGAGAGTAATGCTTCTTGTACATTGTCAATGTGGTTTCTTCGATGCATTCATCACTTTCCTGGGGCAGGCCTGTTCTTACCATGAGAAAGGAGGGTTTCTTATAGATCACTTAAATCGGAATCAGTTGAGACCTTACTAACTCAATAAAAATGAAGACTTGTGTTGCAGGTGACTGAATTGCTTCTTTAAACCACATAACCCTTTAAAGAGCACTTTTGGAGGGATAATCAAGTACTGTCTCGGTGGAGGCTTCTGTATTTATGTCAAGACAGAAGTCTGGGGAAGGCGTGACTTGGAAAGCTGGCACTCATGGAATAAGGGTTGGGGAACTGTGACAAAACTGGCCTGGGGAGTCCTCGCTTCCCATGTTTGCAGTAGTTCAGTCTTGCCCTTCCCGCAGGCTTGGCTCTGTCCCTTCGGTCAAGTGGACTTGCAGATGGGGTAACAGGGAGCCTGTCTCCAGCAGGGAAGTGATTTCAGCTTCTAATTCTGGACGGTTTAAATTGAAGGGTACTTCATTAGCAGGCTATTTCAAGAGCTACCTCTCCAGAGCCCTTCCAGGTTTTCTGTAGTTTGCTGCCAATCAGGCTGATCACTAATTGAAAAGTTAATTTCTTAATGCTGAAACTGCAGTGGTGCTACAGACCCGACTATCAGAAAGGCAGCCACAGGGAAAAAAGCATCTGTTTTGGTTTCGGGTCTGTGGTATGCAGCTGGCTGGGGGTGTTGTGCAAACCAGTAACACGCCAGTTTCCCTGGAGAATGGGGCTGCCTCTGGTCAGGTCTTTGATTCGTTTTGCTTCTGTGTTTGGGCTAGTAATAAAAAGAGGAAAAACCTTCTTTGCCGGGGTGGCAGCCCAGATACCTGTCACTTTTTGTACCTCATTTTTACAGAAGGATGCTTTCCGCTGCTGTCGGGCGGGGCTCTTCCATGCACGTGTGCTTATTGCTCCTCTGGCTGCTCGCTCTCTCTGTGATCAATACTTCTGCTCTGTTTTGCTCTGGCCTCTTGAAATTGCACATTAAAGAAAGCTGCTGGCTACAGAAAAGATTTAGGAAGGACTCAAAGTGGAAACTTGTGTGATGACTGTAATGCTCCTCAAAAGGAGCTGAATCCTGCAGGCTGTGGCAGGCCGAGGGGTTGCTGGAGGGAGCTGGAGCTGACAGAGCCTGTTGTGAGATCTGGCTGCGGCTGCGCCTTCCTGTGACCTTGGGCAAGCTGCGCTCCCCCGTCCCGGGTTTCCTTTTCCTCTTCTGTGAAGTGGGGTGGTATTTGCCCACTTCTGCGGAGGAAGAGGGCTGTCTGGATAAAGTATTATCTAGAGGCTTGCCCTCATCCGCACCGGTGTTGCCAAAGTGTTTCTGCTGAATACGTACATTGCCGTTACCTCTTGTTTGTGCTGGCCCGAGTGATGTAACTTGGCTCTTCCGCTCCTTTTCATCAAACTGTGAGAAAATGGTTTGAGTCAGCTTGTGCCGTGGCTTTGGCAAGACTTCTGCAACTGCCTGCAATCTACGTTTCGGAGAACCAGTGTGATTTATGGAGCACTTCATGTTTAAAACTTCTGCCTTTTTGAAGTTAGTCATTGTCCACCTTCCAGGTAATCTCCTCCCTGTCCTGTGAGCTGGGACGTGAGTGGACGTGGATTCCATAAAGACAAAAGTTTGTTTGGGAGCTCAGGATTATAAATAGTGAAGAGCCAGTGTTGTACACTGTGGTAACAATCCTGTCTCTTCGTGCTTTGCTGTCAATCGATTGTACCCTGTAATTGTTGAAGACTTGGAGTTTTGATGAGTCGAAGTTCCCTCTGGTGCTTCAGACATCCCTGTCAATTACCCATTAGGGCGGTTAATTGGCAGCAGTCTGGTGATCGATAGTGGATTGGCATCGTACCTGTGTAACACAACCTAGTGATTTGCAGTGGTTGAAATAGTAAATTACGAATGGGGGAGTGTGGTGATACCTTTGCGGGGAGATAGCGCGTCCTCTGGGTTTGCTAGGGGGAGCCCAGATCTGTAGCAAACCTGGATTGAGTAATGAGACCCTCAGATACTTAGTAAATTTTAAGAGATAGGAGGTAATCTGACCTTCCCCCAGTGGCTGTTTAATGGGTGGGACAAGGAGGCCGGTGCAAACTTTATTCACAGGTAAGCTGGTGACCAGCAGAATTGAGAGCTGTGACATGCATTGAAACCCTGGTCAAAGAGGCTTTTGAAGTGCAAAACGTTTTTAAAGCATGTGAACGTGTTCATGGGCAGCGGCCCGCGGCTGTGGGCAGAGCACAGATCCTCCCGTGCTGAGGGACGCGGGCAGCGTGTGCCGCTGGGTGCAGATGAGATGCTGGGGTGGAGGGAGTGGGCATTTGACAATCATCTGTGGCTGTTGAGCACCTACTTAGAGAAGCAGCCTGGGCGTGCTGCTTGATCTGTTCTCAACACGTTGAGCAAATGTGTTCCCATTCACAGGTGAAGGAAAATCAATGACATTTCAAATAGACGGAATAAAGCCGTAGTAAAGGTAGAGTTCGTCTTCCCAGCTCCCTGCCTGCTGCTGTCTGAAACCTCACTGGGACTTTGCTGTTTGATTGCTTAAATATGCTCTGGGAGATCCTCACAAGCAGGGACGGTATCGTGGTTTTAAGCCCTGTTTAAACACCTCACGCTGGAGCTGCTGTAGATCAGATCCAGCCCAGGGTCCTGCTGCTGCTGGCATAGAGACCTTCCTACAGCCAAGGCGTTGCCGCCAGCAGTCACCGGTACAGCTGCCTGACAAGCTCTTTGTGAGACCACAGGCTCTCCTGGCCTCTGGACGGGCTGTGGGAGCAGCGCGGCGCGGCTGAGTTGGGCAGGGGCTGGAGAACTCCGTGCGTGGATGGAGGCGAGAGCTGAACAGCCTCTGCGAGATGCCGACTCAGCGTGGATTTGCCCCACCGGCTGTGCCATTGCTGACCCACGTGGGGTTCTCCGCAGCGCTGTGGCTGAACCACCTCTCGTAATTTCTAAGATGGAAAATCGTTAAGACACTTTGCTTGTGCCCCACTGGGGTGGGAACATGGAACCTGTGAAAATCAGGCAGTGGGCTCCGTGTTCCTCTTGAAGGGCTTTTTGGCCAAGGAATGAAAATTCAGTGGTTTAACCAGCTTAAAGGGAGCCAGTTCTGCCTTGGTGTAACAGCACATATGGCCTAGGAGACCGTGGGCTGGCTGGGGTTGTGCTGGGTGATGGCGGTGGGGGTTTCTTTGCTTTTTTTAATGCCTTCGTTAGCAAGTCTGGCACTAAATGTGGTGATACTGAGGTGAATTTGGGTACTTAAATATCTTGGCCTGAATAGAGGTATAAAAATAGAAACCTGCAGCGGTTACATGCTTCTGCTGATCTTCCCTCTGAAGGACAAGAGACTGAATCCCTTGCACCCTGCCGTGAAAGCAGGTTCTGTTGCACCCTTGCTTCTCTGCAGCCTCCCTGCTGGGGGCTCAGGCCTGGTTTTGGTGGCCGAAGGACCGGTTTCTAACAGGATTTGTGCCCTAAAGATGACCACATGCTGGCAATTTGTTGTCTCGAGCCCAGCCCTTGTAACCTGCTGTCCTTGTGCAGGGCAGGCTCTGGTGCGCTGCGGAGGGTGCTGGGTGCTCTCTGGTGCGCTGTGGAGGGTGCTGGGCGCTCTCTGGTGCGCTGCGGAGGGTGCTGGGTGCTCTCTGCAGGCTGGTGGGAGCTGTGGGTTGGTTTTTTTTCTTGGGTTTGTTTTTTTTTTTTTTTCCTTCCTGCACTCCAGATGCGGATGCTGTTTCTGGGTTTGCAAACACCCATGAATGCCTCGGCTCCCCAGCTTTGAGCTCACCTACGTTTGCCTCCCAGAGGACTCCCCACCTGATGGAAAAATCCTCGTGGATCCCCTCTGCAGCGTGCGCCCCACGGATGAATGGTGAGGGGAGGAATGGGACTGAACATCTGCTGCGGGGTGTGCAGCCTCTGCTCGGCTCCTTGCTGTGTTCCTGCTCCGGGGTTTGCGTGGCCTGGGAGACGCTGGGAATTGCTGGTGGCTGCTCCAGACCGGCACAGGTTTGTGCGCCTGGACCTTGGGTCCCAGCTGGGCTGGGTGGTGGGTGCGGGAGGGGGGATTCGTCGTGTTCTCGTGGGGGCTCACTTCCTGGAGCACGTTCGAGGGGCACCCTGGAGATGTCCTGCGTGGGTTGTGCCGCAGCCACCCGCTCGCCCAGCTGCTGCTCCTGCCGTCTGCCGGCACTGCCAGGCAAAAGGGAAGAGCCCCAGAGGTAGGTGGCTCCTGCTGGTGCTGGCGGGGCCCCAGGCACCCCTGACACTGGGGAGCTGGCGGTGCCTGGCCAGTCGCAGACACGGGCTCCGCACTGCAGCCGTGGGTGCCAGCCCAGCTCTGTCACCGCCGATGCTGTTCGTTCTGTGTAACCCCCATCTCCCACCCCAGCTGTCCCGTCCTGCTACCTCACGGACCCATGTCCGGGACTGCGGCTCCAGGGCGTTCAGCCCCTTGTATCTCCCGGCATCAGGTCCTGGCATGATGCTCCGGTGACCTTGGCACAGACGAGTCATCCTGGGGCTGGTTTGCCATGGGCTGAAATGCTGCCGGTGGCGAGACTTGGTAGTGTTGGAGCCGAAGCTCCACTTTTCTTCAAATCTGGCTGTTCTGTGATTGTGTGTTTAATTTTGTTTTTTTTTTTTTTCTTTCTTTTTTTCTCTCTTTTGTTTTCCTTGAGTATTTCACAGGAGACGCCTGCTCCTAAACCCGACACTGCTGCTGGGGAAGCAGTTGCTGTCAGCTTTAATCCATTTGCAAGACTCACTTTCAGATGGAGACAAGTTCTGGCTGCTGCAATACTGCTGTTTTACAACAGTAAAAAAAAGTTTTACAGCCTGGCTGGCCCCAAGGCAGTTTCTGGCGTCCTCACTGATGCTGGTTTCTGGCTCGGTCCTGCTCCCTGTGAGGCAGCTCGGTGGCTTGTGGCACTGGGAGGTGCTTGGCCCATGCTCTCGGGACAAGGGGCGATGGCAGGGAAGCTGGTACCATTGCACTGAGCAATTTCCATGTGGGAACAGGAAAAACTTGGGTGTCCTTCAAGCAACCTTGTTAGCTAACTGTTACTAGTAACCTCCAACATCTTCCTAAAGGTTGAGAACTGCCACGAGAGGGCAGGAGCTGATACTGCTATTTCTAGTTTTGGTAGAAAGGGCTGCAAATACCGGTTCCTAAAGACTATCCAAATGATTTTTCCTTTTTCTGGAGGGTTTGATTCACAAGCTGCTGTTCAGTCCCTGTCCTTGGCTGTCTCCCTCCCAGGGCGGCTTCCACAGTGATGGCAGGAAAACTGTGCTGTGAAGTGAGCACGGTCCTGCTGGGCAGCTCGCTCCAAAGCTCCTCCAGACCCCAAGAGCCAAGGAGGGCTTCTGCAACATCCCCAACTATCTCACATTTGCCTCTAGCAGGTCTCTTGTTTTGATGGCCTTGAACCTTCATCCTGTGTCAGGACATATGTTCTGAATAAAGATTTTATTTTTTTTCCCTGCCTATCTTGAATTGGGAAGTTAATGGCCAATTTCACTGTCTGGGAGAAACTTAAGCGTAACAAAACAGGAGCTACAGCGCCAGCTGACAGCCTCATGCTGCCATCTGTGCTACAAGGGCTTGGGAACTTCAGTCCGGTTTTGAATAAAAGGGAGAATGATTAACTAGTAAATGAGCAGGGTGGTTACAGCTGCCTGGAGAGTGGGCGAAAGGAAATTACTTTGAGCCTCCACTGTAACAAGGCTGTGTTTTTCTGGGTTTTGGCTGTTCTTACAGCCTGGGGTTCTTTTAACCTTTAACACTAACTGCCACCAACATTTACGGGTCATAAATCCCTTCCTTATTAATGTCACCTGCTCTCAGCAGCACAGTGTCATGTCTATTCTTACTCCTCTGCCATGAGTAGAGATTCTCTGCAGGGTGAAACAGCTGCAAACGCTCTGCCATGCCTGAGTACCAAAGACTTACACCAGAGACAGCTTTCCAGAAAATTATAAAGGCAGCAGCAAGCCTGTCTGTGGGAGAAGAGCATGTTTATGAGAGATATCAACAGTTGCCTCTCGGAACAAAGGAATGGCATTGAACTCGGGAAACACACGCTGAAAACATCACCCTCACACGTAGCCTTGTGTAAGGAGCAAACTGTATCAGACTGAAAAGCTCCTGCAGTGAAACACTCACAAGCTAAACACATTAAGGCCTTGAAGAAGGTATGTGAGGTTCTTAACAAACATGCTCGAGCCACTGAGGACTCAAAAAAACCCCAAAACAAACCCACCAAAAAACCCAACCAAACCAGAGTAAATGGGCAAAAAGCCCTCATAATGCAGGTAGCAGTGTGGGATCTATAGACTTACTGTTTTTAATTTTTTAAAAAAAACCCTTTGCTTTTCAGTTTTCTTTTAAACTTCCTTCTGAGGGTCCCTGCAGCTCGGCTGTGAATGGTGAAGCTGAGCAAACACACATGTTGGTTTTGCTCAGTCTCAGGGTGGTAAGCATCCAACTGCTCGTTTGAAATGGGTGCAATTCAGGAGATCAGTCGCAGCACCACACTGCAAAGTCACACGTGAATAAATTCACTGCACCCCTGTGGGCACGAAGTTCGGGCTTTATCTGGGTTTAACAGGTTTCTCATGACTAGAAACTCTGCTGTGCAGTTGGGCTGTAATTGGAATGGGGGCAGGTAACTCTGCTCAAGGGAAAAAAGATATTTAAACGGTAGCAGGTTTAATGTTTGCCTTTCAAGTATTTCAAACACAGATATTTATCCTGCTACTGTAGCTAACAGCTTCCCAAATGCTTTTGAAAAGGGAAACAAAATTCCTTGCGTCTCCTCTGAGCCAACAGGAAATACTTACTAATTTGGATTCCAACATGACTCAGTTCAGAGATTACAACACTTGCCAAAACAACCGGTGGAGGAGCTTACTGGAAGCATATAATCAACAAAAACAAGATAGGGAAAAAAAAAGATGAAAAGTCATCTGTAACCATGTTTGGAAAAGTATTTATAAATAGTATAAAAGTTGCTAATGCTCACAGCAAAATTACAGTGATCACATTATCTTTTCTGAAATTATATTTATTCAATCATACTGCTCAGCGTGACATAATAACTGCCTCTAACCGGATGCTCTACTTGATAGGTGTCCTGGAGGCTCTGCAGTTCAACTGTGTGTTACTACTTGTATCTCTACAGTTTCAAGGTCTTGGTATCACGTTAAGTCATTCTTACAGTCATCTCTTGGTGTTTGCAGTCAAACACAAGAGATTACATGCCCAAATTTAAATATGAAAATGACTAAGCAATTAGTCATTTCATTGTAGCATACACTTCTCTCTCTTTTGTACCTGTAAGAATAGCAGATCTTGGATGATTTAGGACTTGGAAGCATCCGTTCTGGCACAAACAAATAAAAACCCTAGCAGCAGAAAGACAAACAGATACATTTAGACAACTGGGTTTGTTCAGCCTACAAGACATTAGCTCAGAGGGGCACTCACTGAGAGGCCACAGTAAGACATCAGAGAAGCTCTTCAGATAGTGGCCAGCTCTGCCTGCCTCACGCTGCAGATATCCAAAAGCACACACCGGCTTTGGGGCTCCTATCACACACCGGTAACAACCAGCATTGTTTTGGTCCTTATCTGAGATTATGCAACCGGAAAGAAAACCTGAGTCTAGCAGACTAGAACATCACTATGTTGCTGTTTTACTGCCTTTCTTTTGATAAGAAAACCAGTGAAGGAAAGCCATAGTGCGTCATCCATGTGAGGTACTGGCTGGAGGGACCCACTGAAGGGAGACGGTCCTTTCTGCTCCTCCCCATGCTCCTGCACAGCACAGTGCCTCTGGTACCCGATTTGGAGCTCAGTGCTGCTTGGGACTGCACACATAGCTGGCTTACTAAGACTCTACTTTCTTTGCAAAGCCTTCTCTCTAAAGCATATTTTTTAATTAATATCTGCACTTAAAAGGCAATTTGTTCTAGCAGAAGTTAAAACCATGCAGCAAGGATATGTTTAACACCACAGTCTAACTCCTCTAAAATAAACTGCTGTTCTCTTCCCCCCTGGCCCTTCCTGAAGCTTGATGCAGAAATAAAATCTGGAAATGGAAGAGTTGTCATCTTGTTCTAAATGCAAAAACCCAAGTTGCTTCACTGAAAAATGTGGAAAGGTTTGTTTCTACAGTGCATGAGCTATTTTAATTAGTTGCACAAACTCTAAAGGACTACGTGGGATTATAAAGAAAACTGCTGTTGCTTTTGCGGAGGGAAGCACATGGCACAGAGAAACACGTGTACATTTTACTGGAACATTTCCATATTCCCTTCCTTTTAGGAAGGTGCAATAATGTCACTTTCCCATTTCTATCACAAAAAACATCAGTAAAAAGAACTGAGTTTGCAATGATGTTTTAAACACAGGAAAACTGCTACAACTATAAACTTACCTGTTCTTAAGTATATAAAGAGTGTACAAAAGGCTGTTACAAAAAATATTTTTTTACAGGTCTTATTTTGAGATATTCTGATAGTACTCAAAAAATGCTAAGTATTATCCAATGACATTAATTTACACAATACTTCAACCTGTATGCTTACTGAAAGGATTATACTTGGGTAATTATTCCAAAGCCTCAGGGGCTTGTGTTTCTTTTGGAATAATGGTCCCAGTCAAAATTTTCTCAGTTTAGTCAGATACTCATTTCCCTTTGCCACAAAAAGCCCCAATGTGCTTAACTTCTGTGTGAGCCTTTGAATATCTCACGCCCAAGTTCAATACCTATGAATCCCTTCTGTAACAGGCACCAGAGCAGAGTTCTGCACGTCGCTCGGGCTCACATCGTAGCCCAACTTCTTCATGTCTTTGGTCACTACGTTGAAGGAAATGGTCACAAAGCCTTGAGATCGCACCCTCGTTACTAGAAGAAGGAAGATGTGAATAAAACTGGTTAAGAGAGGTTTTTGAATAGTTGTTGAACTCCTCACATATCCAGGCAGGATTTTTCTCAGCAGGAACAACTTGTCCTTTTCATCAACAGAAGATGGGTGGCCAAGCTGTGGCCTGCTGTCACGCAAGGGTTGCAGTCAGGAGCTCCCAAGGACTTACCTTCTCTTCCTTCTCCCTGTGCTACTACTTTGGGGTCAGTAAATTCTGGACGTCTCCCTGTGAACCAGCTTGGAGAAGAAAATAGAAAATAATTAATTGGATACATTCGCTAGTGTTTGGATTTGATACAGTTCATGATATGCATATTAAAAAAGCAAAGGGAGGGTTTAATGAAACTCCCAGCTTTTGTTTGCAGTAGAGGGTTTTGAAGACTGACTCACTTTATTGCTGATCTACTTTGATCAAAGATAAGTTTGTCTCTCTAAGGAGAAAAAAAAGAAACCAATTTCACACATACTACGTTAAATTCAAGTTATTTCTGGGCTAGACAGGATCTTTTTTTATGGCAAAGAAGTTTGAAACTGATTCAGCTCCTGATTACCCAGAGTAACAGAGAGGTCTGGGTACTCACGTAATACAAAAGTATACAAATCAGAGTGTAGATTCTACAAAAAGGGTATCATAAGGAGAAGTAAATCAGTTGAATCCTGACCATCAGGCACAGATTCCCATGCTGCCTCTGACCCAAAGTGCTCAAGTACCACAGGACCAACTCTGCAAGGGCAGGCTCTGCTGGTACAGGCAATCCACCACCAAACGATCAGCTCACAGATCATTCAGACTGTACTCAATACAATGGAAGGAAAAAACCTTAATACCCTCAGTTGCTGTGTATAGACTGCTACTTCGGAAGGGACAGGCATGTGTAAACAAGACAAAGGTTACAGAAAATGCATTCCAAATGGAAGAAAAGGTAGAACTAGGCATTGTTTTTCCATGTTGCCTCTGCCTTCCAGGTTGCTCTTAATGTGGCTGTCCTTCAAGAAAAGCCCCTAGCTACAGTAAGATTTAGGGATGGACCGCAGCATGCCTCCTTAGAGTCCAGCAGCAACTAAAACGCTCAGTAAAATTAGTTGAAGTAGCACCTCTGCAAGTCACATCACTGACATGAATTGACCCGTGGAACATGGGCTACCACTCAGTATAGGAACTCATGTATCAGTCTGCTCTGCTGAAATTAGTGTTCAAATGTGAGGATGAAGAAAAGACAAGTTAGCATTACTGCAAACAGGTAGCCAACATGTTTTTAAGAAAGCTCTTCAGAAGACCTAGACACCTAAAAATGTGATTTTACTTACAAAACTCAAAACTATCTGGTTATGATACAAAGTATTCACATGCATGCACCAGTGAGTAGCTGGATATACCTTTCTAACTAAGAGCAAGAGAGTAAGAAGGACTTAAGAAAAGTCTTTTAATTATTACCTTGTAAACTTCTGCAGCCTGGATGTGGACTCTGGAACAAACATAGCAATGGTTCTTGTATGCCTAAAACAAACAAGAGACACGCAGAACTTAAGAAATGAACCAAACAGCACTGACAAGACTTCCTCTGTTTATAAAGGTACCAGAATTTCAGACGCATCAGACCACTGAAGATCTCAATTATAGCACCTTCCCTTCCACAAAGAAAGGGTTTGTTTGCATAGGAAAAGTGTATCTTCCTCCATTTCCAATGGTGGGAATGAAAGCTTAGCATGTACTGAGACTGACTGGGGAGAGGTAACATTGCACTTCATATGTGGCTTTCTACGTGCCAGTTTTGCCTTTACAGTTGTCTACAGGATTACCAAAAATTGTTTGATAACTAGGGGCTGCTGCTAGAAAATCCATGCTCTTTGTACCAGATGGAGAATACATGATAAGGAGATAGAGGAACATTTTTGTTTCTGAAACAACATAGTAACTGGAAAAAACCCCTCTGTTTCTGTCCTGAAAGACAGGTTGTTACCTTACCTTCCAGGTGTGAAGGGAACATGAACAGCTCCATAACCTCTGACCACATCGTTTCCAAAAAAGTCAGGTCCATAGA
>JAVJGI010000050.1:26932569-27089028 GCA_035590275.1 Ibycter americanus | reverse complement strand
CCCCAGAGCACCGAGACCCGCTACGGGGCGCTTCCCAACGGCCGAGAAAGCCCCAGGGAAGCCCCCAAACCCTGAAGAAGCACGAACAACAGAACGGCATTTACCCTCCCTTTTATGGCGCGCTTTTAAGGCCGGCGTCCGGCGGGGAAGCGGCAGCCCCGCCGCCCCCCTCACCCCAGGCCGGGGCCCGGCCCCCGCCTCTCCCCGCCGCCAGGCCCGAGGGCCGGGCCCGCTTCCCGGCTTGTCCCTCACACCGCCTCGTATCTTGAACTTTCCGGATTTATTTTTATCATTATTATTTTCACATGAGCCCGTCTCAGCCCCCGGGAGGCGGCCTGCTCCCTGGCCACTAGGTGTTGCTGCCGGCTGGGCCAAAGCGGCCCCCGCCGCCCTGGCCAGGCCCGGCGCCGCCAGGTGATTTCCAGGCAGGAAAATCCTTTGGGATCGGTGGGAAAATGGGGTCTGTGGCCTGCGGAGGGTCGCCCTCCCGAACAGCGCTGCTGCCAGAGGCCGGGGTCATTCCCTCGCCGTGCCTGGTAACGCCGTCTGGATGCGGCCCTACATCCCGCGGGAAGGGGGGGAGATGGGATGGGGCTGGTTTAATTAGCCTGCGCTGATTAAAAGGAAGGGGTGAATTTTGTGTGTGAACGATGAATGTGCTGAGGCTCTGCAGAGCTGAAACCGCTGAAATGTGCTGACCAGATCTTCCTGTTTCCCCGCAGAGGCCGCAACGTGCCGGCGCTGAGCCCGGTGGTGCCGCCGCTCACGCCACGAAGCTTCGCCACCCAGGCCACGCCGGCGCTGCCAAGGCTCGGCGCCTTGCCACCATCTGCTGCCGTGCATCCCTTCGCCTCCTCGCTGCGTCCTAGGCGATGCTTCCCTTGTGGAGAGCGATCCGGGGGCATTTGATTGCCGCCAGACGCTCTGGGGAAGGGTGGGAGGAATGAAGGAAGACCCGGCTCGGCGCCTGTGTGGGTTTCGCGTGCTGTGGTTACAACGAGTCAGAGACCTTTCACACACGGGCTGAGCAGAGATGCAGATGAGCACGGTTGGGACAATGCCTCAGTCCTTGTCCTCGTCCACTAGCTCCATTTATCTCCCTTCTGGCAGACCTGGTGGAGATGGCTTTGCTGCTTTGGCTCTCTCCAGTGCCACACGGTGAACTTCATGGCCAGTGTCTTTCCTCAAGGCAAAGGGACACCCCAGGATACCACCTCTTCTGTTGAAAGGGGTGGTGTGGTTTATACTGGACTGAAAGTAAACTACCATTGCACTTCATGCTGAAAAATACCTTCCATGTTCCAACAGACATAGTCTCTGTCAGTATCTTACCTCAACTCGATTTTTCAGGTTTTGAGGTTTTTTTTAACATTCAGCAAACAAATTTGGCCAAGAGAAGAATGAGAGAAAAGCAGGAGGGATGGGAGGGAATGGCTGAAATTTTATCCTTTCTCCCCTGCCCCTCAAGAATGCTTGAGAGAAAATAATTCATTTGAACTGAAAATTATCAGGGGAGGAAATAAAATAGTTCTAGACCAGCTGTCCAATGCAGCTAGCAAGGCTGTTTAATTAACACTTCACTTGGCTACCAGCTACCTCAGTGCCAGCTAAGAGCCAATTTAAGGATTTTTTTCTTGCCTGGCAAGTGATGTACAGCTGTTGGAGGAGTTATTATCAGCAACGGGAGACCTTCCCCATGACAGAGAGAAGGCAGCAGGGTTTTTCAGCAGCTATGAGTCATCTGTACCTGCTTGTGGAAGGACTCTATCCCCTCCCAGTCATAAGAGACTGTTTTTTCTTTCCTCTCTTGCATGCCAGTCTTGTTCTAATTAGCTGCATTTTTAATCTTTGTGAGTAGACTGAAATCCCAAGCTAGGAAACATTTTTACCCTGCTGGAAAACTTAATTAATGATCCATCAGAGAATTTGATTTCCAAGCATAATGAAAACTCAGGGATCACAGCAACTCCATGGGTGTTATTTAACAATGTTGCTATTTCTTTTGGCCACGTAAAACATTCACCTCTTCCCTTGGACTTGCCCTGATCCTGTGATACGTGCAGGGACTAATGGGAAGCCTCCCTGGGGAGTCTGGGGCCGCAGCCATCCTCGCAGGGAGGAAGGGCACTCGCCTGCTGCTTGCTGACTTGTCTTCTCTTGCAAATGCTGTGCCCGTGTTGGGTCCTGGCTCCAGAAGATTGACTCCTGGTCTAGTGAGCGCATCGGTGTTCCTTTAGTACTGACCTCTGTGCACAAGACGTGTTAAACAGCTAAGGGAGTTATGTTTTCTTCATTTCCAGAAAGAGCCAGGGGTTAAAAAAATCCAAATTGCTTGGAACTCTGTTGCTAAGAGCTTCTGAATCAAGCCAGCGTACCTTGACCTGATGCCCAGAGCCGAACAGGCTGCTTCCCTGGCTCCCGGGGTGATGGGTTCCCAGGGAGGCCGGAGTGCGGTGGTGCTCTCAGAGGGGTTTGTGCGCCGTCACTGTCTGTTTCCGCAGGGACTGACTCCGTGCTCGCGTGGGTGAGGGCTGAGCTAGCCGTTGGGAGAGGGGGAGCAAGTGGAGGCTCATCTTGTCCTGGGAAAAGCTGTCAGGCAGTGGCCCTGTGACAGAGGCAACACAGCCTGTGGTGTGTATCTCATGCCATGCCTGGTGCCCGTCGCCCTGTCTGGGCTCCTTCAGTGTAATTGCAATAGCAATAGTAGAGCCCTGGATGTGAGTGGCAGGTCTGGGCACTGCTGCTTGCTGCTGCCTGGGAGAGGGAGCGCTTAAAAGTCCTGTGCTGCAGGGAGATACCCAGAAAACAGGTACTTTGTCACCGTTACATTTTCAAGTATGATTAAACCAACCCTGGGGCTGATTCATCGCTTCCAACAGGCGCTCGGGGAAGGTGGGTGAGACAGAAATGACAGTACAGTGGCTCGGCAGAAAAGTTTATTTTTAATCCCAAATATTTATGATCAACACCTGCTAAATGGCCAGTGAAATACATTTTATGGTGTCATTAATCTGCAATAAACCAGTTTTATTTTTAGAGTGTTTACACAACGTTGCCAGCCTGACTCATCCCTGCCTGCATTTTATCTCTGCGAGGAGGCTGCAGGGAGGTTCCCTGCCCTTTGTCTTAACAGCCTTTTACTTCTGTTCTCAGAGCTCTTCCCACCTGCTGCTCAAATCAAACAGCATGGAAGGAGGATATTCTATCAGGAGGAGCACATTCCTGTTGTAATTCTTGCTGAATGTATCTACCCAAAGGTTTATTCTGGTAGGAAGGTAACTGGGGGAAGGCAGGTGGGGCAAACTTCTGGGCGATGTGTTTGTTGTGAGCCAGCCAGAAATGAGGCCCAAGGGGTCGTGACTACACCAGGAAGGTCCCCGTCACCCTGGGCACAGCGGGGAGGGGGCTTTGCTGGGTTGGGGGATACACACTGTGCTTTGTAGACCAGGCCAGGCGCGAACCTGGGGAGACTTGCTCCATCCTCAGCCCAAGCACATTTTGCAAATATTCTGCAAAGCAGAAAAGCAGGGCAAAAAGCCAAAGCAGACATTTCACTATTCGGTGTTCTGCTCCCCCTCGTTACACTGGGTAATTTAGCAGGTTGGGGTCCAGCGCTGACACCCCCCTGCCCATGTGGCTGCCAGCCCTGTGCCAGGCAGAGCACTGCTGGGGAGGGAAGGTGTTGCTGCCAACGAGCTGTGAAATGCCCGGTCTTCTGCAAAGAATTAATTTATATTGGAACTTGTTACCATTGGTGAGAAGGGGTTTTTTGGATTTTTTTTGGTTGTTAATGAGGAAAATTAATTAGTGCCTTGGTCTGAGCCAGTCAGACTAAATTAATGTGCAGGCAGGAGGGGGGAGAGGGTGAGGAAGACTGGAGAAGCTGGTTCCCAGCGGGGCCATCGGATTCGGTAAGGGCGTAAGAGCAATAATCAGGCTCTGGGGAGAAGAGGGGAGGGGAAATGAGCTCCTTC
Organism: Ibycter americanus; assembly: GCA_035590275.1. Classification (NCBI taxonomy): domain Eukaryota; kingdom Metazoa; phylum Chordata; class Aves; order Falconiformes; family Falconidae; genus Ibycter; species Ibycter americanus. The sequence continues at coordinate 27,085,054 of JAVJGI010000050.1, read as the reverse complement.
CTTCACCGGCCACAAAGCCCTCCTGCTTGTCAGCCCCCTGCCCGGGGGCCGTGTTTTTAGGGGGTGACTCGGGTGGGAGAGCCGTTCTCTGCTTGTGTGTCTGTGGCAAACCCTGGAGACGTCGCCACTGGCCTTCGGCAGCTTGTGCCTCTGAGTAGGGCAAAGCAGAATCAAAAATAAGCTGCTCCAGGGGATTTCAATCAAATATTCAAATAATTAATCTGGTTTTCTTTCCCGTGGTGTGACATGATGAGGGTTGCTGGCATTTTCTCTCTTTCCTCATGAACAGATTATTTTTTTTTCACTAAATAGTCCAATGGCCACAGCTGGGAAAAACCCCAACCCTGACCTACAAGTGAAGGTCCTGGCACAGGGAGCAGCCCAGCCTGGTCCCAGCCCCAGCCTGGGTACGAAACCCTCCAGGCGACATCGCTGCATGGATCAGTGTTGAACCAGTGAGCACATCTGTGCCGCTGCATGTCCCCCAGCCCACAGCAACCCCTCTGCAGCCTCCCAGCCTCCGCGGGGAGCCGGTGCTGGGGCTGGCCTGGCTAAAAAGGCTAAATCCCATCGTGGGAGAAGCGGGGCTGCCTACGTTAACACCTTTTTGCTGGAAAAGGATCAAGCACCCACCTGGCGTCAGCGTGAGTTACTCCACAGCCCCGGCGGGGTTGCAGCAGATGTAGACATGTTGAGCTGCTTAAAAAACCCAAAAAACCAGACATGGAGATTTCAGCCCCTCAGCCCGAGCTGCTGGTGCTGCGGCTCCGGCAGGCTGCGCTAAAATTACTAATTAAGCCCCCTTGTATGGAAGGAGGAAGCCATTAAAACACAGCCGTGTGTTTAAAGCTTAATAGGGAAGGTTTAATGGATAAAGTCAATTTAATTATTCATCCTAAGAAAGCTTGTACAAATATCAAATGCTTATTAGTATTCATGCACCTGTATGATCTCGCAACACTGACAGATTAAAGATTTTATCTAATTGCACTGGGGATGGATTCAGATTTGGTGGTGGGGTTTTTTTAATTCTTTTTTTCTTCCTAGCCTGACAAAGAGGGTTTCAGATCGATGCCATCCAAGATTTAATCTTGAAACAGAGACCATCTGAAGGCTCTTCAAGTCACTTTGTGATGGTTTCCTCTGCCCCTTCCTCAACATGGTGGTTTTTAATCCTTGTTTGATCCCTGCTCCTCAAAGGCTGCCACAGCAGCTCCGGGCAAGCCCAGACCGACGCAGCGCTGCTGTCCCTACAGGCTGTGGTTTTGCTGAAATAGAGAGCAGTGGGGCAGAGGCTGGCTGACAAGTGGACACGACTGAATTGTCATTAAATATGCAAAATAGAAATCGATCCAATTAAATAATAATGATTTGCATTTACCCGGTGCTTTTCACTTCTGGTTTTGAGCAATGCAACCCTTGCAGACAGCCTGGTGGAAATTGCTTAACATTGCAGAGATTTGATCACCTGGGAAATTAACGCCGGGTGATGTTAAACTGTTTCTCTTTGCAGTTGGTCATGGCCACGTTTGAGCTGAGGACCCAGCTCCAGGGGCTTTGCACCTGTCCAGCCAGGCGACCATCCCCAAAAGAGACATCAGGGAGCAATTCACAGTCACTGTCTGGCCTTAGGAAATTCAGTTGGAGCTTGACTCTCCCCACCTGGCCAGGATGTTCCTGCAGGCTTCTGGAAGGAGTTGTTATGGGTCCTGCTGAGCTCCATGGGATTTGGGAACGTGTGGCTTTGTCTGAGGGGACAGGCGAGTCCTCTGCCCTGCAGCCACAACGTGAAGGCTCATGGCTGCCTCCGAGGCGACGAGGGCTTCCCTGCGCCATGGGGATGGAGGCCGGCGGGGAAGGAGGGAGCAGGAGCCTGGCTGGGCCCGGAGCAGGACAGCCACATGTCCCAGGAGGCATCACGGAGCTGTGATGACGCTGCAGCCTCGGGACCGGCACCTGCAGGGAGGTAGAGGAGGGTCCTGAAGCCACAGGGCACGTTCAGATGCTCTTGGCTGAGAACATTAGATCTGCTGCAGGTGAATGAATTCCCTGGGGTCTGACACACGGTAAGAACCTGCTCCCTGGCTTCAGAGGGGCGGCTGCGTCCCCGTCAGCATCTTCTTTACGAGCAGGGTTTTGCACCCAGCAAACTATAAAACCCACCTTGTCTTCACTAATTGCTCCAGTAGCAGGGTCCTGCCTTGTCCTTCCGCTTTTCCAAGAGCCTGATCCATGTCCCCAGACCCTGGGGATGGTCTCGGCAGGTGCCTGAGCCAGATGTCACAGCTGTGGCATCATCCTGGGGGATGGCTGCGTCCTGCAGGCAGCTGCGGTGGGAGGCCAGGTCCCCGGGAGGCGGTGAGCCTCTCCAGCTGTGCAGAGGCAGTACAAGCCCATTAAATTCCTTCTCCTTTTGGCTTGAAGCAGCTCTGAACCTGCAACTTCCAGCTGACGCTCGTGCCTGGAGTATGGGTGATGTCTGGATGCCCCACACCTTGCTGCAGGAGGGTCATCATGGGATGGAAGCCATATTCCTGTCTTGGCAAGCTGCCTGTGCTTCAACTGAGGTCACAAATAAGGAAAAAAAAAGGTTATTTTGCTCTGCTGATGCCCCTGAGCCAATGCGTTTCATACCTGAGAGCAGCGCTGTCATCGTGGTGTGGATTGGGCCAGTAAAGACCTGTGGTGTGGCCTCTCCATGCTGTCAACCTGGGCCAACCATGTCATGGGTCTGACGTGTTTCATTCCTGGGTTTTTACCTGTGGGATCCCCTGTGCCTGGCAGGGAGGCATCCCAGGAAAGGGATGATTCCCAGAGCAGCCCAACCCCAGTGCTCCTGAAGCCACCACAAGCTGTAATCATGGGCAAGGAAAGACTTTTTCCAACCCCCCCATGCTTCATGCTCCTGCTTGTAATTAAATGGTCTGATTTAGGCTTATTTTTAGCCTAATAAAGCACAGTTTTGCCAAAAAAGCTTCTGACAGCAGAGGTTCCTGCCTCAGATTGGATTTTTCCTTCCTTGACTGAAAACCCCTGGTTGGGAAGGTGACAAGTGGCAGAGAGACTCGGTTTGGAGTGACACTGCTCCGGTGGTGTGGGACAGCACCGCCATTCCTGCGGCTCAGCCATCGGCTATCTGCTGAAGCTGGATCGTGGATGCAGCTCCTACCCCTCTGCAGTGCCTCAGATCCCCAGGAATTTGGGAAGATGCTTTAAGAAGGCGACGGGAAAAGGCTCTTTCCCTTTTGTCCCCACTCCAGAGCAGGCAGGAACAAATACCTTCTAAAGTTGTTCCTTTTATATATATATATATATAAAGTTTTATAATTGAAATTTTAAAAAAATAAAGACTTTCCCTCCTTTGCTCCCCTGGCAGTGGGGCAGCCCCCCTGGAAGAGCTGTCTGACTTTCCTATGATTGCCTGCAGCATCCCGGGGATGTGCCAGGCCAGGGCTCCTTTTGCTGGGACTTTGCCAGGGTTTATTCCCAAGGTAATAAACCCCCTTCCTGGTGGCAGTTTTTTCCAAAGCTTCTATTCCATGAAACATGTTGGTTTTAACAAATAAACTCTTTACAAAGGAGGTGGTTTGTAACATAACCCCCACCCCAGCACTCACTGCGTATTTTGGGTGATCTCCATGGGTTTCTCCTGTGTCTCCGGCTGCAGCGGCGCTGGGCTCCTGCCACAGTGGAGCAAGAGCTGTGTGTCCCGTTCCATCCTTATCCTGGCCGGGTGACAGGCAGAGGGAGCCTCTTCTTTTCCTCCCTTTACATTTCTGCCAGCATAAAATAAAAAAGCCCCGTGGCTGCTTTTTAGCCTGCTGGAGCCTCATTTAGTGCACTCCCAAGCCGCGGTTCCTGCTGCAAAATCAAGGCTTTGGTACCTGGATCTTGCTGCCCCCAGTATTCGGCCACCTCACACAGACATGGTGCTGGCCCATGGCCTGGGGCCAGCGCAGAGCCAGGACCAGGGGCCACAGGAGCAGAATCTCCAAACTCATCCCTGACACGCTGCCATGGCCTCAAGCCCTTCCAACGTGTTCTGCAAACCAGCTCTCCATCACCACGCAGGCAGTCACCATCGGCAGCCACCCGCCGCCTGCCCCGCGGCGAGCGGCTTTTCCTCCAGCTCTGGGGCTCGGAGGGGGGATTTGCGCACGGGGGATGCTGCCTTTCCCAGCAAAGCTAAAGAATTCCAGCAGTAACACCCTGAGCAGCTGCGCAGCACAGCCGAGGGACATGCCAGGGCATCCCACGTGCCTCCCGGCAGGATTCAGCCGGCGCAGGGGAGCTCCCCTCCCCTCCTTTCCAGTCTGCTGCTTAAACTGCAACAAAAGGAGTTTGCCATCATCCCCAAAGCACGATTAATAATTACTTTTATGGTGCTTTTCTGGAATTCCTTGCTATCCCACCGAGACAGGATAATTATTTACAATAATCCTAAATGATTCTTAATTACAATGGCACAGGTGCTCACAGGCAGCCGGCACGAAGCCGCTCGACATATGGAGGCTCTTGCGCCGGGCGAGGGATTTGCTGAGCGACGCTGTCGGAGCCGAGCGGGAGGTGGGACCAGCTCCAGACGCAGCGGGGAAGGGGATGGCTCAGGCTCAGGGCCTGATGCCCCGACGGCCGCATGTAGAAAAGAGGCTTCAGGGGGTGCTGAGCTCTGGAGGCGGGATGGGGACCCTGGGCAGTGGGAGCTGCCGGCTGGATGCGATGCGCTGGAGCAGGGCTCGGCATCCCGCCTCAGCCTGCCCTGCGGCACAAAGTCAGGCCACGCTTCCAGTTTATACAGTTTAATACATGTGAAACAAGATACATTTCCTTTTGAGTAATGAATGCATAAATAACAGAAGATATATGTGAATGCATAAATATGAGGCGGCATGGAACGAACCAAACAAAAACGATTGGTTTTTTTTTTTTTCCCCTGTATGTCTTTTTGTTGCCGTTGCCCGGTGCTCGGGCTGATGGCGCGGCCTCGCTGCTGCTCTTATTTAACACCAGCTTTCCACAGCAAAGCTGTCCCATGGTGAGAGGGTCTGGATGAGGGGTGGGGAGGGAGCAGGGACCGGAGGCTAAAAAAGAAATATCAACCCCAAAACTGAAAAGAAAAAATAAAAATAAAAAAAAAGGTAAAGTTAACAGGTGACCTGAATTCCTCTAGAGGCTTCTCAGCTGGAGCTGGCACCGAAGGGCCTTGGGAGGCGAACGCGTCCGCGTGTGGGTGCAGGGGGTGCAGAGGGAAGACCGACAGAAAGAGTGTAAATGGGAAGGTTACGGCTACCACCGAGGTTCCGAAGGCGTTCTGCTATGAGGAGGACAAATCGTTAGTTGAAATGCTCACAATGAACATCACCTAAGACAGCTCTTCATACCTTTACATACTGTATCAATAATTTACTTTGAACTGCAGTAAACAAAATACATTTCTTAAATAATTTACTATTTATTTGTTTTTTTAATCTCTCTGTAAATTTAACTTTTTCCTTTTTTTCATCTTTTTTTTTCTTTGTAACACAAGAAACCATGTTTGTGCATGTTATTTCAGATTATTGCGACATTTAACCTGAATTTCAGTTAAAAAAAGGGAAAAAAAAGCAACAGGACAGTTGTACAGACAAGAAGAATGAATAACTTATTATTGCACTGGCTACAATTCAGTAGTGATTTGGTTTTTTTTTCTGTAGTTAGGACAACCTCTAAAGTACAAAAGAAAAATCAGACGTTGAAAGCATCAGCTGTGAAAAGAAGCTGGTGGGATGATGGTGGAGGGAAGGAGAGGGAAAAAATGAAAGCGAAGAAAGAAGAGAAACATTTGGAAAATGAATGGCTGTAATAATTAGTTCCACATAAAACCCAAGGAAACACCACCCAGTTGCGGAGTCACATGTAATGCAAAAACCAGTATCGTTTCTCTATAAAAATATGTGCATTATGAAGAGAGAGTTTTTGTGGGTATATTTTTTTTTGTCTTTTTTCCTTGTTTTGTATCTCACAAATACATTATTTCTATTTATATAACTGCTGATATACAGACAATGTACAGCTCCCATCTCCTGGGCACTCCCGTGTAATGTGACATCTCTAAAAGGTGCCTTGTTAAAAGCTGAGCATCTTTAAAAAAACAAAACCAACAAAACAACAAAACCCGAAGAGAATCCCCCAAATCCCACCTCAAACCACCTCGAACCTGAATCAATGTGATTGAGGCCACGGAGCGGGGTGGGAGGAACGAAGCAACCTCCTGAATTGGCTCCACCTTCCCTTTTAGAAAAGAAACCCCCAAACCGCTTTGCAAATCTGCTCCCCCCACCCCAAAACCCATCACCGTTTCGTCCAGCCGTTTGTTTAGTTTCTTTTTCTTTTTAATTGTTTTTTTTCTTTGTTGTGGTTTTTTTTTGTTTTTTTTGTGTGTGTGTGTGTTTTTTTTGCAAACCTCCACAGCGCTTAAGAACAAGTGACTGCGAGAAAGGAAAAAAAATGAGAGCAGCCACCCACGTACCTGTGGCCACTCAGTCCCTTCGGTTTGGAAACCCACATTGGTGTCAAGCCCTTGAGACCCCCCCGCTCCCCCCTCCCAGAAAGCTATACTGGGTCATCTATGTCTTCTTCTGTTGCAACAGTCACGGGGACCAAGTCCTGCTTCCGGAGGGGGCTCTTGGCCGTGCCCAGGAGCTCTTTGCTTTTCTCGGTGTTGCTCCACTGAGTTTTTAAGTGATCCGGCTTTTTCAGTTCAGAAGCAGCGGGGTCTGGCCGGGAGTCCACGGAGGCCGGCGTGGACTGGCCGCTGTCCAGGAGGAGATCCGAGAGGCTGCTCAAGGAGCTGCCATCCAACTGCTCGAATGAGAACTTGGGGATGGTCAGGTGCTCCCCGCGGCACGGCGGCTGGCCCCGGCGCTCCGCTTTGGAGGCCGGCTCCCCGGGCTGGCTCTCCGCGAGCTCCAGGGACTCTCTGTAAGCCGGGAACTCGCAGGACGGGGTCCTTCGCCGCAGCATGCTGTTCTCGGAGGGTTTGGTGCGCGAGGCCGCCCCAGTGTCATCCTCCATGGGAGGATCTATAGAAATGCAGGGCGGGCTCATCTTCTTCTTCCTCCGGGCTCCGTGGATGTACTCGGACTCCGTCTGGATGTGGGCAGGGGACCGCTGCTTCTCCTCGGCAGTGTCCTCAAAGCTACAGTCCCCATCGCTCATGGAGGGGCAGATCTCAATGGAGTGCCGCCTTTGGTCATCTGCCCAGCTGGGCTTGTTGAGGAAGCCCTTCGTATCGACACTGTAAAACTTCTTCAAGTCCTTCTCCTTGCTGATGCCCCCAGAGAGGCTGGTTGTGCTGCAGTTCTTGAGGGGCACTGGAGATGGGGCCGGGGAGATGAACGGCGAAGTCGAGCGGCTCCCAGTGTCTGAGTGCTCCCCTCCCCAGTCTTTGGCCGAGCTGTTGATGTGGCAAACCTCCTCGTCAGCCAGGTCAGAGGACTCGAAGAGGCAGCCCTCAGGGCTGGGAGGGCTGCTGCTGGGGCTGGGTGGCTGGCTGGGGATGCCGTGCTGACCGCAGGTGTGCTTCCATGTGAGTGTGCTGGGGTGCCGATGCGGGGAGGATGGGGGAGAGCACGGCGGGGAGGCAGCTGTGGGATGGAGTGGGCTGGGGGTGAAGGTGCTCTGGGGCTGCTTTGCTGATGGTAGCACCTCTCCAGGCTCTGCTTGCAGGCTGTCCTTGCGGTCCGGAGTCTGCCCATCCACGGAATCCGTTTGAACGGCCTCCTGGAAGGTGAGGAGAGAGAGATGGGGTGAGAGCCTGGGGATCTGCTGGGCCAGCGGCACTTCCAGCGATGAAACATGGCACGTGGCAGAATGGCTGGTGGGTCTAACGCACCCTGCACCCACCCCATCCCTGCCCCATCGTGCCAGCTGCTGTCAAACCCTCCCTGTGCACGAGGGTTTGCTAGCCAGCAGAGCCAGAGCCTATGTGTGCAGGGGTTGTACCTGCCGGCTCTTTCTGCACTGTCTTGGTCTTGCTCTAGCACCACATCCTGAGTCAGTGCAACCTGCCTAAAGTGACACGGTGCAGGGCTGGCTGCAGGCTTCTCACAGCACCGGTAAAAACTGAGTTGGGCATCTTCTCTCTGTGCTTTAGCTATTCTTTCATAGAATAGCACATCCACAAAGACGAAAGTAGGTAAAAAGGGCCTTCCCCTGCATGTCACTTGCTGAGACTGGAGTGTGTTAAAATTTAGGCACCAGAAACATTTTGTTCTAAAGCTCCAAGAAAAGAAACCCAAGAGGGGACTGGGAAAGAAGGGAAGGACCCAGGTGACTAGATGAGTTTACCTCTGCAGGCTCTTGACCTCTCACCTGTCTGCACAGCAGCTTGTTGAGAGTAGGAGATCGAGGTGTGATGTGGGGGGGAAGGATCTTCCAGCGATGGCGGCCTTCGTGGTTGGGGGAACGGACTGCCAGCTGGAGGGACTCCGTTGGGACTCTCAGAGAGGAACATGTTCCCACGGGCTGGGAGCGGATGGAGGTGATGGATCCTAGGAAACAGAGAGAGCAGTCAGCACCACCGCTGGCGTGGGGGCTGTGAAGGTCTGAGGCGGAATCGATGCCCACAGACTCCGGGAGGGCAGTAAACGCAGGAAGGGAAAGAAAAGGCCTGTCTAGTCTGGTGGAAATCCCAAGCCTCACAATAAGCTTTGGGCACTGCCAGGATTAAAAACCAGGTGTGCCTTGTCCTGTCTCCTGCTCTGAATACTAGGCCATATCTCCTCAGGGATGGCAGGGAGGTTGCAGGTGAAGTCTCTGCAACTCAGCAGTGTTGCATGTGGCTCTGCCTGCTCCAGGGTATTGCCTGTTACAAACTTGATGCTCGTAGCCTCTATTTTCTGTTTCAGGTGACATGAACCTCCTCCTGCAGCTGCTGTAACACTCAGGGTGGATGGTGGCCACCAGGACCACATGGCAGCAAATGAAGGGCAGGAGGTGGGGTTGCATTTGAAACCCTGCCATTGCCACCTTCCTGTAGCATTGCTTTGGGTGGATTTGTAAAAGGATGCTGCCTGTTTGGAGAACATGGATCGGGCAGTCTGGTGGCTGTGCTGGATTGTCTGAGTCAGGACACCTGGGTTCGTTTTTGCAGTGCTGCCAGGGAAGGGCTCACAACCTTACGCTGCTCTGCCACATGGAGGCAAGAGCAGCACTGCTTCGCTCCCTGGGAGGCTCCAGAGCTCGACTTACAGGTCGAATCTACTTCCTTGTATAGCCAGTGGGCACCCTGCTGTACCAACACCGCAGTGTACAGACAGCGCTGGCATGACCAGGGCAGTTTTCCTGTTCACTACAGCCCAAACGCTACCAGCACCATCTGTCTGCGAGGCAGACCTTGGCTGAATGTGGCCTGATCAGCAGCATGGAGATTGCTTCAAGTGCTTTGACAGTCCCTGAGCTCATGTATCAGGCAGGAATCACTCTCCTCCTGAAGGCTCCAAGTCCCCTGGCTGAGTCTAAAGGCAATCCCTCCTCCCCAGCCCCTTTGTGGTGCTGCTTTACTGCAGTTCTGTGTTGTTTGAAAGATCTTTTGCTTTTTTATTTTTTTGGCTGCAGGATTTATTGTCCTCATTAGCTTGAAACCCAACGTCTGTTTCTACATTGCTGCTCCATGTTAAAAACACAGCTATCCATCACTTCAAGAGATCTCGCCCAGAGGTCAGGGAACTTGAACCTATGACAAAAGCCATTCAGACAGATTGCAGTTGCATTTCAGAAAGAGATTTGTTGTTGGGAAGAAAGAAAAGTTAGTGTTTAATCATTTTTCTTTTGGAGCTTTTCTCCAGAACACCACAGAAAGAGCAGCATAGCAAGCTTCCCACTCTCACCCCACCCCACTTCTCCATAGCTCTTTTTTGGGCTCTCCTACAGCCAGAATTTCAGAGTGAGTCTGTGCTGTTCATGTGCTAATCCAGGCTTTACAAAATGTTTTTTATGATGTAGAAAAACTTTGTCATAAAATCTGTCACAAACATGGTCATAAAATCAAAACCCTATGCTCTCCTCCCTGTCCTTAGTTGGAATTTCCTTCTGTTGGAAACTTTCCATCTAGCTCTCATATAGGAAACCAAAACCCCCTCTGAACTGCATACTCAGGAACACTGAATATCTCTGGATTTGTATATTTTTTTCTCCTGTTTTTCTAGTAAATCAGGAAACTGCATCTAAGACCAAAACAACACAGTATCTGGCCATCTCACAATATTTTCACTGTGTAGTCACCAATGTACTGGGAGAAGACCAGACATTCTTAACTGATGCTGAGAAGTCCGTGAAACACAGATACTAATGTAAGCCTCTATGTGCTCAGTTTTACTTGCATGTAACTTATGGGACTGTGACTTAAATCACAGTTTGGTCAGCTCAAGCACAGCTCTGGGTGACACTGGTTGGATGCATGTACCAGACCAGGTAAAAAGTAAGCCGCTGACATATCCATCGCTCAGGTGCTCTTGGGGAGAAATTTGGGAAACATGAGAAAATTCTTCATCAGTTCTACCCACCCCTGCCAATATCACAGCAGTTTTATACTGGTATAAATCCTGATTTACACCCACTACAGAGATGAAAACCATCCCCAGTAGTCCAGCCATGAAACTCAACCTCTGTTTTCTTTGCTTAGCAAAGAATTTGCAGGTGAAATAATAATAAATACTGAGCAGAGAACGTTAACTAGTGTCCAGAGAGTTTGAACAAATACAGAGTTACTTCACACAAGAAAATCAGAGCAGATCTTGCCAGCCCTACCAGGGTCTGCAAACCCACTACTCATCTGTCCAAGTAGTTCTTACATTTCAAACAACGTTGCATCAAAGGAAACCAGGCTGGTAAGTTCTTGGGAGCTGCTCAAGAAGCACATGTGCTTTTAGGGAGGCAGATTCTTTCTTATTGATTTCCCCTTCAAGCCAACTCACACAACAAAAGAGGTGATAGAAAGGCATTTTAGGGGAAATGTATTTGGATGCAGTCGGGTAAATGTATACTCACAGGCTCTGCGTAGCTTGTGATTCCCTGACTGCGGGATGTCTCCACAAGATTCATTATAAGGCCAGGCTAGGGAGGCACTGGAAAGTGGTTTCTAATCTTTATGCTCCCAAAGAAACTCCTGCATCTTTGAACTCAAAGTACTGTGCTAAAAAGATACTGCTCTGAGACTGAAGACTGCCTGAAACAATAGCTGTAAAGGAGCTCGGTCAGGAAGTAATACCGACTCTGGCCTGGATTCATGTTGATTTTATGGATTCGTAGTTATGATGTCAGGGCTGATCACTTACTTCAGCTTGTACCCTTTTCCTCAGATAACAGCCTGTCCTCTACCCTCCGACATAGCTCAGGACCCCCACTTCTCCCCAAACACCCGCGCCACCAGCTTTTTCTGCTGAAAAAATGCAGTGATGTGATGAAAACACACAATTGTGCAGCATGTGGGAAACTGCAGTCGTGCTGACGGTACCAAATCGAAGCAAGCCCTGGCTCAGCCCGTGTTTGGCACGGGTTGCTTACTCCCCATCTAACCACCATGCGTACCTGCTGCCCCACGGTTTCAGCTAGGAGGAGGAAGGGAAAACTCCATGAGCAGTACCTCTTTGGGATTTGCAGGGATATGTTTCCATCTCCACCTCATGGAGGGGAAAAGGGGCTTTCGCTGGCATCACCGGCCGGAACATGTAGCTGTCATTGGGCAAGGAGTGCATACGGGAAACAGAGATCTTGCGGACCGTCAGCAGGTTTTGAGAGTCCTGGGGCCTCAGAGAGGCTGCGCCGCCCTGCAAAGCAAGGAGACAGGGAGACGGGGTCATTCAGCATCTCAGTGGTGAATTTACAGCTATCTCCTTCTCATCTGCTTTTTCTTTTAAAACTGTGTGCAGATGTTCCTCTTGGCATCTTATAGAGAGTCTGCAGCCCTGGTGACTGCAACGGGATACCAGAGCTGTGCCGTGCTAGCTGAGTAAAGAGCTCAAGTTGCGGCTGGAGTAAAATGAGGCATCAATGACCCACCACTAAGCTGACTCTTGGACACTGCAAAGAAAAAGTAAGGTCCAGGAAAATGGGGCCCACCCTCTAAACACATGAGAAAGCCAGCATTTCTCACACTTTTCTGCTCTGATTTTCCCAGGGATGCTTTCAGCCGGGTATGGGTGGTGATGCCCTTCTCCTCAAAGCTACCCTGGGACAGATGGGCAAAACTGGCTAGTCCTCAGCCACGCTGACCGAGGGTACCAAGTGTTTCTGGAAATTCATGTATTATCTCCCCAAAACACACACACAGGCAGACATTTAAACATACAGATTAACACCACTGCAAACCCTGCCACCTCTCTCCTACAACATGAAGCATTTTGGGCACCACTGAGCCCAGAAGAAGACAGCCACATGGCAGAGGGCAGAGGGCAGAAGGCAACACCACGGCAGCACAAATGTGGGTGCGGAGCCTGTTCGGGGGTTGAAAAGGGATTTCTCTGTGTTTGCTCTCACTGTGAAATGGGTCTGGTTGGAAATACCTGGACAGAGCACATCACCAGCCTTAAACTTGACCCCTCACTGCTTCTCTGAGGCCCTTATCACTTCAGGCATCTTACAGCAGATTTATCCTGGGGTCTTAGGAAGCTTTAGGGGCTCAAACAATGTCTCTGCGGTGCTGATGGAGCAGCTGTGAGAGGCAGTGCCATGACTTGGCCAAGTGTTGGGGGACGGGGAGCCCTTGGAACAGGACCTGCAGACTGGCTCCTGGCCCTGAGGTTTTGGTCCCAGACACATTCCCCTCACAATTTACCACGTTATCTAAAGTACGCCTAATCGCTCTGGTTTTCCTTTAACGTCAGCCTCCCAGTGACTGATTGAAAACATTTTCCCAGCTGCATGTCTTAAATTAAATGTATTTTGCTTTGCTCTGCTGGGCTTTTTTCCCTCTCTGCTAGCAAAATCTGAGCCGGAGATCCCTCACTGGATAGTTTGGAAGTCACCAAGGATCTGGTTAAATCTGTTTTTTCCATGTAGTTCTGGCTCTATTTCCTCAGATCCCTAAAGAGACACATCCTGAGACAAATTGCTCCATGCTTTTACCCTGTTGAGCTTGGCTGAGAAGATGGCAGGGGGATCAGCAGCAGTTATTTACAGGTATTTGGCATCCAGCGCTGACTGCTGCCTTGCCCAGCAGCCCTCTGGGTGCAACCCAGGTCTCTTGTCTGATATATTAATGCATCAGCAGGTTGGCTGTGCCAGTTGGCCTCTGGCCATTACAACTAATAAGCTCTATCAGCATCACAACACCTGAGATGAAGGCAGGCAGGCAATTGTTAACACCCGGGTGCCACACAGAGAAAAAAGGTCTTGCTCCACTTTCTCAGTAGGCTAACAGAATGATCACAGTATCTATTAACAGTTTGTCTTTACAGCATTTTGCATTGGTTGCATCTGGCTGGGACAAATGAACAAAATCCCTTCTCGACATTAACAACTGCAACTTTTAAGGTTTCAGCTATTGAGACGCAGTTGAGTTAGGGATGTGGGCAAGTTTCAAATAGTTTCAAAGCCACTGCAATAAGTACTTGAAATATGAGATGTGGACAGGAAGCTTGTTGGCTCACACCTGGTGAGCTGCTCTCGACAGCTAGGAAGGTTTGGAGACACACCACCACTGGCACTGCTGCTCCTCCTCTTTGATGGGAAACACCTCACTCACTCGGGAGCCTGATCCCATGCTCTGGAAATCAATGTGGCTCCTTCAAAACCCATGAAAGCCCAACCTGGACCAGTGCTGCTGACACTGCACATGGTGAACCCTGCCTGCAGGCACCCTGGGGGCTTGGGAGGATCCCAGGCATCTGATAGAGATGTGCAAGGTGGGACCCTGCTCACCATGGGACCCCTCTTAGGCCAAGCAGAAAGGCAATTAACTGACTGTAGACAGTCTTGGTGATGCATCTCAGAGGCTCAGTTGAGCATCTTTAATCAATGAGCCCAACTCCTTCCTCTTGTGTCTGGGAATCAATAGTCTGTTCAAGCTCTGATTTTGGTCTGGTGCAGAGGGAGCTCAAGAAGAAATAATCCTGCAAATACCTTCACAGGACATGACCCTTCCTGGGTGATTAAACAGCCAGAAGATCCTCTGTAAGCAAAGGTGACTGGCAGTATACTGTGGAAGAGGGAACGCTGTAACTTCTCAGAGGCCTGGAGCCAACAGCCTACAAACAAGCCATGGGCAAAATTCCCAGAGGAAGGACTCCTCCCGATCCCTTTCTGAAGGTGTGTGTCTCCAGCACTGTGAGTGAGCTTAGCCGTTTCCAGCAGCCTCTGGGGAAGGCAGAGGCAGAACAAGGGCAGGACTTAACTCCCTGCCTGTGCCTGCTGATGCTGGCACCCCTGCACAGGCCAGATCTGGTGGCATCCAGGGTCATGCTGTTGGTCCCTAAAGAGGTAACAAGCTCTCAGCTCTGCCAGCAGAAACCCAGGACCCCTTGCAGTTGTATTTACAAAGTCTGAAATTTTGCCTATCCCTGAAAGACGCTTTCCCTGCGATCTCCCTTTGAACCTCTGCAGCTTCCAGGTGGCCAAGCTAACGGACACCCTTCAGAGCTGTGGACTTCCTTGAGGGTTATACCTTCATATCACTCATCTTGCACAAGGAAAACCACTTGGTCATCAAGACCTTAATCTGAGCCCAGAATTTGCTTGGAGATGCTGAGATACCTGCCACTAGAAGGTGTCTTGATAGTCATGACAGAGGTCAGGTAATAAAGGGGAAAATGGCCCAAGCCTAAAGCAGATTAATTCTGGGTGGCCCCTGCAAGTTCTCTGATGACAGCAAATGTGCTCCCCATCACAGCGATGTGCATCTTCATCACTGACGGAGGCTTGCATGTTTCTCATGCCCACCGTTTCCACATCTGGAGCTCATTCACCCCAAAGAAGGCACTGTGCTGCAGCAGGGCAAACTGTGCAACATCCTTATGCGATGTGAGCTGGGCACCAGTTCGTGGTGTGATTGGGAGGGACAGAGCAGAGGGGGGTACAGCCCTTCTGGTCTGCTGGGTGATCTCCCCAGAGCATCTCCTGAATCCACAGCTCTGGTGCTAGCTGAAAGCCTAATGTATTGATCTACTTACGCCTTTGTTTCCTCAATACTGTATCATAAACAAGTTCTTACAGTAACAGTAAGAAAATCAAACTGTGCTGTTTTCTCCACAAAGAAAAGACTCTGCCTGCCTCCAGCTCTCAATATATCATTCGAAGACAGACTGCTCACACATCACATTGCACACCAAACATGAGACTTCTTTTGACTAAAAAGAGTATTGCATTTGTGTCCCACACAAGGCTGCTGGCAGAGTTGGCTGGGACATGTTGTTTGCCCAGCTCCTGCACACGCAAAGGCAGTACAAAGGACAGAGGATGGAAACAACTGTTGTGGTTGTGAAGCAACAGGTTTAGGACAATTCAGACACCACCGCTAGTTGCACAGCACCAAAACACAATGCCACAATGCAGAAACAACGGCGCGACGTCATTCACCTCAACCTTGTGGCCTGGGGTTTTGTGGGAAGGTGTCAGGACATGGTGGGAAACAGAGCAGAAGGACGGGATTTCCATGATGGGAGTCTCTGCCCCCTCCAGCATGTCTGAGTCTGGGATGGCTAAAGACACATTCTCACAGCTCAGCGCCTCCTTCAAATTGGGGAGATAAAAAGCATCAGTAGCAGAGCAAGGCTGGGTCTTAACACTCGAACACGTTTGCCCTGTGGCATTTCCTAGTTGCCCCATTCATCCAGAGCAGGAAGGAAAAGCAAAGCAAATGGGCTGCAAAAACTGTGGGCTGCCAAAACTGTCATAAATGGCAAGAAAATACAGTGCATCTTGCAACACCTTCCAGGGTGCCCATGCCACCATCGGTGGCAGGATTAGTCATACAGAGCCCTATGTATTTAACATCGTCAGTGCAGCCATCAGGGAGTACAGGACCAAGCCGCCAGCCACCCACACCTGCTTGGAACAACCTGGGTGTCTGAGGGGGGAGTGAGGGCATTGCCACAACCCAGCCCCACCACAGTGCCTCTGCCTCACTTCCGTGCAGGGGCTTGCAAATCCTCACGTGCATTGGAACAACCTCATCCGCAGGGGAAAATCTGTGGCCAGCTCCCTGCTCAGGCTGTTCTCCCTCTGGGGAGTGTCACCTCTCACCATGGAGTTTCTAGGGCTAAGAGGAGACTCTGCATGACTCCTGATGTGCTCAGAGGTAATGAAAGATGAGGAAAACCCAATGAAAATGAACTCAGTTTGCAATCACAGCCTACGTGAAAGGATGTGCCCTCTCTTCACCCGATAAGAAAAGCAACCTGGGTGTTTATGGTACATTTTCCTGCAGAAATGTCTATTAGGAACTACATTCAAATAGTGAATTCCCCATTGCTGTGTAACTAAATTTCTTTTTACTTAATAGTGTCTGATAGATTCGACAAAAATCTAATTTAATGTAATTTAGTCTCAAATCCCCCATTGATTTTGTGGTAGATTTATTTGCAATCATGGTGACAAAGCAATTTCATATTCACTCTGAATCGTATGCTGCTAACATGGAATGAGACAATTATCTCACACCCCTCCTTCGCCCCTGACTTCTGATTGCCCTATTTCTCTACAGGACTGATAGACATCAGGGAGCAGGCAGTGTTTAGAAAATCAACCCAGAAACCTCCAGTTTCTTGCTGAGGGACTCTGAGAATTCCCAGGGTCCAAGTCAGCCATGCCCTAAGCAGAGCATGAGCCAGTGGGAAGCTGCATGCTTACATACCCTCCTGAGCTGCACATTACCATTTGCTTGAGGCTCCTCTGGAAATCCCAAAGTGGGATTAAAAAGAACCTGAGCAGTACACCTGCATCTGTGTGAAGGGAATTTATGCCATCCTTTGCAGTATGTGTCAGGGTTGACAGTGCCATCATTCCCAGGGCTTTATGAGATTGCTCCCCGGTGCTGCTGCCCATGCTAAAATGACAAGAACTGATGCGTTGGCTGGGAAAGCAGGACAGGGACCTGTGGCTATTACGGTTTTGAATTTAAAATTCACAACCTTTGAATGAACTGGAAATGGCAAGAGACAGACTTTCTGCCCTCCCCGAGAACAATGGTCAGGACAGCATCAGCCCTGGCGAATGCATTTCAAGCAGCCTTACACCTCAGGGAGCCCTCCTGAGATGACTCAAGATGTGGAGGTGGTGGTGACATCTCTGCTGTAGGGGGACCCAGGAAAGCTGCCTTCCTCCCACGCTGCCTTGTCTCCTGCCTCTTTGGCTCTGTGTCACTCAGGATCTGACTGCCTGATGATCACACAGCAGTGACTGGTGAGAACCGTCCCCTCCCTATCCCGAGCACAAGAAAAGCAGATGCTTTGTGTGAACTGTTACCCGGGCTTGGTGCTTCACCTGCACCGCTGACTCTGACTTCATGGTCTCCTGACTTCTGTAGGGTGGCCTGCTCTCTGGGGCCAGTGCACCTCCTCGGCTCCCACTGGTGGCTGAGGTGGTTGCTCCTCTGGACATCTCCAACTCAATCTCAGCATCCATCTCAGCATCTTCCTTGGCCTCCTTGTTGCTTTCCTCCAAGTGCTTCATCAGCACTGCCACCACCACGTTGACTAGGACAAACTGTGCAATGAGGACAAAGGTGACGAAGTAGACAGGAGAGATAACAGGCAGGTAACTGAGGCAGTGCTTGTCTTCCCGAGTGCATTCCCGGAGAGTGTCCTGCAACAGAGTGGGAGAGGTGAGGGATTTATAACGGCAGGGGCTCTACTTGGGCTCCAAATACAGAAACATCAAAGATAATCTGCCAAGGACTGAAAAGCATGTAATAACATATCCTGGACCCAACGGCTTGTAGGCACAACTGAAATGGGTAGAAGAAAATATGGACACCATGCATTCCATCATCTACAAAGAGGAGTATCGTGTTACATCCCAAAGGCACAGGACACAGACTACATGCTTACTCCTCTCAGCCACAAGAATAGGCATATTTTTCATGAAGTATTATATATACATTAAAAGGAATGAAGTTTCAGGTTGGGTGAGACTTAGGACAAATTATCACTTGAAAATACACTTGGCTTTTAAATGGGAAAGTTTAACTTTGATGTTTTAAATGGAAACCTTTTTTGTTTTCACATAAGAGTTGCCTAAATTTGTTTGAAACTTGTATCTATATATCTACAGAGAGAAGAAAGTACCCAGACAGAGACTGCACACACCTTCATGATACCATTCCAGTTGTCCCCTGTTGACACCCTGAAAAGGGTGAGAAAGGCCATGCCAAAGTTGGTGAAAGTTGCATGCCGGCTCAGACCTTCGCAAGGATTTTCTTCACTGCAGTCTGCAGGAGGGAGAAGCAGAAGCATGTCAGTGAAGCCACGTTTGCCAGTGCTTGTTCAGAGCAGCCTCCCAAACCTGGTGGTGAGACCCTGAGATATGTCACACTGATACATGGCATCAGGGAGGACTGCTCAGTGGTGATCTCATGGTGGCCTGCAGCTTCTCAGTGGAGGCAGATGACATAAGGGACAGAAAGACACTGTGGCTTCGGGGGTCCAAGCAGGACATTAGGAATGTTGTTTTCATCTGGAGGGCCCAATGGTCCTGGGACAGGCCACCAGAGGGGCAGGGGAGCTCTGTTGTTGAAAGTTTTCAAGATTTGCCTAGACAAAGTCGCAAAAGAAAAAAGTACTCTGAGTTACTGATGGGGCATCAAGTGGGAGGCTGGGTGGGGGCCTCCAGAAGCCTCTTCCACCAGCATTTTTGTGATTCTCTTGACTTTACCCCAACAAGCAGAGCCAACACAAAGAGATCTAAAAGGAGGTGGAAAGAAGGAGACTTGCTGGGCTGTCTCAACAAATACTGCTCTACAGTATCCTTTGTCTATTATCCTCTTGATTATGTCCTTGCCTTGATTATTTTTTACAGGGTACATTTACCATGAGGGATATTTCACTGAGATAAAGTGGAGCAATTTGACATTTTCCCCCTGAGAATTAATATACTAATGAATGTAAATAGAACATATGAGATATCCCTCTTTCCATAACACACAGGCTCATTAAATATTCATTACCACAGGCAGCAATGTCTCTTGCTAGGGCATTTCACTAGTAGATACTTATTTCAGAGGCAAATAGGAAGGAAAACCAAAAAAGCAAAAAAATCCTGCAAATGACCAGTCTTGGGAGAGTAAGCGCTGATGGTTCTTGTGGCTGCCATGGACTAGCAGTGATCGAGAAAAAGAAATGAAAGTACTTCCCAGTTAAATCAGGATGGGAAGCAGTGTGCTGACCGCCTGCAGCTTGCCCCAGACAAAATCAGGGCTTTCCCAGTCTCTGACCACATGCTGTGGTTACCTGGGGGCTGGCATCGGCAAGGTGTGTGCGTAGAAACCCAAAAAGGATTCAGAGCAGCAGAAGGTTCCTCTGTGAATAAGACATTTTTCACCTTTGTGGCTGAACAAATACATACCTATATATCTAGATATGTAATATAAAACCCACAGTATTTCATTTAGGGTGGATGCAGAACTAATTTTTTTCCAGAATTTGTTGGAGACTGAAAAACAATTTGTCTTTGGTTGAAAGAAATATTCTGCTTTCAGGCATTTGTAATCCAAGCAGAGGACTGGACTCATAAAGGGGATTAATGACAGCCATAAAACCACCGTGGAGGAAGGACCCTTCTGATGCTCTTGAAGCCTTAATTGGGATGCAGACATTAAGAAGGCACATCTCCTTCGAACAGCATGTTTAAAGGCAATGACTGTTTTGGCCTGGCTAAGCTGGGCAAGATAGCACTATAGTGTTTTCTCTCTGACTCCACCTGATTTTCTTTTTTGTCGTGGACACATTCATGATCAGCTCTGCAGTATCCTCAAGCCAGAGGAATAAATGATGATGGACAATCAGGAACCAGTGGATGCTTCCTGATTTATGCAGAAAGGGGAAGGTGATGCTGAGACGAACGAACAGATAAGACTTGGGCAGCTGGAAGAGCAGTGTTAGCCAAGTGCAGAAGACTAATGGAGTGTGGTAGAAGCTCCAAGGAGGGACATGTTTATGGTGGCATCTCTCCAGCATGAATTTGACTACTATCCAGCTTTGCAGACTCATGTTCTGTCTTAAGGAGCAAACTTCCATCTTTGTGAACACAGCCATGCTGGACAATCATATTTAAACAGTAAATAGTTCCTCTACAGCCAAGGGTGGTGTTGGACAAATCTCTAAATATGTGTGTGTGTGTGTGTGTGTGCAAGTTAGACAGGTTCTGTATTACATCCTCATGTGTCACCCGTGACCCTAAGATCAAGGGAAAACCTTAATCTTGAGACCATGAGCTGTGAAGCTAAGGAAGGCCCAGGAATGAAAGAGAGAAGAAAGGAAACAGCTAGGTATCAAATAAACATCAACCGGATGAAATAAATTGTGTCAGGCACATTACTCACCTAGCTTGCCAAACAATTCCACTCCCAGGGCAGCATAGATAAAAAACAGGAGCATAAAAAGTAGGCCAAGGTTCCCTACCTACACAAGGAGAAAGCAGAACAAGGGTCAGGCAAATTGAGGTCATGAATTAAATTGCTCCATAACATTTTAAACACAATTAAAAGAGGGACTGGTGGCCAGAGGCTGATCATCATCTCCCCTGGCTTCCACCACCCTGGTCCCCTTTCACAGTTCTGCTTTAATAGACTCAGAGAAGTCTCCCATGTGGGGGAAGGAGCAGATACTTCCATGTGCAAAGCAGTCTCTGTGGCTGGTGCCTCTCCATCACCCTTCCACTCACCCGGGATGCTGCCTTCATCTCTAATTTGGCCAATCTGTAGCTGTAGCCCCAGTGGCACTCAGCACTGCACTTTGGTGCAGTGGTAGTTTAAGTGACCTGGTGCTCTGGTTTGAGTTTTAAGGGCCTTTCCCTTCTGTTTGCCAGGTTTGAGACTCTGAGCACGAAGGCTGAGGGTTTCAAGACAGTAACGTTAACAAGACATGACTCAAGCCACAAGAGGAATTGCCTGGTTTTCAAAGGTTTCGCTGGCCTGGAGGGCTTTCAGAAAAGGAACGTATGCTCCAGTAAGATGTAAAGCTCTCCTAGCCTTGCCACTTTACAGATATTTCTCAACAACTACTTGAATTTTAGCTTTCAGTGTCTCAAAAGAAAAGCCTTATTGCATATACAACCACTCAAATGCAGGCACCTTGCAGTTCAAACACCGCGTGGTGTGCTACTATTAGGTATTAACATGCACTGCAAGGTGACTGAAGGGGATGGTAATAGAAGCACAAGGATGCTAAAGGGAACACAAAGGTTCTTAATAACAATGGCATTACACTTAAATGCACTGCAGTCAATCACTACATGGGGTCTAAACCTCTAAAACATCTCAAAGAGCAGACTTTTTTGTGATTCAGGCAGAGATCATGAAGGGCAGAGTAACGTGACCAGCTAACCGCCTGCATTTTACCTGCAACTAACTCTGGTCACATTTACCTTTCCTGCTACTTTTAAATGCCTGTGTCTATTGGCTTGTAATGGAGATCGAGCAGTTGAGTTCTCCAGTTAGACATGGTGTCACAAGCATCATAAAAATGAACTAGGTGGTGATTCAGGCAGTCAGGCTGAGGGATTCACGATCCCTGAGGTATCTTCTAGTGAACTCTTCAGTCTGTGAGAGCTTTCTTCTCTGAGGCAGCACAGCCACAGTTGCTGGGTATTTTGACCATGCAACTTAATTTCATTAGAAAGGTTATCAGTGTGATACCTGTTATCATAAAATTAACAGAGCTATCACTTATGAAGTAGGGGTTTTTTTTGTATTAAAGAAATGGGAATAGTCAAATCACCCAGTGGAGACTGTAATTGCTATAACGCCTAAACTGGCTACTACACATAGAGCTTTGCAATTCCACTAACATTATTACCATACTCCAGGGAATCATAGAGATAATACAGTGATGTGGATGGCTGGCCTGGATTATTTCACCTGCATGTCCTATCTTCTGGAATAGTGCTTCCCTGACTCCTGTCTGCTAGACCACTGATGGTTTGTAAGACATTAGAAGGCACTCTGCAAATTGACTGCAAATTAGAAAACACAAGAAAACAGGCATATGTGCAAATGCACACACATACACTGCTGGGAAGGCAAATGAGTGAATAAAGAGAAAGAAAAAAAGTTTTCTAGGTTGAGTGTATATTAAAGCCTGATGTTGTAGCACTGCAGAAGAAGGTGCTGGAATTTTTTCAAACCAGCCTATAAGCTGAATATTTTACTGCTAAATATTTTACTGCTATTTTAATGCCTAATAAATCAGCGTGCAAACTTTTGGCATTGATGAAATTCCAAAGAATTTAGACTAACATTAAAGTTATTACCAGGTTATCAGTCAAAACTATTATCTATCTCTCAACATGCAAAGCATGTTATGAGCTGACATTCACTCGTAAACAATTTGCCTACTATATAGTGTGCATTTATAAAAGATTCTGGTTTTTTCTGATCTAAGATTGTGACTAATTACATTACTGAACCAACATGTCTCATAACAAGTCCTTCAAAGACCTGTTTACACTCATGGGTTTGCTGTATAGGCTCACGGCATCACAGCCATAGGCATACTCTAAAAACGCTGAGAGGCATGTTTGCTAATGCGGTGTCTGCTGGTGTATAAGGCTGCATCTGCCCTTGGCTGACAGCAGACATGTGGGTATTTCCAAAGCTCAGATGATGCACAGGATCTCTTGGGAAGTGACTGAACATCTGACTCTGATTTGGAAACACGGCTACGTGAAAGAGAGGTGTGGGAGACAGCGGCAAGTGAAAGATCCTGGGATGGGTGACGGGACTGCCTTCACTGTTAAACTCCATCCCACCCTGTATCTAGGCATCCAGAGCGGCTCCCCATGTGCACAAGAATGACCTTCTGCCCTGACCACCCCCTGCAGATGTAGCATCCACATGGATATGTGCAGGCAGCTGGTGGCTCCTGAGGTTGGAGAGGGCAGCCCACAAACACCTGATGCTCAAGAGAAAGTGGCTGAGCAAAATGGCTCACCTCTTGCATAGGTGCTTCAGCAAAACCGCTTCGTCTATTTGTGTAGCTTCTGGCTGTACTACGTCAGTACAAGCCAGTGCCAGATTTAATATTTTGTCAGTGCTAGCCCATGGCTCTCTGGTACATGTCCCTCAGGAAAGGAAAGGAAAGGAAAGGAAGGTGCTCTTCAGCCCATGGCATTCCAAGGCCTGAGCACAGAGAAGGACCCAAGATAGGCTCTCAGAGATGGGCTGAGGTGGAGGCAGTGAGGTCAGCCAGCGGCTGCTGAGTAGCCGTGAAGGCAGGCTATATATATGTCTGTGACCTTGAGTGAGTCATTCCTCTCCTGTAACTCAATGTACCCATTTGTAATACCCTTGTGGATAGGTAATTAATGTCTCTAAAGCACTTTGAGATCTACTGAGACCAGACAAGAAAAAGATCGTGCATGAATCATGTTGCTGGGAGGAACGGGCCAGGGCAGGAGCACATCCAGGCACTTTTCTCCAGCAGCCAAAGGTTGGGATGCCTGTGCGGGACTCTCCATCAGGGACAGAGATCCAGCTCTGGTCAGCAGCCTCAGCTTTGGCAGCCAGTCACCCAAGCAGGGTCTGAGAAGTGGTTCTGCTCTAGCAGCACTGAACAGGTCAGCCCATGCTCTGTTTATCCATCAGACTCCCCCTGACTTGGGCTGGTGCCTTTGGCTGGGCAGAGAAAACTACAGATAACCCCTCTCTCTGGCAGCCAGGGGCTATCCATCATTTGCTGTGGCTCCAGTGTTGAGGGGAGGCTTTGGCCCATAAGGAGTGAAGCAGAGATTAAGAACATCTTCGAGATATTCTTGGTGCCCTAAAGTACCTCAGAGAAGCTACAAGAGAAGATGGAGACATTGGTGAGTGTGTGATTCCTCCTGGACGCTAGCTTTCTGGCATCCTGGCTGTCATATACTGCTGGCAAAAGTGTCTGTGTGCCTGGGACAGGCACACAGAGAGAGGCAGAGTCCTCCATCCCACCGAGAGGAGCAGGGAAAGCCTGTATGAGGAGCTACCACCCTTCACCACTGTGCATCTCAGCTGGATCTGTGATCTACCATTGCAAAAGCCCTGGAATAACCCTGCTCAGCAGTAAGGAAAGAGACTCTCCTCTCCACACAACCCGCAAACCCCTTCTCCCATCTCCCCTGCATGGTCTGGCGGGGCTGGCTCTGCTTTACTCTTGCAGACTTCACTGCTATTAGTATTTTCCCTCCTCCCAAGTGAGCTTGCAGTAGCTAAACACCACTGCATGTCCCATCAGAGTTCAACCTCTGACCTACACCAGTAAGTAAAAAGCCCCTATCTGCCGGCAGATAGAGCAACCATGCCAGGTTGTGTTAGCTTGATATGCAAGTGTGTTGCACTGATCACATACAACAGGGCACTGGTCACCTGGGCACTATCACTCCTCTGTTGCAGCATCAGCTGCATCATCCTGCCCAAATCCTTCTAGATCCTGCTGGCCTCTACTCTCCCTGCTCTGGGAAAGGTATTGATGAAATACATGTCTTCTGCTGCCCCACTCTTGCAATGGCTGGCTGAAGCACGATACAGTTCCTTTTGTGCTTCTTCCTGCTCTGACATCAATTATTTCTGCATCACTGGCCCACACCTTGGCATTTCAGTTGTCCATGCAGGCAATGCATACAGCTCCCTGGGATGGCTGTCAAGAGCAATTTCTCATAAAACTAAGCCCCTGCCAATCCTTTCCAAGGACATAAGTCCTCCTCACCTTCCTTCCAGCACTCTCTAGCCAAAGCAATAATTCTGGCAGCAGGAAAACACAGGCTAATTTATGCACTAGACCCAAGAGAAAATGGACACATTTGTCTGCTTGGAAAACAGAGGCCATCTGTATGAATTCGAGGACTAGTGGAAAGGGCCAGACAGACAACCTTGGAGGCTAAAGTCATCTCACTGGTGCAACCACAAGGCCACTAGTTGAACTGAACGAGCTCCCATTTCTGTGTATCCACTCAGTCCCACAGAGACCAGTGCTAACAGCCAGCAGAACAGCGGTTTCTTTACCTACTGATTTCTGCTTTGCTACTCAAGTCTCTCAGGCATCTCTCTACTTCTTTCCAGTGTGCAGCATAGCGCATACGTACCTATCTTCCAAAATCTGTCTCATCTGCAGTGCTTGCTGATAAGACATTTCTAACCTTGCTCTCTGAACTTCACAGTCACTGTGGGTTTTCAGCATCTGGCAAAAGCAGGCTATTGTTTCTGTCCCACAACTGCTGTCAGACAATGACATAAAACCTCTTCAAGAGCTGAAGTTGAGATAAGCACAGGAATTACATCACCAAGAAGAGTTAAAACTCCTGGACAGGAGCAAACTACAGATTCTGTCCTTCAGGGCACTGATAGAACGAGGAGTTCTTAACTTTCTTCTTGGCACAGAGTCCATCTGGGGGGAGTTCCAAGCTTTGAAGTCAAGGAAGAGGTATACTGTACAGTTCTGCAATTAATTAATGTGCCATACAGAGACCAAGTGAGAAACAAGAAGGAAAAAGAACCCAGATTTTTTGATAGGGAAGTTCCGCATTTTACTATTGTTGGCCCTGCAGAGCCAGGATGGCAACTGGACTGGATTCCACTTTGTCCTCTCCATCAGGAAGAGCACTGACTGCAGGTTTTCTTACTGGCAATCGATACTAGAAGTGCTGTGCGAA
Source organism: Ibycter americanus (assembly GCA_035590275.1). Lineage (NCBI taxonomy): Eukaryota > Metazoa > Chordata > Aves > Falconiformes > Falconidae > Ibycter > Ibycter americanus. Next base: position 27,059,245 of record JAVJGI010000050.1, on the reverse strand, counting down.
CTGAGCTGGGCTGCTCCGTAGGGTGGATTCACTCACACAATGAGCATTTTAACCCAGCCAAAGTTACAAATCCAACAGCGAAGTGCAGGCCATGCTACAGAAAGGGTGAATTGTACTTTAGAAAGCAGGGGATGTGAAAAGGACTAAAAGGATTACCATCAAATAGGAGTCTTACAGAGCAGACATTGCTTACAAAACTGACGCAGCCACCAGATGTATAAGCAAGGGAATATTCAGCTGAAGCATGAATGGTATAATTCACTATATAGCCTTAATGGGGCCAGAGCTCATAAAGAAGAGGAAAACACTTGAAACAGGTCTTGAAAACCTGCTTCATACTGAGAGATTAAAGGAATTCGATGTTGTTCTGTTTGCCAGACTGCAAGATTATTTTATCTCTTGTTGCTCCAAAAAGGAGAAGTTCTAGAAGAAAAAAAGCAAATTAGCATCCAATGAAAAAACCTGGACTAATTCAGACCAAAACCACCGGATTGTTTTAGCAGAAAGAGTAAACATCTACTGGAAGAATGTACTTCATCAATAGGGGATGGCCGGTTCCCTAGCACTTTGATCCTTAAAACAAGACCAGGTGGCTTTTAAAAGACATGCTGAAGTTCAGTGCAGACCTGCGTGGCTTATGTTATGCTAGGAACAGGCCTCTGCCACCACAGGGGAGTTTTTGGTCTGTGAATGGCAGCACTGAACTGGCTTAATTAGGACTAGCAATGTCTAAGTGATGAAGTCAGAGCTGGTCACACTAGCGCAGCTCTTTTTAGCTCCTCAGTTTAAAGCAGTGGATCTATTTCAAGTTTGTACCAATGTAGCTGATTTTAGCACTTCATACTTTGAAGTCCATGACAGATTTTGTTTGTTCTCCATCAGGGTATGCCATGAGGGTACACCTTCAGAGCTGAGGCCGGTAGTGCCTTTCTAGGTGACCATGGCCTCACTACTAGTTCAACCCAGCTGCAAGACTGGAAAACTCGCATTCTTGTTTGAAAAGGAGATAGTGCCTCAAGACTGCACAGTAGTGGGTAAAAGAGCCAGTGCTGCACAAGCACAGATGGCCTTTGGCAGGAATGTGATGATCGATTCACACTATCCCAAACATTTGCTGGGACTAAGAGGGCATAGAGGTGGTGGGCAGAGAAGGTGCCACTTTGAGATTTTTCCCTGACCATTTTTTTGTCTCTCTTGCCTCGCCTCACTTGTTCTCCCCTACTCCATCTCTTTTTTTTCAAGAGGCACGATAGAGGAGATCTCTGAACTGGTAGACACAAGATTACCAGACAAGGAGGATGCAGTAGGGTAGGAAGTCTTTTTGCACTGAAAACAGCAGCTCAAGGTCAGTTCCTTGAACAACTCCTGAAGTTCCAGAAGAGGAGACTAACCCTGTACCACGACAACTTCAGTCTTGAATCAAAATGCTAACATTCCTCCAAGTCTGGGGACAGCTGGTTCCCTAACTGTTACTCAAGCTGTATCTACTGCTGAAAAAAACAACTAGGAAGCTGATGAAAATCACCCAAAAGAGAAAGAAAAAAACGTGTGCTGCAGTGACAATACCTTGTCATCATAAGCCCATAAATGGACATTCTACATACACTAGACAAAGAATTTTCCCCCAAACCTTAATGAATAAACATCAAATTCATTTTTCTTGTCATTTAGCAGACACATTCAATGAGAATTTTCCAGCTGTGATTTTAGGCTGCTAAATAAATCGGGGTAGGAACTCTTCCCCTGCCTTTGAAATGAAAGCTGCAACTTTATGAGGAGTGATTGTTGTTGGAGAGGTCTTCTAAAACTTCCCTTCTTATTTTCTGAATTTCACTGGAGGACAAAATGGCATTTTTATCTGCACAAGATCTGCTTGGAATATCCCTGGGGATTCCCCTTTTAAGAAAGACTTTGGTTTGAATGTGAACTGCAAAAAACACCCCAAGGAAACAAAAAACCTGGCCTGCAGCCACCCTATTGTTTGGGGTGGGGAGGGAAAACAAGGAGAGAGAAGAAATATGCTCTGTAATCATGGTGCTTTCAAAAGAAAAAAAAAAAAAAAAAAAAAGACACAAATCAAGTGCTTTCTTGAAATACCAAAACAGGGATCAGGTTGGTAAATTCCATGCTTTAGTCTCAGCCAGAATCCTTCACTGAAATCTGGATACCAAAGGGCAAATGTCTCAGATTAGAAACATCTTAATGGCACTGATGAAAATTAAATGGGTCTTTCCAAGAAAAAGAAATTCCCCTTGTTTTCCAGGTCATTTTGAACAGATCATGGACTTCTTTGTACTTAGCAACTAACTCATAGGGGTATATTTGGGTAATTACATGTACTAGTTCTGCTGATTCTCATAAGGCCACACATATTCTGGAAGAGATGTCTACACGATGTCTGCTTTTGGCCAAGCGACAGTGCTATCATCCTGCCTTTGAGATGTGACCCCTCTGCAGACAGCTGGAGCTGATCAAGATGTGACTGCCCAGCATGGTGCACTGCCATCTCCCTGTGCCTACGGGGCTGGGGCTGGGAGAGGGAAGGCCTGACTCTCCCAGTCCATCCCAGGACAGACTACATTGCCTTTTACACAGAATGGAGCGGGTCCACTCATAAAGTTCCTTCCAGCGACTCAGCTGTGGGATGTTTTGGAGGGGTTGAAAACTTGTCTGACAATGCTTGCACCTCCTAAAAGTGCTGCTTCTGAACTGCCAGCTCAGACAAGAAGCCTGCAGGGTTCCTCTGCCTTGTTCTTGGTGGCCTGGCACCTCATATTGGTGCTCACTTCTGTGTAAAGCATGGCAGTAAATGTTTCCAGTACTGCCTGGTGGGATGCAGGGTCCTGGTGATAAATGAAATTGAAATATGTAGGCAGCTGAGCTGACTGTAAAGACTGAAAGGTCTCAAACCACCAAACCCACAAACTAGCAGAACACAGCTTAAATAGCATAAGATTTTAAAACCAAAGGAACCCTAAACTTCTTGGAATTCTTCAGATGTGCTTTCGATCTTTTTGAGGGAGGAGTGCAAGTCAGCAAAAAGTTTCCTTCTTTTTTCAAATAAATGGATCTATGAAAAAGTGGTCCCAGGAACTGAACACTTGAAGGATCCTATCAAATATTATTAAGATTGGCAGCATCATTGTTCCTCTTGCAGCTCATAAGAATATGGTGATTTAAGACCTCACTTCAAGCTTTTAACACTCAGGAACGTCTCCCCTTTTTGACCTTTAAAGACTGCAGCTCCTCTGTCAATAGGCGTTAATAAACATGGTTGCTCCTGCCTCACAAAGAAAACTGCTAAGTTGGAAGCTGTCTTACTTCCAATGCTTTCACCAACAGCTTTCTCTGCCTATCTTTGTGTTTCCTGAACTTGCCAGTGAAATCTGTGTTTTATAAGAGCTCTGCCTACAGCAGTTCGCTCTCTGTTAACTCTTTTTCCATAATTCTGGTTCTCCCATCTAGCACACACTATGTGAGGAGGATGTGCCATGCAAAACTCTGCTACCAAGGCACCGGTGGCAGCAGAGAAAGCTGATATTCTCCCCAGGTGGCTTCCAGTGCCCACCAAACATGGTGGCACAGAGCTGTCCCCAGGCCCAAAAGGCACAGTCCACCAAGGGGAACAAACTGGGCATGGATGAAGTCTGTGGGCTTACCTGGGGAAGCGCTTGTACCACTGTGTCCAGGAGCGCTCGCATCCCGGTGGCCATTTTAAGCAGTTTCAGCACTACAATGAGAATCAAAGCCTGGTCAGCAGGGCTGGGAAATATTTCAAGCAAAATCCATAAAGGAAATCTAGCTTCAGAGCTTGTAGGGAGGGTTCATATCTCTCTTGCATCTAGTCATACAGATGGCAAGCTCACTGCATCCTGACAGGGCCCACAGAACATCTGAACATCCTGACTACTTCCCACACCAATTAATGTTAATGACATCAGTAAAACAGACCAAAAGCCACAAGAATTCCAGCATGCCCTGGCAGGAAAATGGGGGAGTGATGGGGAGACACTTAATCAGTGAAGAGCATCATCTCAAGCTCTGATCCTCCCTTCTCCACTGCTTCCCACTCTTGTCTGGTATCAGTATAAAAGGTCTGTGATCCCAGGTTTGAATTAGAGACCAATCTCAGATGCCACTGGGAACACCCATGAAACCCCACCTAGCTTCTCTCTGAATTCACATTTTGCAGCCTCAGTGCCTAACTGTTCTCAAGTCAAACTGAAACAGCAGGACTAGAAGGCCAAACAGCCAAACCATTTCCTGACATGTCTGGAGGGGATGGCTGGAGACCTACGGAGCAGGCCGTACCTCTTGCTATTCTCAGCACCCGCATGATGCGTATTATTGTGGGATTGATGGGCAGTGCAGCATTCATCTCAATTTCCTCCAGTGTGATTCCCACAATAGATAAGAGAACTATAGCCAAATCCAGCTGATTCCACCTGACGGAGCAAGAGAGAAAAGACAAAAAAAAATAAAAATCATACATGGACAGACACGCAGGAGTAGAGAATTATCTGCTAATAACAAGCACAAGCAAACCCCACATGCCTCTCCTCTCTCATATCCCATGATCTTCTGTGTGGTACAAAATCAATTCACTGCAGCTGGCACAGACAGCCTCTGAGCCACAAGCTGTTGTAGGCTGTGACTGGGAAGTGTCCCTGCCTATTGCCCGGTCCCTATTGTCCCCCTGCTATCCACTTGGAGCCACTCTCAGGGACAAGATACTAGGCTAGAGGGACCTTTGATGTGATGCAATACAGCTGCTCCCGTGCTGTGTCACCTGTCTCTTGAATTACTCCACTTCAGTATCTCCATTGATTTATAGCCTAACACTTGTAAAGGGCCTTCCACACCGGCACTAGAAAGAAACAAAGTTGTGAAGAAATGGAGTGTCTTTCCTATCCAGTTTCCCTCATAAGTGATATCGCTCATAGCAGCTTACAGCCACTCAGTCAGGATAAATGAAGCAAACAAGCTGATCTTGTGAAAAAGTGTCCAGTCTTACCCTGCTCTCCAGCAAGTCGTCAGACCACAACGTCCTTTCATACATATTTGCTTCTGGCTAGATGTGAGGCAGAGTAAGATCCGTAGGTCTCTGCAGCTGGGATCTGAAGGCTGGCCGTGAGGCTGAACACAACTACCTCTGCCTTTGCCAAAGGTTTTACAAAGCTAGCAGTCTACCAAAGGACTGGTTTGGGCTGCACAGGAGACTTGTTGTGAGGGGCTCTGTCACCTTAGGTTGCCAAAACTACACTTTTGAGGACTGAATTGATGCCAAGAGGTTGTTTCTGACCTCTAAGCTGAGTTGGTCAGACCTGCTGGAGAGGCAGATAGTGGGGGAAAGAAATTACCTAGAATTGTGTAACATTTCCTGAATTCCTTCTGCAAAGCAGTTCTTAGAATTTTTAGTTTCTACACTATAAAGTTTGCACCTGTGGAGAGACAGCCCTTTGCTCTTCCTCGCAAACAGCATGTAGTACGATCATAGTAATGCTACATTTACTCAGCATCTGGCTTTGAAACTGGGTCAAGACAGCTCTATCCCAAATGCACAGGAGTTTAAAATACTCTCACCTGTCCTTAAAGAACCTTCGAAAACCAAATGCCACCAACTTCAGAACTGCCTCGAACACAAAAACTATGGTGAACACATAGTTGCAGTACTTCAGGGCTTCATCCAGGGACTGAAAAGAGAGACACCAGTTAGACAAGACAAAGCTATCCTCTCCTAGACCCCCTGCGGAGGTACTGGCAGGCACAAGGGTGGCATAGGCACAGAGCTGTAGGAAGTAAAGTCCTAATAGCTTGCAGAGCTCAGTTACAAAACTGCATTAAATCACACAGCAGAACTCAAACAAAGGATTAGACACTGATGCAAACAAAAATTCATGAGCACTAATATTAGTTGTGCTAATACTGTCAAGAGCTATCAAACCTCCAACTTCAGTGCATGAATTGTTCAGTCTGGGTCAGAGAGAAAATTTTACCCCTTCCCCATCTAATAAGGTTTACTTCTTCTAAACTGTCTAGCCTTGGATAGAATAGAAGACTTGATGCATCATTTCAGCATGGCAAGCCTTAGGACAATGGCTTTGTTTAAAACGCTCAAAAAAAATAATAACGTTGGAGATGGATTAAATCTTGCCTTCTTGAAAAATGTTACATCTCTAGAGTCAGACAAAGTATGTCCATATTTGGTGCAATGTTCACGCTCTCTATAGAGCTGCTCTCGGAAGTCAGGAATCTGCAGTGTTTATACTTGAAGATGATGAGTGTTTATAATGGATTTCATTGGAACTGTAGGCCAACAATAGCAAAAGAATCTTGCTGGGATCTTAAAATAGATAGTTGCAGAGTGAAACGGCTCTTTGATTGGGTGGGGATTTGGGGAGAGGAGGGAGGAAAGCGGAATTTATTTAAATCTAGTATAGGTCTCTTACAATAACAAAATGACAACAATGAACATCAAAACATACAACAACTGGAAATAAAACGTTATCGAGGAGAGTGCAAAGCAGTGTCTGCTTTGTTGACAGGGGAAGCCTCAGGCCACAGGAAAGCTCTCCTCTTCACATTTGTGTGATGACTGTGCTTTGCTGACCCCAGATATGTGGGATGACCATGCATTGATTTTTTGGGAACAAGAGCTGAAATTTTTTTAGATGTTGGCATTCCTCAATGCACTACTATCCCTTTTTTTGTTCCAGTGCCTAAAATAAATAGAATCATAGCATCATTTAGGTTGGAAAAGACCTTTAAGATCATCGAGTCCAACTGTCAACCCAGCACTGCCAAGTCCACCACCAAACCACGTCCCTAAGTGCCAACATCTACGTGCCTTTTAAATACCTCCAGGGATGGTGACTCAACTACTTCCCTGGGCAGCCTCTTCCAATGCTTGACAACCCTTTCAGTGAAGAAATTTTTCCTAATATCCAATCTAAAATGGCAGCTTAAAAGAATGTGGGACAATTTACTATTTTATCTGAAACACACTGCCTGAGCCTGAATTCTCGTATCATTTGTGATGGTTTACATTCAGATTTACAACACTGTGTTTTACATGAACATAAAACAAGTATAAGTAAGACCTAATCTGGATAAATAACATTTATGTGCAAAAGAAAGGCTGTTATGCAAAGGAATTATGCAGCAGAACAGAACACAGTCAGCTGGCGTAAAACACACATTACCCTGTGGCTTGGTGCCCCTCTGGCTTTGCTTCCAGGAGGCATTTGCAGGTTACCTGGCAGACCATGCAATACTAGAAAAATAAACACTGAGTCTAGAGCTCCATGAATGATAATGCAATAAAAGATTAATATATGTGGCAATGGACAGGCTATATGATTTATGCCAAAGATTTTCTTGGGAAGGAATGATTTTATGATACATAAAGAAGGGTTGGACTTAACAGCTGGTTTATTCTAAATTCACTGAGGAAAAGGAACGTTGCTCTGCATGCATTCACTTCATGCTTATATCTGTTAGTGGAATATTCTAAAACTCTGGACTGTTTTACAGCTTGAGGGTCAGTCACATCTGGGATTAGGAGAGGAAATATTTGGACTGGTATTCTTCTAGTAAAAGTTTAATTCACTCTCTCTTAGCCTTATTCTCTGGGTTTTTTATGGAACAGCAGGGAAACCAAGCTTTTGGCTGAAGCAAGGGGCTCCCAGATGGTAGAGCTGCCCTAGAGTCAGATGCTGAGGCTGGAGCCTGCCGAGGCTTTCAAACAACAGGGAATGGTCCCAAGGAAGCAGGACTGGCTGCAGACCCCACTGGTCAGTGGTATCCCAAGGGAACAGCATATGGTCCTCAGGTCCCCTGCTACCCACCCCATGCTGCTGGGTTTCACAGCCAACATGTTGAAGGGTGGCTCTTACCTTCGGCTGGTTGTAGTGCTCCATCGACATAGTGATGACATTGACCCCAATGATGAATGTGATGAAGAGGTCGAGATAGTGGCTGGTGCAGAGGGTGTGAATGTACTTCCGCGCTGGGGAATAGTCAGCGTAGTAAGGCCTGCGTTGGGCTTCTGCAGAAAAAGAGAAAGGCAGCACAATGAATGCAGGCCCTGATGCATGGTTGGCAGCCAGCACAACGTGGCCTGCGAGTCATGTCTTACACACACCTGGCTGGATGCAGGGCAAAGCCTACAGGAGAACTGATTCAAGCAAGCCCTATGAAACGGCCAAGTGATTCTACCTAGCAGCGAGGCCTTCAAGAACCGCAGTGGGGTCATCAGGCTGAGCCAAACCTTTTGTCCCTGCAGAAGGGACCTCCACAGCTTTGACAACCAGGTCCTTTTTTCTTCCAAGTGCTCTCTGTCCTTACCGCTCTGTCTCAGGCTAGAGGACAAGCTCTTCACATGACTCTTGTCACAAACCAGAAAAGGTGAGAAGCAGGATGGAAATGAGACCCAAAGCCAAGAGAAAGGCTTCAAACCTCACAAAGCTTCAACTCCAGTTTAGAGGAAAGGCTTATGACAGGTCTTGTCAGTCTGGACTCTGATACGCATGTCTAATCCTGCTGATGTCAGGCACGTTCCATGTAAGAGATGAACACAACCTGAGCTCAGGTTCTGCAACGGAAGGCTTTTGGTGTATTTTAAAGGCCTAAAGGAAACATAGCAATGCCTGTGGCAGAGTAGGGCACATGCGTGAGGGTTAGTAGCACACAGGAGAGCATCAACAGCAATGGAGCGGGGTGCTTAGCATTTGTCTCTACAAAGACTATCAGCACAAGCTCCTCTGGAAATATAAAACCAAGGGCATGGTTGCATCTAAAAACACATTCAGGCTATGACTTTTATATACATATAAGAATTTTATGTCCCTGCCTCTGGTCATGACTCCTTTCTCCTTGAAATGGGGAAATTTCTGCACATGGACCAAGCTCCTGGGGCTGTTCCAAGGAGAGTGTTTGGACACTGCCCTGTGACCAAGCTGTATTTACTGTGTGTGCCTCTCTTAAATTAGACTGTGACCACAAGATGGCTGTGGGCACTCAGATGGAGTCAAATTCTTTTCAAACTTAAGAAATGTAAATATTCAAAGAGTGTACTTAAGGCCAAAGTCAGCATTACTGTAGATTTTGCAACTGGAAGAGACATGTTAGGTCATACTAAGTCAGAGCAGGAGTGCTCTTAACAGAAAGGGGTTTTTTTGCAAATGTTTCAGCAAATTGAGCTTTAAATGCATGAGAGGCTAGGAAAAAGGAGTTGCTTCACCTTAAAAATAAGGAGGGAAGTAAGTTCAACAATACTCAGTGCCCCCTGAAATGTATCTTCCACTCCTCTCGTCTTGCTAATATCTTTCAGATGGAGTGACTCTTGAAAAAGTGGATTATTTTTTTGGTAGTGTAACTGATGCCAGATTAGAGTCCAAAACCCTAAAATAAATTGGATAAAGGGAAACTGAATCTGTTGCTCTCTTTCAACTACTATTTTTTCTGGTAGTTAAAAGTGGAGTGGAGGTATTTGGAAAACATTTCCTTCTGACCAGGGTCACCTAGACTTATTTTTTCTGCTAATGGGTGTGGAAAAAAAAGATGAAAGCAAACACAATTGTTTTTGAATATGTTTTTCTGTTGCTTTCATGTGCTTTAGTTCTACCAGTCATTTTGGACTGGTAGGACTGTCTTGGCTACTAAGCTCAGCTAATCTTCCGGTGTGTCTAAAAACCAGTAATAAAAACATTGCAGTATGATATTTATTTAAGTCTGCACAATGTGCTTTCATGTGTACTCCAGATTATGACATACTTTTTTTTGTTATTTTAATGTCTTCTTGGGAATACAATAAACCAGCTCGTTGGGAGGTCCAAGAATACCCCAAATAGTCAAGCATTATATTAAGGGACTACTTATTAGTGATTAATGATTGATCAATGGATCTTAGAAGAACATTAGCAGTGATGGGCAGTGTGTGAATACACTGTCTAGCGGCACATAAGGAAAACAGGCTGTAGGTGACTGCAAATGCTTTCTAACCTGTCCAGCTGCAGCCATTGATTAACTATTCAGCCTAAGATCAGGCTTTTATTATGTTTTATAAACTACTTATATACTTTTAAAGCATAATCACAAGAAGACATTTTCCACTGTAAAGCTGCTGAACAGAAAACCTTCCAGGCTGCCTGTCAGCAACACAGCTCTCTCTTTATATGGGCTGGATATAGAAATATAAGAGGGAACCACCTAGCCATAAAGGTGGGCCTGTTTTATTGCGTGAAACCATCTCAGAGGTCTATGTCTGTACACTCTGTCAGTGCTCAGAGCTGGCTGTGCCTCGTCAACTGGTTGCTCAGGAAACTTGGGACAGGTTTAACTTGACCTGGGATGAGGGAGCTCTAGTACTGCCTTACTCACTTAGGATACATTACATCCCTGAAGCCAGGTTAACAGATGGAAAAGATACTTCTCCTGGGGACACACATACAAGGACAGTCTGGGATAAAGTTGACAACGCTTTGAAACACATGCAACAACACTGTCATGCTCAGTGCAGTAACCCATGCAATGTCCATTAGAGGAGATACTGCTCATGCGAGGCTAATGGTAGTGAGCAGGGGTGTGCAGGGAGGACAGGCCAGCTTCTGCTCTCAGCGATGCTGGTGTTGGGTCAGGACAATCCCATGAAGACAGAGGGGTTGCAGCAGGGTGAAAGCAGTGAGAGATCAGCCACACAGCTTCACTGCAGCTCTGACCCACTCTGAGCAGGAGGGAGGCTGCGGTTCAGAGCTCCAAGGCCCTCAGCTCTGCTGGTTCACTGTTCATTCCTGGTCCCTTTAGGAACAGGAGTTTTACTTCAGTCAGCAGCACAGCAAGTGGCTCTGGCCTCCTCTCAATTCACACACACATTTTTACCTCTTAGTGAGAATATACTATGATATTTTCCCCAGTTTGGGTGGAAGTGTTCACTGCACACACCTACTGCTACGGCCTGCTCAACCAGAGACATGGGGTCTGCAGGAAAACCTGTATGAGGAGAACAGTGGACCATGGGGATGTGGGCACAGCAAACAGGGGAGATCTAATGCATCATTAATTACAGTAGCCAAAATGCAACCTGTACCTGGTTTCTCCAGGGAAATGGTTTTTGGGATGAGACTCTAACCAACTAGCAGACTTACATCAAACACAGACAAGTATCCCTTCATCTGTGGCTGATTGTTTGAATTGGTAGAAATGCAGGAGGGAAAGGAGAAACCATCAAACACATGCAGAAGGAAAACCACAGATCTTTCTCGCCCCCACTTCTACATGTTGGCTAATGCTTGAATCTCATCTCTCTGCAGAGTATTTAAACTTCTTTGCTTGTGATTCTGCTGACATGAAAATTAATGAAGCACTGTCTCCTAGCTTAAAAGCATTTAGGTTGGCATTACAATTGTTAGCTACAGCTCCTCCATTATTCTCCTCTGCATGAAACATTAGAAAGCCCTAATGGGTTTATATGCATGCCTGGCACAGAGTAGCTCTATACCTGCAGCTGCCTGGAAAAATAAGCAAGGTGGTTTGATAATTCCCTAGTTGGAAATACTAAACACTCAGATATGCAACGCCCAAAATGTTAGTTACAGCTCAAATGTTTCTGCTGGATACAGAGATAGTTGTGGCATTGAGAGGATGGACTAATTTAAATACAACTGTGTGCTGCCCACAATTGCTCACCCCTAGAGAGAAATGCTTAGAGCCAGTGCTTTGAAAGGCATGTCTGCTGGGTCTTAAAACAAAACTGGCCTCTTCCTTCTACAGTGCCCAGATGCTCAGCTCTGTATTGGGAAACGCTTCAGAGAAACATGGCAGTGGCCACATTCCTCTCATACAGAGTGGAAATCAGGAAAAAGCATTTCCTTCTCCAAGTTCTCAGTTTTTGGGGTCTTCCCAGGGACAACTGACTTGGTGACACTCTGAAAGACACTCTCTGCTCCCCAGCTAGGGCCTCCCCTCAGCTATGTCAGGCATTTCCAGCTCTTCTTGTGTTGCCTGCACTGCTTTCGGCACCCAGCGTCACCCAGACTCCGCTAGCAGCCTTTGAAGCCCAGAGCACTGCCTGTGTTTGACCTAACATCACGCTTTGCCCAGTGGGCCAGGGCTGCTGGCTTCACAGCAGGTACAAGCCCGTTGGATTTGGCCCCATATCCTGAATATGGAGGAGATCAAACCTATCCATGTGGTTTTAATCAAAAACTTTAACCTGGGGAGGCTGGTTTTGGTCTATATCTTCTGAGAACCTCATTAAAAGGTTAGGAGCTGCAGGATTATTAAATTACACTACACTTATTTACACAGTAGATATAGTGGATGGACGTAGTGACTGCGTCAAAAAAATATTGTCATATATCTTGAATTTGTACCTTCACATGAAAAAGTTTGCTGTGCAGTTTTGCCTTTAAAGCCACAACAAATGCATTTCTATGGTGTACTCAGTCCCTTGCTATCTTTTCTCACGTGAGCAGAGTTACCTGGCAAACCCAGTGCCTTCTTTCAGTGCTGGCCACGGCCTCAGCCGAGTTGATTGCAGCCCAGCTGTGAAGGCTGGGCCCTGCGGCTGACATGTTTTGTCCATGAGCTCTGTTGCCAGAGCCTCGAGTGATGTTTGTCACAGGAGCAGAGAGTCAAGGCACACTGACAAGGGGCACAGGGTTTCACCCTGTCCCAATTCTTTCGTGAAAGTGGCCCTCAGATGGGAGACAAGAAACTTTTTGGAAAGGTCTGAGGTGGTGTCTGACAGCAGAGATGTGGGCTGAGAGGGACCTTCCTGCCAGGCTCCTGAAAGGCATGAAAACTACCCCAAAACAGACAACAGATGATTCCCCATCCCTCCCGCATGGGGTCTGATGAAGGAGCTGTGCCCTGCTGCAGGACTGTGTCCTCCATGGAGCGATCCCTCTGCCAGGGTCAGAGCTCTGCACACAGGGTCCAAATACTGGACCCAGCCTCCAGAGCCCAGGATTTTTAACCAGGGCCTGCTGGGATGGCACCATCCGGGCACCGATAAACAGAGGTTTAACCCACTTCCAGGCCTGAGCCCAAGCCCCCTACGGCTTAATGGTGCGTTTCTGTGTGTGTACTGTGTGTAGGTACCTACAGATGCCCAAAGACCTCAATACACAGAAACACACACAGAGGAAATTACAGACAGGACACAGGACACAAAGACAAGATGCCAGGCAGACAGGGCGAGTCCAGATGGATCGGTGTTGCTCAGATAGTACATCTGTTAGCTGTGCTGGACTTTGCTCTTGTTAACAGCCCTAATTCTTCCTCCCTTATGGTCTCTTCAGGCCAAATGCCAGAAATGGCAACTGAAGTAAAAGCAGGGCTCTCTGCTAGGCTTCCTAATGTAGGCTCCTTGCTACTCTGCAGAATTACTGGTCTCCTGTGCCCGTCCTGCCCCATGGCAACTGGCCTCTTGCCCACTCCTCCATATGGGTGAGACGCACAGTGCTGGGGCACACGGGAAGCTGGCCAGCCCGCCGTCACTGTGCAGCACCCCACACCTGCACGTGCACACAGACACTCTGCCACACACGGCACCAACCACATCTCACATCTTTCTGAGTCTGCCACATTTTTTCACCAAATCCATCATCTTCTAAATTACCCAAGAGGTGAAAACTTCTCCCATTTAAATTAAAAATAGCCATGAAAATATAAATAGTAATCTTCCAAAATGTGTATCAGAGATTTGATTTCACCTTGTTAACAACTCAAATTTGGATGCCAAGCTGTCCATGCTGAACAGAGGCAGGCAGAAGACCTCAAAGCCAGACGATCTGAGGTAACCTCCTGGAAGCCCAGCACATGGCCAAACGTTTATCCTCTCAGTTGTTATATTGGACTTGATCACCTTCCAGAAAGCTGTCTTCCTCCCTGTGTGCTCTCAGTCAAATGTTACAACCCACATCTGTGCAATGCCTGGGTCTGCAGTCTGAAATATCTCCTTGACTCTATCCTTTGAGATAGCTGGATAAAGAGGGGCAATGTAACAGTCTCCATCACTTTGACAGGGACTGGCTCTTTTTGGTGTCTAAGCAGCGAACCACAGACAGGCGTGCAATAAGATTTACTTACTAAACAGGAACAGCACTGGGATAGCACTGGCTGTGGTTAAGCTATCCCTCCTTACCTGTGCCCCAGCCTGTTTTCTCTAAGGATGCTGAAAGTTCTTTGTAAATATGCTTTTGTGTGTGTGTGTGTGTGTGTTTTGTGTGTGTGGGTTTGGCCTTCACTGTGGAGACCACGGTGCAGACATTTAGTGCTGAGGTCTCCCATGGCTCTAATAAAGAGGAGCACAAGAGCAGGAGAGGAACTGTGAGGGATACAGTTGCCTGCCTTCTGACTCAAGTGTGGATGGATGGAGGAAACTGACGGGGGTTTCTACTAGCAAAGCCTCTGACTGCTACATCTTTAGAGCCAGGCAAAAGACTATTTGATCTAACTGCAGTTTTCCCACCTGAAAATGGATACCTATGGCTTGACATGTGGGAGACAACTAGCCATTTGTCACAACAAGATATTAGGTCTTTGCAGGAGATTATGCAGGACAGCACAAGGCTAGGCAAAGAGCCACAGGGCTGCTGCAGCAAGCAGGGCCAGAAGAAGCACTCAAGCCTTATCCCTGACTAAGCTCATCCCTGATCACAGTGGCCAAGCCATGTTCCCTCATTTACTTCTAAAAAATGCTTGCCAGCATCTAATGCAGGCTATCCCTGTTCATTAAAACTGGCTGGGAAGTCCGCACGGCTGGTTTCCTGGCAGTTTCTCTGGCAATACCCACCAGATGCTATAGGCAGCTTGTTCCTAATGGCCCTGCCAAGGAGCGGTGGAGATGAGAATTAATACATGAGAACCCCTGGGAAGGTTTGGGTCAGGAAAGGAGCACAGGCTCAGGTGTTTTTCTGCTCTGGTCTGATAGTCCCTGCTAGGTCCACTAAGAAGCACATTTTGGCTAAAGTCCTCCTGTTGCACCCTAATGGCCCTGCATCTGCCCAGTATCTCCATGTAGACTGTTTGCAAGGACAAACAGAGTCCCAGCACATTGCTCAGCAATGAAGGGCTCCCCCAGCGTGTGATGGGGCAAGCATCTCTTGTAATGGACATCTTCCAGAGAAGAATTTTCTGGACAGCCCCATCTTGGGGCTCCATTCCTCTCCCCAGGGCTGTCAGTTTGTTCATACCCTCATGCAGCATGTTTGTGGCATGCGGGGCCATGCGCTAGGACTCTAAAAAGCATCACAATTATTTTGTCTAAGAAAAGAATTAATAAATCAAACCACCACCATCATCAGATGCAAGCGGCACATTAAGTCAGAGGGCAACCCTTGGGACTGGCCTTCATGCACACAGTAAGCATTGCAGCTGTTTACTCACTGCATCCCTCAGGCACACCGCAAGCTTCTGCTCGGTGCTTGGGACACCTTTGCCTTGCAGAGCGTGATAGAGGACTCTGCTTGGAGGAGGACTTTTCTCCCCAGCCAAGTAAACAGGTAATGCTTTACATCAGGCTTGCAGAGGACAATTCCAGGGTGTTGGCTACTCAAGACTTAAGGTGCCGCCAAAGAGGTAATGAAGCAAAACAACCTCTTGAATCCCATGGAAACAAAACCAAAGGAAAACGAAAGTCTTGCTTTGGGAGCAGGCAGGGCTCAGAAAGATTTTGGTTTGTAACGCAGTCTACCGACCAGACAGGTATATCTCCTTACTCCTGCGCTTTTTCTCCAAGCGTCTCAGCCGCTTCTCCTCCCGACGTCGGGCCTCCTCCGCCTCCTGGTGCTGTCGGCATTTGTGAAAGTTCTCCACCACCACACCCACAAACATGTTGAGCACGAAGAAGCTGACGATGAGCAGGAAGGAGATGAAGTAGAGAAGCATCCAAGGGTTATGGTTCTGGATGGGCTGATGACGTGGGGAATTAAAAAACAAGAGAGAAGAGACATAGACAAGATGTGTGTAAGTCAAGATGTTGGGCACTCTGTAGCAACAAGACAGCACAGTACTTTTTTGTGGGGAGGAGGAGAGCACTGGGAGGAGTTAGGAGGTTTTTCCCAAAACAGTTTCCTCTCATTTGCTTTCTCACTGACTACAATTTTACTTTTGTTGTAAAACCTGTCCTAGCCTCTGTAAGTGGGCTTACAGGATTTAATTATTTTGGCATTTATTTCGTACAGCTTAAGATAAATCTCAGTGGATGTGCATCATCACACCTGCAAGATCATTTTAGTTAAAGGTAGGCTCCAGCTTACTTGTTTTTGAGATGTGGGCTCACGGTTAATGTTTCTCAGTTGTAATAAGATCTTCAGAAGCAGGGGAAAATTAAGTACAAAGTGTTACTGTAGCTCTGATGGGGTATTTACTCATCTAAGACTCTTGACTTTGCTTTGCAAATGCCACATAACACACAAACTTAACTGTCTCTTTCACAACATTCCTGGTTGTTTCCTATCTCGTGCAAGTTTGCTCTTATTCATCATACTTTCCCTGAAGCTGCAGTGCAATGGCACGTGTGGCCCTCCTCAAGTAACATCATTCTAATTAAAAATCCCATCAGTGCTTGATTGTATACTACATGGGGCACAGCCACTGTAAAAGCTACTCAGTGGAGAATGGAAAACCTTGGCAGCCCAAGGGGCAGTCAAGACCTCAAGACAGTCCTATAGTGCTGCTTCTTCCTGGGACTTGAAAAACACCAGTCACCCAGGCATGAGACTTCTGAGAGCAACAGGTCTGGACTCTGCAGTACATTTACCTGTTGGTCAATACCCACAGCATCCAAACCATCGTACATGATGTTCACCCAGCCATCTTTGGAGGAAAGGACAAACAAGGACATGAGGGCCTATAAGAAAACAGACGAACAAACAAACAAACAGAAAAGATTGGCCTTGCATTTTAGTCCCCAGAAAAGAAACTAACAACAGACACTTCTCAGCAAAACCAACCCACAGCTCATCATCTGGCCTGGAGCTGGTAGAGAAATGCAACATATTGTGGCTTGCTTTTACCTGTTTCCATATCTGGCTTCAAAGTGAGCAAACTACAGTCATTAATGCTCCTTTCCCCCCACATATACGCTGAATTTTGCTCAGACACATCAGGGTTTCTGGTCACCAAAGCATGATTAAAAATTACTATCGCAGGCCCAATGGTATGGGGTTTCAAAAAGCAATAATATATCCCCGCTCCTACTGTGGGCTGTCTTGCTTTTCAGCCAGTATAAAGTACCTTTTTTTTTTCATTTGCAAACATAACAGCTAGAAGTCAAGAGACTAGAAATGACAGTTGAAGTCCACACATGTGGGACTGCATGCAGAAGCAGTGGCTTTAAGACAACACTCCCATAAACAAGGAATTGTATAACCCTAGGAAGTCTGGCTGCAAGAGCTCAGGAGGTGACCTGATCCATTTTTACCCAGCTAGGGTCACTTCTGATAGATGCATGCCTATGTCGTTCTTGGAAACTTCCTGTGATGGAGATTCCACACACTGCTCATGGAATACATTATAAGTGCTTATCCACTAAAAACTGGTACAGAAAATCCCTGCAAATGAGGACTTTACCTGTCCCAAATTGTCAAAATTGTACTTCCGCCGAACCCATTTGTAGCGTGCGTTAGTGCAGTCAGTCTTTGTAGTGATGTTTTTTACATCAGGACCATCACAGTAGTAGAACTTGCCTTTAAAAAGCTGTATTTAAGAAGCAACAAAAAAAGAAAAAACAAAAAAGAAGCAGTTTTGAAAAGTCTTTCCCAAGATCTATTTTTCTTTCCTGTAGTAGAAGTGTTTGCCAATTTCAAATTCCTTTCCTTTCCTTCCAGCTTAGATACCTGTCTTAACAGACATAGCAGGAAAACACCTCTTGTGGAACATCAGGCCCTGAGACATTGTTGTGTATTGCCTCAGACACAGAAAGAAGGTGATCCTGCAGGCCAGCCCTGCCTTGTTGGGAAGATGACAACCTCCCCTCCAAGGAAAAGATAATATATATATTGTAGCACGCTATGCTGGGAGGGATCTTGAGAATTTGTCTTTTCCTTCTCCTACCCTCAGGCAGGATTAGCTGGTGCTGTGTTGTTCATCAGGGAGGTCTGCTCTTGTAATCCTGAGAACCTTCTAATGAGCAGATGCCAACCCCATCCCAGAGCATTTCTTCTAGGGCCTGTCTTTTCTTTCCTAACACTTAACTGAAGTCTTCCTTTGGAGAGATTTAAACTCATTACTTCCACCTTAACCCCAGATGGTGAGGAAAACAGCTTCTCTTTTGCAGCAGTCACTTACAGATGGCCACGGTGAAGGAAATACTCTACCTGGACCCCTAAAATCCCAAAGATAATGAAGAAAGCGCAGCAGATGAGAACAATATTCCCAATAGGCCTCAAGGAGGAGATCAAGGTTTCTACCACCAGCTTCAGACCTGGGGCTCTACTGATGACTCTGGAAAAAAACAGCAAAATGATAAAGCTTTTAATTTTTACGCATGCCCTGTTATTATACGGTTGCTTTTCCTCCTCTGCTTGGGCTGCAGTAAAGCTAAGACAACCCTCCTCTACCTGCAGGCAGCATTTTGAGACAATCAGTGACTTATTTGAACGACCAGAACATTCACAGTCACATTAGATGGAACTAAAAAAGTGTAAGACACCCTGTCAGCAGGGTGTTGGGCAATTGCTTACTAGTAACAGTGAGGAGGGAATACTCTCTATGAGCAGGATATCACAGAGGTTCCTACGACAGGGCTATTGGTACCTTACTCGAGAGAGCTGATCACCTCTGAGGTCTCTCTGGTCCAAGCAGAGGGGCACACACCAGGCAGGAGCCTGCTTCCTAATGCAATGTGTAAACAGCCTCACAGTGGTACTACAGAGCATGTCTTGTCTTCTTTCTACAGACATCAGTGCTCACCTGCCCTACTGGCCTGGGCCCCATCACAGCTTTATAAAGTAATTTCAATTTGTTCCCTAATTAGCTCCTGAACTGACTCTTAGCTAACAGGAACTTGTGATCAACAGCTCCACAGCCAAAGGGTCACCCATTAAAGAGCGGCTTGCTCACTTGCTGCAAGGCTGTGAGAGGCCAGGCATGCTCTAAGCATGGCCTGAAGCATGTTTTGGGTATTACGGAGAACAAGTGTTTTGCTTTCCTGTATGAGTGCCTGGAGAATGGCTCTCCCATGGGTGTCTAAAAAATGTGTTTGCACACATAAATGTAACTAGCCAAAGCAGGCTTTCCTGGGAAGGTGGGTGTTTTGACTGAAGAACATAAAAGCTTATTTTCAGGAGGGCCTGTAGAGGGGAGAGGGTATGAGTCCTTGCAGGTAGCTTGAGCTTGCACAGTTAATGATGCTTTCGTGCCCTGTCAAACAGAAAAGAGGAGAGTTGTATGCTGCAGGGACAAAGCATTTCAGTAGGGTCTTGTTTGGCAGCAAATGATGTGGCAGTCTGAACTGCACCTACAAAGTGTTAGGAATGGTCCCTGGAGTAATCCCAGAAGAGGCTGTGATAAGTGAAGCTGTCGTGAGAGGTGATGAATTCCTCTCTATTAATAGGATCTGGCCTAGTTATTCTCCAAGCCCAATTTCCTTTTTTCCTCTTACATTTACTTACGAACTGCCTGTGCCCTGATTTCTGTTCCTAGTTATGTGTGCTAGGTGCCACAAGAACCTGCCCGGCCAAGGCTTGTCCAGGGTGACCCAGAGTGGCTCCTGGTGAGGCAGCACTGCAAGGGGACCCTGAAGCCACCAGCAGAACAGAGTGTGGGAGCAAGAGAAGAGACAGAAACACTTGCAAAGTTACCTGTCACTAAGGAAATACACAGCAGCAAATAGCTGTTGCTCTTGTGGTCATGGGCCTAAACGTGATTGCCTCTTTCTATTACTTTCACATGCAAGCAGCTTTTAATCAGAAAGCCTACAGGTCTCTGGAGATGCCTATCTTATTTCCCCTGAAATGTCATGAAAAAAGGCTTGTGTTTCTTGCCAAGCAGGATGGAAATAGAACAGGAGCCGTGAGCTGGTAAAAATCCCCCAAGCATTAACACCCTTTGTTATTGCATAATTGTAAACAAAATATTAATTCTCTTTATTCCTTTTCTCAAATATAGAAAGCATCTCACCTTCCTCTGCCTAGCTGAGAGCTAAATTGTTCTGCAGTAATGTTAGATATGCAGGCACGGGAGAGCAGGTACAGATGCTGGAGCTTATCAAATTAGTGTCAGCACCTGTTCAATTGCAAATTCTCTCCCAGTCAACATGACCTCTTTGCTTGGGAATGACTGCGAGGTTGTGCAGTTTAACAAGGAGCCAGACTGATTTGTAAAACAGTGATAAAAATGCAGCGTGGAGGAGGCATTCACTGCACTAACTGCCTGAGTATGATAACACCTCTCACTCCAAACTCCATCCGCTCTTTTCCATGCTGGAGAAGATGAATTATAACTAATTTCAATGTTTTCAAACAGTTTCACTAGTTAAGAGCTCCCCAAAGATGCTTCTACCCATACTGTGTTTCAGCTTTTTGTGTTACTAAGCAAGACCTTGACAGATCATGTGCATGTTTTCAAACTCTTTGATCTATCAACACAAACAGCCACCCTATCAGTGAACATACCGGAGAGGTCTCAAGGTCCGCAGAAGTCTCAAAACACGAAGGACACCCAGGATCTTGGCTCCGCCTGCTGACGCCATGGAGACAATAATGTCAATGATAGATACAAAGACCAGGACTCCATCCAGGACATTCCAGCTGCTCTGCAGATAGGTGTTCTCCCCAGAGAAAAAGCCAAGAGCTACCACCTACAGCCAGGAGAAGAGAAACATTTAAATCTTCACCCAGATCATAACTATGCCATGTTTTGGTTTTTGCTAGGACTCACTATAGGCCGTGGGATGAAGATGTAATTACCTTAACCATCATTTCAGCCACAAAGATTGCAGTGAAGATGTAATTAGAAACACTTAGGAATATCCTTTCCTGTAAAATACAAAACAACAAAAAGTGGCAAGTTACTTAAATATGCTAGAGAACAAACATCTTTCCTCTTGCAGGGTCTTGCCCTGACAAGACTAAGATCTGGATCAAGGAAAAAATGACTCAGGTACTCACGGTGCTGTGTGGATCTATGTCTGGTCGCTCCAGTGCTATAGTGATGCAGTTGAGAAATATGAAGACCAGCACCACGTGATCAAACATTTTGTGGGCAATGACCTTCTGGCACATCACTCGGAACCTGAAGAAATGGTGGGGAGAAAAATATCCTTCAGATGTTTAGGTCAGCAAGAGACTCCCACCTGAATGGCACATCCTTGAAAACCTTCAGCAGCTGTGCCACCAGCATCAGTCCAGTTGGTGAGCTAGTGTCTCCACAAGCTTCAGCTGTTCTTATCAGTGCAGTAAACAACATGTAAAGCAGCTATTACTAATGCTGGTTAAACCACACTTCTTCATAGGCAGGCATGGAGTGAACCATGCAACAAATCTGCCCACATGCAATAAAAGAGTTACCTAAAAATCTGGAATTGGATTTCTGAAACTCTCAGTGCTTCTGCATCAGAGAGGGATTTTTCTCAAGGGAAGGTTAGCTAGAAATATACTATTCTATTACCACAAAAAGCTGGTGGACTGGCATTTCTCTGGGATTTCTTACCGATTCTGTGGGGAAAACAAGTAGAGGGACCAGTCTTCATGAGTCTTGCACCACTGTGGTTTGTAGGGCTCCAGGACTTTACGAATCCGGTAGCAGTAACTCTGGATAGAAAAGAAGAAACACCTTTTCTTCCTCTTTTATTTTCCTGCCTCTTCAACTTTCACAGTCCTTTTGTGAAA
Organism: Ibycter americanus; assembly: GCA_035590275.1. Classification (NCBI taxonomy): domain Eukaryota; kingdom Metazoa; phylum Chordata; class Aves; order Falconiformes; family Falconidae; genus Ibycter; species Ibycter americanus. Next base: position 27,037,409 of record JAVJGI010000050.1, on the reverse strand, counting down.
GGGGGCAGTACATGGCATTTCATAGCACCTGTAGGCAGTCATGGCTTTTGGGACAGAGCTGTGGCCAGCATTGTCACTTTCGTCCGACAAAACAAGGAGGAAAGGGGTGGGAGAAAGGGGCTGCACACAGTGAGATATGAAGATGACAAGGCAAGACCTCTAGGCAGGTACCATTTTGAGATCCAAAGTTGTGTCAAACCCAAAAAGGCCTCAAACAACCAAAAAGTTAAATAGAAAACTTTTCTTCTAGACTTTCATGCCTTCAAGATGCCAAACAGTTCTTGTGAGTAAAGACATTAGCTAGTTGTGCCTACAGCTCATTTTTGCAGACATCCTGGGCCAGTGGGACAACCTCAATCAGTCCAAAAACTAGGCAAATGCATGCGCATCCCGTTGCAGTTTCACCTCGTAAGAGAGCACTGCAATGTAAGAGCCCAGCCCATTAGCCATAAAAGAAAAACCTTTTAGGAAGTGGAGGCCCATCCCATGGATCTGGATTCATGTTGTCTACATCAGCCACTAGGCAGCCACACCATTCCAAGCTAATTTTTAAGCAGCCTTCTTGGAGTGAAAAAGCCACTTAATGCATGAACACCCAATTTCCCCCTCAACTCACATCCTCCATGTCATCCTCATAGTCCCCAGCATCCTCCTTGTGCCCATCGACATGCAGGAAGAACTCGTTTGGGACGTGAACCATCTTGCCGTTGCAGTCTTGGTACTCAGCAGGCAGAACGGCCATGGGGCTGACACTGAGTGAGTGGCTCATGGTGGGCAACTGGAGCAGCTCAGGCAGGTCCAGGGTGCTGCGGTAGTCCAGGGACTCTGCCCGGCGGTGCAGTGAGGGTCTACTGACTGTGCTGGACTTGGCATCATCGGAGTCATCGTCTGTGCTGCCTTTTCCCTCCCCAGAAAGCAAGGACTCTCTTTCTCCTGACTGGTTCTTCTTCTTTAGGCTTGGGGCTCTGCCCAGGCTATTCCAGCTTGAGCGTCGGCTTCCCCAGTTGCTGCTGGTGCCCCAGTTGGTGCAAGGGGAACTGCGGAGGCTGGACTGAGAGGGGAAAAAGACATTCAAGAATTTGTTTGCAGGAGGAAGCCAAAGGATATGGCATTTTGCCCAGACTGGAAGACCCCTCATGTTGCAAGTCCTGTCTTCCCCTTCCAGCTTTCCTCACTGCTCTGATTTCATCGTGCCAATGGCTTGAGATGGGCGCCAAGCACCCAGCTAAGCCCACGCTGAAGGTACTCTTTGAACCACACCTGTAGCACAGCTACCAATCCCCTGTGCTGCATTGACTTCCTACTGTCCTGGCAACATTAATTGTGCATAAAAACTGAACCCAAGCACTATTGCTGAAGTGGCATTTTCTTTCCTCATGTTCAAGTGTTTTCAGCACACAACTTCCCTGGCTTCCAAAGGGCCTCTAGCAACCAAGTCACCCAAGTGTCTGTTGGAAATTGTGCCCCTGTTTGCATTACTTTCTCTTCAATTGCTGCGTGAAGAGGTGAATGAATGTTTCTCTTACACCGAATTTCTGGCACTGATCAGTGTGTCAGTGCACTTTGGCTGGTAGGTGGTTGCCAGGATGAGAGCACTTAAGGTCAGAGCAGAAAAGCTAGAAGGAAAACTCCTTTTTCCTCCATGGCTTCCTCCCAGTACAAAACGAGGCAATCTTTTCCTTCCTCCTCCCTCTCAGTGTTGGCCAGCTCTTCTCTGACTGCTTCATCTTCCCTTGGCTAGTGGCACTGATGTGGTCTCAGAGAAAGAATTCAAATGATGAACAACCCTCTCCAGCAACTCACAATCCCCATGAAACCCCCAGGCAAACAACAGTCATCTCTGTTTTCTTTTCAAAAGCACTACCTTGACTAAGCAGCTTACCAAAGGGGATAGTGGCTCTGTCTCTGTGTGAAGTGCCTTCACGGTCGACTGCCTTGTTTTGAACACGATATTGCAGTCACAGAACAGAGGAACGGGATTGATAAGCAGCAGCAGAAATCCACTTTGTCTATTAACTCTGCTCCCTCTGTTTTCATAGAGCCGCCCTCCCGCTCCCCTGCTGCAGGCAAAATGCAATCATTGCCAAAGCAGTCAGCTCCAGCCAGAACTCTGCTCCGTGATCTGTGCCTGGTGGCAGCTGGTCAGCTTATACCTTGTTTCCTGTCTCCCCTCTGATGGGGATGCTGTACTCTAACTGGAGCTTAGCTGCTGTGTTGGTAAGGTCAAATGCTTAATTTCCCTTGACACAAGGTGGGTTCAAGGTCATTGTGGGGGGGAAACAGGCCTCACCCTCACTGGAACACCTGATAGCTTCTCCAAGAGACCACAAAATGGCCAGTGTGGTTGGCAGAAGTTGCCTGTTCCTCCTCAGAGGGCTTTGCTGGAATAACTGCAAGAATTTACAACTTGTCTCAGGTTGTGTCTCTCCAGAGAGGTGGCCTGGCATGGACTTCCAATCAGATAATGGGCAGAAAAGCACTGAATTCCAGTACATCCCTGTCTCACCTCTTCATATAGTCACTGTCCTTGACTGTTACATTGTCAATGTTCTGCCCCAGCATAGCACACAATTCATTTCTCCCTCTTGTCTCTGTTCTCCTCCTGCCTTTCCACATACTTCTTACCTCTATCAACCTCCTTTTTGTTTTCCAGCAATGTCTATGTGCACACACCCACACATTTGCTTGCAGGCACTTGAGGGAGAGTTGCTAGCAATAGGAACCTACCAAGGACTTCTGATCGTAGCTCAAGGGGTCTAGCGAAGCATTACTCCCTCTCCTTGAGTCCACAAAAGTGTGCACTGAATCCATGTGTGGGGAACACTTTGGTGTGGGCATTGGTGTGGCAGCAGTGCGCATGATTATAGGAGGTGGCATGCTTCCCCTGCCCTCCAGGTGTCCATTTGGGGTGACGGCAAGTGAGTACATCTTCATCTCTGGAGAGAAGGGGAGAGAGAATACAAGGTGAACGCTCAGCTACAGCTACAGAAATCACTCTTCAAAATGGTCATTGCCCTTTGGGTCTTCCAGGAACTGTGCCAAATGGGGATGAAATGTTGTAGGCAATAAGATCTCTCCCACCATGTTGAAAGGCATAAGGCAACTGTTACAACCTTTTAAAAGGCCTTCAGCCCTGCCTGGACTTGGAAATCATTGCCCTCCAAAGGAAGCTTCTTTCTCACTGTTTCTTGGGATTTAGAGAGTGAAAGTTTTGGGGGACTGGGAGAGTTTCCAGGGAAAAGACATTGAGGATGGCTAAATTCACCCTAGGGAATTAACCTCTTCTCCTTGTCATAGTCTTGCACAGAGATTTTTTATGCAGTTTTGATGTGCTCAGAGTTCCTTCATGGGGAAGGTGCTAAGCAAATGTTAGTCATTGTCTTTAGTCACCTGCCAGGGGACAGGAAATGGAATTTGCTTTTACACGTCCACCCATCTAGAAGAGTAAACCTCTTGTAACAGAGAAATCTAAAGGCACATCCCTGTGGTAATTGCAGAAAGCATCTATTTCAGCTGTATGGCAAGTACAGACAGGAAAAAATACTATTCACACTGAAGACAAACCAGACATAACACATCCAGCCCTATGGAGTTCTATAATACTCAAACCCAAAAGCCTAATTTCAAACACAAAACTAAAGTTGAACTACCTTCTGTTTTATTTGGCTTAGTGGGTTCTGGTTTAATAACTGCATAAATTAGTCTTAAGGAGGGGAAAGTATGGGAGCATCTGTGACCAGCAGGAAAGAAGTACAAATCTGTTGTGAGAAATCCAAGCGAGTGCATTACCCCTGCTACTTTTCTTCCACTGGCTGCTTCTGTAATGCAGTGTGCTTCTATTGTATCATCTGTTTAGATGCTGGCTTGTGCATAAGTACCTGATCTGCACCACAGAAGTCCATGGAAACATTGGCATTCACTTTGAGGGGTGAAAGATCCAGCTCGAAATTTGATAATCTGCAATACACATTCCTCTTGCCAGTGTATCTGTTTACAGACCAATGGCATTGTAATAGAATTGTTAATGTCCTTATGCTGTTTAGTTGCTGGTTGGCACCTATGAGGCTTATGGAGACACACAATTAATCATGGACTTTGACTGATGGCAAGTTCAGCCTTGTTTTCTATTTGTGTATAACCTGAGAAGCGGTGACAATATTTCTTTCCCCTAGAACTCTTCTGTTGGAAGCTGCTCAGCAAATAGTTGGTGCAAGGCTGGTGTATAGCTGGTGCTATGCGTTCCTTGCCAACTATTTGCAATGGACATTCATTTGATCACTTGGTGTCTGGAATTTGTTGCTTCATCTGCAGACTGAGCAGCCTATCACCTTGCTGTGACACAGTTCTGTCTCAGCTTCCCCAACAAATTATTTCTGCCCCTTCCTCAGTTGAATTCCATCTGCTCACCACAATCAATACCATTTCCTTAGCTGAAACAAATCCTGGTTTAGAAGCATTTAAAGCAACCCTAACAAGAGCACAAGCTGCTAATCAAAGTACAGAGGAGCTAAACCAGCTCTTGTTCACCATCATGCTAGCCACGCTGTTAAAATATGTGATCCCCTCTTGTTCCCTATCTGGTTGCAGACTCTACAGAGTGAAGGCTGTCACTTACTATTCCATGTTTACTGCACACTAGTACAATGTGGCCTTACCTCAAATCAATTGCCAGACCCTCCTGTAACACAAATGAGCAGCAACATTTCCATCAATCAGACCTCACCTAAATGCATTTGTGTGAGAAACCAAAAAGAACAGATGAGAACATGATTGATGTGAAAAGCTGCTGAGAAGTAGTGTGAGAATACTGCTGTCAGCAAACCATTCTGTGGTAATGATACATAAGAAATGATGAGACATATCTAAACATTCTGGTATAGTTTAAATTAGAAAAACATCTGTTTAAAGGAAATATAAGTGCTCATTTAGCTTTCCCAACACTTTTTGCATAGCTGCTCTGTTAAGATACCTATCAGATTAGTTGCCCAACAAAATGGATTCTTCCACTTTCTCCCATAAGTTTCTACAAAAAGATGACTGTGGAAGCAGAGTTGTAGCTCTCAAGAGTCCCAGGAAAACTTAGAGACAAAATCCTACCTGTTGCTCGGAGGTCTTTTAGCTTCTCAAAATCATCATCTAAGTTGGCAGATGTCTTGTCCTCATCTGTGTCTGACCTATTGGCATCACCCTGCAGAGAGGAGAAGGATCATTAACAGACCCAATTAATTGAAACTTTAGCACAAAGGCCATTTGGATTACTTAGCAGCTCAGAGATACCTCAGCTCCCCAAGGTTAGTTTAAGTGTGGCTCCAAGAACTAGGAGGACAGAATGCCGAATTCCCTCTGACACTGCCCTGGGGAATGACCCCAGGTAAGTCCCTCTTCCTGGTTTTGATTCATTTTCGTACTTGGACAGAAAAGATATTGTGATTGCGACTGCTGTTACTGCAATGTCATCATGATGTTTCCTACACTGCACCCAGCCTTACTGAACAGTGTATCCCAGGGGAGAACACAAAAGTGCAGCTGTAATCAGAGGAGTGACTAAGAAAAATTGGTATTGTGAGGTTCCATATTTGCACTCTCTATGATACCAGCTGAAAGCACTCAGGTTTTAATGTCAAAGGATGTCGAAGGGTTTTTCTTCTTTATTTGACAGCACTGTAAATTTGACTTAGATCTGAAAACCCAGTTCTGATTTGCTTTCTTCATGCTGGCTGGTGATCAAGATTGTATTGGGAAATCTCTTGGCGATATTGAAGCTGAGGCAGAAGGGATGAGGCCAGCTTGCCTGGCAGCACAGCATCATCTCAGGACAGAGAAGAGCCAACTACCCTCAAACTGGCTATCCTCCTGGAAATCCAGTTACTTTTCCCTTTCATATGTATCTGCTTCTGCTACCAAAAATGATCAGCCTAAATAACATACAAGCCTGGCACAGAAGACCTATCTCTCCTCTGCTGGACGAGGTCTGCAGAGAGGAGAAATTCCAGCAGGCTGTCAGCATGACTCTGGTTTGATCCATCAAGACTGCAAAAAAGCTGTGCAAATTGATAGCAAATGGCTGGATTAAAGCAGCTGATCCCAGAAAAAGGAGCACAGTTCCTTAACTGATGCCTGAACAAATCACCGTGGTTTCTAGAGACATGGTGGTGAAGTGGCAGTGAACTTAATTTCATCTGTGTTATATTGCTAACTGGTGCAGCCAAACAGACAGGATGACTGAAAGGCTTAAGCTCCTTTATTCATCTTCTCTGTTTTGGAGCAGAAGCACTAGTGCAGAGTAGATGAAAGATCTGCATAATTTAGGAAGGTTTGTCTGCTTTTCCAGAGCAGCTCTCGGGTAGATTTCAAAATGACATGGGAACAATGTAAGCACAAATATGCAATTGCGGTCCTGTTCGAAGTCTGTCTGTTTGTTGTCCTAAGCACAAATGTACTAAAAATGGTTTTGTGGCCATTTAAGCCTATTCTCTTCTAGGGATACTCCTGCCAAACTTGCTCCACAGGCAGATCAGAACCTGAGATCAAGCGGAGACTTTGTACTGTGATACACAGTGCAACTTTTAGTGTCCTTGCTGAATCACTGCTGATAGCTCAGGGCTTAGAGCAGCTCTGATGTGCACCCTCTTAGCTGCACAAGTCTCCCAGGAGTCACTCTCCATCGAAGTAAAAGAAACACCTGAGCAAAGGGAGGAGAAGTGCACTTCAGCGTCTTCTATAACTGCTAAGAGCATCACGCTGTAAGAAGGCAAAGTCAAAGAGGCCAAAGCAAGAATTTCTGCCATATTCCCAACGTACCAACAAACCAGGGGTGACAAAACAAAACCCAGCTCCACTGATACTTCTTCCTGTGAGTTGTCCAAGGAGACTGTAAACATCTTTGGATTGCAACCAGGACTAAGTTATGCATTTGTAAGTGCAAGACCTGAATCGAGCCCTGGTAGCTGAAATACAGCCCTGAAAAGGGTTTTCTGTAGCACAGCTAATACCTCACTATGAGACAACTGACAAGCCCATAGGCTTAATATTAGGGTTTATAATAAATGGAAGTGCAGAGCACAATGTGCCCTGCAAATGTCATGCCTGTGGTTGCTAGCCTTTTCTGAGGCAGCACTGAGTGAATAATACAAGTTCTGAAAACTACTCCTTACACACATTTAAATCATGGTCCGTAACAGCTCCAAAAGGAGCCATTAAGTCTGAGAAAGAGAGCGACAGCCATTTGGCTAGGTCTGTAATCACACACTTGGAGAGTATTGCATGAGGCTGCCCATTTCTGGCTTCACATTAGCAGGTGATTCAACCTTCAAGAGGGCAGGTAAGGAATAGGATCTGTACCATACAAAGATACCTGCAAGCTGCCATGTTGCTGAGTGGAGAAAACTTTCTTCTGCTTTAAAGCAACCAGGAACAAAGGATCAAACTGATATACAAGGGCTCTCTGTGCCTAAATGCAAGACTGCTTGAGCATGAGTAGGTTCCAGTCAGTCAGGTCACATGTGTTGGTTATCATCCGCTTGGGTCTCCCTGGCATGTCGTGTTTTTTCAGCCAGATTTGCTGATTGGTGGCATCTGAGGATATCTGACACGACTGACCACTGAACACTCTGAGCTACCATATGGTCAACTATATTGATTGCTTCTGCATTCAGTTCAGGAAAATCTGTTACTGTAGCACAAACTAAAGTCTGCTATGGCCTGTGTTATTTTCTAGTAGAATTGAGGTCCAGCATAACCGCTCTGAATTGTACAGCTACAGCTCTCCTAGGTTGGAAGACAGTAGCTACTGCAGAGCCTGTAGAAATACTGGCAATTCCTTTGCTTTGGTCTTAGATTAGTGGCTAAAATGGCCACCTCCATCTACAACAGGTTGCACTAGAACAGGAGTACGGCAAAGGTGTTATAGTATCCAGAGCAAAGCCAGGATATGCTGAGACTGGTGACACTGAGAAAACTACATGAATTTGGAAATAAACAGTGTCAGCATGAGCTCTAGTCACTGACACATGGAGTGCAGGCTTGTTCTTGAAGAAAACCTTCTTGCTCTTATTGGTCAGCTATGCTGGATCTTCAGGGCATGGGCCACATTGTTGAAGACATTAAAATGCCCACTAATGCAGTGCAGAGCTGTTCATTTTGAAAATGATGAGCTGGACTGCTTGTGTCTTCTCTGTGTGTGCAGGTGGCACTCACCACCCCCAGCACCCACAAAACAGCCCTGAGTGACGTAGCTCAGGGTTGTTTTGTTCCAGACTGGGGTTTGGCTCCTGTTGTTTCAATTAATTTTCCTCTGCTAGTGCTGTGAGGAAGCTGGGAGGGATGTTTTAATAATGAATCTATGCAGGCATCCTTGAAAGACATAAATGTGGCTGTGCTGGCTTGAGCGAAGGGAATTTTTAGTCCATGAATATTTCAGTTATATCCCATGGTCAGTGAAGGTTTGTCTAAGTGTGATCTAAACACGGCAACTGAGAGCATGATACCATTTCTGGGGAAAAAAATGGAAAGTGAAAAAAAAAATCCTGTAAAAATGATTTCTTTCTCCTCTTTCCCTTGGGAGGTAAGGCGGTGAAAACTGAAGCCATTTTCTCATTTTCTTTCCGAGTCTGTCTGCCTCTGAAGCCAATCTAGCACTAAGAAAACTTTCCCTTCTTGATGGTTGCAGAAATAAAAAAAGTAATAATTAAAATATCCCAAAGCACAATGTAAGCCCTTTCAGTGCCACTATTCTTAACTTTAACTGGGACTGGATGATTTTCGGTAAGTCTCAAAATCATTTCCATTTGCACTAGGAATTTGAAAAAAGTAAATTTTTTCTGGATAATATATATGTGCGTATATATTGTTCTATTTATAACCAAAACAGATCATCCTCACTTAAAAGATCCCCCAAATGGACTTGCTGTGATCTGAGTGGAAGACAGAGAAGAGTAGGACAGGGCAGGGGATGGCTTATTTCATTCTCTCAGGATGCTGAAAGCAGATCTGGAGTGGACTTGCTAGTGGGAAGGAAAACTTAGGAGGTTGCAGGGGCTCCCCACTCACACCAGTGTGGCCTGCTGCTCTGGATCAGGTGGCACAGGATTGCCTGCACAGCTGCTAAGGTTCCTGTCTAGTTCAGATCAGGACATGGCATATCACTTTTGACTGAGAAAAAAAATAATTTCTCTAATCCTTTCCATGTGAGACAAGATGAGATGCCTGCAGTTTATCTGAATTCCCTGCTCATTGACCTGATACAGACATTATTTTCAGGTGTAGGTAAAAATCTCTTTAGCATTTGTATGTCATACATCATCCTAAGTATCTCAAAATTTAATGTTTGTAACCCTGCAACACAGCTTTTGAACAGCTGTGCTACTAGCCTCAAATAACACATAAGGGACAGAGTCACAAGGAAAGGCCTGGATTGAGAGCCAGTTCACATCCTACCTGGTCCCCATGACTAGTGCTGGATAGATACCATTGAAGGCCTGAAGCACACCATAAAGCTTTGGTGAGCTGAATTCATTCTAAATTATTTCCTCTAGGTCGCACAACAGACCCTGTAGCAGATCAGCCAAAGTATTGGTCTCCCAAGTCCCATGCGAAGTCCAGTGGGCCTTATTTGCAAAAATAGATTCACAAGAGCTTCATGTGCCCAACCCAGCTAATCTACACTCCGTAAATTTAAATTTAGGGCTGCTTGCATGACTAGATGTTTCCATTGACATGGGTTCATCCCTACACTCTTGCCTACATATGCTTCTCAGTTTTCTCCCTCCCTCTGCTCAGACCTCTTACCTCTGCCTGGAAGCCTTCTACCAAAATGGCAACAAGAAGGTTGAAGAGCACATAATTGCCGAAGGTCATCAGGGCCACAAAGTAGAGTGCTGCCCATGAGGATGTGGATGCCATCCCATTGTACAGGACCACGTTCCAGTCCTCTTGAGTGAGGATCTGCAGAGAGGTGAAGAGGAAGACTCTCTGATTACTCCACCCCTCTCACACCCAGCAGCTGCATTCAAATACTGACTCATTCATTTCTTCTTCTCTTTTTGACCTTTTCTGAGCATAATCATTAGTAGGTTTCATGAGACGAGACAGCACACCAGCCAAACCTCTCCTCTCTGCAGGAAGATCTAGCACACCACTGCCCATAGAGCTGACTAGTTCAGATCCTAGATATGGTAACAGGAAGGATGCACTGGTACGAGTCCCATTATTTGGTGGCAGTCTTGCCTCCTTTAATAACCATCAGAAGGTAACAGACCTGAGGCCAGAGCTGTTGTCTCCTTTCAGGCTGCTCTTTACAAGGCATCTGGAGCTGAAGGAAAGGGTAAGGGACATGATGTTTGACAAGATAAATGACACTGGGTGGCTCAAGAAACTCAGGGAAGCAAAGTGGTTTCCATTAGGTAAAAGCACTGACAAGCTGGGCAAAAAAATACACATCTTTGCAAAGCCTTGCTCCAAGGGACCTTCCTCAGGGATTCCACTCTCCTATCTTTCCTGGAGCTCAAAACTCCTGGGGCCTAAGAAAAATGGATGACAGATTCATGTTCCAAATTAATTCATGCTTACAATGAAAATGGCCTCTAACCCTCCTAAAAACAAGGTAGCTTTGGGGATAGGAATGCAGTCAGCTGCACTGAGCCATGCCACTCATTAACCTTCATGGGATGTAGGACTGAGCTCTAGTGCTCTATGCCAACTCTGTTTCCCAAGGGACTGCTAGAATAAATGCAGAAATCTGTATTTATGTTGGTAAAACAAAAATGTGAGCCTGTAAAACTAATGCTGATTTGTCCTTGCTCCTTTGTAAGAAGGAAAACTTTGCAAGAAGTTACATTCTTCACAATGAAGACGCTGGACTGGTTTCCACCTTGAATGATATTGTGGTGAATACCTACTCTGCATTTAGAAGCATAGCTTAACATTGTTTACATTGTGCTCCACTTGCTGCACTTGGGCTCTAAAGACTGAGCTTTTAAAGAGAAAAGACTAATCTTTATATTTAGAATGTCCTGGAAATAGCAACTTATTGCTCCATTGTGGAATATGCCTGTAATTTCAAGCACATAACAGATCTTGTCTGCAGAGGAAACACAACTTCTCATGTAAAGACTTTCCCAGCACCTCCAGTGCTGATTTGTGACAATATTTGTCACTCCCAGTTAAATAAAAATGTTTGCAAAGTACGTTTTTGGGGCAGCAGAGGCAAGTAAGGAGACAGAGATCTACAGAACAGGAGCAGAATGGACAGCAGTCTGTGGGTCTTGATCTTACAGACTACATGAAAGAAAAATAAGGGTGGATTTCCAGGCCTTCTTAGACTTAACTTTTACTAACAACAGATATGCACAGTGATGATTTTGAGTAAACTGCTTCTCTATCAGGGCTTATAGAGACCAGCAAACTCAGAAACACAATCACTTTGCCCTAACAACTCAACAGTGCCATTCCAGTCCAAATTTGACACCTACTGGAATAGTTTCTTTTTAAAAACTGAAATAATTTGCCCAGGTGGTCTACATTACAACTTCCCAGAGGATTCAGAACTTACCTGAAATACGGTCACAATGGCCCAAAGTAAGGAATCAAAATTCTTTCTATCTGGAACTGTGTCTCCTGTATCAGTTTTCAGGCTGAACTTGCATCCAAAAAGATGCATACCGAGAATGCTAGAATGGGAAAAAATGGAGATGGAAGAAACACATTATTGTATGAAATATGGTTTCAGGGAGGATTGCAGTGATTTTTCAGACCCTTTTCTATTCCCAGTGTTTTGTGTGCCAGTGGTATCACCCAGGAAGAAGGGCTCTCCTCCACCACTGACATGATCACTGATCAGACCCTGCTATTTCGTTCTTCTGTGTCACATTTCATTACAATTGTCTACACTGAAGTAAAATCAGGGATCTCCTTTGTCTAGAAAATTACAAACTACATTTCCAGCTCCCTAATTCAACTGGTTTCCAAGAAGTCTTGGAGTCTGTACAACCTCCACCTCAAACATAACACTGGTAGAGTCCAGTTACTGACAGCTTCCTGAGACACAGCTAAACGAGCCTCCCAGGTACTCCAGAGCAATTGTTGCCTGGTTTTATACTTCATTCATCTACAGAATTTCAGTACTGCAAGAAAAACTAAAGCCGAAAAGTGGTAAACAGTCTGCTGAGTGTCTGCTTGTCAGTCTATTGTGAGCACTTTTACCATGCAGGCAGCCTAGCAAATGCAGCATATCATTATTCTAATCTACATATTACTTAAGCAAGCTGAACAATTAATTGGAGAAGAGCTGCAGTCTCTGGTACCTGAAGATAAAGATGAAGAGCATGAGCAACATGCAGAAGGTGGCTACATTGTCCATTGTCTTCATCAGGACCACCAGCTGTCGACGGAGAGCAGGCATGAAACGCACCAGTTTCAGCACCCGGAGCAGCCGAAAAGTTCGTAGCACAGAGAGGCCTCCGTCTGACTGGCCGATGATCTCCCAGACACTGCAGGAACACCAGAAGGAGAACGATAAACAGCAGTACTGTATAGCAGTAACTGTGAAAACTCTGAGCAGGCTGGTTTCTTACAGGATATCACACCATTTAAGCCCTAAAGGGATAATTTATTTGCCTGCTACTTTCTTGCCTCTGAAGAACACCTTCACTTCCCAGTTGTGCAGACACACATGCTTACACACAGCCTATATCCTTTGTAGCTGGTTTCTTGATTCTTTAATTCCTTTGCTTTCTGTGGCTCTTCATAACACAGCATGTCCCCTGCTAGTCTGCATCACTATAATCCCTCATCACTCACAAGCCTAGCCACAAAACGTGGATCACAATTTTGTACCAAGCTAACATCCAGATGGATTTACATTTGTTGGGGTGGGTTGGTTTGATCAGGCCACAGACTGGCCTTTGTTGTGGGCCTCTGTTACTCCTCACTTCTCTGAATCAAAGGGGTGGGCCAACTGAAGCCAAGAGTACTGTCCTGGTTTGCACTTCTGTGTTTCCCTTGACTTCTCTACCCCACGTTACTGATAGAGCAGTGAACACCATTGCTAAAAAGAACCCCAGCACTGGGAGGTGCTGCACAAGCTTCTCACTCACATGCTGTGACATCCCCAGTTTAGGCTGGGACAGTGTTACCCTGGGAGAAGACAGCAAAACAGTGCCCTCTCTTGCCCTCCTGCTTGCCTTATTCTGGCCTGAGTTACGTGTTAATTTGGGAGAGGGAGGGCACATTGCTGGGATATGGACACTCACAGTACTCCTTTCCCAGGACCAGCTATTCTGCACTTCAGTGGAAAATTGACCACAGTGCCAGATGTGTGGCGTAAATAGACTTTGTTCTCCATCTGCCAGGTCCATTTACTTTGGAAAGCCCTCCTAACGACAGGAATTTAAAAGGCCAGCATAATTATAGCACATCATAGCCAGCAAGCCTTTGATTAACACGTGCCACATCATTCCTGTTCCCCATCCCACTCCCCAGCTGGTCTGAGCCCTTGGCAGAAAAGCCACAGTGGAGAAAGAACTGGCACTCACCTGATGACAACTATGATCCCATCGAAGATGTTGTATGGGTTTTTGATGTAGCCGAAGAGGCCAAAGGCAAGGAGTTTCAGGAGCATCTCCAGGGCAAACATGCTTGTGAAGACGATGTTACTGATCTCCAAGGCATTGGTCAACTCGTCCGGCTATGGGGCAGAAAAACAACATGGTCAAACAGATGCATAGAGGAAATGGCTAAAGGCTGGTATGTCCCTCCTGCCCTGGGATTTGTGCTAATGATGCACAAATGCTACATCTTCCCGTGTTCCTTCCGCAGAGCCATGGAGGCAGATAAGCACCTGAAGAGAACAGCAGATAAGCTTCATGGATAGTCCCTGGGAGTCTTACTGGAAACACACAATCCCAGCCCATTTCTGGAGCAGTACAGAACAACTGTGCCCAATACATGGGCCGAAAGAACTAAAGCTATGCAAAGGAATGAGTGGGCTTGTTCACTGTTGCAAGATACAATTATCCAGGTGAATGGCTAGTATGGCTTGTAAGGCTTCTATTTGGACTTGCATTGGTCAGGCTGTTCTTACTATACTAACTCCATCAGAGCTTTATGAACACCACTATAGCCAAAGCAGGACCACTGTCAATACAGCATAGCTCTATTCATACACAAACAAAGCACTTTTCTTGCAGACATCTCTTAAGAGAATTTGGAAAACAAATACCAGTCAAAGTCAGTAGGATGAATAGTTTTGCTTCCCTTGAGATATTTGTCTCCCTTCGGAAACTGTCCTCAAAAAAACCCAAGACGATTTCTCCTTCTGAAGTCCTGGTTAGTAACATACAGCAGATTTTGTTAAAATGACAGCAGTATGGCCCTGAGTGTCAGGATTCCCCTCAGGATCAGTGTGGGTTTCTGTGAGTGTACAAGACTGCATGCAGCTTAAATCCAATAACTGACTTTTCTATTCCTCTCCTCTATCACCAGCACCGAATTACCTTGGGCTACAGTCTTGCTTTTTAGACAGAGCCTTAGATGTTCCTCTCCTTGGAAGCGCAGCAACGTCTGCCCAGCACACAGGCTCCAAAACGTGGCACAGCAGGGACAGATGCAAAAGGTGGGATGGCGTTTGCTCACTTATCTACTGCCTCACACACCAACAGGCTCTGCAATGCACATTTCTAATGCTTAAGGCCTGTTCCTTTGCAAAAGAAAATGAGCCTTTTTCATTTCCTCAGTGTAATAATATTGTCTAGAAAAAGGTGTTATTTTCATATCTGACTCATCTCCTGACTGATAATAGCTTCCTTTATTCCTCATCCATCATTAGACAGTATGTTAAAAGTTGGCAGTTTCTTGGGCATATTGTTGCATTATTCGAGGCTCCGAAGGGAGAAGACCATTGCAATAATGTGGCATGACCACACTTAACTCCACGCTGTGCGAACAGAATCCTTGGCAATTGAAGGAGAGGCTGAAAGAGTTAACTCAAATGCAGGAGGAGCCCACACATCCCCTACTATAGGCAGGGACAGTCTGTGAGCTGCTAATGAACCATCATTCACAGGCTAAATTACTTTAGGCAATAGACTGTCTTTTGCTCAGCCATTTATCCAGGAGAAAGAGCACTAAGAGCCTCAGTCCTCATGATTATAATCCGTACGATAATTACTAACAGACACCAGGGGAAGGACAGTGCAATTTTTAGTTCTTCAGTCTCTAGCAAGGAGTGGCCCAGATGGCTGCAGAGTGCATCTGAACAGCACGATCACCGGGCTGCCCTCCTCACACCTTCCTTGCTGCAGGGACAGTGATTCCCTCCCTAACCTCAGTCAGCACTCATCCGTCATATTCCCTTCCCTGACGATGCCAAAACAACCTGGGCAGAGGTCTTCCCTTTGCAGTGAAAACACAGCTGAAGAAACGGGCTGCTCTAGGATGCCTTCTAACCAGCTCCCCAACAGAGACTGAGCCTGAAATAGCCCCACGGGCTCCCAGGCGCCTATCCTGCTGTAAGCCACAGTGGTGACAGGGACACCATGCTCGCAGCATCCTTGAGCTATTTGTCAGGAGCAGCACACGGCTGGCATGTTTGGTCTCCACTCAGCTGGGGTTATACAAGGGCATTCTTGACAAGAAGCAAAAGAACTTGCTAAATTCTTGCATCCCTCCAGGCAGCAGACTGAGGGCTCCTTGGGACAGGGTGTTCACAGCAGGCCGAGTATGGCTCGTTAGCGTGTTGAGGCTAGAAAATTAATAACACAATCATCAGCAAGGAAGCTGCAGCCTGGGCAGCTTTGAAGGGACAGGGTTGTTCTGTAGCACTTTCTGCTGGGAAACAGAGACCTTGCCTGTTGCTGCCTACAGTACCTTGTAGTCTGCAATACAGCAGCAGTCTCATCCGCTAAAGTCAAAATTAGTTCAGTGTTCTCCAAGTTCACCTTGCTGTTGACAGATGTGCTGTCAAGAGTCACAATTTTATCAAAAAAATTGGTATAGCTGGTGATCATTTCAAAATCCCTAATCCTGGAGTTACACAAATATGACAAGACAATCTCAGGAGTCATTACCAAAAAAGTCATTGTCCAGCCTGGAAAGCCTAAGCCCCAAAACCTTAAAAACATCCTCAGGCAAACAAAAAGAATTTCTAAGTTGTTATTATCTGAAATTCCATGTTTTCTAAGCCAACCCCAGGATTTTTCTGTGGCCTGTTGAACACATGGCATTGCAACCAGTTAATCTGCTGATATCATTGCCTGAATTGATTTGCCAATTTCCTTTGACAATTTGGTGCCCTTATCGCTTACTCTCCAGCGCCGTGACTTTTGCTTCATATAGGAGTTCAGAGAGTACGAGAGAAAAGCTGCAGCAATCTCTCAGGGGAGGGAAGGGACAGAGGGCACAAGGAAGAGGGAAAGGAAAGGACAAAGATGTGGCCCCGATGGGATCATCGATAACTGTGATGAGGAGCTGATCCAGCAGATCAACAGCACAAGGGGATGCCTGGGCAAGGTTGATGGACAGCAGGCTGATGCTGCAAAGCCAATCATGCTTTAGACAAGAAATCTTCATTATTCTTTAGCGATCATACTTGGTGTGAGGCGGAACTAATTTGATGACAAGGAGTGCTGTAACGAGAGACATTTGGAGTGCAATCCTGCAGTGACACGGAGGCAGAACCCACTGGGCAAAGACAAGGATGGATAGCCCTGCATGCTGGCTAAGCTGCTGATGTGAGCTTTTGTATTATTAGAGTGGAAGCTGAACAGCAGATGAGCCAAGCATTCAGTGATACAGCCTTCAAATGTAATTACCTTCTTTCAACACCAACTGGAGCCTAGAAAACAGCCTGCCATAGATATTTTTATGGTTTATGAAATGGTTTGTTGCTTAGAGCACAATTCATTTCCCACTTCTCTCACTCCATGATGAGCAAAGACCTAGGAGGAGGGTCAAGGAAGAGACACTTGAAAGCCAGGATGGATTTGGCCATTCCCCTAGAGTCAGCCACTAGGAGACACTGTTGTTTTGTTCAAATTTAAGCCAATCTCAGAGCAGGAATTTTTCCAGGAGCTTTTTTCTTTGGGAAATAAAAAAAAAAAGTTGATCTACTGAAAACAAAACTTTTCATGGCAAGGATTATTTTTGTCAAACTTCCTGGCTGGAATAAAATGAAGTTGCAACAAAGCTTTAAAATCGCTGCAATGTCTTGTTTTGACCTTCTCAGAAAATAAAATATCAGGCTTTTTGCTTGAGATGTGGCTGTGTCACAAAACACAACTTCCTTTCTAGCAAGGAACGGTTAACAAACAAAGGTTGGCATCAAAATGATGCACTTCCAAGAGAGTAGGTCTAAAGCGGTATTGGCTTTTTACGAAATACTTTGAAAACCTTAACAAGACTGACAAGGGAAACTACTTGCCTACCATAGGGCTCCAAACCGCGTCAGTAAAAGCTTCCTTCTTCAAACAACAGTGAGAGACCATGACCCCTCAATTAGCTTTGGATATCTCCACATCTTTTGCTGCTGCAATGATTGACCTTTACATTGGTACCAGTTTTCCAAGACAGGCCAGGCCAATGGCAATCAGGTGGCATTGCACGAGGCTACAGAACACTCAGGAAACCCCACAATGGATGAAAAGCAGGAGATGGTGGGCAATGCTGTCCCGCTGGTGTGAGGGTCCACAGTGCCAGAGGTGGAGGCTGGAATGGGAACTGCCATGCTGGAGACAGTCAGCAAAAACAAGCACAGAGAGTTGTTTAATCCACAAGTCGCACTGGCACGTCCCAGGCAATGTTCAAAAAAGGTTCAGATCTGAGAATAAATTTTATAGATTTCAGATTCAAATGAATCCTCATGCTTTGGCTGCAGGAGTAAGTTTCCCACCATTCAAGAGAAGGGCAGAGACTGTATGGGATCAATTTGTAAGAGTTCAGCATCCTTGGATATGAGTTTAAAGTAACAGTTAGCCTTGACTCCAGGCAAAACACGTCCCAGGAAAGCACAACCACCTCTGCTCACTTTGAAGGCCACATTTATGCTGAGGAATATTTCAGAGATTCAAAACCATGTTTTTATTAGGGACAAACCTCAAACGTTTCAGCAGTTCATTCTGAGTTCAGATAAACAGACAAAAAATCCTTTTCTAAATAGTTTGGGTCTGAAAGCCTTGGAAGACTAGTCTCTTTCTGAGAATCTGATACTTCTGGTTTTAGCAAGATGCAGCACAATCCCCGAGCCTTCCTGGAACTGGGAGAAATTAAATAAAAGAGAAACCCACAATGGTCAAATTATTGATGGTGCCTACAAGCAGAGGATGAAAACAGGAGTAGGACTTTGCAGCCTTAGATTCTCTTTGTGCAACTGAATTACTGCAGTTCCTCAGAGAAGTTAGTATCTCTTTGTGCCTCTCTTTTCCTGCTAACGTCTTCTACCTTGTGTCTTTTGATTGCTGCATCCACAACCACCTGTTTTACATAGCTTAGGTCCTATCACCAGCAGGATGGCACCATGCCTTGGCTGGGGCATGTTTTTGCTCCGATACTGAGTAGAAATAATCATACATGCATCACACCGGAGAGAAGGGCTGTTATACACCTGGTTCTTCCTGCTGAATGAACAGAGAAGGAAGTTTCCAGAGTAAAAGACATGCTTTGCCTCAGAAATCCCCCCTTCAAGCCCAAAGCAGCCGTTCAGCTCCTCCTGAACAGAGAGCTGAGGCTGGCAGAGATGCAGGGGAGTGGTAAACAAATCCAGAACATTTAGTCTCATAAACATCCTTTGCACTTGTGTTGTTTTTTCTCTAGTCCTGGGCCTAAAGCTGTCAATGGGATTTTGAGCACTTGTTTATATTGGCTTTTCTGCTTTATATTTTAAAGTTTAGTCTGCAAGACTGACCAGGAAGAGGAAATATAATGAACTGTCAATTTGTGCTCTGCTTCCGGATACTCCATTATTTTTTCACCGCATTTTTGAGAGATTGTCATCTTCCAATTACCAGTTATTCCATTAAAACAGATTTCACCTGTCTGCAGTCTCTGGCACCATCCCTATTTCACAGAATTACAAACTAAAGGGAATGCAAGAGAGAGGCAGGGAGCAGGGGAGAAGGCACTCAAACTAATTACAATGAGGTGGAAGAGGGAGGGAAAATCCAAATCACACAACTTTATTTAAATAAAGCCAAACCATAGCAATTAGTGCAATACTGGATAACCCACCCAGCAATAAACAACTTTACTTTTTAGTATGTGCATAGGTTGCAAAGGCATTTGCAAGCTGTGCCCAAGGACTACAGAAAGGACTGCTCCTGCTGCTTCCTAACAAAAATCCAGTAACAGCGATGCACAGAACACCACCCAGGAGGCACAGGTCTAGCTTCAAGGACCTATTCTCCCTCCAGCACTTGGGCACAGCCTGCTCCTTCCAAATATGAGCTCCTGCTTTCCAGAAGCCAGGCAGTGGTATCAGCTGTAGCTCTGCCTGGTCTATGGTAATGGGGTGCAAAGGCTCTGCTCCACCCTATTGAAAGGACACTTAATTATGGGGATTTTAAGATCCACTTCACACAGCGAACCATAGGAAGGGTCCAGATGGGAACGCAAGAATTTCTACTTTTCCACTGAAGGCTTTTCCAAGTGGTGTCTGCATGCTGTGCAGATACACACATGATACCAGAATACTGGTAGCCTCAGTCATGATGCTACCAGCTGCAAAAGGGTGACAGTCCCCAAAAAAATCATGCAAAGGGATACCAACCACAATTGCCCTGCTCTTACAGTGGAGGGGGGAAACAATACCTCTTGACAGCTCAGCCTCACATTTCACCTTTTCATCTCGTGATGGACATCTGTGCTCACTCATCTGAGAGAAGAACCAAGACCTGCAGCCAGCCGCCCTCCACAGTCCATCCCCGCCATGAGATCTGCAAGGTGGAAGGAAGCCCTTTGCACCTCCAGTGCACATCTACTGCAATGCATGGAGCTATACTTGAGTTAGCTTTTCCTCTACAGAGGGAGTGTAAAGCCTGCTTGCTTTACTCACTGAGCCATACAGCCTCCTGCATAACTAATTTGTTTAACTGATGGATTACTGGGCTCCGTATTACATTTGTACGGTTTACGTGCCACTATGAAAGCAATCGTGAGATGAAAGCCAGTTTTCTGGGACAGATTAAAGCGATGGTTTGCGAGGGATTAGACTTTTTTAATAAGAAATATTGTTCAAAAATTGTGGAAAACGGCTTATATGAGTTTGAAGCCCTGGCATCACAGGAGGGAAGCAAATCAATGAAATTGCTAAAGAGAGCTCAAAATCACAAAATATTCCTCTAACTTTTTCTAAAAAACTAGAACATGTATGGAATGTGTGTATAATACCAATATTACAGGCAGACTCCCACTGTGCTAGGCAGTAAGCATCAGTCTGCAACCCCAGACCCACGT
The DNA here is from genome assembly GCA_035590275.1 of Ibycter americanus. Lineage (NCBI taxonomy): Eukaryota > Metazoa > Chordata > Aves > Falconiformes > Falconidae > Ibycter > Ibycter americanus. The sequence continues at coordinate 27,016,970 of JAVJGI010000050.1, read as the reverse complement.
GCCTTCCGAATATAGGATGGAGGGTAGGATAAAACATTGCATGGGACTGTTGGAGGCTGTGTTTAACCCACTGAGAAAGTGCAGAGATCTGTAACCCACAGCCTGTCTCCATTCTTTGCTCTTCTTGGAGGTGGCTCATTTATCCCAGTCCTCACAGCACCCAACAGTTACCTCCTCCCCATACACTGCAATTCACCCGCATCCAGAGTAATCTCCAAATCCTCTGTACTCTTCCAGGCTCAAGCTTTGTATTTGAAACCCTAAGCTGTGTTAGTTGCACACTTGCTCCTTTGAAAACTTACATCAGACACCAGTTTCTTGCCTATATCCTACTCCTATAGCAAATTCAACTAAAGAGGAGCCTTAGTCTCCTCAGGCAGGCTCTGCTCATGGGTCAGGAGCTATAATTAACACACATATCACATCACAGGCGTTTTGCTACAGAGCAAATTTTGGCCAAAGGACATGAAGAGATGGGCAGCACTTGCCCTCCTGGGTACAAGCTCAGACCCCTCTGAAGTCAGCCCAGCAACCAGATGTGGCATGGGACAGGCCCAAACTGAAGACTCAAACGCTTAGTGGTATGTATAGGAGAATCTGTCACCTGGAGCACCCCTGAGGCTATTAATTATTTATCCTGTCCAAAACAATGTAATCAGCCATTCAGCTGAGAGCGGATGGTCTACATGGCATCTGGTGGCTGGTTTCTTCCCTCAGTCACAGCAGGTATTTATCACATAGGCAGGGGAACTCTGTCCTACCTTGCTGAAACACCCCCTGCTCCCACTCCACATGTCTGGGACAAGAACAGTCTGAATACCACGGTGGATGTACACTGGGATGCTGAAACGATGCAGCCAGAGGGGCTTGTGTGTCCCTCCCTGAGCTTTCGTGCAGCCTGTGTGGAGGCTGAGCACTGGTGACTGCCTTACTGAAAATACCAGCACATGCCTGAAACCCCAGAAAATAAGGAGCTCAAGGCACCACAGGCAGACAGTGAATTTCACACCTGAGTAAAACCAAGAGCGTTTAGGCCCATATGCTTCGGGAGTGTCTGCAGGCTCTGTCAAAAGGCAGCCTTGGCTGGGCTGAGATGTGGAACACATTTCACACACCAATAATGAACTGTAAGCGCGTAGCACGGTTTAACTGTAATAATAAACATGAACATCCCCTGGCCCAGAAACTGGTGAAGGAGGGAAGCTGTGACATCTCACAAGCAGGCACTCAATACTGCAGCAATTATACGTGGAAGAGACAAGGTTGCCCTACACTCTGCAAGCTGTATGCTTGTTTTTATTTACAGCTGTTTCATTCTAATGCCTCTGAAGCAATGTGGGAAAAAGTCCTCTTTGAGGGAGTTTAAAGAGCCAGAAGCTCGTAGCTGAAGCAGAGAGCCGTCAGGGAATGTAAGGGAACGTCAGGGACTGACATCTCAGAAGACTGCTAGCAAATGTGAAGCCTACATTTTGACCTTTATTTTTCTCCCCTTTTTTGCTTGTCAAAGACCAAATAGAATAATTCTGATATTTCTAAGGTAAGTAAACAAACAATCAAACCAACCAAACAAAAAACCCCCAAGGAATTTAAGACCTGGCTTCTTTCCTCCTCTGCATTCCCTGTCCTTAAAAAAACATGAAGAATAATGCAAGTGGGCCTTTCAATTTCTGCATTTGAAAATATTGCCTTTGCAAACCATTTTGATGTAGTTTATTTACTACAACATAGGATTCTTACTGTCTTAAAATCAACTTCAAACCAGTTTAGTCAATCTAGACTATGGTTCAAACCACAGAAATTGCCTTGCCTTCATATGATGTAACTTCTTTTACTAGAAAAAATGGTTTGGATGGTGCTTTCCCATGCACACGAGCATAGTTGAAAGTTATTTATGCTCTGTGGCCTTGGAAAGGGACTAGGGACTTGAACCAGGATGCCCCAGCTCCTAGAAGACTGCCCTGGTCACCAAGATGTTTGCTATTTTGAGGTGCCTTCTGCCCTGTGTTTAACAGCCAGACACAACAACCTCTCAGAACTAAAAGCTCTTCTCAGGAAGGGTTTAGCTGTCATTAATGTCTCTACTAAAAGGTGTGACTTCGTTGAGTTTGTGCTTTCTGATTAAAAAAAAAAAAGTTTCATTGAGAGATTTACAAATGGGTTCTACTTAAAAGTAGGCTGGAAACAGAAGGAAAGAGACATCTCCTCCTTATGCCTACTGATGAATGCTCACTCTCTGGCTCTGGAATTAAAAATGGAGAATTTATTCTCTCAGTCACCTCTACTCAGGTTTTATGCCTTCTTCTAAATGGGATCCTCCATGTGGAGCGATAACAGTTTAATTGAAGATAGCCGGTGGTAATTTTTCCTACTTTCAATTGACCTACTTGATCTCCTAATGCTCAATGGAATTGCTTTTACCTCTCTGCTCTGTGGCATGAAAGTCACTGCTAATAATTACTTACCCAAGTCATATGGTCAGCCAAATGCGAAATGCACTGCTCCTTTCTGGAGCTGCAAATACGCCATCAGTGGAGGAATGGAACAAGCTGCATACAAGTGTGATATACTTCGTCATGAAAAAAAAAAGCCATTAGTGTTAATGTTATCCAGCAATGACTATATACCAAAGTCATATACTCCCTAGGATTTTTGTGTGAATCCTTCAAGTTCACTTGATATTGACTCCTGGCTGGGAGTGTTTTCTACAGAAGAAACCTTGGCAGCTGCACCTCTGTCTCTTGCAACAAGAGCTACAGATCAGAAAGTCTGTTCTCTGGGATAATCAACGCTGCTGTAGCTTCCTTAGGAATCTTCCCAGGCAGAGGGTCCCACATGGCACAACATATTTGCAGTATTACTTTCCCGTTTCTCAGTTTCATTCAGCAAAATGCAATTTCATTTCAAGTGGCATAAACGCCAGGCTGGATTAGATCAATTGTTATCTTCTCCACCCTCGGGAGGAAAGGACTGGGGCAATCTGAAATGCTATCAACAGTAGCGTACAAAACTAAAGCTACTATTCTTGAAAAGTAGGCCAATCAGCTGGATTATATCTTGATGGACAATCACTTGGTCTGACAGATGGCTGAAAAAATAAGCCTTAAAATGAAAAAAACCTCAAACCCTATAAAATACCATCCCAAACAAGGCCAGAAGTGCTCATGTTTAGTTATTGAACAAGAAGTCACAGGAGGAAGGAGCCAACTCTCCAGACAACAATCAAGGATGAATGCTTCCAGCAATACACCAAGAGCACTGTAATAGCTCACCTGGGGAGAGATGCTCCAGAGCGGACTCTGTGAACCGGTCATCCCTGTCAGCACTAATACACTGATTAGTTTTATTGAAAAAGAAGAAAAATGGAAATATGCCTGAACTGAGGACTGTGAATACCTATCATTCCTCCAGTGCTGCGTGCAAGCAAGGAAGTGCCTGTTCAGACTGAGCTTGGTGCCAAGAAGAGCCACAATCACCCCTTCAGCCTCAGCGATGCTGCAGCATCCTACAGGAGTATGCAGGACAGGTGGTACCTGTACAGGAGTACCAAGGACACGTGTCCCACTGCATCAGGAGATGCCTCTGGCAACTTCCCAATATTTCAGCAATGGACGTGTTACTTGTACCCCTTCCCTCTTAAGGAGCTGTTAAATATGAGCAGGCTTCTCTCCACGAGCAGACTGCCATCCCACCCCACATGGGCTTAGTTCCTTTAAAAGCCTCTGGCGAAAATCCAAGGAAATTATACAGACTGAATCATTCCCGTCCATATGCTGGTGGAGTCCTTCAAAGAACCAGCAGATCTGTGAGGCGTGACATCTCTTAGCAAGGCCTGTGTTGACTCTCGTCCAATATATTTGGCTTATCCCTTGCCATAAAAAAATTACACTCACACAAGGAATTATAGTCACACAGTTCTTGCCCACTGCAAAAATTTCTGTTCTTGACCACTATCTGTGCTGAAGTCAACAACAAATGGTCAAAAATCATCAGTCTAATGCCTGAAATAATTTTTACTTTGCTGGCTAATCACAAAGCATGCATTTTTTTAAAAAAACAATACATCATACATACCGGTTTTTTTTTCTTTTTCCTTTTTTTTTTAGTATTTAGGCTGAAAATATCTTAACATTTCATATGACTATATTTCATACCATTAACTAGAAAGAAGAGCTAGGGTCTATCTTTTGCTTTTAGATGTAAACTGAGTCACAAGATTTCAAGAGCTGAAGAATTTAAGAAAACGCATACAATAATGTGAGACATGCTATAAAAGGATACAGACAACATGGAAATATGCTGCAGCCCCTTTCAGACAAAAATGAACACAGAGACCCCGCCTTAAGGAGTTTGCACAAGAAATGAAGGTTAATAGTTGATTTTCTTTGCTAAAATCTTACAGTCACACTACAATTGCATATTTCTGACTGTGCACTGAGGTTACAGGATGCCCATCACAGGTGGCTCTGACCATGTACATTAAAGGTGGCAAGAACATGAACATCGAGAGAATAAAGAACCGTTTCCACACTCTTTGATTGTACTGCAAGAGGCACCTTTAGCAATGACTACAAGATCTTTATCCACATCCAAGCAACAGGCGTGCTCTCTGAAAACAGAGAGATCAAAGGCCTTTGGGTTGTCATTAGCAGGCAAACTCAATAGAAGTTGTTTACCTCACCCAAGCTAATGGCACTGGAAATATTTAATCAAAAAATGGACATACTCTATTACTGCCAAGATGATTCAGAAGGGGCCACTTAAATCTATTTTGTCAAACCATTACTCATCCCTTGCTAATAGACCTTTATGGAGAGGCCCTTTGAAAAATGCACATTCGTGATTTGCGGGCTGTGTACTGGTATTAGGAGATGAGGCACATCAAGAAAACATGATAGTGACTGCTGATGGGAAGAAAAAGATGAGGAAGATGTTTAGTCTATATCTGACAAAGACCTTGACTTAGTCATCTTTTAAGCCCGAGAAAGCTGAAGTGACCTGATGGAGAAATAAGTTCAAGGAGAGAATAATTCTTTAGAAAAAATTGAGCAATCTACTGTAATTGACTTCTGAGTGTTAAGTAGAAGAACGAAAGATGGAAGATAAGAGAACTTTTCTGAGGTTCAAGGATCTTGGGGTAGAAGAAGAAAACAAAAATGTTGGATGGACATCAGAGAAAATTTGGTGGTGTATCTTACAGAACATTGGGGTGTTGCCCACTTGAGCCTTCATTTAATTCTGGGGTCACCAAGGGAAGATTCAGTGTCTACAATGAGATGTCAAATGTCAGACTCCCAAGCTCTTTTCCTAAACTCCTAAACTAATGTCTAGTATCTCATGCGGTCCTAAACACTAGCAGACATTTGGGCCCAGGCAGTTCTTTGTGGGCTTCCCTTTGGGATGTGCAGAGACTTTCATTAACCAAGGATGTTCAGCTTCTGAGGTTGTCTTAAAAGACATGAAACCACTTATGACCCTGATATAGGAAAAGTTGATCCTGCCTTAGAGCAAGAGGATGGACTCGGTGAGTTGAGCTCTATCAACTGTGATTTTTGTGACACCAGACTGAAAAGATCCCTTGGGTTCTTAGGATCCAAGCCACTGCTACATCTTATCACTTTTTTCATAAGCTGATGACGCTCAGGGACATCCTGTGGGGACAACACAGCTGGGGGAACCTCCAGCCCTTTTGTGGCTCCAGGATTGCACTTGGTACAGACTCAGCTTTGATACAGTTTATCTGCATTATCTGCATCTTCCAGAAATACTCATGAAAAGCTTAAGATTCAAAAGCTTCATCAGCATGGAAATGATTATCTGCAAATCCACATCTGTAATACAGGCAGCAACTCCTCTCTGCTCTGCGTCAAATACAGGCTAGGAGCCAGGAGAACAAATTCAGGGGAAATCCACCTTTTCTCCCCCCTAGCAAACCTAAAGCAACCCAAGCAATTGTTACAACTTATTTTTGTCCTTGAGAACACAATGCTTCCAACAGCCCAGGGTGCTCTAGCCTGCAGCCAAAGCAGGCAGATGGGAACTTCAGAGCTGCCACGCTGTTCTTGCAAGTGAATTATTGATACGTTTTTCTTAGCCATGAGCATCAGACTAAAGTGGCAATTAAAACCATCCACAATGATCAAAAAGAAAAAGCAAAGATAGAAAGGTACAAAACCAGAGTCGAGTCTGTATTTGCCAGCAGTCTGCAGCAAGTGCTGTTACGACCGGCAAGGAAGGCTTCTGAGCCCTGATCCTTCAGGTGCGTCTTTAATAACAGCCTGCATCAGAGCAGGCGGACAGTGGTGAGCAACACCATTTCTGCTGGAGACAAGGGAATGAGCTGCTCCTGGGTGATCACTGCCCCATTTTAGCTTCTGAGTGTGCACAATGCAGGCATTAAAACTCAGAAATGTAAAATTAACAACTACAATCACCGTCTTCCCTCTTGCTCCCTGAGACAACAGCAATTTGTTTTGCTAAGGCAAGAAAGGACAAAAGAGGTCAGAAAGGAACAAAGTAGAAGACAGAGCTGCCCTGCCCTTCAGCAGTCGCATCACTTGGACATTGCACAAAACGAAACCTGGGAATCGCTGAATGGGAACACAAACCAGCAGGAGAGCTCAGCAACTCTTGTTCCTCCTCACATCAGCTGTTTGTATCTTACAGACAGCTATTGGATTTTCACCTGGCAGAATTCCTCGATTTCAGTAGAACCAGCACTGAGTTTGGAGATGGCCCAGTGTTTCCACATTTTCACCTTCTTGACAAAAATACTCAATGAAATGAAATTATATTCTACTACCACCAATGTTCAGAGAACAAAATTCAGAGAAAATAACTGTGCTGGTTTTGCAATGTGTTTCTTATATTTCTTTCTAATATTGGTGGAAGAACACAAAAATCTGGAACACAGGACTTAAAAATGAGGAGGTGACTTTCCATTACATTTTTCTCATTCCTTTTGCATGAAATACGCCTCACCCCCAAGCATGCCCTGGATTTTCAGTATGTTTCTATTGTTATAGGAACAAAATGATTCAGAAAAAAGTTTAGTCATTCTGATTTTACATAATGAAACAAAATCACTGCTAAAATAATGAAATTCAGTTATATTAGCCCTAATAACAGTAGTGCTAATTAAAATTATTGTAATTCACTACTACTACGAGGCTGCGGTGCCAAGCTGCAGCAGATGTAGGACTGTTGAACACCTGAGAGTAAAGACGCTCCCCAAACTAGTAGAATGGATGTATTTGGTTTTGGAGGTTGTTAGTTCAGCCTTGGTGCGTTGGGCAAAGGGGACTGCTATGCTAACACTAATTACACTGCTAATGGCAACAATAATAACACCTCTCAAATCATCAGCACTGATGCCATGAATGCCAAAGCGATGCAATTATGCGCTGCTGTCATTTCAAGGGGAGCTGCGAGGTAGAGAAAAGCAAAGGTCAAAGAGGCAGTACACTCCTCTTGATTTATCATCTTGCAGCAATTCCTCTACAGAAGATGCCTGGTTTGGGTGAAGGGCCAGGTAGCCCTTTCCCTTCCTCCTCCTGCATGACACCAGGCTGCGCCTGGCCCTTGTGTCTACGCAAGCCATGTTATCCTCTGTGCTGCCTTGCCGTGATGCCCCCATCCTGATCCCCTGCTGTGTGCAGGAACCACGTCAGGAGAAACCCTCCAGGCAGAGGAGATGAGCTCTGGCTCGCCTCGCTGCCTGCTCCTCCATGACAGCACCGGGGCAGTGCCCGACCATACCGCAGCCCTACTGAATTGCATGGCTCTGCCAGCCCGCTGCCCACCTCATGCATTCACCTGGGGAAAATCTGTCACACAGTGACAGCTCAAACAAACAAACAAGGATTTAATTTGCAACCTTCCTTCATACCACACTCAAGTTTTCCTCCTGGCAGCTTTTCACATCCCTGCCATGGCTCTGACTAGCAGAGGTGTTGCTTCTCTTGCAGCAAGAGCCACGAGGAACAAGCACACAGGAAGAGTTGCTCCAATGCTCTGCACTAACCTGACCTCACCACTATGCCAGCTGCACCAGGGCTTTGATCGAGCTTGCTGCCCTGGGAGCTGGGCCAACCACCCCCTGTTGAAGAAGCAACCCCAAGAATAAGCCAAACTGATCCATATCCTCCAAACAGCTATGTCAGTTCTCATCTGAAACAGGCAACACAAGGTTTTATTTGTAGCAAGTGGGAGTGAAAGAGAATTTAGATGCAATCTCCAGCGTAGTGGCTTTGATAAACTAGTAAAACTAAAATAACCATGTGCAACCAGTGGGCCCCTGAGAAAGCAACTGAGCTCGCAGATGTTTCTACCCTGATGGAAATCCTCCTCATGGATTCCCAAAACGGACAGATTACAGTGAAAGCTGTCAAATTATTTTATTTCTTAGTTCCCAAATGTGTCAAGGGGTGGGATACACTGTGGATCTCAAGCCATTGTTTGCTAAACATCAGGACTTGCTCAAATGCTTTAGCTTGAGAAGATCACGAGTGTTTCCATGGCAATGGGCTATTGCCTTGGTGACCATGGACCTGGACTGGTGCCGTTAAACCACTTCGACCTTTGGACTTCTGAGCACAGCAAGGAGTTCCCCCCTTTGCTGTCTAATGATGGGTTTTTTTATTTCTGAGTTCATTGCTGTCTAAAAGTTGCCTTAGGTGGTTGTGCTAGAGACAGAAAAGCATGAATTACTACAGAGAAGCATCCTCTGTTTGTGCCTGCCTCTCTGCTACTGAACCCAGAATTAACTTTTCTATCAGTCAGGTGCAAACCAACCCTAGGTTCAATCCTGGCTACTCCCGAGCAGTGCTGACCCTCAATCTATAAACTAGAAAATTAAGCAGAGGTGGCACAGGACTTCATTAGCCCAGACATCAAAAGTACATTAATCTATATGCATTTAAATCTTTTAAGAGAGGTCAAACTGAGAGACAGTTATGTTAACAAGGTGAAGAAATGAGCTTGCACATAAAAAAGCTGCTTTGCACATAAACAGGTATCCTCCTAGGCAAGGAATTTACCTAGATTTCTGTGGAAGAGTGAAAATGCGTGTCTCCCTCCAAACAATCTTCAGGTAAACTTTGTGCTATCATTAAAGCTTTATCCTGGGCTCATATAGCAGAAAATTATTTCATCTCTGCCTCTGAAAACTTCCACTGCTTTTCTTCCCAAATTTATTGCTGAAATACGCACTCCTTTCAAGTGACTGGCAGTCCAAAACCTGATTGAAATGAACCATTACTTTAGGTTCTTTTTAAATTTGCACAAACCCTGCACTCTGCAACTCCAAAGTGGTTTCTATGGAGATGCTAAAAAAATGGAATGGCACCTTCTGGGTGCCAAATTTGGCATAGCAAAAACTTGGGTGAGCAGCAAATGCTGGGTGAGAGGAGTGCGAGGAGTGAATTAGAGGCCCAGAACACGACTGCTTACTCAGAGCCACAGATAACGGGGGTAAGTTACTGCTTTGGCTGACAGGCGTTAACCAAACTGACAGCTGCATTGAGTATCATGCAGAGTTTAATTAACTGCAGGCAATGGGGCATTAAGACAGGAGACAACAGCCTGCCCGATTTCCTTACGGTGTGAACGTGATAGGGAGAGGGAGGGACGTGAGCATTTGCAAGGCAAAAGTGATCCTCATGCATTAAGAGGTTTCTCAGAAGAGCACTGGAGCTGCGTCTGGCTGCCTCTCAGAGCAGCTCTATCTCCTTAATCTGCAAAACTGGGCAGAGGAGTCCAAATCTTGCAACTTCCTACATAGTCTATTTTAGAATCTTAGAAACAAAAACAACACACAACAGGAAGGATGCAATTACTAGAAATATGTCTGAACTCTCCCACACCCCAGCCCCATCAATCTTGATGGCTTCACCATTTGCATCACTAAGACAGAGCTTTCACATCCCATCCCATCGGTATGGTCCTGCTGGATCAGAGCTCTGGCCTGCCCCAGTTCCCAACTCCCTTAACATCCATGCTAGGTCCCAGTTTGGCTCCACTCTGCTTTTCCCAGGCACCGACTCAGACACAGAAAGGCCCGTAGGCATCACCAAAATGTCACATCTTGTGTTGACACAACTACCTTGAGCCACACAGAGCTCAAACCTGAGTGCAGTGATCCCCAGAGAGACACAGCCATGAGCCCTAAGGCTCTAAACAAGACCTTCTATACCAAGTACACTATTCCCAAGTCTATTCGATACTTTTCAGACTGAAGTTCTGTTTAAACAAAGGCCAAAAGCTGTTTTGTCTTATTTAAGCAAATCTCCATGAAAATCAACCAACCAGGCCTTCAAACTTCAGACCGTGCATGTGCAGGAGTAAGAAAGCCCACAGAAACAGTGCAAATGTGGCAAGGGGGACCAAACAGCACAGTATGCCCTTGCTCTGGGGAAGGGAGGCAGAGTATCTCTTCCTTCAGCCATGGTAATCAGGACATCTGTTTTTAAGTGAACATGCAATAAATGGTGTGCAGCATTGTCTACCTCCTGGTGAGTGGCCACCCCTGGGATTTGAACATATGGCTGCATCAAGTCTGGCTAGTGCCAGCCTGATTCTTAAACTATTAAACCATCCCCCCAGGCTCTGTATCCTGTACTTTCTGTGTATATTGTACAAGGGAAAAGAATTTGATTTGGGGTTTTGAGAATTTCAAACAAGGATATACAATTAGAAAAGTATTTGCTTCAGATGATGATAAATAACCCTGGACTGGAGAACCTCAGAAAATATCTGTTCTTCACTCTGGTGTGATGACAAAAGTCTTCTGCAGTGCTGTTTTACATGCTTTCCCGAGAGCCCAAACTCGTTAACCTTCGTTTCACTGCATGTTTTCAGAGGAGTGACAGCTGCAGCCATAAAAACAGCATTCAGATTTCACGCTATAGTTAAAAAAATCAAATATGTATGAAACCCTCTGCTATTACATGCCGACTAGCACGGGGGAAGAAAGGAGTGGGAGGAAACCCATATCATTAAATCATTTCTGAAATACTAAAGGACTTCTGCAAGTTCAGGTGGGAAGCATCCCCTCCACTGTTAGATGCAGGGGTTGTCTGCTGGTCTCAGCCTGCCTGTCTGTCACAGGTTAAACTCAGGGTCAGGAACAGGGAGAATCTGTGCATGAGAAAGGAAGGAGCAGAGGCATGTCCTCAGCTATCAAACTCCCCACACTACAACAAGGGAGTGATACCTGCTACTTTGGAGGGTTATCTGTATATGCTGGTACTCTGGCAGTGGGAAGGAAGGGATGTAAATAACATAGTTCCAGCCTGAACCTTAGGAGATCCCAGTGGCATTCTAAAGAGAGGACACAGCTAGGTAAGGAAGAGTGAGGAACAAGTAGAGGAATGGGAATGCTTTTTTGGCTATTTTTGAGAAGTGTTTTGGTGGGCTATGTTGTCCTTAGAGAAGTGGGGAGCCATCCCCTTACTCACCTCTAGCTGCAGGGGCTTTCAGAGGCATTTGCAGCTCCCAGTAGTCCTCAGCATAAACTGGGATTTCTGGCATTTAATCTCCCTGCGCTTCCACACTCTACAGTTCAGTCCCTTGTACTTTGGCACACATATCAGCTGATACCTGCCAGCACTCCAACGTACCATATTAGTAGTTCTGCTTTAAAGACATTCAAGATGCTGATCTCTTTATTTTGGCAGCTTCAACAGACCTTAGCACAAGCGAGAGATCTTCTGCAATATGGCCCCATAACACAGGCCATTTGCAAGGAGATAATTGCCCAGCAACCCACGCTGCTTTCAGACTCTAGGGCTGAAACTAATTTACACAAACGACTTTAAACTGTTTGCACTCCCAGGCAGCAGTGACCAGGAACGAACAATGCTGACAGGGTTGACGTTTTGCCTCTGAACTCTTCACGAACAAAAGGAAAACTCTGATTCTCTCCCATATCGAGCAGCTCCTTGTAGTTTGATTTATTTCCTCTTATTGATCAGACTTGGGGCAGGTTGGAGCTGTAAAGTTTCTGCCTAGACTTTGGATAGCTCTGAGAGCAAGGCACACCCTGAGGAACATGAAGCCATGGCTTTGTTCCCCTGGTCCCATCACTAAACTCCAGGTAGAGCTCCTAGAAGCAGCCAGCACACTCTGGCTTCATAAACCACCTCAATCCAAGACAAGTCTATGTATAGTCATGCCAAGAGTCAGAGAACCACAGGATCCGTCTGTCTGCAGCAAAGTCAATTCCCTTTGGAGTATAAAAAATAAATAAAACACTTCTCTTTCTGCTGCTTTCTTCAGGGGCACTATAGGAAAAAGTTTGGGATTTGTCTGTGTGTGGGACAAGGACAGGACAGGCAGAGAGGAGGTATTAATTTGTAGAGGCTTTAGGCAGGACAGCAAACTACCGAGAAATGCCTTCATTGGGGGAAAGAAGGCAAGCGGTCTTCTTGCCCGATCCTCCTTGGTGGCAGACTCCCTGCTCTAGCAAGCTTTACCACTGCTGCTACAAGGCCTGTGCACAAAGTGTTTTTCCCAAATTGGGAGTCAGGCTGTCTTTAAGGCTGTAAACCAGACAGAGCAAACAAAAATAGAGCTTTAAAAGAATGCATGCAGGCATGCCAAATCTCCTTCATTTTTGAGTAAGAGTCTCACTCCTTTCAGATGCAAGCTTTCTCCCCCACCTCTCAAAACCATTTATAAAAAAGCATCCTGATCTTGTAACAAAAGATCCAGAAGGAGGTTTCAAGGAGACATTTAAAGCTTCATTCATAATTCTGGAAAATCTCACTGTCCCAGATGGAGAACCCTGGCTAAAACCTGAGGAAAATTCATGACTCAGGTTGACAGCAGCAGTAAACATATCTGTTTCTTTCCTTGCAGTGGTTGTTCTCCTCTGGTGTAAGGAGCTAGATTTCTGCCATGAGCATCTTTAATCCTCTGCCTGCTGATGGGGACAGCTGGCTCTGCCTCTCAGCTCCATGGTACCCAGAGAAGGCTGGTGTACAGGACACCTTAGCAATACCACTGAATCTCCACACAGAGCTTTCAGACTAAGTTGCAGTCATTTCACATGTAGCGCCAGATACTAACTCCACTTTGCTCTCAGGTGTGGCATGCCTGTCTTTCCTACACTTTCCTACCATTTTCTCAGTTAAATCTATTTTTAAGCCTTTCTGTATTTTCCAGGTCTAAAGAGAAAGCAATCATCCACAGAGAGTGGTTAGAAATGCACAGAAGTATTAAGCTAAACACGACTATTTCCTTTGTCTCCTAACAGTTGAGGACCACCAAGCTACAGGCACCATTAGTCCATGGCACAGCACCATCATGTACCACCCTCCCCATCCTCTTACCTGCATATCCCCTTGTGTTACACTCCTGTTGCATTTGGTTTGAATTTGGGCTGTAAACTCAATTTCACAGAGTCTACCTGCAACCTCCAGGCATAAATACTGGTGCCAGGAGAGGCACAGTGCTCTGTTCCCATTCCCACTGTTATTATTACTTGTAATAACATCTAGCAGGTCCTGCCTGGGAGCCCCACATGGCAGGGTAACGTAAACAGAACAAAATGCAATCCTTGTCTTGTGGAACAAAAAATCCGAGAAGACAAAAGATGGATGCAGACAGACTGGGGAAGCGTAAAGGAACAAAGAGACAGCCTCAGCTAACATGGGAGGTGGTATTCCTGGTAGACCAGCAGTTGCATCCTCCTCAGAGCTCCTGAGACAATCCAAGCCACTCCTTGCTTTCCGCCACTCCACAGCACGTTCCTCTCCAAGCCTTGCCAATGATGCCTAAGCACATTCTCCTGCCTCCATCGGTAGGTTTGGCTGTCTCAGCCTTTTGCATTTCCTCCTCTGCTAACCCTGCTCTCATCCCCTGCAGCCCAACTGCCTTTCGTGGAGGCAGCTGGAAGGATGGCAAGCTGCTGCCATGTACAGTACCAAAGCCACGTGGGCTGCTCGGAGGGACCTGGCTGGGGCTCTGCATGTTGCCTGCAGGCACCATCATGTCTCTGGAGCCACTGATCACAGCTGCCACGAACCAGATGCCCGAGCTCTCCCCTGAACTTGTATCTTATCACTCAGGCAAGGGGCTACCAGGTACACCTGCTTTGGAGCATGGAGCGTGCTCACCCCAAGGGCTGCTTACCTGATCAAAGACAACCTCCCTCTCACCAAACCCACTCCCAGATGAAAAGCATTCAGCTGAGAGCCAGCAGGAAGGCATAGACTCAATGCAACTCCACATTCTTTGTTTGTGAAAGCCACCTTCTTCATTACAGGCCCCCGCTCATCACAGTTTCCCTTTGCAGAAAGTGAACACCCTGCTGCCCAGCTGTGTCAAGCTTCCCTGCCTTGGAGCACATTAGACCGATTGTCAGCGTAACATTTGAAGCTGGCTGCCCACGGCTGTGATTTACGCACATTTTTGTGATGAAATGCAGCTGGCAAGTGCACTCTGCTTTCATTCTTGGGGCTACATTACACTTGGTTTATTTTACCTGCCAGTTGAAATGCAAACAATCTGTCTACATTCTATATATAACCACCCGTTGCCATCATGTAAGTTTACGAAGCATGGGGCTTTCATGGATTCAGTCTCAGAAGCCTTGCAGGGCACCATGACTGTTTGCGCTGACTCACTGCATGACCTGGATGGAAGAAATGAACCTGGTGGGTCCTGCACACTGTGGCTACATGGTGTGTGTCTGTTACTGGCGTTGTGCAGATCTCCAGTTTCCATGCAACAGCTTATGCTGGGAAGCATGTTGCTATCACCTGCTTAAGAAGTCTCATCTTGGCAGAGAGCAGATGTGATTTATATGGCCAATCCCTCACCACAGAGAACAACTAATGGCATAAATGAGGGAAAGGAATTGAACCATTGGTGGTGGTAAAACTTGCCTACAGCTCCACAGGGAATATCCTAATATTATTCCCTAGGCTAATGAGCACATCTACAGGAACCAGATCAGACTGCAAACTCCCCTTGCCATGCCTAGCTCTGTTGTTGTCCTGACTTCCCTGACTGCTCAGTATGTCAGCACTCAAATGAGTTATTACACTCAGTTTCTGCACTGGAGAGGTGCTGTTCCTGTCTGGTAGGAGGCAGAGGAATGGAAGGATCTCTAGTATGCTTTCCCTTATATAGTAAAAAAAATATACCGAGAACATACAATCCAACAGAAGGAGAACAGAGCAGTGGAGGAGTTGGTTAAATTACAGGAGAGAGTAAGACAGAGCGAAGGCTCCATGAACACCACTCACAGTAGGCTCCCCCCTGGAAGGATTTTACACACTTTGCCATGACAGCTGCCAAGTAAGGTCCAGCAGACAAGTGATCTAGCCCTGAGCTGGGACACCTGGCTATCAACTGTGGATATTTGCCATCAGTTCATACTACCTTGCCTCTGATCCTTGATTCCCTCTATCATGAGAATGACATCTTGCCAGGTGTAAATGATCCACGTATGAGCTGCTGCTGGCTCTGATCAAAAGCCTTGCAGCCTGAACTGTGCACAGGGGATCCCAAAACTGTTACCAGGTTTGTTAATGTCCTGAGAGAGTGCCTGTCTGCAGAAAAGGGGGCCTGGATAAAGGTGGTCTGGAGAGCACTAAAAAGGTGGTATGATCTTGGGGCACAAAATAGTATGGGAAAAACACCCCTCACTTCCCCAAGGTCACCAGACAAAGCCCTTTTTACCTTCCCAAGAGGCAGAGACGGAATTCAGGTTAACACAAGTTGTTTGTTGAATGAGCCAAATTTCTGTCACTCTGCTCCCGAGACCTAGTATTGTGTTCTCAACTGATGCAGCTTCCCTACCAAACCAACAGTTGGGGAAAGCCGTCTGCTTGCTGCTGGGACCTCAGAGGGGGAGCAGGGAAAGCACGGTTTGGTATGCAGCTGACAAAGCGCAAACACATAAAACAAAGGAGTACTAAGGGCAGAATGAGTCTCACATCATTCATGCAATAAGCACAGACACATTGGGCTGAATTTATACATCCTGGGCTGGGCTGGGGGAATCTGTTTGCTTCAGGTCCAGCCAGCGTGTGAGTTCTTAAAATTGGCTCATGCAAAAAGCTGGAAGAGTGAACAAGTTTTGCTAGCTGAAAGTGAGAATCTCAGATCAGGATAATATTATATTGACTCACAACTCAAAAGGAATTTAAGCAATTTGCTTCAAACACTGCTGAAAGATTCTCCCCTGCTTTCTGAGTAAGTGCTGAGCTTTCCACACCAAACCAATTTTTCAAGCCAAAATTGACAAATGCTAAAAGAGAACATCACTGGAGAAGCTAGTTGCTACCTTAAATCACACAGAATTACTTTTACTCCAGAATAATAAAATGTGCTACTCAGAACCAATACTTCTCTTTCACTGATAAGCAATGGACCCCTGGGTGCCCACCAAGGTTAACTCCAACCTACTCCAGCCAGCTACTCTGAATGAAACATGTCATGGATGAGGGATCAGAAAAGCAATTAAAAGCTCTTTGAACAGCAATAGCTTGGAACAAATACTAATTTGTACTTCTCTTCTGAGAAGTGAATATAAAATAGCATTTGTAGTGCCATTTGATGTAAATTGAACCTTTTATGTGGATCATTACAAGTATCAACAGCTACTTCTGCAAGTTCCTCTGGGAAGCCAAGTGGGAGTCTCTCCTCACAACTTAAATCAGAGGTCCTCATGGATGAATCCAGAGCTCACCCTTCTGCAGAGATAACACCAGCATCCCTTTCAGACAAATGAACAGTACTCTGTCCTTCTACTGGACAGCTGGGGAGCTGCGAAGCATGGCAGACTGAAGTAGCAGCAATTATTTCTTCAGACCAGCCAGTGAAGCACACCCAGGAGCTGACACTGGGGAAAAACCGGTATTTGCTCTCAGTGGCACAGAGGCACCTGGAAACACAGCTCCTGAAACAGGACCTGCCTGGGCCAGGCATGTCTCCCCACTGTCCCGAAGGCATGGCAGAGGTCACGCTTTCTGAGTGCACTGTTCCTGCTTGGTTGCTGCAGTGCCATGGCACGTTCTCAGATACTCTGGAGAATTGTCAGCTGCAATGAATGCATAACACGATCATCCAATGTATTGAAATTGCCTGGAAGATTAATGCAAGGATTGCCTTCTTTGTACTTGGCTTTCCTCATCTGTGGGAGTGCTTATTCGTGCTGGAGATAGACAAATAAATAAATAAAGCACGGGGCGGGGGGGCAGGGAGAGGAAAGAAACTCCAAACCAGCCAATTAACCTTTGAAATACAAGTTGTGCTGCTGCTAACTAACAGCATCCTGTAACCTCCTAATTACCAGCCATGTACAATGTGGCAGTTGGAGACAGCGCTGGCTGTTAACCCCGCGATGCGCTGTGCAGGAGGATCCGATTGCTGCTAATGACTGAAGTCCCAAAGAAACTCACTTCCCATCATCAGCTGCCTCCTGCTACCCGGATCTCCTGCCGCAAACCGGCTGTGCTGCTATGAAATCTTCAATCTGCCTCTGAGAAGAGCAGGACTGATAAAGGACAGCTCTATGCGAATCAGTTCCAGCATCTCCTCATCTTCCCTATGAGTCAGCTAGCTGCTACAACAGTTATGTCCTTAGCCACAGGACAGGATCCTTGCCTAAAAGGGTACTGTGTGGGCTACATGCATTAAATGGGGTGGTGCCAGCTACATCTGTTAGCCAACAGCAGCCAGAGTAACTGTGTGAGCAGACTGCTGTGAGCTTCAAATTCCCATAAAAACACATATTGAAGCCTTGAGAAGATCTGGATATGGACAGGTCTCACTCATCTGGAGGCAGCATCCAGGACTGCAGCAGTACAACCACAGATCACCTTCCTGCCTTATCAAAAGGTGCTGTCAAAGTGCTGCTACAGCACGCGTGCCCCCTTGTCCTGTGGCTGCGATAAGGGCCAGCAGTAAAGCCCGTTGAGTTTTGATTCCAGCCTCACACCTTGCAACCTCAATTTCCTCATCCAGAAGATACAGACAATAATGCTCGATTGCCTCAAGAGGGCTCCGTGAGACTTCTCTGCAGAGCGCTGCTATGTCCCGGGATGAAAGGCAAGATAACACACCAAGGACTAGTACTGCTCTGTCTTCCATGCCATATGTTGTTCAGTACCCTCCACCCCTCCCACACACACAGAGCAATTTATGCCTCAGCTTTGAATCGCACTCTGAAATAAAAATTTATATGGTGTGCTCATCTATTTGCAAAGCCACTGAAGGCTATGAAGTCTGAGAAGCTGGAAAAAGAAAAGCAAGGAGCCATTAACAATTTTTTATAGAAGAGATTGGGCATTTCCTTACAGACAGTGAAGTTCAAGGAGTGCTTCCCTGTGGCTGCTGCACTGACGGCAGCCCAGTTCAATGGCTGAAAACAAGTGGCAAGACTTGAGACCAAGGAACCCCCTTAAGCGGTTCCACCCAGAGCAAATGTCTCCATGGCAGGTGATGTTTTGCAGAGTGTCAGGGCCCAGGAGTCCCCTGCCCATGCTGCTGTCAGCAGGCACAGAGCACAGCAGGCCATCCCAATGGGAGCCCCTGAACCCTCCTCTCTGGGTAACACTGAACTGCTCAGTAAGAGCAAGGAAAGCAGAGGAGAGTCATAGAGTAGCTATCTTTGTAGGCAGCTCCTAAATCCTTATGACTTGGGGAATGGCCTCCAGGTTTGCTCTTGGGAGGATGGAGGAGGAGACGATGGCAACACCCACACCTGATTAACAACCTGGGGAAGGCTCACACCTTCTCGCCTTGTAATACCTGCTCTGAGCAGAGGCGTGGAGTGACTGGGCAGCATCCACCACTCAGTAACCCGAAAGCTGTGATTAAACTGCTTTTCCTGGCAAGCGTACCCAAAACAAGACATTCTCACCTCCCCTCTGTCCCAACACCATGCTGTGGGTTCATAACAGCTTTGCTCAGGCATCTCCTTCTTATCTCCACACAAAGCCAGCCCCCCACCCTGAGTCTTGCAGCCAATTCTTACACAAGGAGGGTTGTGGGTTCTGAAATCACCCCGCTTTGCTCACAGAAGCCCCAGACTTTCATGCCAAACAGTCTGGGAGCCTAGAGCCATTTTCTATCGCTTTCAGAGAGTGCCTTAGCTGCTGGCAATGCCATGGAGGTCACTCCATTGATAGAAGAGGGCTTGTTCGAAGCTGGGCTCTGACAGCTCCATGGCTCGTTATTCCACTGCATACCAGAAACACTTTGCAGTCAGGCACGTGGAGTAACTTTTACAGGTTTCACTTCAAAATTCCTCCCTTTTTATTGGGCCCATGCTGGGCAGTGCCTGTGAGCAAAGCTGGCGGGAGTCTGATGCTCCATAGCCAAAAGCTTTGGAATCTTTATTGCCATTGGCTTTGAGATGGTTTAAAGCAAATCTTTTACAAGGTAAAATCCAATATAAACCTGATGGCTACAGTTTTCCTTTGTTAGCAGCAAGGATGTAATTATCACAATTTACCTTTATATGAGCGATTGTGGACAGACTCCATATGATCCCTGGGCTTTCTCACTGCAGCCTGCCTAAGGTTTTCCCCCAGCACCCATCAATGGCAATATCCAAGGACTGACAAAGCTGTATCCGCCTGACAAAAGGGTATCCATGCAGAAATGCAGCCGCCGCAAGGAATGAATGGTCTATTCAAAGCCTACTGACAAGGTGTATTGCCTAATTCTAAAACTTGTTGTGGAACAACTAACCAGACAGAAAGCTGACAGCGACAGCTATTTCTTTGTTGGGTTTGGATGCTCTCTACAGTAAGTGTGAACTAATTTATTGTTGAATGGCTAAGGCTCATGTGTTTTAGCTGAGTACTTGCTTTTCTGAAAGAAAACATGCTTCAGACAGCATAGAATATGGGGGTTTAAAGTACACAAGTAGACAGAAAATAAAGTAGCAGCACTCCAAAGTATTTTTTGCTGTGGTTCCAAGCAGGACTTAATCCTGGGAAACAGTGGAGAAGAAAATGCAGAGCCTTTTGACCTGCCTTTGGGTATACTATGCTACTCTGCCTTTCCTGCTCACTCCTGAGCGGACAGACTGAGGCAGAGAGGAAGAATAGCTTTATAAATAACCTTGATCTGGTCCTGATCCTGCAGGGGAGATTTTGGGAGAGCACTGAATGAACCTTTCACTATCCATCTCACAGATCATCAGTATGAGGATCTCCTGGCCTCACTGGGATGCATTTTCTGCACCTGATACAGAGGTGGCACGAGAAATTCCAGAGTCTTGAGAAAACAGTTGAAAGCAAGCAGTTTTTCTGAGAAAGAAAAGCCCAGAAAGACATAGCTTTCCCCAGTGACCAACTGGAGATACTCAGATGACTCACCTCCCTCTCCTGTTGCACAGCCCCTCAAGCTCCCATCAGCCAACAAGGACAAGCTGTCCTCAGCTGCTAGCACCGCTTTCTGCCATCACCATGTTCAGACTAATACTGGGAACAGCACAATTTCCATTTCCTCCCTCAAACGCTTAAAAGAAAGACCTACTTGGACCCTATGAGATCAAATTAAAGATTTTGGAGCCTTCAAGGAGAAACTAACTTTTTTTTTCTTTGTTGCTTTTAGCATTGTCTGACAGTTTAAGTCTGTAAATAAAGGCCCAGGATCAAAGAATAAACTTTTGCGTGGGTTATTTGCACTACAAGGTACACTATGCACCACCACCATCAGACCAAAGGGGTATTTCCACCAGAATAATTCACGCATATATGAATAATTCACAGCAAACAACTTAAGCAGTCAGGCTCTGAGCTGCCATGTCCTAACACACACACATTTAAACTTTCCACACCTCAGCAGCGCTGCCAGCCACCTTCCAGGCTTTTCTCACACAGAAAGATGCTCCCGCTTATCACACGTCTACAGGATTACATGTCTGTGGGGCCTCAGCCCCATTTGGTGTTTCCAACTTGCATGAAAACCACTCGCTGCTTCCTCTGGAACAGCTTCAACAGTCACCCCCAAGCCACCATGCAAGCCACCATGCCAGGAGCACCTGAAACCACAGAACCTCAGGGCTCTGCTGGCCAGTCCCACACCCACCTGCTCGTGGTACTCGATGCCCATGCTCAGCGTGTTGATGAGAATGGCTATCATAATCCCCCGATTGAAGTACTTGCTCTCCACGATCCTCTTCAGCTTGCTGCCAAAAGCCTTCCACAGGCGGGTGACCTTGTTCCTCTCCTTGGGTTTTTTCTTCTTCCTCCTCCTCCTGCCCCGCTGTTGCTGGAGCTGGTCTCTGTGGTCGCCATGCCGCAGGTCCTGGGTGAACTCGTAGACGCCATTGCTGTCAGAGTCACAGCTGTCGGACTCGCTGAAGGCAAACTCGGGGTCCTCCAGGAGGCTGGCGCAGAAGGGACAGTCCTGCAGCTCGCAGGTCAGCGTGCCGCCCGGCGGGCTGGGCAGTGGGCAGGCGGCGCTCAGCCCTGACAGCCGGCTGGGTGTCCGCTGCAGACCTGCAAGGGGAGACATACACCATGAGCCACCTCACACCCTCAACATGGCGGACGGCCCTGTGTCCCTGCTCAGGCAGCGCTGGGCCTGTCCAGGGCACAGCAGCTTCTGCCACATCCTCAAATAAATGTAATACCCTAAAAAAAGCTTTCTAGCCATCTGCCTTACCAAGTGGCTCTTGGTTTGCATCATTTTTCCTTCTGTTCCCTTCTCCCCAAGCCCTGACACCCACCCTCGAGCCCCCTCCACAGATGCATGGCAGAGGGGCCTCTCTCCACACAGCACGGCAGCCATTTTGTGTGCTGCTGCTGGGGGAAGACTGACTAGCACATCTCTCACTTTCAATTATTTTTGGTTATATGTGACCAGGCTAACATCATTAGTGGTAATCTGAGCGCTATCAAGCTGTTACACCCAATTTAGATAGCGCTTCCATTTAGCTAATAATGAGGAAGGAGAGGAAGAAATGGACCAAAGGTGGCTACAGACCACGGATCACAGCTTGGAGAGTCACGCAGTCCCTTCAGTCTCCTTCATCCCACCTTCAGCCTTTAATAAAGCTCAGGTGGATTCTTTGCTTGAGGCACAGGACTGAGTGTTCAGGGTGTTTTAAAATCAAACACATTGCCACATGTTTTGTGGTGTGAGGAGAAATGACAACTGCCCTCACAGAGCCAGGGTACAGAGAGAATATGGACAAGCGTACCAAGGATGATTTGGGTGGAACAGGAATCAAATTTTATTTCCTCATATTTAGGAAACAAATTCATAGTTTCCTCATATTTAGGGACCAGACATTAATGGCAGAAAAAAAATCCCCAACGTGAATGCAAGACTGTGAACACGGAATCCTTCCTACAAAATGCCATTCAAGCATCAGTCAAAGCTTTCCTTGAGATTCAGGGAAATAAGGTGAGGGGACAGTTTTCCCCTGCAACATGGGCCCTGTCTGGAGGTTGGATGGGGACACTTGGACCAGGTTTGGGGAGACCAAGCAAAAGGCGGTGGATGCTCCTGGCTCTGGGCCCAGGAGCTTGGAGCTCACCCAGCAGTAATGCTGCTGATTTCAGCCACTCCTGGCTGAATATGTCTTTAAAGAGAAGGCGGCACCAAACAAAATAAAAGCACCCCGTTAGCTTGAAAACTGGGTTGTGACAAGAGTCAGAATACCTTTTCCTTGTTTGAATGTCACTCAGATATCACTGGCCTTCAAAACAGCCTTGCAGGAGAGGACTGTCCTGCTCCTGATCAATGTGTCAAAGACACCAGGAAGATCAGAAATATTTGCCCCCTTACTGAACCTGCAAGCAGCACCAGTGCAGCACTGCACATTAGTACAGCCTTTCCGATTAGGACTCATCTGATAAGGAAAGACTGCAGCACAGCCACGGTAGCACAGATAGCAGAGGTAGTGGGCTTGCCAGGCATCTTTTAATGCTATCAAAGTGTTAAAAATTATATGAAAAACACTGGCGCCACAGATGTCTTCAAAATACCAGAGTCTCCTTGGCTGCCTGCTAAAATAACCTCACAGCATTACAGGGCACGAGAACAGGGAGGAACAGGCTGTACTTTATGCTGTTCAATTCCACAACAAAAGAAGGGAAGAGAATACTCTCTCCCACAATTACATCTTTCCCAGCAGACACCAACCTTGTTTCCAGCTGGGACTGTGAGTGCCCTGGCTGCTAATGCCTCCTTAATGCTCTCAATTATCACTTGTGTGCTCTCCTTGCACAAGTCTTGCAGTGAACAGCCTCTGCTTGTTGACTTGTAAGAGCAGAGAGAGAATTAAGTGAAACAGCTCTTTGCCCAAAGAGGCTGAGGCCAGGAGGGTAGGGAGAGCTTGTGAGCCCACCTCACCTTCCCCACCAAACACAGGGTAGGAACTTAACAGGCTCCTTTGCCATGTTTAGACTGGGATGGAGAAACATGAGCAGGGAGCTGTGCCTGGCAAAGCTACACCGTCGCTTAAAGAGCCTCCTGAAGCCTGGAAGACACGTTCATCATCCCTGCTGTATGAAGATGGTTGCAGTGCAGAAGTGAATCCAGCTCGGCCCTGTTGGTGTGGCAGGAGGGGCTGCGGCAGGAGTGGAAGGAGGAGTGGAAGTGGAAAGAGCCAGAGCCACAGAGGGGAAGAGCTGGGCACTGACACATTGTGTGACAGGGTCTCCAGATGGACCCGGCTGACTTGCTTCCCTTCCCAGACCCTGCAGTCGTCAGGGTGCCAGATCAACTGCTGCTCACCAGCCAAGAGCTGTGGCATCCACCCCTTCCCCTAGATATGACCACACTTCTGAAAGAGACAAAACAATTTCAGGAGATTTGTTTAAAGCATTTTGGCATCCTCTGGGCTGAAATGCCTCTGTAAAAAGAGGATACTATAATTGCATTATTAATAACAACTCCGTCTAACCTCTGCCTTTCAAAGAACCACCACAGGCTATGTGAAAATCTCCTAAGTCATTGGAGCAGCCCTGGGATGTCACAGTTGGGACTGAGATCCACAATTGGGGCTTTCTTCTCCTCAAGAGGACCCCCACAGCAGATCCCCTTGCAAGCATGAAGAACCAAACCTATGACTTAAGCACTGCCTTCCAAGCAACAGCTCTTCTGCTCGTCCTTGCTTTCCCAGTTCCAAACTTTTGCAGAGCCTGGGCTTTTATCTCAAGGTAAATACACATTCTCATAATAATTTTCATTAACTTGCATAGTTAAAAATGAACCAGTGATTCATACAAAGCCCTTGCTTAACAACAGAAGAACATTGCAACTAACCTTGCCCCCTTCCACCCTCCTGCTACGCTCCCAAGCATACAGAAATGTCTGCCGAAGGCAAGTTCTATAAACAATCCACTTTACCCTTTTGTATGGTCACTTCAAAAAAAAAAAAAAATTAACAAAGCCAAGCCACACAACCTATTTGGCAAGCAACCTTTACTGTGACACCCCCCAACCCCCAGCTAGGCTTGGTATTTTTTCAGCACATACATCACTAGGATAAATATTTGTGTCCATGCACACACAGATAAACAGTTTTGGAAAACACAGGCATTGAAAAAACACAGATTATGAGTTTGGCTTAAAGAGATTTAAAAATAAAAGCTACATCTTTTGACTTTTTACTGTTTGAGGGCTTAAGACCCTATTTTTCAGCCTTAGCTCCAGCCATGAGGACTGGAAATATTTTGCACAACAGAAACCTATGTGTTGCATGTAATCACTCTTCCAGCAGTGGGTGATTTATATGCAAAGGGAGACAAAACTACACTAACTAGCAGTGCTGGTGTGGCTACAGTCTGTACAGATAAGGATGGGACAGAGGTACAAGAGTCCCCAAGATGTTCCTCATTCACTGAGATGGAATGGAGCTCTACATCTGCAGTCCTACATTTCTTCTGCAGACAGGGAAAGATGAGAGGAAAAGCCTGAGAGCTGTAGCTCTGCTACACTGCTGCCTTCACACGCATCCTTTGAGGACTAGCATAGAGCACGACACTGCAGTGGCCATGAGCTTTCCTCCAAACTTCCTGCTTCTTCTTGCCAAAAAAACCAAATTCAATGGCTCAGGGGCCCCATCAGAGCAGAACTAGGGGTTTCTAGAAGCGTCTGGTTTGAGTTCTTTCATTGCATCCCTGTACTACATTTCTTATGTTTCCTGTACCTTATGCTTCTCCACCAGCTTCCATCTGCTCTTTCAAGGTACCATGTCCCAGCAGCTGGGGATTCTCTGTCGGCAGGTCTGTTATTCACTAGAGATGTAATTCCAGGGGCTGCATAGATCTGTTCTTGGGTGGGAACAGAGGGAGAATCTCCAGGATATTCCTAAGCACACGAGAGCAGCTCAAAAACACATGCTTTGTAACCACAGGAGAGTGGCCTCCAGCAGTGGCCTGAACTCCCTGACCATCCTGTATCTTGCTTTACCCAATGACTGCAAATACAAGGGTAGAAGGAACAGAGCTCTCAGTCCCTCAACCTGTCCTACTTCTGGCTTCAGTGCTCAGTTCAAATAGCATTCACAAAACAGTCTCCATCTTCAGCACCCTACACGGCTATCATCATTAACACCTTAACTCTTGAGCCCTTTGCACAGTTTTCCTAAGCAAAAAAATAAAAATAAAAATATCAGCTTGTTTGTCCTTACCATGCTCGCCTACCAGTTGCTGCAGCTTCCCATAAGAATCCGTGCTCAAATTTACAGGGCTATTAACCACAGCCACAGGTGAATTACCATTCTTCTTTCCTTTGGGAACCGGAACAGAACTAGCTTTGCTAGTTGGAGAAGGCAGGATGGTAGGATAGTTCATGTTGCCATGGTTGGAGAGTCCGGCAGTCAGTTTAATGCTTGCAGGGGCATTGGAAGACTTACAGTTCACTTGTGGTCCTTCAACATGACAGTCTGCATGGTAGATGCTGTGCACAGACTCCGAATCTGGAGGAGGAGCAGGGCTCTGCAAGTTGGGTGATGGAGAAGGAAGCATCAATTGGCCTCCAGGTTTCATGACCTTGAGTTCCAGGTCACAGATCTCAGGGTTGGAGCGTGGCCCCCGAGGGCTCCCGTTACTGATGTGATAGTGGTGGTGGTGGTGGTGGTGGTGATGGTGGATGAGGTGGTGTATAGAGGTGATGCGCTTTTTGCCTCGGTGGCTTTGCCCGTTTGTGGTGCTGTTTGGGTTAACTTTTTTCCGGCGCTTACTCTGCCAGTTATTGTACAGGCGTATTGTCCGTCGTTTCACCTTCCTGAAGATGTGGCAGATGTACTTGAGCAGCTCCTCATAGCAGCTACCTGGCTCTGAGAAGCTGGCAATTGTGCTGTCATTGGAGAGATAACGGGCCCGCTGCTCCTGCATCAGCTGGTTCTCCCGCTGCTTTGTTTCAGAAAACTGTGTTGCTATCACAACCAGGCACAAGTTAATCATGAAGAAGGAACCAACCTGGAGAAAACACAGAGAAAGGAATTAGCAGGGACTTGACAAAACAAGGCATGCTCTTCACCACCACATGCTGTCTAGGCTTGAAGCGTGGTTCTTAGAAATCCCAAGATTTCCAAACATGCCAAATCTCAGGGTCTGCTCACCAAATGTTATGTCAGCATGTGCCTGAGCTGCTAAATTTGCTCCTAAGCCCCGTTAAATTATTTTGGCAATGGCAAAGAAAGCTGTTAACAGCAGCCTTCACCACTTTCCTCCCCTCAACAATGATGACATTTGCTACTAACACAGGGTGTATGAAACAATGCAATCAGTTACCACCACAAAACAGACCATTAGGAAAGACCTGGCCAGCCTGCAAGGAAAGATGGTATGAAGTCCAATTTGTGCTGTACTGAAACAGCCTCTTCTCTTTCTCTATCACTTCACACCGTGGCATAGCATGCCCTCATTTTGAGGAAGACAGTCAAGGTCCATGCATCTGTGACCTTGTACTCTTCTATCTCTCTGACATGGAGAAATGCATCTCCAGGAGATTCAGTGCTCCTAAAAAGGCTTGATTTATTGGGTGAGTTGATGTGTTCTTGGGGGATACCAGCTTTTCAAAATAAAGTCCCAAGGACAAGAATGTGAAGTGACCTAAGGCTACATCCTTCTCTCAGCTGTTGAATCCACAAACTGGTTTTTTACCAGTTGGGCTCATAAATCAGCCAAAGGAAAATGTCAGATATTCCCATCAGAGAATCAGTGCCCTTAGGCGTGAAAAGAACTGACGTCAAGAAAGTGCCACTGTCAACATGGCCAAACCTCTGTGCTGTGCTCAGTAGGAAACGTATGGATTTAATCTGGACCATTGTCTGGTGAATCCTCAGGGGAAGCTGTTGGGAGATGGTTTGCAGTGCTATTCTCCAGTTTGTAATATCAGCCTGGATACTGTTGGAGAAGCAGCAAGGGTGCCTTTCCCAGCTCCAAGTGACTTGGAGATTAGTCACCTTCTGGCTTTTCTGCAAGGACCCATATGTAGAGAAGGGCTCAAAACAGTGGCGTGTGAATCTCTACTATGCACGGCCCGTTGCTAAAGGCTCAAAAATCACTGGCTTCAGAATGCTATCCATTACTGGGAAACTCTCACACTGCTCTGATACAAGCCTTTGCCACTGGTGGCGAGAGCTGTGGTGGTTTGACTTCCCAAGGCCTTCAAAACCACACTGACAAGGACAGAGTTATATATAAAGAATATCCAGCCACAAAAGCACTTTGAAGTGCCTCCATCCCATGTCCTGCCTGACATCTACATGGTACTTTTCCCTCTAGTCTCCTCCTGGCTTAAATGCTTAACTTTTCCACAGATTTAGACTCCTGGAGAAGGTCATGCCCATTGTAAAATGAAGAACCTTGCTACCATGGGATGGCAGCTTCTGAAGGTAAACTCCAGCACCTCCAGCGAGTAATACTTTGTTTTTAGGAACAGCAGCACCATAAGACCTCAGAAAGGTGCACTGCTATTATTACTGTTATTTAAAGGGCTGAGGTGAAGTTCAGTAATTTGAGGGCCCTTCACTGAAATGAGGTGTCCTCTGGCACACTGAGGAGGCTAAAGGAAGGAAAGCTACCGCCTCTCCACTTTTTGTTCTGATTAGCAGTTGCTTGGCCAAGGCACAACAATCAGGACACATCAAGGTGACAAGACCAAGACTGGGAAAGTAAGAAGGAAGGAAGACCATATGGCTCGACAAGCTGTGACTATGCATCACACGTGACGCTAAAAAGGGCTGTTGTAGCCAATAATCTGTCCCTACAACCTGGATGATTATGCTTTATGGTGGGAGGAAGGTCTCCCACTCTGAATCCTAGCTGGCTCTTCCCTGTGAAAAGCTTAGGGAACAACTTTACCCCACAAGGACAAAGAATGGGAGCATCTCGCAGTTCATACTTACTATTATAAGCAATATAAAATATATAAAATTGTAAAAAGAATGTGCATCCATCACATAATACATGATGTCAACCCATCCTTCCAGGGTTATAACCTACAGGAAGACAGAGAAAGAAAGTGTAAGAACAAAAGTCAAGCAAAAAGTTAGTAAACATCAATCTGATAGTGCTTGGTACACATCACTCCACAGAATCTCTCAGGATCCATCCGGACCTGCTGCACTTCTTTTCCCAATTGGCTTAGGATAGCAGCAGTGTGTGACCAAAGGACTAGGCTGAATCTGGTTTGGTTAAAATGATAAAATATTTCAATAAAAATCTGAAACACTAGTTCTGAGCCAGTGCAAAGAAATTCTAAGGAGGTATTATAAACCACAAAAAGGTCTGTGCAGAGATCTGAGCTTTTACCTCAGGCTCCTGGTTTTGTAATGCTACCCATAAAATTCCTAAGTTTTTAAGTCAATTTTGTTTCTGTAACACCAATTTCTTTGTGATTCCTACTGGCTCACCGTTACAACTGCATCACCAATATCAGTGGGAAAGTATCTGAATGGAAGAGAGTTACTTTAATTAAATGTAGAATTGATTTCATACTCGTTTTCTCAGTCTTCCTTCCACTAAAAAAGAAGCTGAGGATTTAATTAACACCACACAGGCTGTGTGCAGAGCAAAGCGAATTCTGCCATGTAATTTACACTTTTTATTTAGATAAAACATACCAAACTCCTAGTGCTGTCTTGCTACTAGTCCTAGAGCTGAAATTCCAGCACAATTTCAATCAAAATCAAAGCTCCTGCCTGAATTTACTTGCACTGACGTACTCTATTCGCTACTCCAAATGTGAGCCTCGGTGGTCCTAGCATAAACCCAGAACTGCTGCTGCCTCCAATTTCGGTGGCATTGTTCCTGATTTAAACCATCTTTGCAGTGAAGGAACTGTGAATTAGCTTGTTGTGAACAAGAAAAGGATCAAGCCTTAGCTGTGTAGAGGACTTTATGGTGTGTACAGAAAAGCTGATCCATAAAGCACTTGTTGTTGAGGCAGTGAATAAAACAATGTTCTTGGCATAGCTGGAGCATCAGGGCAAAACACTTGCAGGGAAGTCAGACATGAATCCTTGTCACTTTTCTCCTGGTTTTTTACTCAAGGAACTGGAAGAAGCTCCTAGATATGGATCTTTGGTATATGACCACGTCTGCAAGGGGGAGAGCATTGCTGTACATGCAACCATCAGTACTCACAGTTTCCCTGAGACTGTCAAGAGCACCTTGCATCAGCTCACGGGTGCTGGAAGAGAAACACTACCGACTCTTGATTCCTCTCACCCTTAGTTAAATATGGTGATGTCTTACCGGCAAGTTTTCAAACCCACTTCCCATGTTGAAGCATGCATAACTTAACACCCACCATGCAGCTGAGTGAGAAGAAGCCAGCAAATACAGCTCCACGCTAAAACCAATAAATGCGATCTGCCAAGGAGCAAGCAGAAATTGTCCCTGCAGCTGTTCTACTGTCAGCACCGCTAAAGGCTTTAAGCCATCAGGTCTGATGACATGCTGGCTGCATTCACACAAACTGCACCCACCTCTCCTGTTCCTCATTACATGCCTTAGATACTCTTTCATATCACATACTCACTGTTGGTTAGTGACATACAGGTATCAGACAGCAATGCTATGGTTCCAGGGGCATGGGTTTAACAAAACCAAAAAATGCTTTTGGTCAGCATGAACCCCAGAGATCAATCTGTGGTAGAAAGTCTTCAGCAAGAGACACATTTTTTTGGTGTGGACGCAATTGCTCTTATTCACCCTGGAGTCTGAGAAGGGGTTAAGCTGTCTGGGCAGACACAGGCAGTAATCAGCCTGTTCAGCAGTGCAAAACGGACAAGCAATCAAACTCGAATTGCCCTTTTCTGCCTTTCCTTTAACACTGTTGAAACATTTATAGAGAGCAAAGTTCTTTTCGGCCACATCCCTGGCCTGTGTGGGTTGTGCACAGCAGCAACAGATTGTCTCTTGCACTCAATGCCTGTGTAGGTTCACGGGGAAGCTGGAGGGATCAGGTTAGGAGGTGACACAAGGCCAAACCAAATCACTGCCAACTACCCAAGAAATAGTCTCCTTTGTGCTGTTCCAAGTTCCCTCCCTTCCTTACCCTCTATTTGGATGGGCACTTCAGAGTCAGGCTGCCACAGGAGGTACTCCATCCATTTACACTTGGGTCTGAAAAATGAACCCAGGGACTCCAAATGTATTGGATACATCTCGTCACCAAATTTGCATTTGGCTGACAATCCTCAAATCGAATGTATTGAAATGATTAAACACAGAGCCCTCTCTACAAAAGGGGTTACCTGAGGGCTGCTGTTGGGCTTCTGCAGGCATTGCCAGCTCCCCACCTGGGAAACAGCTGCTGAGACAAGAATGAGGGCCAACCAACGTTTATAGAGGTATTTTTCTTGCATGCTAGACAGCATTTTCAGCAAGAATCAATCAACACACCACACTTCTCCTCTGGAGGGCTTAAAATGCTCATCTGTCTCTCAGAATATTTAAGATGTAATTAGAATTTGCATTATTTACTACTCACTTGTAAACCAAAGGGATACAGGAGGGATAAACAGACTGCTGGGCTTTTGTTTTCCTGTTTGACGTTTTGTGGATTCATTCTTGGACTCATCACCCAGTATAAATGCAGCAGTACCTAGGGGAAGGGTTCCTGAGCTGCCAAGGATTAGACAGTACTAGCAATCCTGTAAGAGAGTGTGCTTACAGACATCTGTCTTCTTTTTTCAATCAAATAACTCTGGAGAAATGCAGAACAACACACATACATAGCCACCTGTCTGGACTGAAACAGTGTCTGTGATTTTTACAGCCTGATTCTTGCCATGCTGTGGACTTCTTTCCTGCTGTCCTTTACAGTGCTCCAAATGACTTTACGAGTACATTTTTACCTACTCCAAGATCTCACTGCATATCCCCAGCAAGGCCTTGGTGTAAATGGGAACCAGACCATTTGAATTTGCCAACAGCTGGTCTATACAGCACAAACTAAACTCTTTCACTATTTTTGGAACCAAGTCAAAAGCATCTGCACTGGTGCAAGCTTTACTGCTGCAATGCACAGTTTGATCCTATACACTTACTCTCAGACCAGATGAACTCAGAGGAAAAACCAGCAATTCTCGCTATTCTCCCAAGAACACGGATATATTTTTTCAGCTTTGCTTTGCCTGCTGTTCCTCCCTTGGGGCACTCTGAATGCAATATCACCTACTGCGCTAAGCAGAAATGACTTCCTCCTCTCTTCACTTTCCAATCTGATTAATCCAGTTGACTGCAGCTCCAGCATTTGGCCCTCCAAGCCCTTTATAGACGTCTTCCAAGGACCTGGAGCACCTTTCTTCTGCTTTCCAATCTCAGTAATCCATTCTCAGTAATTAAATTCTGTTTAAGTCATGGTTGTTCACAGACAGACATATTAAACAGTGTCTCCAAACATACCAGTTCAAAGCTTCCAAAAATGCAACATACAATTATTTATCAACAGAGATAAGACAGCAAGAAACACGTTTCCTAATTCTGCTCTGATGAAAAAGATGTGCAAGGTACCTGACACACTAAAATTGGCAGCTGCAGGGAAACAGCTGAAAGATTCAATTAAGATGATTGGCAGGGTTGTCCTGGAGGGTGCTGCCAACTGTA
Source organism: Ibycter americanus (assembly GCA_035590275.1). NCBI lineage: Eukaryota > Metazoa > Chordata > Aves > Falconiformes > Falconidae > Ibycter > Ibycter americanus. The sequence goes on along the minus strand of JAVJGI010000050.1, from coordinate 26,984,928 downwards.
ATCACATGCTGCAGACCCAACGGGAAAGGAGATGCTGCCCCCTTCGCATGGGGAAATGATTTTGCCTTCAAAGGACTGAGACTCTGTGCAGAGGACAAAGCCATCCTCTAATCCATCGGAGATCCTGTATGATGCTCAGTCTGATTCTCCTTGCCTGCTCATTCAGTTTTTTACCTCTTACACGGCACAGGCAGGGATGCGATAAATCATTTGTCTCCCATTAATAACTATGAGGCCAAGTACTGAAGCCCTGAGTCTTCTGCCTCATCTTCTCTCCCATCACTACAAGAATTTAACGGAAAGCTCACTGAGGTGAACATGAAGACAGATTTTTACTTCATTGATCTTTGACTTGGACACCATTCATGCAGTCCTCAGTCAGGCACTCCCTGGTCACCATATTAATATGAGCAGGATGAGAGTGGACAATCAGATTTTAAAATTTTTTTTAATGTCTTCTGTCCTGTGATTCTGATCCTTCTGGTTTGCTCATGCCACAGTAATTTCATCGGTTGTAACAAAGATGCTCATCTGATTTATGGTAGCATAACCAGGGCAGAATCAGGTCTTTAGTCAATCTAAAACTCCAGAGTGAAAGTCACAAGGGAGATGTAGATTAAAAACACTGGCAATTAATTCAGACCTCCTCATTGTTCCCAGGGAGAAAGGAGGTTTCTGTTGGTTTTTTGGGGGTCACTTCAGAGGTCTCTGCAGAACAATTTCTTTTATTATGTCAAGAAGTTTTCATCATAAAAATTCTTGTCTTTGAGCTCTGCCAAAATTTGTGCAAGTTCTTGGCTATAATCCATTCAAGAGCAGGTTATTTTTTGCTTTAGTGTCAGTTAAGAAGAAGAAAAAAGAATCATCCGGGGGGAAAAACCCCCAACACCCGAACTCCAACCCAAACTACTTTAATTAGCAAAGTCAAACATTAAATTACTTTCTGTGTATTAGAAAGCACTAATGGCTAGTGCCAGATGGACTGTTGCAGATAGAAATCAACCTTGAGGTGCCTCTAATCAATCGAGGAAAGTTTGGAAAATTACTGTGTGAAGTGAAGCTGGAAAGCTTATAAGAACAGAATGCACAGCATACAAAACCCCAGCCTAGCCGTGCGGCCTGATCTTTCTCATGGCAAGATTTCATTTCTGTGATTACTTCAACAAACTTCATTTGTAGAGACAACCTCCCTAAATATGAGAACCAAAATCAGCATCTCACACTTTGATCAAAAGCCCTATAAAGCATAGCTCTGGCAAACAGACATTTCCTGGGTGGCTGAGCTCAGAATCACAGGTGCTTGCTCAACTCAGCCCCTGGCCAAAGCTGGACATACAGAGATACACAGAAACCCAAGCGTTTCCAAACCATTTGAAGTGTTCATCTTAATTGACATCTATAATTTGCACTCAGCCACCTTTTTCTTTGGCCTAAACTGGGTCCTTTGGGGACAAGAGAGGCATTATCTGCATCAAAATCAATTATAGTGAACCAAACAGCAACTCTGAGGACTGCCACGATTATTTGGTTTTATTTACTTATCATTTCCCTGGCCCTGCTGCAAGGTTTTTTTATTTTTATAAACCTTAACAAGACAAGATCCAATGATATAAATTGAGAGTTATTAATTACTATGATGGTCTCAGTAAGCTTTATAAGGCCTTCACTATTCATTTCTGAAAGCCTCTTATCTATGTATTCTGCCCTCCTGGGCATATTGATTTGGCTAGCAAGCACTGACCAGTGAATAATGGAGTATTCCTTTTCCATATGCAGAGTGCTTGGCAGCTAATCAAATCACTATTTTTAAGGTCAACTTCCAATTTTAATTATTTCCTCATGACACGTGTTGTTAAGTAACCTCTGTGGTCAGAAAAACATGTTTTATTATATTGAGTAAGGAATGTCCTTTGAACAGATGCTTTTCCTTCACTTTGAGGGCCTGCTTACTTTCCGAAGTGACTTTAGCCATTTCTTTATAAATTGAGTCTTGCAAACCATGCATCTGCTCTGAAAAGTGGTCTGGCAAAACAGAAAAAGGGAAACTGTGCAACCTTGCATGTCTTACGTTTGTGACCTCTCAAACTTGTTTCACAGAAATGAGATCTCTGCTCAGCGTTACTAGTTCACGGTGGATCTTGAAAAGCAGAGTGCAGCCACTGTGCAATGGAGTCAAACACATCACTGTTATTGGTGGCCCAAAACCTCGTGAAAGTGAATCTACAGGCTTAAAAATGGCATAAAACCTCAACAACTTCTGCTACAAAAGGAAGGTTAGTAGCTGTCTCTGTTTCACACTAAATAATGTAAAATCCTCATCCGATAGCAAAATATCACTGATTTCAGAGCACTGCTGCTTACAACAAATCACAGCTCAGTCCATATTCATGAGGTTTGATTTACTGTGATAATTATCCTGTCTTCATTGTTTGTGTAAAGTATCTTATGCACAGAGAACTTATTTAACTGTTTAGCTTCAGCAATGATGAGTCCATTATCATAGAAGGTGCCATAAATCAGTTTTATATCAGAGCAAAGTTGAAAGATGAAGAGTCTGCAATGAGGAGAAGGGAAACGAAGCCAGACTGAGATCCTTGTTTACAGATGAGTGTACCATTGTACCAGCAATTATATGAATGACAGCGCTTCTCCAGACACCACTGTCTGGAACACAGCAGTGGTTTGGGGTACTGGGCCAAATGCAAAAAGCAAGGACTTTTGTTATTTGTATATTTCAAATTATATTAGAGACTATTAGGGACAAAGGATGCATAGCTTCAAGCACAACTAGCCCTCTGTGCAGGACAATGACACAAAGCACATTTCAGGTGTCCCAGTGTCTAAGCTTTACCCATTCACACTAATCAGACTGTGCGGGGTGTCTTGTTTGCCTGGATGGGTCTGCCAACTCAATGCAGTCTGGAGAGAGTTGTGTGGGGACACCAGGGTAAAGGAGCTGAACCTTTGGCTTAGCATACAAGTCTCCCCTAGGCTATGTAAAACTCACAGTGCAAGATGCAACAGCAGCAACTGATCATGGAGCAGGTTTGGGGCAATCAAATCAAATTAAGATTTCCCTGTAAGAACTGTGTTTGATGTACCTCAAGACCAGTAGCCTTTTCATCACCTAACTGGACTCCAGATCAGGCCATGGCTTGCTGCAGGCACTCCTCTTTCTACTCTGAACACAAGAATCTAAGATTGAGGTAGGATGAAACCCTTCCAAAACAACAGAGGTTGCAGTAGGTTTCTGTGCCATGCTGGGTCCCTCCAATACCTCCCATAGGTTAGCAGGCCCTGGAGCCAGGATGGCCTCTCTGACTTGTGCTGTATGGGACAATTTCTTCTAACCTTCAAAATGAAGAAGATTTTTCAAAAGCAACTAATCCTCTTGGAAGCACACTCTGAGGTGCTTTAAAGGGGCTGGATATTTTTAGATTTGGTATTCAGCATGAAAGCTCTTCAAATGCTGAAAATTATGTTTATTTCGCCGGCCAAATTAAAAAAAGCAACACCAACAAAACTCATACCCCATCATTTCCAGTGAAATATTTTTGGTGATCCGAAACAGATTCAAGTCTAGTGACAAAGCATCATCTTGAAGCAGTGGAAATTAAAAGCTTAGAACTCTTTTCTTGCCAAATTCAGTGCAGATAAGCATTGTTGACACATATCTCCAATTTAAAGAATGAACCATTTAACAAAAAAAGTCCTTTTGGCCAAAAAATTATCTACTCAATGAACTCTGAAAACATGGGCACTCAGTGTGACAGCTGCTTCTAAAAAACATGGCCCACAAAACTACATTGCATGCATAAATACAATTGCAGTTGAAAGCCTCAGGCTCTTTCACTTCTGCTTCAGCATGCCTTTTGGCTGTTCCCCAAAATATTTAAGACTACTCAAAGCAGAAGAACAGAGGTTGCAGTAGACAGGCAAGCAAGAATATTAGTGGCATCTTACGTACAATACTCTTGAGACACTGGAGTAACCATTCCTGAGTCGTCATTTTGTAAGGAACTTGGTTGAGGTACCCTGAAACCAAGCAACAAAGCAAGAAAAACAGGCTCCCCCAAAAGGTCCCTAGTAATATCCATCTGAGTCATAGCCCAGCTAAAAGGAAGATGTGCAAGCAGGAACAAGAAGAATGACCCTGCCAATTCTGTCCTGCCGGTAGGTTCCAGAGTGGAGGTTTGTGCTTACTCTAAGGGAAAACAATGTTAGAGCTTCAGGTCTTGCCTCTTCACACAAGACCTTTTCTTGACTGAGTGAGAGTATAGATGAGGAGGGACTCCAAGCTCATTCTTGCACTTGGCCATAGCAGAAACGCCTTGAAGCGCATATAATTTTTCCTTTAATTTGAATGGAAGATATAGTTCCCATTACAGATTTAGCTGAAACATTTCCAGGCAAGGGAGAAATCCCCAGGGAAGGATTTCAATCATGATGAACAGAGCCTGAAACAATGTGAAGTGGGCAATGGCTGTGGAACAGATCAGGGCATCAAACAATAGTGAAATGACAAATGAACCTTCCCCTTTCCAAACGCGACATCTCCCCCCAATCTCTGTACCTTCTCAGCTGGCCCATCCACAGGCACAGCTAGGAGGGGTGCAGATCCTGGCAGAAGCAGAGTCAGCAACATGGAGACAAAACAAGCTCCTCATCAGCACATAGCACAGGGTCAAAATGAATAAATCCTTGATTGGATTGAGAGAGCTTACACAAGCTCCCAGGGGCTTTTTTGACAAGCTAGAGCACAGAAGAGGTAACTTCACATCCAAACAAAAGGGCTATTTCAGCAGGTGGCCGGCAGCACACGGCTGTCACTGCCAACTGCTGCACCTGCTCAGGCAGCCTGCCATTGCTTTAGGAGTAAAGTATCTGCAGAAGGACAAATGAAGGAAGAAGTGTGTGGCATCAGTTCCCCTACTTTCCCACCCCAAGCTCGTTCTCTCTCCTGAGCTGGTCACCCACACCTTCGTGGTTGTAACATACTCCTAGCTTCGGTGAGACCAGGTGCAAAGAAGTTCTCCACCTAAGCACACTATCAAGACAACACCTTGAACTCTTGCTGCTGCTGACAGTTCCTTTAATGCTGCTCTATTTCCAGACATCTTTCTTCAGAAGGTGATTCAGCTTTTCCTTTCTTGGGCATTCTTATCATGTCGTGTGCCTGCTGGGCTGTCTTCAGCTCTTGTGAACACAGCCAGGCTTTTCTTTTTTTTCTTGACAGCAGCAAGGGGGCTGCTGAATGCTAAACAGTCTCCTCTGAGAATTCCCTCAGTAGGGCCTTCTGATGATGGGCCAGAGATGTGTTACTTGTATGACTTGATTAACTTGTTAACTGAGATGTCTTCTTAAGCAAAACCTTGTAGAAGCAATAGGCACTCAGAACAACGCAAGCCAGAAACAGAATCGTGAATCTGAGAGCTGCACCCAAGTACGAATTTCAAGAAGGTCTTTCATTAAGGAAGCCCCTTAGGAAATGCAACTGCTTCTGAAATACATGTGAAGAGGCCATAGAAAAGGTAACTCAGCCAGTACCAGCAGTGTCATAGCTCCTCTGAACTGCCAGACAAATCTCTCATATTTGACAGACATTTTGTGAAATGTCTATGTAATTTTTTCCCATACATTTTCTCTCAAAGTTCAGCCCTTCCAACTATATCCTGGAAGGAGGCACAGAGGAACACCTTGTTCCCTTGATCTCATCTTAGTTCTGCCCAGCTGATGGCTATTGCTCCTTCAAATTTGCCTCACCAGTTTTGCCAAAAGCATTGCCTCCTGATGTAACATGCTAGTACAGGTCTTCCTTTTCTGCAAGTCAGACATGAAATCATCCAAGCGATGGTTCTGTGGTTTGCAAAGTAGCCCAAATTATTTCTTCTTCCCAAACTGTGCATCTTAACAGCCATCCAACCCTCTTAACAGGATTTCTGCATTCAGGCCTGGCCATACTGAGACTGATGGTTAGGAAGGTGGCAGTGTTTTGGTTGCTGTACTCAGACTGTCAGTAATTCGAATTAAATTGGACTTTGGTTAGGTGGGTAATTCATCATTTGCAGTGTGACAACAATACCTGTAATTACTGCTCTTATTGTTGCGGCTGAAATTCATGTGCAATAAAGGGATCTTAATATCATGCCAAACCTCACAGTTAATTTAGGTTCCATCTCCTTTCATTTATTCTGTAATAAGCTAATTAGTTCACATAATTTGCCATTGAACGTGCCTTTGTAACAAATATATACATGAATTAGCCTATTACACAACAAATGAGGGAAATCAAAACATGAATCATTTGCAGGATTACATAAGGAATTATTATCCTTTCAAACAGATGCAGCCATCATCTTTATAACTTTAAGATTTTTTTTATTTGCACTACGTTGGTTCTCTTGTCCAATGCCTCTGACTTACTCTACTTGGGAAGTCAACAATGCATTTCACTGTTTGATATGCCCCATTGCCACGTGCCAGCTTACTTGCAAGGAAGGATCACTACCATGAGGTTAAATGCCTTTCAGCTTGGCTGCTTAAATCCAAATTCCAGCAGCTGAAAGAACTTGGCCATACTGCTAGCCTCCTGTTGCACCATTCGCAAGGATGTTTTGGAGTAGAGATCTTCAGATTTCCCTGTCAAAGTCTGCTTTTGGTTTTGTTTGTTTGCAGTCTGCACAGTATTAAACTGTGCCCTTGGAAACTCTTGGGTATGACTTGCAGTCACTGCACTTGGAAGCTTCCTTCCCAATCTCACCTGTGGGGCTCATTTCACCAACTTCCCTTATGACAGGTCTTAAACCATGCCAGATTTCCAATTCATTTGGGATAAATCATGAGGGATGCTCTATCCAGCTAAGTGTTAAGATTGCCATTATGCAAGCTGGAGGCTTGCCAGACCTTGAGGTTCAGTCCACCATTATAACTCTTGCAAAGTACCACATATTCATTATTCCCCAGAAGGGATCAGGACAATTGGACTTGTCTCATCCAGAACAGTAATTCAATACCGATTCACAGTGAAGCTCCTGAGTGACTAAAACCATCAGTTCTACTTTCTGCACTGCTTACTTTGAAGTCTCATCTAACTGCTGACCTGGTGCTACACAGCTTCAACTATTAAATGTAATGAGATCACAATTCAATAGCTTTATTCGTTAAATGTTCTCTGCTTATAGCAATTGTTTTGATTTAGCATCCCACCTCTTGCAGTAATGATTTACTCCTTCCATATCAAATTTAAGCAAGCACCTTACTCCCAACTGCTGCTTCTTTACCTGGAGTTACATTGTTTTCAGTTTCTAAAAGTGAGTCCTTACTTCTAACAGGAATAAAGATGTAAGAAGAGTTTTTGGCTAGAAATACTCTTTAGCATTTGGATGGCCTAAGCAGCACTAAAACCGATCATAAATCTCCTGGCAGCTGCCAAAATGATCTATGGATACAATATCCAACTTTGCCAGACACCCTGCTCTGCCCAAAGGAATCAGTTGAAACCTCTGCTGCGGCTGGCGTGTTCTTCCTGGGTTAAAACTGTACATTTTCAGGCTGAGAAAATGAAATACCAACATGCAATGAAAACTTGCAGCCTGCAAAAAGGCTCTGGAAGTAAAAAGGAAGCAAGACCTCTGAAGAAGCACCTGCTCATTTTCAGTGCACTAGCACAGGCACTCCGCAACGCATTGCCCTCTGCCCTTTCTCTGGCAAGAACATTGCTGCCCTGTGGTGGGAGCCAGACGGGACCTTCTGGGCACATCCATCAAGCTCTGTCAAAGGACTACGCGACAGCAGAAAAAGGAGAATGCAAGTGCATCCAGAGACCTATCTACTATTCTTGCTCTGATTTCATTCTTTCCTTTACGCAACACTCACTACCAGTCACAAATATCCAAAGTTACTATGGCAGCTCCTCTCCTGACATACTAATCCCAGGAAAGAACCAAAGCATTTTAAAAAACACAGCCCAGTAGAAACTTGGGATCTGTCTGAACCCTTCTGGATTTGGTTTTAAGCCTCTGACACCAGCAGCAGTGTGATTCAGGGTGTACTACTGCGACAACACGAGAGCAGACAAGATGCCCAGAGCAAGCAGTCGCCTCTTTACAACTCCCAGATGAAAAACAGAAGTTATTAAGTTCTATTATTAATATGAAACTAGAAGGAAATTCATAAATGGAATTTAGAGCTCCGAATAAGTAATTACTCATCATTAACAAAACTAAGAGGAGATTTTTTTTCTCTTTTAGGAATAGATGTCACCTACACGTCAGGAGGATGAAATAAAACAGGGCATCTAGCCAAAAGCGTAAAGAAATTTGTATTAAAAACAAAGTGCAAATTAAAAATGGAGAACAGTGCCTGGATCATTTATCATAGGCTAGCCCTAAGTGACCATAGCCTCTGGACTGTGTAGATCAGCTATCCAATGTTCTAGAGCTACAAACGCTTTGGAAATGCTTCAGTTGGTGGAGTGTTTTTGTCACCTGTCACCAGACAGGCTCCTCCAGTCTGAGCTAGAAGCACTTTGATCTCTAGTGAAGACCTGTGTAGGTGTGGATCAAGACAGACTCAAATTCCATGTGAGTAGTATCTCTTTGCAGGTATTCTAGCTGGAACAGACTTCTTCCTCCCTCCAGCACACCATGCTAACCAGTATAACCCTGTAATTCTAAAATCAAGTCCAAACCATGCCATCGAGCTAGCTGCTGCATTTTACAGTGATACTAAGTCTTGCTTAAGGACTTTGTCAACATTCTGTTTCCTGATACCACAGCAATAAAGATCCTAACTCTGAAAAATCCCTGGGATTTATCCAGGCCTGATTTGCAGTGCTAGACCTTGCCATCCTTTTGACTGCCTCAAGAAGTCTTTTCCCCTCTTCCAAAATGCACTGAAAAAATGGCTATTCTCTCCAAATGCTCTCTTGCAACATTTGTGCGGCTTATTGTCTGATTCATTTACTCATTGTGTCTTTATTTGCAGTTTCACACAGGTGTAAGCAAATTCCTTTCTCCTCTGATGCATCTATCAAAATCTTTCCAAACAAAAGATGACAAAGCAAAAAAACAGGAAAATCTTTAAGAGAATCTTACCTGAAAAATAGCTATCCAGGCATATCCAATATTATCAAAATTGATAGCTCCATTGTGTGGGTTTACATCCCCTGCCATGCATACATTGTAATACTGGTTCCAGTTTATGCAGGCATTCCTGCTGCTGAAATCAGGGTTGTATAAACTTGGGGTGTAGGAGTCCATGCTCAAGGTGCACTCCACCTTGTACTCCTTCCTGTTTGGGATGTTGGAGCATTTCTGCATGCCGTTCTCACGATGCGATGAGCAGATGAACGGGTTCTCCTCCGCTTCATCTGTCCGGTAGTACGGATGCAGGAAGGTAAGGTTGTATGTCCTGGAGGGGGGAAAAAAAAAGAGAAGGATGAGAACAAATGATACATCCCTTGTTTCAGCAGCAGCTAAAAAGTGCTGGTTTCTGTCCCTGTTTTGGGTGTGTTATTTCTCCTTTGCCCTTCAGCCCCATTAGACTGGGGACAGCAAGCCCCTACCTTTGTCTACAAAGCTTTTTGCATCCTGTAAGGCACCAGTGATCTTTCAGTTAAAGATCAGCCTGAGTTTTTTCCAAGTGAACAAGGCAGCTGAAAGCTGAAACAAGAGGGTATAGAGAGAAAAATCCCAGCAGGCCAGGTGCTTCCCAAAAATCTAGGGAACTTTTTCTTTCTATCTAAGGATTCTAAGATAGCTCTTCCCATGCTCAGAACATGCTTCAGAAAAGCTGATGGCAAAGCAGCTTTCCAATAAATTTGCCCCTCAGCATGTCTCTGTGATGAGTGAGCTGAACTAACAAGGAGAGACCCAGCCACAGGCCACCTCAAATTCCTTCTGTACTTACATAAAAAAAACTAAGAGCTCACATTAATGGAAACTGTATGCTTACTGCATATCTGATTTAATTGGCCTGGATAAAGTTTATGGCTCTGTTACAGCTAAGATAAGCAAGTGCTCTAATTGCAGCATAGCAGGGATGTGCTTTTTCCCAAGCCATGCTCTGGGGCAGATCAGCGAGCAAACTGAGCCTGGGACTTTTCATGCTGTTTGATTAGTATTAGTGAGACCCACTGGCACTCACGCTGCTGAAGCACTATTCAAAAGGAGAAGGTGCAAAGTTCTACAGCTGACCTTATCTGCTGTGTTCAGAGCTGCAGGGATCTAAGATGCTATATAATCAGTCAGGAGATAAGGGAAAAGACAATACACAAATTATATGACCAAGCGAGATGTGGGTAGAAGATAAGCAGGTAATTCTTCAAGCCAGGACAGCTGTATATTTATCTGTTTCTGAACGTATCCAACTATTGAATAAATTTGGCTCTAATGAGTGACAAACTAGTGTTATTCCATACAATTGTTTGAAATTGCTCCCCAAAACCCTTGAGTCAAGCAGGAGTCACTCAGCAATTGCACTTTGAGAGAGCAATTGCTGCAGGGCAGACCTGAGGGGAAATTAACCCTGAACAGCTTTCCTGGGAAATTCAGTTCTCCATCAATGAATTACGTGAGACAGGTGTTGAGGGTTCATCCAGCTTCAGGAATAGGCAAGAGTAGCTCATCAGAGGAATTGGGCATTGTTCACTGGTAATTAAATGTATTCACCAGCTATTCCCCTCCCATTGCACAGTGTTCCCACACTTCTAGACAAAACTGTAATATCTTCTTCCTGGTTTCTATGCCTTAGATTCAAGAAAAACTTGAAAAATGTTTTTCCTTCAAGACTGCCTAAAAGCCTTGTCCTTCCCCTCCCACGAATTGGTTTCAGTTGGAGGAAATTTCCATATAAAACAAGCTAAAGAAAAGGCTGAGTGTTACCCTAGCACAGTATTTGCTAGAGGATCAGATACTACAACCAGCAGAGTTTGTCACACAGAGGGGGGTACTGCAAAGGCTTGCAAAGGATTAAAACGCACCGAGGCGCAGTGATGAGTCTGGGAGTGCTGGATTTTGGCAAAGACAGCTGGGGAACTTGAGAGAAGAAACAGAGGGAGGAGGAGAAGAGACATCTGAGAAGTGACTTCTAACTCACAAGCGGGAGGCAGTGCCCTGTCAGCTCTGTTTTGGCCTCAGTGAGTATGCAGAGAGGGCCTTAGTTCAGATGCAAAGATGTCCTGCGCCCTCAAATGTGCTGGGGACCTCACCACACCTGGGACATCTCTGCTTACAGCCACAGGGCCTGCCTGAGCCTGCTCTCCCACAGAGGTTCCAGGAGGGCTCTGCACCTCCACGACACACAACGCAGTCCAGGGCAGAGCCATGCCAGCCTCACCAGCCTCAGGAAGGACATTTGCCTCTGAAACTTCCAGGTTGGAGAGACCATAGGTGCATGTCCCACTAGCCTGCTCCCAAGAAACTCAGTAGCAGGTACTCAGTAGCTCTGAAGTCTTTCAAACAGGACATTGGGATCAATGGTGATGACGACAGGGGTCTAACAACCCCAGAGTCCAGAGTAAGTCTGGACTGTGCTGTGCACTGCCTGATACAGCAAAGTAGCACGGCCACAAGACTCTGGCGTATGACCAGCTTTGCCAGGGCTGACTTCACCGCTCTTGAAACCAGGATTTTGTGGATTACAGGCAAAGAGCTGCTCCGAGTCCCTAAGGTGGTGGCAGGAGAGGTCTCATTTGGTACCTTCTAATCAAAGCACCTGGACCTCCAGCTCAGGCTCAACAGATCTCTGCAGTTCTCAAATCCCCAGTGTGACGAGTCATGCAAACTTGAAACTTTCTTTGGGCAGCTCAACACCCAGACCCGGTGCTTGCAGTAGAGACAGCCAGAGGCGAATCTCAGACAGTAACCTGCAACCCTGAAACTACACACTGAACACCCAGCCCCTGAAACAACTCTGCGTGACCTCAGGAACATCCCTTGCTCTATCTCATTTCCCTTAAAACAATGCTGACGAAGGCTCTTTGATCTGGATGTGCCACTCCACTGACATACTCTTCTAAACTACAACTGATCTTCCAGGAAAACCTGCTCTAGAGCCAGGTGAAACTGTGAAACTCAGCAAAAACTTATTTTCTTCACCACCCTGGAAGCAACACCCCACCACAACACCAGCAGCAGAAACTTCCTGATCACAAACACCTTTTGGCAGCGGGCAGGACAGGAAGGCTCAGCACACCACAGCTCGTGGGCCAGTGTAATTAGGATTCTACCCAGAGCAAAGCTGGACTTGCAGAGGGAGATGGACCATCTGGAGGAATGACTGTGTAATTAGCAGCTATGGCTACACAAGCTCCTTTCCTGGGAGCAGTTTTGTGTTTAGATGCAGACACACACATGCCTGTGCCAAGAACACTGACCATGGAAGAAGTGCTCAGACAGAATGGCTGATGCATCAGCATGATGCTCCACTCTGACCTCACACCCAAGCTCCCCTGTGAGCTGCCTCTCCCACCATGGCACAATATACACAACGTTCAATGCCACACATGACTCAGCAGCTGTCTGCCCTCCCAGCTGCAGGACTCTGGCACATATTCATTGTCCCAGATTAATTATCTTTATTTCAGCCCCCAGAGCTGATCTCTGATCTCCAGATATGCCCACCCCAGCTAGGCAGGCTGGACAGGGACACAGCTAGCCAGAAAGCAGTGTGCCAGCCAGTTCTGCTGGAGCCCATGCACCCAGTTTCATTGGAGAGAAGGAATGCAACCAGGCTGTGGGGACCTACAGGATCCATCTCCCCTCCTTGCAATGCTTCTCTATTCACGACATATTGCAACTAGAAGGGCCGTTGACGAGCCACATACACAGATTTGAGAGGCTGCATGTTTCCCCATGAGTCACTGTTTAGGAAGCCTTGGGCTGAAGAAGAAATACTGCCTGCAGACACAGCGCCCTGGGCTGTGATCTAATAAGCTGCGAAGAGAAGATCTGGGCACAAACTGTCTGGAGAACCAAAAGAACGACACACTTTGGTGGCTGTGGGAGGAAAATAAAACCAGGAAAACAAAGCACAGCGTGACTGCAAAGACTGGATGAAGCTTGGTTTAGTTCTGCTGCTGCCTAACTGATCTTATCCTCCCTTTTCTCTGCCTTGCTCATTTTTGCCGTTGCCTCCCAAAATAATTTACAAACTACAAGTCCTCCCTATGACAGGCCAAAATCAGTCACACGGGGCCACCTTCCGCACAGCCCTTTTCAAGCCCTTCCTTCTTCCATGTCTGCCCTAGGCACAGAGTAACCATGAGCACCTGGCTGGCTGGGAGGGACCCACACTTGCATGATGCTCTGCCACCACAGAGTACAGAGGGGAAGGGACACACTAACTGGCAGCAAGCACGGCAAATTTAAGACCTTTTGTTTGTTCCTCTGCTTGAAGACCTTTCTGGCAAAACCAGAAAGGGAAAAGGAGGAAGGAGAGCAAGAATGAGAAACAAAAGTGTTGCAGAATGAGGGAAACCCCAGTATCCACAAAATAAATCAATTTGCTCTGCCAAGACCATCTACCTCCACATGAAGGTCAATTGGACTTTCTTGTTACTTGCCAACAGGTATAGTCCAAATAACTTATTAATGGTAATGAATCCATTAATCATGAGACCCTTGTGCTCTGGGGAAAAGACACGAGAAACTAAGCCCCAGAAGGAATCTTGTTATCACATTAGAAAGGATTAACACCCTTTTCTCGGCCAGCTGCCCAGTGCACATCTTTCTCTGGGCTTGTAGCAGCTTTACAGCGTATTTTCCTTTCTCTGTCCCTTGGCATGTTCATGTGCAGAAAGAACAACAGTTGGGCAGGAAAGTCCATTGTCTCCCATCTCAAAGGGGGCTGAACAATTATTCTCTGCTCCATCTTCCTCCAGGCTCAGTCCTCCTAGCCCAACCATCTCATGCAGGACATCATCCACAGCCACTGGAGTATGGTGTGTGTGCTGAGCACAATCCTGCTACAGCTTTCTGAGGAGCAGAGGAGGAAAGGGAAAAGGTGCAAGAAACTCAGCACCAAGCAGGATCCATTCCCTCCAAGAGGAGGCTGCTCTCTGGAGGAAATCCTACTGACAACCCAATGTTGCAGCACAGAACAATGCCAGGAGGAGCAATTAAGCAGAACTCAGAAGTACCTTTCAGACAAACTCAGAGCTGTCTGCCTTGGCTGTCTGTGCCTTCTCGCAGCTCTACAAAAGCCAAGGAGCCAAAGGCAGTACAATGCCAAGCAGGTACAGAGTTAATTAAGACTGAAGTACTTGCATTATAACTGTCCTGCAGCATTAGATAAATACACAGCACTTCACAGCTCTCTACCCTCTCCTGCTTCTAACCCACTGAGTTCCTTGAAAGGCTCCATGAGGGGGAAAACGCTCCTCTGCATAACAACACACAAGTAAGGAGCAGCCCCAGCAGCAACAACCCAGACAAGCTGGAGGTGACCAGTTCCTTTATTTATAGTGATAGCAGCTTATGATGGCAGGAGGGAGCCAGAAGGGCTTCGTGGGGCAGACACATCCTGGAGATCTTACAGATAAGCTGCTGGCTTTGGTTGCTATTCCCATGCATGCATACCAAGCCTTCCTCTCTCAGACCAGACCATCCAAAAAACCCTTGTGAAATTCCCACTCCAGCTCCCACTGTCAGGGATCTCCTGCACTTGCTCACATAGCAGTGGAGACCATTCTGGTACTGCTGTCCCCCACTGCTATGCAATGCCAGGGGAAGTGCAGTGTGGCCAGTGAGGGGCCCTCCCTGGGGCCTGAAGAAGTGTCTGAGCCACCGGGGTGCTCTGAAACACCACTCTGGGCTCCAGGGCTGGCTGGGGAGGGACAGCTTCTCACATGCCCTGAACAGCAGTGACCCACTCCAGTTTATTGTTTGCCAACCTGCTACTGCAACAGCCCAACAACTGCCTGTAATTCTTTCAAAGTCACCTCTCAAAGAGTCCTTAATAAAACAACCTCCTTCCAGCACGATACTGCATTGCAACAGTGCAATTTTCAAAGGGAGAGAGAAAACAGGTATTTCCAGTGCACCTCAAAGAAGTCCCCACATTTCTGTCAGAATGTACTATATTTAAAAATAGTTTCTTTACTTGAAGCAGGCAACTTTCAAGGGGGATTTAAAAGAAAAGATTTCAACAGGAAGAAGAATGATGGCAAAATCAAAGTCACTTCTTCCATCTGATGCCTGCTGTAAAGTTGAATGGCCCAGAAAGCTGCTGGCAGCAAGTGTGCAAAGAAGCATGCAGCAGATAAAATATATTTGAATCACCAGTCTCTGAGCTCGCTTACACTTCCTTTACTCCAGAAAAGCTTTGGGGTTATGACCCTTCCTTGCCTGGCACCCTGGATTGTGTTCAGATGGCTCACCCTCACTTTCAAGCTGTTCTGTTTTCACCCGGGAGGGTTTGACACCACCACCAATAACTCAGGTCTTCCCCTTTATGGGGCTGCAAAGAAGACCTGAGCCAGGACCATCACCTGCTCAGCCCCAACCTGGGTGCACAGCATGCCTGTCCATCCTCCAGCCCCTCGCAGCCTGCTGAAGTGATAGTAAACACTATTTTAGGCTGAAGACACCACCACTGGGACTTAGTAGACAAAACTAAATGACCAGAATCTCACTCCCCCTGTCCCGCAGAACTCTGCTCTGTTTACTTCTAACCAAAACCAGAGCTTAACATTAGTCCTGCATCCCCTGAGTAAAGGTTTTATTGTTTCTGTTCTCTTTGGCAGCTCTCCCTGGAAGGGAATGGGCGGTCGGGGCTCTCGAGCACCAATGTCAAACACAGTAGCTTGGCACAGGGATGGAGTGTATGAGCACGGTGATGGACCCACTCCAATCCAGTTCCAAGCTTCACTTTGCCTATAACTCCACACTGTCTGCAGGCAGATTGCATCTTGCTGCTGGTCAGCAAGACCTGCTAGCTTGTGCTCAAGGCTGTATATTTTGGTCCATCTATACAACAGCAGGAAGATGCAACTCTGAAGTGCTTTTCCTGTTACTGCCACTCCATGCTTTTTCCCCCGATACACCTTGCTGTTGGGTGTTGAAGACCACTGCAGGGGTGAACCATGTCCCGATGCCTGGAACTATGGATTCAGAAGAATGAATGACGAGAAAGATGGGAATAGTTCCATCTGGATTCACCAAAACTTCCACACCAAGCTCCAATCAACCTGGGATAGCTTCTAGCTAGAAATGAAGGGACTAGTCCATTGCAGGCAGGTTTCTCAGGTCTAAAGCTAACTCAGCAGAACAGAGATCAAGACAGTAGCTTCAGTCTGGGTGAGGGTACCAGAGCAACCCACATTTGTTATGCTGATACAAGCACCACCAGAGCTGGAATAGCCCAGTCCTACAACAGAG
Organism: Ibycter americanus; assembly: GCA_035590275.1. Lineage (NCBI taxonomy): Eukaryota > Metazoa > Chordata > Aves > Falconiformes > Falconidae > Ibycter > Ibycter americanus. Next base: position 26,968,549 of record JAVJGI010000050.1, on the reverse strand, counting down.
CTGCCCCATGGGCATGGCAGAAACCTTGTTTCTCCACATTTCTCTGGAATGCTGTAACTTTGTTCACAGTAACCCTGATCATATGGCATCAAGCAACAGGAACTGGGCAGAGGCAATGGATAGCCCACAGCCACGCCAATTCACCACTACCTGCTGCTGGAGGGGACACAAGAACCAACACAGAGCTGCGGTGAAGCGGGAAGGAAAAGATCCCTTACAAACCTCCTGCCTCTTCAAACAGCTCCTGAGGCTTAGCACAGGGAGCCCCGACTTTGCCTTCCATGACCCAGACCAAGACCCCAATGAGAAAATCCTGTGATGCTTTTGATGTTGCTAATAGCCATTACATAACAGTCTGCTTAATATATGTACTTAGCAAACGTTTCCCCCTGTGGTTAATTTTAAAAGCTCTACTTTGCAGGAAATCACACAGCATTTTAGAAACCTGGTCAACGACATGAAAGGGACTCACTGAAGCTAATTACAGCTCTGCACTCCTTGTGCTCAAAGCACTGTCCACACACAGCGCCTGCCCCATGCAACCGGGCCACCAAGCACAGCTTTAACACCACTCTTCGGGCTTTTCAGTGACAGCTCAGGAGTTACTCTGAGTGAGAGATGACCTGGGTGACCTGCAAATACCCATCATGGATGCAGGAGAGAGCTTGCAAGGTTGGCGCAGCAAGATGCAGGAGCAGAAGTGTAGACACATGACAGACTCATCGATTTTCTGTTTTTCAGCATCTCTGATGGGATGAGTAAGTGCCATCAGAGATGGTCTGCAGTACAGAGAAAGGCTCAGAGAGCTGAAAGCCACAGGACTAACCAGTGAAGCAAGAACAGAACCTGGGGTAGAGCTGAGGGATAATCTCTGCTTGTCTTCCAGACAGAATACAAGTTGTAGACAACAGATTATTATGAACAGATATAATTACAGGCTCTATCTTCTCTTACAGAGCTAGAATCACCCAGATTAGCTGGTCTCAGACATTTCCTCACCTCTGAGGCACTGACATCTTCAGCAGTCTGTGACAGGAGCCCTTCAGAAGGATTTTCCCAGGCAGACCTCCCTTTTCTGTGGAAGCTTGCAGGCTGCACTTGGATTTGATCTTTTTGTTGTGCTGATGGGTTTTAAGGTGTGTCCTTACATTGCACCTCTGAAGGGGCAAGTGCAGAACAGCCCAAGCTCAGCATCATGCTGAGGGTTTGCTGGGGAGCAGCAAGAGCTGGACTGCCCCCTGACAGGGGATGAGTCAGGAGCCAAGAGTCATCCCAGTGCCAGCAGCACCTGCACAGACAGTCTGAGCACAGCTTGCAAAGCCCAGGTCCGGCAGCAGGGTCCATTCAAAGCCCCAGGCACAGCAAGTGATATATCAGACCTAGGAGCCATCCAGGGAAGCCAGGCAGGAACCAAAGAAACCAGGAACAGAGAGCTGAAGACAAGCACACCAACAGCACAGCTCAAACCAGAACAGAGTGCCCCAGGCTGAGCTTAAATAGAGCTCCTGGGCCATGGGCAGGGTGTGGGCGGGAGTCCCAGGTGAGGCTCATCAGGGCAGTTAAGGCCTATTAGCACCCTCAGCACCTGGCAAGGATGCTGGTCCATGCAACAACCTAGATTGAAAGAACCAAAATTAAAGTTTTGTGTCAAAACCAGCAGGTGATCAGATGTGCTGCTCATCCCTGATGCCTGTCCCAGACTGAGAGCAGTGTACAAATGTCTTTAATGCCTTTCACACCAAGCTTCTTATCTTAATACGCCTGCAAAGATTCATTTGTGTGTTTCAGCAGTATCTCCATGGTGCTGTCTGGACCAGCATGCAAACCACCTCATCAACCCCCTGCCAGGTGGTGTGGTGTGCTAGGTGACTTCCCTGACCTGTACAGTTTTGGGAACTGGCAATTCTAGGAGAGTTGTAATATGTTTGTTTGTTTTAAATCCTTAAATTCCCAGAGTCAAGGATCTCAGCTTCCTCAGACAGACATAATCCAAACCACTAATATCCTTCAGGTACAGAGAGAAAACACAAAAAAGCCACTCCAAACCTTCAGTAACTTGCTGACAACTGTTTTTTCTCTTACAAAAAGTACCTAGCCAGACTCGGAGCCCTGAAGCCAACAAACTTGTGAATCAAGATGACAGGCCAGTGAAGAGCTGCCATTGCAGCTGTGCAGCATGGCCACGTTGTGCTCTCACCCACAGTGTTGCTGGATCAGCCCTGGCTGCACCCCGCTGGACGCCAGCCCTGCCAACTGCCAGGCTTTCTCTGGCAGGGGAGAGAGAGAAAAAGAAAGAAAAGGTGGAGATTTTTTTGCTGTACTTACATTGCAAAATTCCTGTCTAGGAAACACCTGTTTCTCAGCAGCCCTGCCCAGAGCTGCACACCGACAATCCCAAAGATGAAGAAGACAAAGAAGCACAAGAGGAGGACGTTGCCTAACATAGGCAGAGTATCTAACAGCAGGGTGACGAGTATTCGCATACCTGTAGGGAGAAGGAGAAAACAGGTCAGAGGAGCCCTTTGATGGGGAGAGCAGGAATGCCGCACCATTCCCAGCTTGGTTGTGCAGCCAGTGCATCCTGGGCAGAGGAACTGGGATGTTTATGTTTTCCTCTAGGCCTTAAGGCTGAAAAGGAAGGTAGAGAGTGCAAAAGGCTTAGCAGCAAGTGGGAACCAACAACGTATCTCCAAAGGGTGGACTTAAGGATGGGATTTTTGGATGTTTTCAGTAACGCAACGCTCAACAATGCACAAACATGGGCAAAGCTGCAAGACAGTCTTTCCTGGAGAAACACCTCCACAAACCATCAGCCTCTTGAGAAATTGTCAAAATATATATCTATAAACATATTGAACATCTCTCATGAATCATACAAATTGTTTCCCTAAACAATACATAGCCTCGCGTAGGATCATAGCTGTGGCTGCTCTCTGGGCATCCTCTGTGGACACCTCCTCTTCCATGGAGGACTCCTCTCCTTGCTGGCTACAGGACTGCCAAGCAGAGAAGGCAAGGGAAAATTTGACTTTTTTGAGGGGGGAAAGCAGTATGCAAATGTTTCTTTCTTGATGAGGAATGAGTCAACCTTGCAGAGCCTCAGCTAACACTTGAATTCCCGTTCAGCATGTTCCCAGCATCGCTGCCTAGGGGAGAGTGGGCAAGGAGGCAAGGACTGGGCTGGCACCTGAGGGCTGCCCTGTCTCACACATCAGGGCACCTTTAAACTTAAGGATAAAAAAAGAATAAAAGGTGAATAACGACTTGCAGCTCAACAGTTCAATAGAGGTTAAATGAACCTCTGAGACACAAACAGCCATCATTTCAACAGCTGATAAGTGATGAGGGGAGAACTAATGAGAAGAGGAAGAGACAAAGGCAAATGCTAAATTATAGCAAAGAACAAAGCCAGCAACCAAGCCTTGGGGTCCTGGCGCTCAGCAGAGGGCAGGGCTCAAGTTTATGGCATGGTGGAAATCAATGTGGCTGCTGGGTAGGGTGACACTGCCACCTTTGGAGGCGTTTTATCCCACTAAAATTCTGCTCTGCAAACACTTTTTCCTGCCTGCCTGCATGGAGCATTTTCTCCCTCCATTTCCTCTAGCAAGATGCTGCTCTCCACCACTCATCCCATTTGAATGGAGAGCCACATTTACACTGACACAGTCTCTCTTCCCCCACCAATTTCTACACTGGCTTCTTCCCTCAGCCAGCTCCCAAGTCATGCCTGATGCCTCTCCTGCTAATTCAGTGATGATGCTGGGCTGCAGCCTGGCATCTGTAGACCCCAGGAATGGGTGCTGGGAGGAGAAGGGTCTCCAGGACAGAAGTGCCCGTCCGACCTGGCACCTCCCAGGCTGTGGCAGGCAATGCTGAGCCCCATCATGCCGCTTCACCCTCCTCCTCATGTCACTCTGCCAGCGGAAATGCAACCCAGCCAAGCAGGGCCGGAGCTGACATTACCTTGTCAGCATGGCACGAGTGGATAAACCACCCCAGCCAAGAAGTCTGCACTAATAAATAATTAGGTGTGAGTAATAACCTCTGCATCCCAGGGCAAGAGCCTTTCAAGGTCTCCATGCCCAGCTGCGTCTTGGCTCCAGCACGGCTCCCTGCTGCTGGCGCCGGCAGCGGATGCCTCTCCAGAAGAGCCGTTATCCTGGCGCCCAGCCCCATGCCAGCCCTGCCGGCTGCCCTCCAAACCCTGTCCCAGTGCCGCCCCAGCGCCAATGCCACCCTGCGGGGAAGGGACATGGCACCGGCAGCCAGGCTGCGTCGGCAAGCACCACGGGCGGTGTGGGATGCCAGCCAGCATCCCTGCCATCCCCCGTAACCGCAACGCTGGTGCCAGCTACAGGGACAGCACCAGCCTCTGCTCCAAGCGCAGGGGGAAACCCAGAGCAAGAGGCAAATGGGGGTTTGATTTTGTAATGCTTGTTCCCAACATATGCTGTCATAGTAAGCCCCCCAGGAGCACATCCCACAGCACTGCCCTTCAGACTTGCCTTGCAAATCTATCTTTGGAAAAACAGAAAAGACTCGCTTAATTCCCACTGGAAAGACGATGTTGGGCTTTCCGTGCACCACCCCCCCACCCCCAATATCCTCACTCTTTTTTTCCAAAAATGGTTAAAATTTATCTCTCTGTGCCAGACAACTTTTTTCCGCTCAGCTACTTTTGGTATTTTGGGTTGTTTAGTGGCACCATTCTCGAGATTGAATCCATCTGTTCGCTATCCGCTAAGGGTGCTCTGGGCTCTCAGCAGAATGTCAAGTGTGCCATGGGAAAAGAGCACGAGCATCGGTTAGGCTGAAATGAGGATCAGGATTTCTTTTCATTCCCATTCCATGTGATGCCTGGTTTAAACAACATAGTAGAAAAATAAAAATAAAACAGTGAAATGGATTTGAAAAAAGTGACCACTACTAAAAAAAGCCCCTTACTACATCTCCTGCCAAACATACAAATTGCAGGAATTACATTTTTCCAGTCATTTTCAAAAAATAATTTCTAATAGAGATGATGTTTTTATTGGCTGGGGTTCTCCTTTCTTTTCTTAACAAATAAAATAAAAATGAAATAATCTTGCGGGTGAATTTATTGTGCCTGGAAGCAAAGAGCTAATAGCACTGGCTGGAACCCAGGAAAATGCCCAGGCATCACAGGGATAAATTGCCAGGCTATTTCTCATGGGTCCTTGCTTCCCCTGTGCTGTGACTGAACACCAGGCTCATCTCTTCTGACCCAGCTGTAATTTGTATCTGTTCGACGTCCTTTTGTGACTGCCACTGAGCCAAAAACCCCGCTCCTGCCAGCGGTGCGGTGGCCAGGGGAGTGTTGCTGTCCCGGTGCTGGGGATGGCACGGATGGCGCTGAGCAAGACCTGCGGCCGCACTGCTGGCTGGGGTGAGGTGGATGTCCAAGGTCATCCCCCAGCTAAGCTGTAGCATGCCGATGGATGAAAGACTAGAAATGTAACTCTGTTATTACTGGGAACTGCAAAAATACAACAAAATAGAGGGCTGTCACTATCCATTCTCTGCACACCCTGGATTATATCAGTAAAAGTACGGATGTTAGAAGTGTATGGAGTTAGTGTCTCATAAACAAGTAAAGTCTGTGATTATCTGCCCTCCAGGAACAGAGATATTTCTAAGAATACTAATCCTGCCCTGGCACTTGTTCAAGACATGGGTAGTGTTGTAAGACCAGCCCAGCTGCTCATCAAGCCAGGCACCTCAGCTCCAAACATGGATTGAGCTCTTTGGATTTAATCTCACATATTATTAACAAAAATTTGAATATTTTCTATTGCCTGTCTTTTGAAAAAAAAAAATAAATAAAGTGGCAAGTGTAGCAGAAGACAGCCTAAAAGGCTTACTTCAAAGCTTCAGTATCAGACTCCTAAGGAGAAGAAACACAAGCTGGACCGAGATCAAAATTTCACCTAGACTTGGAGGCATTTGGATCCCTGGGCCTCGGTTTAATAGGCATGTAAATCCTCAAATTCCCATGGCTTCTGCTCTCAGCCCAGCTGAGTCCCAGCTTGAGACTCCCACTATTTCAAGGGAGAGCTACAAAGGGCTTTGTGGATTTAAATAACTTCAGAGCCTGGTCCTCGCCCCAGCCTGAAGCCTCGGCAGAGCTCTGAGCTGAGCACGTGCCAGTGTCCCTCTGCTCCTCCCCATCCCACCGAGGCCACGGAGCCACAGTGCTCAAAATCCTGGAGGAAAACTTTGTGTTGTGCTTTCCGGCTGCTCCGAAACCCTGGTAACAAAACCTCATTAGGAAAACAAAGCCCCGGCGGGTTTCGTGGTCCCTTTTAGCCTCTCATTTCTTTTTGTCTTGTTTTTAACTTCTAATGATGTCACTGTCGAATTTAGAGATTTTTTTTTTTTTTGAACAAAAATCCTGAAGAATTTGAGCTCAGAGAGAAAGTTCAAAGACTCCTGTGCGTAAACATCCATCTGTTCTGTTCCTTTGCATGTTCATCTGAGGTACTGGAACCAAACCCCTTCCGGAGGAGTTTGTTTTGCTGTCCCTAGACGTGCAGACATGATTGGCAATTAATCTAGGCAGGATGTTCAGCGAGGACCAGTGGAGCTGTGTCATTTTTTTACAAGGAACCTCTATGATTTCCGTACAATGCTGTTGCATTTTGGATTGAATGGATTTTGGTTAAAAAAATGATGCAAGCACTATGAAATTAGTACGTTGCAAAAGATTGCTCAGCAGACAGCTGATTCCAGCAGGAAATTATTTCAACTTGTTGGTTCGTTTTTCAAATTGGATTTAGAAGACAAGCAGCTGAAGCCACTTGAAAATAGATTTAGGGCCCACTTGAACTTTCTATCATGGATGAACCTAATTTTGTTCTGCATGACAGCAGACCCTCTGTGGTGTTTTACCAGCAACGGAGGCTGCTGCACTTCTAATCCTGAACACAAAGAAATGGAAAGACCTTAAATAGCTGAGAGGGGAAAATGAACCCATCCAGGGCAGGAAGATCCTTCTTATAACTGACCTTTCCCCTTTCTTTATAGGGACTTCATGATTTACTTTGCACTAGGAGCAGAGAGTTACTTGCCTCAAAGAGTTCACAAAAATGGAAAACAGCCACAAAAATTCTACCCCCCGCCTCCGGTATAAAATCTACTTGCCCTTTACTAACATGGAACATCAAAATACATGATCTCTAAATTACCATTAAAAATCAAAATAAATGAATTTGCTCTCAGCAGCAGGAAAGTAGACTACTACTGCAAGGTTTAGCACACAGAAAGCTAGCGGGGGTAGCTGTAACCCCCTGGTTTTCCCAGGGGGGTGAGCCAGGCAGAGCCCGAGCCGCAGCCGTGTGGCTGTGGTGCAAACGAAGGGGTTACTTACTTGGGACCCTGTTAATGGCTCGTAGTGGCCGAAGTACTCGGACGGTGCGGATCGCAGACAAGCTCACGTTGTGTCCGTCCAAAGAATACTCCATCATGCTGCAGGGGAAAGAAGAAAGGCGTCAGGATGTGGGATGCTCCGTGTCTGGGCATGAGGGTGCTGGGGCTGCCTGGGGTCGAGGCTGTTGCTGCCTGCACGTTCTGGGAGTCATCACCTAGGCTTGCAAACCACCTGCTCTCTGTCTGCAGCTCATGATGTGCATCATGCTGTCAATAGGGGATATAAGGGATATTTCAGCCTCTAAGAAGCTGAAAATACCCACAGGAGCAGCAATGGTGCAGGGGCTAGCAGGCAGACATGCCCGTGGGCTAACAGGCTGCAGGCACAGGTAACACATCAGAAAGCAGGACTTGGCACAACAAGGAGCTGCAAAGTCGGGGCCACAGAAACTGGGGCAGAGGGGAAGCCCTCGACTATCTGCTCAGCTTCCGCAGCCGTCTTGCTCTCCTTTTCCATGAGCTTATCACACTCTGGCCGGTGGCGCATCCGCGGCATTCCCAGGGAGATTACTGCACAGCTCCACGCAGCTCCAAGTCAATAAGATGTTTCTGATATTACACCCCCTACTAGCACCCCAGCGTATTTTCACGCCAGCTTATCTCTCCCCCTATGACAAAAATGTGAACAACCAAGCCGACAAATGATGTTGAAGTAGGTTGGTTTCCATTTTATTATTAAGAATAGGGAACATTCTCTTTTTCATGCTCCGTCTCTATTTCACATAAACATTTCTCTCCCAGGCTGGGAAGGATGTTAAGTCAGTTTTCTTGCTCTTTTATAGCAGTGAGTGGCAAATGTGTGCAGTGTTGCTTTTTTAATGGGGTTATGGCTAGTTAGCATGGCTGTAATTACAATTTATGAGTTTGACTACAGGGAAGCACTGGTAAATATGTCACAAATCTCTCACCACGCCTGTTCAAATAACATAGCATCAAAAGCAACCCTGTGAGTAAGCTGTTGGATCCTATGGAGAAAGAGCTTTTGTTTTGTTTCGTTTTTTTAAAATAAACAAACAGATATAGAAGGAGGAAGGCAGATACGAGCTGAACTGCTGCAACCATGCGCTTCAGAAGCCTCAGCGGAAAGAGAGATTTTTCAGCTGAAGCATCCTGCAGCCAGGACGGACCAAAATTGCTACGTGCCATCAAGAAGCAACAGCCAAATGGACTGAAGGAACAGCTGAATGGATTTCAGGCAACAGCACAGGGAGGTTTGGTTTCAGGCCAGCCTTGCTCAGGCACATAATTGCCTGTGTGCCCATGCTCTGCTCTGCTGGAGCCTTGCACTTCACATTTGATGCCTGCCCTGCTCTACAAAGTTTAATTGGAAATATCTAGATGTTCTGATGTTTGCTTCTCTTTTGTCTTTGTCCTGAAGCTGTTTGGTGTAAGCCTGTGATATCATTGGCATTGCACTGAGGTGACTTTGGCCCGTTAGCCTTAATTTGCCATGCAGAGGCCAAGGTGATTTTGAGCTGTTTTTGGTGATAACCTTCCAGAGATTTTTTTCTTTTTTTTTTTCATGAAGTAGTTAGTGAGTCTTTATAAATCAAAACCATGTTAAAGCTTGTACGTAGGAACTGAGCCGGACATGATGAATAGCTTTAAAACTCAACACGGCACGAAAACAGGTTTTAAATCTAACGTGTGTTCATTAAGCAGCCAGAGCAGAGCAGTGGGAAGCAGCCTGGAGTCGTACAAAGGACCACACAGTGGGAAAGCCATCGGAAATGCCCGTTCACACCTGCGTCGAGGGGCCTGGAGCCAGCCCCAGGTGTCTGCTCTAAACAGACCTTACAGGAATAGACAAAGCATTGTTTAAAGTCCCTGAAGTGAATAGTGCTGAAGCCTGAATCTGCTTGCTGGCGTGGTCCCAATACAGCACACTCGCAATTTATCGGGTGGCTGAGTAAGTGGATTTTAGTGTAACTGATACAGTTTTTGAACTACTAATAGCATGTGAAAGGAGTATGAAATGCTCCAGTGGGAGCTGGTTTTGTACTCCAGAGAGCACATGCAACTATTAGCATGTTAAAGGGCCAGCTCCCGGGGCCACAGTTTTACTTGGCCCTTGGAGTTTCAATGGGGCTGATAAAAGATGAATAATTCAGGATTTGACCTAGAAAACAGACTTTCTGACCCTGATAATTTGGACTTCTGTGATACTCCATTTAGGATTGGAAAGTAAGTCTCAGGGGGATCTACATTGCCCACCGAAGCCAACATGAAACACTTGATGGATTCCAGATTGGACCTTCTCCAAGTAGTGAAAACATTTGAAAACTTCATGAAAAAGTCAAAGGTTCCTTTGTCAAGGCCAGGCTTGGCATCTTGTTCTCATATCACACTTGTAAACCAAGAATACCCTGGAATGCCCGACAGAAACTTGCTGGAGCTGGAAATTTTGGGTATGCAGGGACCGGAGGTCTGGGTGGACTGGCACTTGGTAGGCGATTCTCTACAGCCTCTGGGTACTAAAAAAAAGGAGGCGCAAGCCTTTGCAATGTCTTCTGCCATGAACAGTTTCCAGTCCTTCAGTTGTCAAGTTAAAGATGTCCAAAGCATATCATATGAGCCTGCAGAGTCTCCAGGGACTGGAGGCACAAGGAACCCCTCTGGTTTCAGATCCTGTGGACAACATTTTTGATGCTCGGGAAATGCTCTCAACTTGGCTGCTGGACAGATTGAAAAGTTGTAAGCTCCATTCAGTCTGAAATTTTCCAGGGTACATTTCTCAGGCGAGGAAAACATGAAAGGGCTTTCAGTGCTGGAGCAAACTTCAGACACAATCTGTTGCTAGAGGCAGAAGATATGTTTATTTTGTAGTTTCCCTGCTTACCCTCTGCTTTCTTTGGTGTACTTGCTAATAAGCCAAATCAGCTTATTTGAGGAGACCGAATGGGACAAACAAAGCAGACAGCACTGCCTATCACTTGCTTCTCCTCTTATCAGAAAAAGCCTCAAAATAACTTCATCACATCCATCCGCTTACTAGAAAAAGCAACTCTTATTCCAGTAGTGTGCTCCCTGCTAAAACCACCTTCAGTTTTCGGAGCAGACACTGGATTGAATGGTGGTGGTGGGAGAGGTGGGAGAGATGAAGAACCCCAGCCCATCACACAGCTTCTCCTTGCCTTCCACCAGTGTTAGTGGCCAGCACAGCCTCTCTTCTGAGAGATGGGCAATAATGCCACAGGTATGGCTTGAATACACCAGAATCATCTGGAGATGGCCCAGGATCAGCCAGAGAAAGGGCTGTTCCTCTTCTCATCTTCAGCCTGAGTAACACCAGACTGGCAGCAGGGCTTCCCGTCGAGGTCTCCTGGTGCTTCTGCTGTTTTCATTCTTCTCAAACATATTCCAGCCACAGAGGGTGGGGAAATACACTGGAAAACTACCAAATCAACTCACCAGCCACCTTCCCCCTTGTCCCAGGTGCCGTATGAGCAAAGATCCTGGTGCCAAACCTGACTCCAAGGTATGAGCAGAGGGCTCAGCCTTTCTGCTCGCAGGTGCTATTTTATCCTCCCGCTTTGCTGGGATGATCTGTTTGATGATGTGGGGAATCTCTGCGCACCCATCAGGAGAGCTCATCCTGCAGGTTCAGCGTGGGAAAACACAGTTGGCACGTTGGTTACAGATGGCAGATTTCTGATCCCAGGTTCCCCCTGCAACCACAGCCTTGCTCTTCTCCTACTACTTCTGGCTTAAATGCTGCAGCAGCTTTGGAAAGAAAAATAATTAACTGGTCCTTTTGTTGTCCCTGCTGTTCTTTCTTGGGCTGTAACTGCACATGGGTTCAAAGGAAGCTCTGCTCAGGAGAGCTCATGTTTTATTCAAACCAGTAAGGCCGTTCCTAATTGTATTCAAGACAAATAACGTGGAGCAAAACAAAACTCCATTAGTGCAGTGAAGATTGTACATCACTAATGTAAGGGTAAAAATGCCCCAACATATTACAGGAATGTTCTAATTAACCCCAGGCTGGTCATTATAAACCCAGGAATTCAGAAATAAGGCAGAACTCTGTAATTAAAGCAGCCTATCCCTTTCTAGGGTATACTAAGCAGATAAAAGAGCCTGGCATTTCTAAAATCCATGTATTTACAGAAAAAATTTTAGACTTGCCAAGCTTTTAGTCCACTCAGTTTTTCCCTATGGGTGTGAGGAAACTGGTGTCAAAAGCCCCCGGATCTTCCTTCTATCTATTAAGACATCCTGCACAAGCAAGCAGCTGTGGGAGATAGTGTTAAAACGCAACCAAGAGAAGTTTATAGGAGGCATTTGCATGTACTTGTAATTTGGGTCAACTGGCCAGCTTCTTCCACTGGGATTTCAACCTTCTGAATCAATTTTTGGGCTAGGTTCTCCTTGTTTGGCCAGTTTCTGCCTCCCTGCCTCACTCTAATGGTGTCACACAGCAGAAGTGGGGCTGAGCTGCTGTATGCTTTTACCGCCCGTTCAGGAGACAGCAGTCTTAATCGTGAGCACTGGAACATTCTGGCCATCGCAAGGACTAGATCAGCATGCACTTGATTTGACAGAGATGACACTGATGAAAGGATTGCCATTGAAAACTGGATGGCTTTTGCCCTGACATTCATACCCCACCCCATAATCTGGTGTGGTTGCCAGAGGTGAAACCAAATGAGACTTATGAGACTTTGCCTTGGCTTGAGCCTGGCAGCTTTCACAAGACGCTATGAATACCAGCTAGGACAACCTACAGATTTGGCTCTCTGGGGTTTTCTTGCTTTCACCGCAAAGAACAAATTTATGACGTTTTGTTACTGACCCCGCCATCACGATGAAGAAGTCCAGGCGATTCCATGTATCTCCAAGGTAACACTTCTGCCCGAAGATCCCCAGAGCCACCATCTTGATGACCATCTCCACCGCAAAGAAAGCGAAAATGAAGTCGTCAAATGCCTGGAGACCAGTAAAAGATTATTACAGTCAGTTCTGCTGTGCTCTCTTATCAGGGAAAGGGAAAGCAGAGACACGAGCACTCCCTCCGCAGAGGTACTCTGTATACCCTGGCAGCCACTGCAAGGCAAAGCCCTGGTACCTGGTACCAAAGTGCCACCTACTGAACTCAGAAATAAAACCTGCCATACCTGATGGGTGATGGCAACCCCTGAGCATAGCTCATGGGTCAGTCCGCTGCCTGGGAAGCATTAGCAGCTTCTATTAATCTACTGATGAAGATAAAGGACATTGCTGTTTTACAGGCTGGATATTTTTCTTGGCATTTAAAGCCTATGCATCCAACAGCAGCTGGTGGTTGGGTCCGTGAGGCCTCAGCAACTTGCAGTGATAGCTGTGTTTGCAGACTGGGCAGCTCATACCTCCTAAAAAGATTTTGTCCCATCTAATAGGGAGATGTGCTTCACCTCTGATGCCTTCACGGACTCCCAAAGGGATCAGGTTCCTACCCACAGACCCAGACACAGCCGGGAGTGGATGGGCACATCAAGCAGAGGCTGAAGCAGTAACTATAAAGGCAGCTCTGCTGCACGCGAGGAATGGCTGGAGTGGTTCCTCGTGGTGCAGAGGCTCAGGGCATCCCGCTGGCAAGCCTGTGTGCCCAGCACAGGAGTCTCTTGATGAAGGTCAAAATTTTGGGGTTTAGATTACTGTGAAAACAAGAGAAAATAAAGGTGTGCAATTGAATCCATTGGTGCCCTATAGAACATGCCTCAGTCTTTACTTAAAGAATGACTTCTGTAGGGTAGTGGGGACTTGGACAGCTGTGGTTTCTCCAGCCTTCCTGGAGACTATAGGTACATGAATGAAATGTGTATGTACTTGAAGATACCATGAAATAGACTCTATTGTAAATATTCTTCTACATGTTGCCTGTAAACTTGAACATCAGGAGATACAGATTGCTTTTAAATCATGTGCAGAGGCTTTGTTGTTTTGAATGACAGACTTGGTAAAGCACAGGAACTTCTCGATCTACAGACATGACTGCTGCTGTCCAAACCACTCTCTTAATGACCACACTGTTTGCTATTGTGTCTCTGGCACTTCCATTTTTAGGTCTGAGTGGATTAATGGTAAAATTAACAAAGCATCCACATGGAAGCCAAGTTCCCACTGCATATCCATGTACCTCTGCGTGGCTGTGTGTGAGCATCATCTTCTCTGGCTGTTGGCTTTATCAACCAACTTTTCCCTTGTTAAACTACACAGAAGTTTTGCTCCATTATTTCAGTTCATTTAATAACTGGCATCTGAACACCTCCATAAAGAAGTTCAGGTTTTCTGCCTCATGTTCTGGCTTTCATTCCTTGCTGCAAGCTGTGACAGGGTGAGGGATAATGATGGCTTTACTTGCAGCCCTTTTCTGCCTGTAAATGCATCAGGATAACACTTTGGGTTTTGCAAATATACTCAATACGTTGTAATCATTCAGCCTGTATTAGAAACAGATTTGGTGCCTGGGCTCCTTGCAGACTGTTATGTGTATCTATTCTGGGGAGAACAGACCATGCAAACCATGTGATTGCAACCTGATTAAATTATGAATAAAAGGAAGCAAATAACAAGCATTCAATAATGTCACCTCCTTGTCCAGCCAGGATTCCCTTTGTCTGCTTGGACATTTTGGCAGGGGATGGGCACCCTCCAAACAAAGTCCCATGTGGGTGAATACATGCAGAAAACCAGCAGGCCTGGGGAGTGTAATCTTTCAGGAGAGATCAGACACTCTCTGATGGGCTTCTCTGGGGGCAGCTTGGCCCACAGCTGCCTGCAGTGTGACATTTTCTAGTGAAGGAGATGGACTAGCCACCTCTGGGTCCTGCTCCACGCCAACCCTGAGCCTGACCCTCTGAGGTGATCCCAAAGCTGCAGACAGCTGGTGGCAACAGTTTCTCCAAAACTGATCTCATTCCATGACAAACCTCTAGTGACTTCTCAGCTCAACTGGTTTACTTGGCTCTGCATTTAAGAGATCCTCTTCTAAGACTGAAAGAGGGTTTGATGGTAAACTCTACTATTGCTGGCATTTGCAGGCAGTTCTGGACCAACCTTTGCAAGAGGCAGGAGAAGCCGGTTGGAAGGATCCCACTGGCATTCCTGTACTGCTGACATGCTCAAAGCGAAGTAAAGCAGCAGATATATGCAGGACTCAACTGAACCAAGCCCGTTAACACTACCACGTGTCAGTAGTCCCTGCCTGGGTTGATGTAATGCATTAGAAACAAGAAAAGTTGCTTCCAAGCCTGAGAACTGAGTTGCTGCAGGAAGCCCAGCGCCAAGGTGCAGCCCACACACCAGATGCTGCCGGGATGTGCTTCCAAAACGAATCCTGTGGGCATATGGCAGTGAGGGGATTGCCAGGACACAGCAAAGGATGAAGTGACAAGTGTGATGCCCCACTAAGCTTGGGATGGCCAACAAGGGCCTGTGAGCTCTGTACGGGTATGCATTCCCAAAGGTCAGTTATCCTGGCACTTGGCAATGCGGCACTTCAGCTGGTGGGCTCTGCTCCGGAGGAGAGCAGGCATGGCCTTGTCCTGTGCCATTGTGTTCATAAAGAAGGGAATTAAATGTCAAAGTCACTGGTGCTGTACTGCACAGACCAGACTGCAGCAATCCGAGAGATGCCGGCAGTGAGCTGGCTGGGGTAGAACCGACCGACTGCGAGCAAGAGGTTCCCTGCGGCATTGGCTGTCCTGTAGTTAAAAAGCGTTCAGCACCTCCAGTGGGAGCTGGATGCCCAGTTTTGAGCCCCCCTACCCTTATTAAATGTGTAGAGAAAGGATCTTACTGGGTAAGTCCAAATCAGTCAGCCTTTGGGTCTCATCTAGGGCCAGCAGGTCCCCTCAGAGGACAGGCTTTGCGTGCTTAAGTGTGGCTTATCGGAAAAACCAGCCTTACAGGAAGGGCTTTCATGGCTGGATCTTGGGGGAAAGGGAAAAGGTGGGGGTCCTAGCTCACAGGACAGTCTCCCCCCTGCACTCCGCACATCCCAGACAAGCAGGGCTGCGTAGGATCCTTACCTCCAGGATGGTGCACCGCTCCGACTGGCACTCCACATCCTCACAGGGCTGGAACATGCCCAGGGTGACGCAGTTCAGGAGGATGACAAGCATGCTGATGTGCTCGAACCAGGTGAGAGGAAGGTGTTAAGGAGAGCACACACTTCGAAGTCAGGAGGGGGGAAGCTGAGGCACCGTGCTGTTTACGCATCAAAAAGCCTTCACTCCTGGCACAAGCAAAGAAGAAAACACGGCCAAAGAGCCCAGATTTGCTAAGGTTTGAAGTTTTTGGCAACTGAGGAAAGGGCCTTGGAAAGGGTGCTCCTGTTGAGATGAAGGGACAAACGATGCCTTTCATTTCCTACACAGCAGCAAAGCCAGAGAAGCGCAACAAGGTGCACAGCTGTGCTTTCCATCTCAGGTCCCACACACTTCATCCTCTTCCGTTCTTCATGCATGCCCAGGGGCAGCTGAAAGCAGAGCAGACTCTGTCCTCCTCCTACAGCAACTTTTATCTACAGATCTCAAAGAGTTTTAGCAGTGAATCACCCCACAGGTCTGCCAGAATTAACTCTTTCACTACCAAGCTAAAAAAAGCAAGACAAGGAAAGATGAATTAATTAAGGCACCACCACCACCAGAAAACCCAGCTTGTGCCTAGTTCCTTGCTCCAACCAGTGAGGTTGCTCTGCTTGTTTCCATCTCGAGTCACGAGAACGCATGCTGAATACAGGTTTCCTCATTCCTACCTGGTTTCTAAGTCTGAACGAGCTATAGAGTCCATTTTGAGTTTTACATAGTGACCGAGGATGAAGGCAAAACAAAGCCAAGCTGGTGGCACAAGTTGGTAGCACCAAGGATGGCATCATGTTGGGATACGGATATAAACCAAGACCCAGGGTGCACAGCACAGGCTTCAGAAGGGAAGGAAAGGGCTCTAGGCTGGATGTCTCCAGTCACCAAAAAAACCCCAGAAGACCGTATGCTCTTACCGGACCCACCAGTGCTCAACTGCACTACCATCAATAGTTTCAATGTAGTAAGTGGTGATTTGCATCGCTGAAAAATAGGCCCAAAGCTTATGATTACTGCTGCTGGCATGACTATTAAAAATAATAAAAGAAGATTTGGGAGAACTAAACAGGAGTTTCACAAATTAAGCATGAATGAGAGATCTGTTCTTAGGAAAACAATTGCAAACATCTGTGTGTGAATAAACCTTTATGCTTGCAAACACACAAGCATATGTGAGCAAGGGATCATGGAGAAAGAATCACACAGACATTGTCTTATTTCCGATAACAACAATTCTCCTGCTTTGGAAACCTGAACAAAAACACCTTACCATATTTACCTCTGCTGCTTTTAGAAATATTTTATCTGGCATTTTATTAGTTCAGTGTAAGATTTATGGCAGCATAGGATTTGGCAAGTACAAGGCTGCAGTCTCAAACTACTTTTGCATACACACTCTTATTTATCCAGATTAAAAGAAAAAAGAGAAATCAGCAGGGTCTGGTCCTGCAGCTTCCCTAAAACCTGCAACCAACCCACTTCTCATTTTAGAGAGGGCTTTAATTTAAAAATTCAGAGCTAGGAACACCTTAGAGCCCATGCTGGGGACCAAACACATCAGACTTGGAAACTCAGCTGTCTAAAATGGAAATGCATAAAATGAAATAAACAAATTAAATAAAAACCCAGGTCACTTCGTCAGTGATGCAGAAGGAGCTGGAGCAGGCGAAGCTCATGGCCACAGCCCCAAAGGACTTGCGCATCACTGAAATACCAACATTGGTTTACTTTAATTTCTCCCTCCCTTCAATGATTTCTTTCTGATTTTTGACATATTTAGGGGCTGTTTGGATGCCCTTCCCTTTTGCCTAATTAGAAGCAGAGCGGTAATCTTGCTCCACAGAGAAAATAGTCTGCACTGGACTCAAACAAAGCCCAACCCATGCCCATATCCTACTTACAATATTTGCATTGCTTGATGGGATTCATGCGGAACTCCCTGTAAACAGGGCTCCTGCGCTATTCCCAGGGTGCCTGCAGTTGCATTCATTTCAGTTATTATACTTGCAGATAATTTTTTCCCTTTAGAGTAAAAAAATAAAAGCACCTGTATTTTGAACTGTTAAAAAAGGTGTAACTACGCCGATGCATTAGATCTCCTGCTTCCCCCAGAGGAGGGGAGCACACTGGCCCTGCGCCTGGTTGCTCCAACCTTGCTCCTGCCCTGGGACACCAATCCTGGGCTTGTGCCAGCTCCATCCCCTGCTGCTCCAGCAATGGGGAAGCGTACAACCTAGGCTTTTCCCCACCACAAGATGATAAGGCTTTTGATCCACCATCCACCAAGGGTTGCTGGTTGTGTTCCTATTCTCTGTCCTGCTCTCCTCTGCCTGAGCCCCTGTTTCTAGCAGAACTCATCAAGAATTAGATTTTGTTTTCCATTAGAAAACACTGATAAGTCAAAAGTGAATCATCGGCAGGGACCAGTTTTGATGGCAACATTCAATTAAGACAGATTTTTTTCATAAAACATGGCAGAATCTGCCTCTCGAAAGGCAGAAGCACGCCTGTTGCTGGAGGGAGTCCTCAAGAGTATGGGAAACCCTGATGGATACCAGGGTCTCCCATGCCCCAGGTGCTTCTGGTTCAGTGCCTGTTTGCTGCTCAGATCACTCTCATCATGATACAAAATGACAAACATTTCAAAAAGAAAATTTTCTGAGCAGAAAACCTGCCTGTCCTCTGGATCTGGCATCTGCCCGATTTTTGGTTTCCGTGGAGCAACTGAAGGCTGAAGATGTTTGTGGGATGAAGCCCCTGTTCTGCTGAGCTACCCCGGACATTTGTTTAGGCACTCTGCTCATCAGATTTCTAAAAAACTTTCTTCCTTTCTTCTGAATGATCTAATTAAGTTTTTTATGGTTAAATAATCACCTGCAGGAGAATTGTCACTGGAGTTGAAACGAGTGCCTTGATTCCTGAAAGACAGGCAGAACCACCACTGTCCCCTGTCCATCTAACACCAAAGCCAAATTTGGTGTCTTTTAGGATGTCAGAAGAGTTGTTGTAATTTTCTAAGAGAAAAAGAAAGGCTCTCCCACAGCTTTGTGGTCACAGGTGTTTAGAGGCTGTCAGCGTAGTCGGCAAGGATCAGCCACAGCTGTGAGATGGAAATGACAACGCTGTCGCATGCAGAAAGGAAGGAGACAAAAGAAAACTTGTATTGCCTTTGAAGAAAAGGCTGAAAAGGTGGAAGAAAACCCACCGTAGGGAACAGTTTTGCTTTGGCTGGAGGAGGGAGGAGGAAGCCCCTGCTCAGGGATCAGACATTTTCTGAGGATGCTCCTGTCCTCCTCTCACACCCGAACCCTTCCCGAGGGGATGCAGCTGGAGGGGTCTGAGCTGAAGGGTCCTGTCCCTGCTCAGCCCTTCCAGCCCACCTTCTCCTCCTGTGCCTGTGGCTCCCTCAAAGGCATTAAGCTCCTGCCCTATTTATTTTCACATCTGATTAATGACAGTGAAATCCCTAATTCGAAAGTGGGATTACCATGAGTGGTCTGCCACAACAGGACTAATCCTCCCTCCCTCCGGCACACAGATATTCAAGGGAATTACAGTTCATTGAATTTCAGTTCACTCCCAAGGAGCCCCAAAAGCTGTGATTTAACCCCCCAGAGCCCCCCAAAGCCATCCGGAATTCAGCAGCCGTGTGGACATGTCCCAGAGCAAACCCCTGGGCAGTGGGAGATGCTGCTGCTTTGCAGGATGGGATTATAAAAAGCACCTTTTTGCAGCATCTTTCACACGGAGCCTGGGCCAGTTCGAAATGCCCATCAGGAAAAAAAGGTCGCATTCTGATAATGATGGGAAAACACTCAAAGGAGAAAAACAAGAAAAGGTGAAAAAAGTCTGAGAGCAGCCCAACACTGGGTTGGTGCCAGCAGAAATAGCAAAGTGGCTGAGACAGAAGTCCCACAGCACAGAACAGCCTCGTGGGTGACCCTGCAGCATTGCTGCACACCCTGCCTGGCTTTTTTGCCATCAGGAGGTCAAGGAAGGTGAGGGAGGGTAACACCAAACTCATCCATACAGGGCTCTGGCTCACACCCTGAGCGGCACTGGCGCTCGAGCTGCTGAAGCTGGGATGGGTTTAGGGCTGGCTTAGGGCTCTCCTGGTCCCCCGGCAGCAGCGGTGGCTGCGACCCGCTAAAACCGTGACTCTGCAAAAACGGGTACCTCTGAGTTACCATGGAAACTGCTGCTCTCGAGGCCACCGAAGCACCACCCAGTTTCAAAGCAGCCAACTTTGCAACTAGGAGATTTGAAAAGCAAAAGATGCAAAGGGAAGATCTAGACTAACCGCTGGAGGCAAAGATAATTGCAAAAGATTTGCTTAATATTTCTTCCTCTGCCACAAATTCCAGGGTAATGACATCTCAAGCGTATCTGGGCCAAGCTCAAATCCCCCAGACACCCTCCAGGCAGGAGCTGGGGAGTGGCAGAGCCCTGCCTGCCCAGGGGGGGCTGCTCCCGGCCGCACAGCACCGCACAGCACCGCACAGCACCGTGCTGCGGGATTGGCACAGTCTCTTACGCTAAAATCTAGTCCTGAGTTTAGAAGTAGCATCCCAGAAACCAGGCTCTGCCCCACAACGTTGTTGGCCCCACCTGCTGTTAGTGCAAGGGCTGATGCTGGTGCTCTCCGGCAGCTTTTCAGAGGGTTTTACTGAAATCAGCTCCAGGGAAAGACCAGGGGCTTGAGGATGAAGAGCCCTGGTTGCCAGAAGATACCTCACCATGGGCAAGACCTGCTTTTCCCGCTGACCTCTGCTGTGCCAATTTAGCTGGTAAGGCCTTGACTTGATTTTAAAAGAGAGGTGGGAATCCAAGGGTGTGTTGAAGCAGTTGCTCAAGAAAACCTTGAGTGTTTCCAGCAGTAAAACCAAATGGCAGGAGCCCAGTGCAGAGAGCTGAGGCTGGGTGGCCACTCGTTGGCTCCCTGTCACCTAGCCACCGGTAGCAGTGCCAGGGGATGTGTTTGAGGAGTAGGCAACCCAAAATAAAGCTGTGTAGGAGCTGTGCCTGTGTTCTGCCCAAAGGGAGTGCTCCCTGTGCCTCCTGCCTGTCAGCAGCCCCTGCCTGCTGCCACTGGCAGTGGGGTTCGACACAGCTCCTCTGTCACCAAGGCAGTGACACAGCAAGACTCTCATCTCCTAAGGAAATTACCAATTAATTAAGGAATCCAGCTAACAAGCACAGAAAAAAAAAGAAAAAGAAAAGGTCTTCAAAACTGCCGTCTGGTGGGCAGAGTGGGACATCAGAGTCCTTTTGCATCTTAGGATGCAGAGCAGAGCGAGGATACCTGCAGTGGTATGTCATTTCATAGCATCAACAACTTGTCTTAATGCAGCCAGTGTTTCCTGTAGACAAGTTCGCATTTGGCCTCCGATTTAACTTTTTCTTGTCCTCTTTCCCTTTTTCAAGCATTGCACTTGTGACTTTGCTGACCTCAGGCCCTAAACCGAGGAGCACAGGAATGGGGCAGACCCCGGTGTCACCACCGCACCTCTGGCCAGCAGCACAGAGACCTGCCCACGGGTCGCAAGGACAAAACCCAGAGGGAGAACTTGAACAGCCTGGCATGCAGAGCCTCACATTTAGCTTTAGCAGACACTTAATTCCATTGAGTTTATGGCAACAGAACAAACCTAAGCAAAAGCAGAAATAACCGGTGTCCTCGCTGAGCTCAGCGCTCATGCTGTACTTTGCATCCATTTAGTCCAACCAGTTTAGGCACAGATCTAAGTAAAGTGTAAGACCAGCCGCAGCCAAGCCTGACAGCTCCATCTCCTCTGGAGATGGTTTGCACACCATGACATGGATGGTTGCAGGCAGAAGCAAAGAATGACTCTGGTGAACTGAAAAATGCCAAACCCAAACCCAGCATCCTCCAGCTCCTTCCCACCATAAACCTCTGCTTCTTGGCCCAAAGAGAAAAGTAAAATTAACTACAATGCTGCAACTTGGATGTCTGTTTCACACATTTTAGCCAGCAAAACAACGTGGCTAGTTCATGTTTCTAGAAGACTTTCAGATCCTTACATATCTGTGCAATGCTATAAGGGGATTTCTTGGTCTACAGGTCAAAGTCTAGTATTTTCTTTAAAAATTTGAAGGCCCTTTTAAATACAAAACCAAAAGAAAAATAAACTGCTTGTCTTCTTAGAAGACTAGATTTTCAATATCTGTTTTAAAATTGCATAGGTACAGGGTAGACTGCCATGCCTGCAACCCTGGTTTGTGTCTCGTTCACTCCGCATCAGTCATTTCGCCACCCCAAGTAACGCACAGAAAACTCCAGTGACGTGGGTATAGGTCAGGCTCTGACGTACCATAACGCAACCAGCCTCCCTCACCGGGCAGTTCAGCCAGCCTGCACCTCCCCATTTGCAGGGAGATACTCTACCATCCGTCACTCCAATTCTAAAAATATTTCTGCAATAAACACATAAAAAATGCCAGGACCGTATTACCACTGTGTTGCAAACACCCTTGCTTTCATCCCATGCCTTGTGACGAAGGACACACTGCTTCACATTCCCAGGTCCTTCACAAGGATCAGTCTCAGCTTCATTTAAAAGTTCCCCTCCCTAGCCCCAGCCCTCATTTCTAAGTGCCCACATTGGAGAGAGGCAGGAGCCAAAAGCTTAAATGCCCAGCAACTGAAAAGAAGCAAGACAAGATCACGGCACTTACTATTTTCACATAATCTTATTATTTTTAAGCCAGTCAGGGGATTTTGGAGACTTAACCCATTATTTTAAACACTCGGATTTGGCAGTATTGTGATTATTACTGTTATCGTATCTGTATGTACTGCACACGATGCTGAGGAATAACACAAAGCAACAAAAGCCAAGTTATAGTTACAAGGAGAACATATGTTTACAGAAGGAGCAGCCAACTGAAGTTTCAGTTTTTATAGTTTAAGATGTGACTAATGCACTAAATATACATACACACTTATATATATATACACAGACATCTGAGAGATGGGGATTTTCAGAGTGCTTTTGGTGAGCTGGGTATGTACTGCTCACCAGAGAGCAGCAGGACTCTGGCATGTAATTCCTCCTTTGCAAAATTGCAGCCTTATTTTGCCTTTAGAAACAAGGTTGGTCAGAAACCTGAGGACCTGCTTGTAAACCACCCAGCCCAGCATCTCTCCCCTGGCAGCGGCAGGAGTGCAACCAGCTGCAGGAGGAGAGGCAGGAGAGGGGCTGGGTCCTCCAGCTAGGTGGTCCAGCAGACCCCCAGGCCACAAGGATGCCCACGTCCTTGGTCAGCTCACAAAGCAGCCGCTGCATGAGATGGCAACGGGGTTCCTGCAAAGTTATGGAGCGTTGAAGCGTTTGCAGGAAAAGGTGATGGGGACTGGGGAGAGCAGGGGATGGGGAGGGCATGGCCGCTGCCTTGTCCCACCGAGCCCCACGGCACTGCCACCGCATCTGTGTGTCCCTGTCCTCTGACTGATGGATGGGCCACTCTGAAAGGTCTGGGTATGGGTGGGAGCTGCTCCAGTGTAGAAATATTGAATTAGAAGTACCTAGTGCCTGTTCTACTGCTATTTAGGGGTGCTGCCCAAATACCAGCAAATTACAGTAATAACGCTTCCCACCCCTTCATGCTACCAGTAACAAAAATAGCTTTAAAAGTCTGCAGTATCCACCTCATCCTGTATGCTAAGTAACAGAAAACAGTCCAAACTCAATGATATTTGGTAAATAGGAGCAGGGAAAAAAAAAATAAAAAGAAAGAAAAAGAAAGAACAGAACTGGAAGAAAAATGAGTCAGAATAAAATTCCCAAGAGGCAGCGCTGGCTGGTGCTGGCATAATTTTAAGGAACATTCTTACTTTTAAAAAGTTGATTGATTAAAGCTATTTTTAGTGCCCATACTGCACTGGATCATTTGGGTGTGTTTGCTTATGAATTGTAAAACAAAATGAGGCAGCTGTACTTCAGAAATATATACCTCCCCAACAGCACCACAAACACGCAGACCAGAAGCAATATTTCTGCCCAAAAGACACCAAGTTGGCACATGTCTTTGGAGATGGGACTGGCTGCAGAGAATTCTTGTTTAAGAAAGGATTAGCCTGAATTACTGGAATAATTGCAC
Source organism: Ibycter americanus (assembly GCA_035590275.1). Taxonomy (NCBI): domain Eukaryota; kingdom Metazoa; phylum Chordata; class Aves; order Falconiformes; family Falconidae; genus Ibycter; species Ibycter americanus. The sequence goes on along the minus strand of JAVJGI010000050.1, from coordinate 26,944,916 downwards.
CCCACTAGTTTGTTATAAAATAACCATAACAGGACTCCAACCCGGTACCCGCTCCAAATGGATCTTGAGCAACAGGCTGTTCTGCTGGTCGGCTGCAGGATGTGCCTTTCGCCCCCAAAATATGAATAATTCCCTTTGCCTTGCACAGCCAGAGATGGGGGAGGAGATTTTGGGGCAGATCTGTCCTTGCTAGATGATTTTTGGCCGAAGCATGGCAGGTTGCAGCCCTGGGCATCCCAGATGTGCCATATGCATTGCGGCCAGGGCATCCCAAACGTGTAACTCTTCCCTGTTGTGATGTTCGTCATCGTGCAATGCAGAAAGCTTCCCGCAGCTCCCGAGAGCCTTGCACAGGCACAGCTCTCTGCGAACCACAGACCTGCCGCACAGTGGCTGTGTTCAGTGCCCAGGTTGCCCACATGCCCTTCAAACGCCTCCTCTTTCATTTTGGCACTCCGGGCAGCTGAAAAGAGTATTTGCACCGAAGGTAAAAAGCACCAAAAAGTTGGCATTTGTCCTGCTGGGGAAAAGTTGCTAGTGTGCAACCGAGCCACCGCTGCAAACAGCCAGTGGTCCTCAAGTAACCCACCCTGACTGACAAATCTCGGTAGTGACTGTAATGCAGTGATCAAAGCTGTTCGCAGATCATTCACTGGCAGTAAAAGGAAGCTAAATCCATCTTATTATGCACCTGAAATCATTCACCTTGCTCAAGCCAATCTTTTGGAGCCATAATGAATTTAAAAGCAGTTAACTCCAGGTCCTTGTCATGTGTCATTTGTCAGACAGCTTCATTTTCCCTGCCTGTTGTCACCGCTTTGTAAGGCTGTTAAAAGACAGCCGATGCAGCAAGTTGCAGCTATTGGGGATTAAACTTCAAACTAAAAGGATGATACAGGCATAAAAGCACCTCGAGGGGTGCACATGCTCGCGCTGCCTCCCGATGCGGCTCAGTCGATGCAACACTAATCCTCCCTGTTCTTGGGGCTTTCTGAGCGTAAAACCAGGCTCCGTAAAACCCGATCACTACGGTTGCTCTTCCCTGCCACGTGCCTTCCCAGCACAAACCTGTCCCGGCAGATCTCGTACCTCCCAAACAAGCTCAGCAGGGAAATCAAGGCAATGCAAATCATTGCTACACCCAAACCCAGAGGAAAACCTCCTCATGTCAGCCTGCTGGCATGCATCACCCTGGAAAAATCACCTCCACTGCCTGTGTTAAATTAGTGCCTGTTAATACCCAGAGTGATGATAGCAAATGGATTTAGCGCGTCGTTAAAGCATCCTTAACTGCTGTGAGATGCCCCGTGAGCAAACAAGGTTGTATCGATTAAAGTGACATAAACGGACTTTAGCAGAGCTGTGCTGTGCCGGGCTGGCTCGGGAGCTGCCCTCTGAGTTTTCATTTCAATTATATGATGGAAAACACCACCTTGCATGATTTAAGTTCTGCAGCTGGAACCCCATGGCTGGCCCATGCCAGAGGAGTTGGGGTTAGTGTGGTTTTCTTGCCTGAGATGAATGCTCTGAAGCCCTTGAGCGGTGCGTTCAGGCCACCCAGGAAAGATTCTGTTCCTGCCACTTCCATGTATTTCGATAAACCTCCCGAATAATTCAAAGGCACGATTCCTGATTGACGGCACACAGAGATCTCAGGGCCAGAGATCAAGTCCCTCCTACTTCACCCAAAAGAAACCCAAATGATCTCTAAACACATCACAACCCGTTCAACCACCGAATCCACTAAATCCACCCAAATGAAAGCGTTTCACGCTCACTAAATTTTCAGCTATCATTTACCCAGCAAGGAGACAAGGACAGAAACAGTGTTTTGCCTAGTCCGCTCCGCCTGCATGACTCACTTGATTAAAATACATATAAGCACCTATCTAAGAAGTGACATGCGAGGGTGAGCAATCAGAGCAGGTAATTGCTTGAGAGAGACGGGTGCGTGGGTGGGACGCCAAATACTCAGGAAACGGGTCGCGGAGGGCAGAAAGCTGCAGCCGCATCCCCGGGGGTGGCTCAGTGTCATGGCAACTCAGGGCTGCAGCTTGGCTTCCCGAAACGATGCTGCTGGGGGTGCGCCCCTGGGCAGGAGGTTGAGCCCTAAATACCTCCTGTGCCAGCTTTGCTTGGTGGTGGGTGACGTGGGAGGGGGCTGGGGGGAGAGGATGTGGGAGATGTGGTTCACCAGCCACCTGCCACTGGTCCTGCCCTTGCTGAGTTCGGCTCACACATCATATGAAGCGACAGGGTACTGCTGCTGGGGTTTATTCTGCTTTCTGATTTTTGCTTTCTGTCTGTGGGTAAATGCAGATGTGCTTTTCCTGTGGGGAGACACGCAGGTGGGGTTCAGAGTAAATATCACTGGCCTCATGCAGCTGGTGCGTTGGCAGGTCTGGACCAAGTGGAGCTTCTCCCATTTACACCAGTATCCTGGTGAATTAGATGGTCTGAGGGGGGGAAGCAGCTTTCCCCCCTACCCTCGGCGTTGAGGACTAGGAGCTGTCACCTGCAGGAGACCGTGCAGCATCCCCTTCTGAGGAAGGTCAGTGCAAAGATGAAGCTGCTCCAGGGCTGCAAGTCCCCTGGAAACACATCACCTTTGCATCCCATTTGCCTTTTCCCTACATGTGCCCATAGCAAAATGCATGCCATTCCCAGCCTGCACTCAGCTGAATTGCTCCACCAGCTCGCTGCCTCAAAAATGCAACCCTTGGGAAACCAAACTCAGCTGGAATCCTGAAAATAAAGAGAAGAAGATGACAACTTTGTCTTCCCTGCCTCATCTATCCAGTCAGGGAAGAAGTGCTTTACAAGAAAAAGCAAGCAAATAAATTAATCTTTCCAGAAGCACTGTGTGGTGGGTGAACCCCCCGCCCTTCTACAGATGGGGAATATGAGCAGAGAAAGAGGTTAGAGGGACGGTTTGCCAGGGGCAGCACTCCTGCTCGCAAGCCCCATTTGCACCCACGCAGCGCAGTACAAGCCAAAGGAGACAAAACACCCCCCATGTGAGTCTTCCGAATTGGAGTGGGTGTCAGGCAGAAATTGCACCCCACCCTGATCCCTCTGAGCCTCCTCCCAGGGCAGAATGACTGGCATCATCCAAGCAGGGATGGCAGGACCTCAGGCTGTGTTTGCATTAGCAGGACGATAGCTAGTATTTCCCATGAAAATATCACTGTGGGGATGTGGCTCTCTAGAGATTATCAGACCAACTGCGCTGAGTTACACTCTCGCAGCAGGCACAGGAGACTCTTGTGCCTGCTGCCGATCCCCTTCAAACCCAAACGCTCCTCCAGGTTTCCGAGGGCAAATGAAAGGTCAAAAGATAAAAGATGCTGGCAGAGAAATAGCTGTACTTTTTCTTTCCTCTGTCCTTCACTTCAGCTACAGACAGAGCTGTGTGGGACTAAGGATGCAATGCGCCCCAGCAGCCCTGGCAATAGCGTGAACTGGCCTTTAGATGTTAAGAGTATATGAAAAACCTCCCGAGGGACCAGTGACCCCAACGCCACTGTGCTTGCCCCAGCAAAGAGCCCACAGTTCCCCAGTGCAGGCTCCTCAATACTCGCCTCGTGCCAAGATGACCTATATTGCAATAATTCTAGTGAGAATTTTGAACCTGATTCTCAGGAAAGAGAAAAACTGTGGTTTTCTTCCCTACCTTAGATGCTTCGGGTGTTTTACACACTGTTAGTACCCCATGATGGCTCTCAGGGCTGGTGTGTGCAAGGGAGAGAGCAGCCAGGGAGATTTTTTTGCTTGTTTCTATGACAATTCAGCTGCGTTGGGTCCAACTGTTTTTAAGAAAAGGATCAAGTTTTTAAAAATATCTTATCTGCTACATTTCAGCCACGTCTCCCTCTGTGGCCCCAGCCCTGGCTGGTTCTGCCATTGGGGTCCCGGGCTGAGATGCAGGGACATGCAGCGGAGGGGTGACCTCCCCCGGGCAGCCCGCAGCCAGGATCGATCTTGTCACAGTCTCAGAGTAGCCTGGGGTGGTTTCAATAACCTTAAATATTTCATTTATTACCAGCATTGATCCCTGTCTTAATGAGCCAAACTGCACTCAGAGAGGGATGTTTCCATCAGCCTGATCTAATCTCCCTCCACTTGGGTGTTTCATGCTAAAATCGGTCACTCACATTAAAATGTTGTTGCCTTTTCAAATTCAATGTGCCCCGTAGCCTTTATCCAGGATTTCTAAATATTTGCAATCAAAAGAGATCAGTCCCAAGAAGGTAACGATTTGGCAGGGGGTTTCTTGGCTTGGATTTGCCTCATCCCTGCCCATTCCCAGCCACGCTCGCAGCAGTTCCCTGCGTGGTCAGTGTCCATGCCAGGCAGGAGAACCAGCCACCATTAAAAGTAATGATTTCTCCAATGGCAAACGAGGCAGAAATTTGGGACATGAATTATACAAGTGCTGGGGCTCTCCCCCCAGCTGGGTATGAAGCATTTAACAGCCGAGGAGGGATGCTGTACTTCCACATTGCTCCGATCCCCACCCTGCCCCTCCTCGCCCGACTCTCACCCCATGGGTGATTTAACCAGCGACACCCTCGAAACCTGCTCTGCCGCCAGCTGCCCGGTGACCCAGCATTTTCAGTGAATGGTTGAATCCTCACCCTTCGATGGGATCTGGCCACTGGCTGCTGTGCCCTGAACTTCACAGGCTTTTGGATAAAGCCAAAACACTCTTTGCATAGAGGGACTAATAATAATGATGATGATGATGATAATAATGGTAATAATAACAACAGCAGCAACAATAATAACAACAATAATAATAACAGCAATGAAGCAAATGGTCTGTGGGATAGGACGAGCAAAGGATAAGCATGGTATTGGGGAGGAACTGTGACCCAGCCCAGGGATCTAGCTGAGGGCTCATCACCACAGCGGAGTTCTGCTGCCCACGACCCAGGGCGGAATGGGATGAGTCACCGAGCAAACACCAGGAATGAGCAGCAAATGGCTCTGGCACATCAGAACAAACCTGGTCCTCCGCTCATGCACAGAGAAAATCAATTTTGTCAACATCAGGGCAGCAGGATCTGAGACAAATGGAGGTGGCAAGCACAGCTGGGCTGGCTCCCCTGTCTTTGCAGCTGGGATTGCCACCCTGAAGGTTCCTGAGCCCTGGCTGCTCGGCAAGACCAGCTCTCACTGCCTGGCAATGGGTTTGCCAGAAATATGGTCAATCAAAGTTAAAACTGGCTGGGTTTTTTGTTGTTGTTGTTGTTTGTTTTGTTTTTTTAAACAGTATCAGCATCAATAACAGAAGCTGCCTTTCTTGCCTCACATAGTTAATGCTGTGTCATAAACTTGGCTGCCATTATCAATATCAATGTGACGTCGGTGTCCGTGTAAATGTCACTTGGTAGCAGTAATGTCAACGCTGCGGTCCCCAGGGTCAATAAACAGCAATACCAAATGTCATCCAGTCAGAAAGCATTGAGTAACTGGGAAATGCTAATACAAAGGTAAAAATCAGGGATGCACACGGGGCATGAAGTTTGTTTAGATGAAGAAACTAATTAGTCCAGAGCTCTGACAGCGTCTGGATTTGGTCTCTCTTCTGCTGTAGCTCCTGCTCTTCGCTGCCGCTGTGGGCAGGGGCTGCCTGGATGCTCTCTCTGCCTTTGCACTTTCCCTGGGTACAAAATCCACCCCGACCAGCACCTGCCACCCCTGCGCTCCCCATGGATGGTTCCCAGCTGCTGTCGGGGACAGTGCAGGGCACAGGCACCCACCGCCTGCCCTGCCAGCCTGGCGGAGCCTGTCAAGGGCCGGTTCCTGGCATGCATATGGGTCCTGGATGGATTTATACCATGACATTTCTAATGATCCTTCCCAGAGTTACTTGGGAAGTAGAGGGGAGAACACATTCCGGCACTGCCACTGAGTGAAAAGGAAACGCAGCCACTGTCTGGTGCTGCATTTAGTGCACGGGGGCTGCGGGAAGGGTAACCCGCTCGAGGAGCTGGCAGACGGCTCAGGGCTCGGAGGGTGGTTTCAAAACAGCAAAATGTTTCTGACTTGTTGTCTATAACATCTGCTCCTGCCGTGCGCTGTGCTGGAGAAGACGAATAGGTCCAAGAAGTGTGGCTGATCTGCACAAGAAATGCCCTTTTAACCTAACTGATGATGTTCAGATGTTTTCACTGTAACTCTCAGCTCATGCTTGAGCTCAGCGAGCAAAGTTATCTCCGCTCGGCTGGTCTCTGCGCAGGGTCTGGACAGCTGTAACTGGTCTCAGGAAGGCTTTCAGCCCTGCCAAATGCCTCAGTGCATCCAAAGTCAAAGAGGGGCAGTTCAGTTTTGAGTGAGTAAAAGAACACAGCCGGGCATTCGCAGTGGTTCAGCCCCACAGCACTGCATTTACCTGGGGCTTCCCTGCCCCTGGGCTGCAAACAGCCTGGATGCAGCAGCAGCGCTGCCAGATGGGTCCCTGTCCCGGCTCCGGAGAGGAGCCGCAGCTGAGCCCTTGGGGCTGGTTGAGCTCCAGGCGGATCCTGAGCTGGTCGTGGACCTGGTCATGCACAGAGCTAAGCGAGGTGACAAGTGGCAAAAACAAAGGACAATAATAATTGCAATCATTAGAAGCAGATGGGATTTTGGCACCTTCCATCACTTTCCATTTACCGCCTGCTCATCTGCTCATCCTCAGTACCCAAGAGACATTATCTGCTACAGCACAGCTTTAAGAATGACCATGCTGACACTGGAAGCCCCAAGATCTGCCCCAAGACCACCTCTGTGCTCGCTCTTCTCTGTCAGGACAGCTGCATATTTTAATTCAGCTGCGGGAAACTGAAGTCCTGTTCCCAAAGAGCCAACTGCTTTTGCAGCCAGGGTCTTGTGATAGATTTGCATAAGCAGCAACATCCATCACAGACAGATGAAACCCACCTGTCTCAGCACTGCAATTTGATGGATTGACCTGCTCTTTTAACAGAGAGTATTACCGGGATAGCAAAGACTTTTTGTTCTTTTTTTTTTTTTCCCCCCCTAACTGCAATATTGAAAAAAAAAGGGGGGGTTGAGGGGGAAAAAAACGAAATCCCCAATCAAACACTTCATGTTATACTTGGATCCATGACACATTCTTCTGATGAATAGAGGCAATTATTTTTCAGAATAATTTAAGCAGCTTTGATTCAAGGGGCAGTTTAGACTGACATTTAAATGAGCTCAAATTTAAGGGAAGTTGTATTATCAGCTAGTGATTGTCTACTTGCTGCTTTAAATAACTCCGTGTCCCATGTTTGCAATGTAGTAACTCCCCAAATTACAACAACCTCAGGAGGCAAAGGACCTTAATGACAGAGTGACCTGCTTTGTCACAGGGGGTGCTCTGGGCTTAGGCAGGTGATGGGGATGCCATGCAGCAGCGTGGGGTCCCCATGCGATCGGGGACATTACAGTGTCAGAGACACAGTAGCAGCATCCCAGTGCAGGATGCTGCTGGTCTTGGCAGCATCACAGTGTGGTTTAAGGGACTTTGGAGTTAACCTTCCTCTCCCACCCGTCTCACCCTCCCCAAAACCTTCACATCGCTATAGCAGCATTTGTGCTGCGTGGTTAGGTTTCCCCTGACAAATTTGGGTTTGGCTGGATGCCTCGGTGCTTTCTCTCTGCTTTGCTGTCCTGGATTAGCTGGTGAATGATAAGGACTGGGGAGCTGAACCTGAACCGCTGCTTCCTGGGGATGCCACGCAGCTTGGATGCCTTTGAGCAGTCCCCTTTGCGCAGTGCCCTATGAACCTTCGGCCTGTAACACTGCAACATCGCTGAGAAAAGGACTTTGCTAGGGAGACGCTGGCCAGGAGCAAAACTAACTGGAAATCCTGCCTGAGGGCTCGTTTGTCCCTGCTGCAGGTTTGGATGCCTGGACAACCATTTCCCGGTGACTCCTGCATCGGTCCTTACCCTTTTGCTTGGGCTGACACAGGGGGAAACGTGTTTCTGGGTGGCTGAATGAATCCCAGAGCTGTGACACATCATCTACTCTCCTGTGGTTTAACAGTTATAATACAAATACGTTCTGCCCACTTTCACAAGGATGTTCTTTGTGGCTTTTCTATCCTGGGACTTAGCAGCCTTGCTGCTGTAGTATCCAAGAGCCTCATGATCTTTAACGGCTTCTCTGCATGAGTAATGCATTTACATGCATCTCACCCAAAATGATCTTTCATCCTCTCTATGAGCTTTTCCTCCCTGGCACAACCCTCCAGTTTTATTCCCTTTTATCTGAGCTGTAGTCTGTGCTGGGATGACAAATGCAGCCCTTAATGCCAAAGGAAATGAGGCACATTTCAGACGCAGCACTTCTGAGATAACAACTGATCCCAAATACGCCAAAAAATGGGGAAATGGCCGCAAGTCTCCTCCTAGGAGCCTGCGAGCTGCCCACAGGGACTAGCTGCAGGATTCAGGGGGACAAAGCCACGCATTGCAGGCAGCAGTGGGACAGTCCTGGCTGCTTTAGCCATTGCAGGTCCCTGTACTTCAGCTGAACCTGGAGCTTTGGCAGGTTTGGAAGGGATGAACGGTATGTTAATACAGTAAAACTGAGGAGCATGATGATTATTATGGGATATAGGGCATCCACCTCCAGATCTGGATGCTCCAGTCCCGGTACATCCAGCTATGCAGCGCTCATCCATCACACATGCATTTAGTACCGGTGTCAACATGAAAAGACTATCAGTTCCCCCATTTCTCTGCTCTACAGTCTGCTCCACTGAAAACATTTCACTACCAGCATTTTGGCAGGGCTCACTGGGCAGCTCCAAGCTCAATGGGAAACACCCTCTTCAGTGCCTCCCTCCCCACCAGCTATCACACAGGGGATGGAAGGGGCCGAGCGGGAAGAAATCGAGTTTCTCTGGTCCGTGGTGATGTACACATTGCGTCACCTATGACAAAACCAACACGCCAGCACCTGGTTGTTACCCTCACAGTGGTGCCCTGATCCCTCTGTGTGGCACCCACTGCAGGGTGCCAGGGCTGGCGCTGGCTGGGGTCAGACCTGTTCGATGCACGCATGAGGGGCGCCTAAAAACGCTGGGTGATGCAGGAACAACTGGCTGCTTTGCACCAGGTTGTGGCTTGGATTGCACTGTTGCTTTGACTGATGGAAAAACTGGGGAGCCAGAAACCATGTTTTACCCAGCCGCAGTTTTGGGCTGGGTTGGAAATATCAACTCCTTTTTTTCCTACCAGAAAGAGTCTGGCCCTGTGACTGAATCTTTAGATTAGAAGCTGATTTCCAGGCACCTCAGCAAATGTTTTACCTGCCCCAAAGACTAGCCAGTCTTAAAAAAAAAAAAAATAATAAAAGCAAAGCAGCCTCTGAACACCACCTTTGCTAGGGATGGAGACTGGGCACTGCGCCAGCATCCTGGTGAGAGCAGGACTTACTGCTCCGTGCCTTACAACCGGACCATGCTAGGAAATTGCTGAAAATGGTTAATTATGCTCAAGTGCAAAAGCCAACAAGCCAACTCCTGGGAGCCTCAACCGATCTCCTTGTGCACAGTCCTCCAGGCACTCACTCCCACCCAGCCAAGGACCAAAATCCTGCAGTGGGGACCACAGGGCTACAGCAAGGGGATGCCCAGTGGCTCTGGGATGAGGATGCTGCAATGGGAAGAGGCAAAGGTCCCTGGAAGTGACTTTTGCAGCCATCTGCAACCAGCTGTGACCCTAACAGCTGTCCTAGCTGGCCACACCAGCACAGCCAGGCTCTTGCAAGCCAGGAAAAGCCCCCAACAGCCTTAATTTTTCTCTCTGCTTGCCTCTGCTATCTCTTGCTTCTGCCTCCAACTGGAATATTATCAAAATAAATAAACAGTGTATCTCAAGATAAAGCTGACAGAAAAAAAGAATGGGTGCTGGCCATCCCTTTCCAACTGAGGGAACACAAGCCAATTCTCCACAGATTTTCGGGCCACACAAGGTTCAGACATGCAGTCTCTAACCCAGACCTCCACCACTCATTTGCCTAGCCAAGCTTTGATGGAGAGCTAGATTTTTCTGCAGTCTCAAATGATTACTTTTCCTTTATAATTTTATTTTGGTACAAAATAGCTTCAATTTTGTGGATTTGGTTTTTTGGTTGGTTTTTTTTCGTCTTCCTTTTTTTTTTTTTTTTTTTTACCCCCACTCCCGGTGCTGATGAGCAGAGCCTGGTATTGCATTTGCTAGTGACGCTCTATGCTGCTCAGCACCGCAGGGAGAAGTGCGGTGCGCCCGGTTTGGGGACCGTGAGTCCTTTGCATCCCAACACTGCTGAGCGTTCTCTTTATCCAGGCTCCTCATTACTGTAATGCTGATTAACACCTGCAGTGCTAATGAAGCAACAGGGTCAGGAGGGACAGAGGCAAAGGGAGGGGGAAGGAGAAGCAGACCCTGAGGGAATGGTGCAGGATGGGGCGAGGGAAATCTGGAGAACTGAGCTGGCCCAGGGCTCCAGCTGCACCCTGAAGGAAGGGAGATGCACTGCTGCATTATCTCAGAGTTATTTTTTCTGGGCTTGCAAAAGCCATGCCGTGCTGGTCGGGTGACAGCAAATGCTGAACATGCCATGTCTATCTCCGCCCTATCTCAGAGCTACAGGTGGGGAGGAAGTGGTGAGCACTGGGGCTGTGAGGGCACCTTGGGGGGCTCACAGTACTGGGGTGTGTGTGTCAGTTTTGTATCTGGAAAGCAGCCCCACAAAAGCCCAGCTGAAAGCAGTGAGCAAAAAGTGATGAACATCCCACTGAGAACCTGATTCCTCCCTCCACGGGCACGGTCCAGCCGGCCTTGGGCAGGATGGGCTGGGGAGCCCACGGTAAGGGTGCAGCTGGCGATGGGCTTTCCTTTCCAGCTTTATTTAGCCCTGTGTTGCAATCCCCAAATATCTGTGCTGGCTGGAGAGCCCTTCAGATGCAGGCAGCGTGGCATGCAAGGAGTTCAGTCAGTGCATAAATCATCCGGGTCCCCAGCAAAGCTCTTCTGTCCGCATATTTTTTTTTTTTCATTTAAAACCTATCATCCCAGTCAGATCCTCCCCACTAAGCATCATCAAGCACCGAGAAGAGGCGAGCGAAGGTGAGCAGCGGCACGGCTCCTCCCCAGCACTGCTCTGCTCCCCCTGCCTGGATGGGGACCCGTCGGGGAACAGCCCCATCCATCTCCCGCTCACGGCTGACAAGCAAAATTGCTTCATATCCTCCCTAAAACGCATGGAATGAAACCATGATCTATTTTAACACATATTCAAGGGGACACTGTCAAATAGTTTAGATCCAAAATGAGAGATTTTGTAAACAAACCAACCAAACAAAAGACTTACAAAGCTTGATATTAATAGAAAAGTTATTGGGCTGCCTTTTTTTTTTTCACACAGCAATAAAAGAAAGCTTTTTAAAAATTCCCCCTGCAGTGTTTGCAACCCAAACAAAACAGCATTATTCTGACACATGAGAAATGAGCCCAACGGGGAGCGGGAGCTGCAGAGAAGGCGTGTGGAGGGCAGCTCCAGGAGAGGTGATGCAAAGCTTTAACCCCCTTATCCCCCACCTTTCCACCCTGGTCCCAAAACTCTCCTACCTCAGCTCTCACAGCCTGGAGACCCCCCAGCTTCAGCAGGGCTCCCCGGGAGGATGCTCCAGCAGATGGGTGCAGACACCCTCTGTTCCTTGCAGGGGTCCTGGCGCTGCCTGCAAACCCAGCAGCAGAGGAGCAGAGCCTGGGGCAGGGATGAGCAAAGAAATTTGGGCTCGCAACCATGAGACACATCGGTGCAATCTCTCCCTCTCCCTCCTGAGCAGGCCAGGCTGGAAAGCAGCCAGCTGCCTCATGCTTCGTTAAGCTCCTGATCGTTAGTGGTGGGTACTGATAGCTGCAGCTGGCAGAAAGGACCAGCTGAGGGGCTGGGTAGGTGTTTCCTTGGTGCTGCCAGGACGATGCTGGTAGGCTGTGTCTCGTCTCAAATTGGGGACCCCCCCCCCAAACTGTGGGCTTGCACAGGGCTCACCCTGTCACGGTCAGCACGGATGGGATGCACGTCGCAGCTCCGCTCCCACAAAGGAGGGCTCAGAGCGGCGAGGAACAGCATTATCGCAGAATCACAGAGACATTTAGGTTGGAAAAGACCTTTAAGATCATCAAGTCCAACCGTTAACCCAGCACTGCCAAGTCCAACGCTAAACCATGTCCCTCAGCACTGTACTATGTGCATTTTGAACACTTCCAGGGATGGTGACTCCACCACCTCCCTGGGCAGCCTGTTCCAGTGCTTGACCACCCTTTCAGTGAAGACATTTTCCCTAATACCCAATCTA
>JAVJGI010000050.1:26825559-26932463 GCA_035590275.1 Ibycter americanus | reverse complement strand
CCCCCTGAGCCGCCTACTCTCCAGGCTGAGCCCCCCCAGCTCCCCCAGCCGCTCCCCACAGGACTTGTGCCACAGCCCTTCCCCAGCCCCCGGCCCGGCTCTGGACGTGCTCCAGCCCCTCCACGTCCCCCTGGCAGTGAGGGGCCACAGCTGAACCCAGGGTTCGAGGGGCAGCCGCACCGGTGCCCAGTACAGGCCGATGGTCACTGCCCTGGTCCTGTTGGCCACGCTGTTTCTGACACAAACCAGGGCGCTGTTGGCCACCTTGGCTACCTGGGCACATTGCTGGCTCATGTTCGACCAGCTGCTGACCAGCACCCCCAGTTCATTTCCCACCAGGCAGCTTCCCAGCCCCTCTGCCCCCAGCCTGTAGCGCTGCCTGGGGTTGGTGTGACCCACGGGCAGGACCCCTGTTGAACCTCATCCAATCAGTCCAGCCTGCCCAGATCCCTCTGCAGAGTCATTACTTACGTTGTGGCTGTTGGGAATATGGGATGGAGAGGAAGGGGGTGAGAGGAAGACGGTGGTTGATGGTGGGGCTGGGGGATCACTGCCACACCAGCTGCACGGCAGCTCCTCCAGCTCCTCCACTGCTGGGGCAGCTGGGAGGCGATGGAAGCTGCCTGGGGCTGCCCTAGGACAGACCAGCAAAGCCATTCCCAAATCCTGGCCCCTGCACAAGCCCCAGATGCTTTGGGAATGGGCAGACACCCAAATATCTGCTTGGGTGTAAGCCCTAAAAAGCCCAGCTTGGTATTGCAAAAAAAAACCCCAACAAAACCCCATTGCATTTCACCTGGAAGGTCAGCGTTCCGCAGCGAAGCTGCCCACGGGCCAGCAGTGCCCGGCACAGGCACCGCTCCACGCTCCATCCCAGTAAAACACACATGTCAAGCCTGAGCCAGGGACAAAGTAATATCAGCTCTTTCCAGAGCCACACAACCTGCTGAGGGACAAAATAATGGGAACCCCTGAAAAACCACAGGAAACAACCCGGGGTGCTGCAAGGTGGGGTGCGTGGATCCTTTGCTTTGAGAGGATCTGCACATCACAACACCTCACCTTCCAGCCGCTCCAAATGGGAACAGGAAAACTTCAAGCCAGGTGTGCTGGGGCGGCCAGATTATTCTTGCATTTTCTTAATTTTCCTGAACTGCACTAAAGTGGACATCTGAGATGCCCCATGACGGATGCAGGCAATGCTGCTTTCCACTGCAAAGTCCTTCCCAATGCACTCACACCCCCGTCCCTGCAACGTTAAAGGGAAAATCTGCTACAGCACGCAAAGTAACGGGCAGGAGCTCTTACAAAGAGGAGAGAGCAACGTATTTATCATGAGGCTTTCTAGCTGAATAAAGTGACTCAGGTAACACACGCAGGCTCTGCTCTGTGCACGCTGCAGCCTGCTTGCGGCTACCCCCAGCTCCTCCATAAATGAAGATACAGGGGCAAAGCAGCGATGGATTCCACAGGGCGCTTGAGCTCGGGGAGCCCTTCACGCCCTCTGCACCCCTGCAAACCGGGGCACCGACCACTGCAACGGCACACGGATCATATGCCATTTGGGATTAAACCTGCTAGAAAAGACCAACCGGCTTCACGAGCAACTTAAGAGCTGTGGGATTGTGCCTTGAGGGTGCACTGGATCCTGATGCCGCATCAGAGGTGGAAGCACATCAGCCCAGCTCTGCCCCAGCTCTGGACCAGCAGTGTCTGTCGCAGCTTGGGCAGCGCAGCTGTCGGGGAGATAACTGCATTAACCTCGGCCAGCCCAGGTTCTCTTAATTGCTTACCTTGGGTTGATGCTGGCACCGGGGGCTAGTGGGAAAGGGCTGGGGTTTTATTAAAACCAGGCTTGATTTTCATAAAATTGGAGATTAAACTAATAATATTACTCTGCTGCTGTATAAACCTTTACGTCCTTGGGCTTTAATAAGTTTTGCAATAGAGGGAAAGATTATCAGCTGTATTTGGCAACTAATGGAAAACAGCTTGGGTGCAGCAGCTTGGGCGAGCGCAGGAGGCCGGGGTGAAGGGACCTGCCCCCCCAGCCTGCAGCGGGCTCCTGCGCCGGGCACTGATGCTCCTCCAGCTTTGCCAAATTCTGTTCTGACTGATGCTGGGAGCACTGATCCCACCCTGCCCCAAGCTACCTGCAGCAGGGCAGCTCTGCAAGAGCAAAACTACACGTACGGCCCATCACAGGCAGCGGGGGCCCTGAATGTCAGGGTCTTTACCGGCCAAATTCTGCTCCAAGGTGGTGTCACCGCTACCGCAGTCACATTTCTAACCCATCCTTGCAATCCTCACCCCACAGCATTGCTGCATGGAGGTGGGAGCACCCAAAATTTCTCCCCAAACAGGGAAGCCTTGCTCCCTCCCCTTCACCTGCTGGCAGCTCCAGCTCTCTGGTGTTGTACAGGCATGGGAGACACCCAGAGAAGCCACGAGCAAAGCTTTGCCTAGCCGGGTCCCATGATGGAAAATGAAAAAGGAGTTGCAATTTACACTTTAAATGAGTTAATGTTCATGAAGTGCTCTTGTATCGGTGCAGGCAGTTGTCGAGCCAATGCAACAAAATGTTAATTCAGCTCTGCAATCAATGGTGCCTTTCTTAGAAGGGGCTAGATAATTACGTCTGAACAGAAATGAGTTTTTAAAAGAGGTAAACAGCTGAAATTCATTACCTCCCTCTCCAGTTCTCTGGAGTAAATTGGTGACATAGGCAAATGCAGGAGGTTTCTGAGGGTGGCCTGTGGGTAAGTTCAGGTACCGCTGGTAGCCGTGATGCCTGTTGCAGGGAAGGACATGATGCCACTCTCCACGCTGGATTTCACTGCCATGAAGAAGACTTATAGCACCAGAGGATGCAATTATAACCAAGAGCTCATCACATGTAGGTCTGACCCGAGTTGGACAGGGGTCACATCCCCAACACTGACCCATGCAAGCCCCTGTGGAGGGATGTGCCTGCAGGGAACAGCAGAGTTGGGGCCAAAGAGAGCTGCAGGCCACCAGCCTATCTCCTGGTGCACCAGGTCTCCAAAAGGATATTTATTTAGCAATGTCTTGCTAATAGAAGAAAAAAGATCAGTTAAAGCTATTTGGAAAGATTGCAGCAAACGATGGTCTTTCCTGGAGAGATAATTACTCATCTGGTTTCCCCGTCTAATAAGCACACTTCAGCAATAATGAAGCCCCTCCTCAGCACCACTTACAGCTTTCAAAAGAGCGTGTCGGCAAATCACCAGGAAAAACGATCACAGCCCTGGGATGCACAGGGATATTAGCAAAGCTTTGGGGGAAACACTTAAAACTCAACCTCTCGGATTTTTTCCAGGGTGCGCAGACACAAACAAGACCCACAACACCCACGGTGAGCCGCCAGGCACCGGGCTGGGCTCAGTGTTGGGGATGCCGCACCTTCCTGCAGCCGCCCCCACCGCATGAAAATCCGAAATGCATTTTGCTGGGAGCACTCGTGCCCGACCCGGCCTCTTAGCAGGTGTTCTTGCCAGTGGAGCAGAAGAGCCGACTGGGAAAGCAGGGCTGCGGGAGACTCTCGGACATCAGACTTGCATTCAAAGCGGAGGGTAGGTGCCAAGCTCCGTGGGGGTGTTGGGGTCCTGGCACGGGCTCCCCAGGGGAACACCGGCTGCTCGGGGAGTTTGGGGTCTGAGCCCCAGCCCGCTGCTCTCTGTGGGGAGACTCCTCCTGACCCGAGCAGGAGTGCAGCAAGCCAAAGGAGAACTAATACTGACCTGGATGCTGAAGCGAGCATGCGGAGGGGTTTTGGCTGCTAGCTGCTCTTTACTCTGGCTCAACGGTTGTAAAAGTCAGGGGCTGTTTGCAATGGAGAGTGATAGCTACCGGCCAAAGCGAGGTGAAGGCTGCCGAGGGCCTCTGTGAACTGGCCTTTAAATTTTGATAGAAACCATCTGGACCTGAACCGGCTCCTTTTTGTGTTTGTCTCCTGAGGGTGCTGCAGGGAAGAGGCTTTTTGCTCAGAGCACTGATGGACATTTTAACATTAAGCTGCAACAGTGATCAACCGTGTTTAGGGTTTAGTATTTGGTCAAGCACATCTGTAAACTCGACCAGCTCTGGCTCTAGTCCAGCAAAGCACTTAAACGTGGCTGCTTCTGTGGATTTTGCCCAGGCTTAATGAGCGGGCAGGACAGCAAATGGAGGGGGAGCCTGATGCATCAGGAGGGAGGATGCAATGCTGCCTGACGGCAGGGAAAGGATGGGGTCAGCACCGAGTGGTAAGGCAGGAGGGAAATTCCCAGGAGATCACCGGTGGTATGATTTACCCATATTTCAGAGGCAAGTCAGGACCAAGGAAGCATGTAATGACAGTAATTGGTGGCACAGAGATGATTAAACTGAGTTTCTCAAGTTCTGCCAGTGCAGTTCTCTGTCTCAATTTTCTCCTGAAAAGTACGACATGGGCTTATTCGCCAACAGCAAATGAACCCAGGGCTTTCAGCTTTAATTGGGCAATTCTGTGGCAACCAGAAGTTGGCATCTTGAGCAGGTAGGACAGCAGGGCTGAGTGAGGAACAACCCACATCTGGTGTGCCTCCCGATCAATAACAGAACAAAAATAAAACAGGGCATTCAAATAAAAGCTAAAGGCATCACAGGGAGCACACAGCTGCAGGGAGGTTTCCAGGCTTAGCACGTAAGCTGGAAAGGAATAAATACAAGGCCAGTGCAGCGATTCCCACCTCGGGCTGAACCTGTTCTGGGCTGTATATGCCAACAGCCTTCTCTTGCATTGGAGAATTGTCCATTGTGATGTGGGTATAAAACCAAACATAAGACAGGTGGCAATTCATTTGTGAGCACAGAGAGGCTGGGAAAAATGAGAAACGACACTGACATGAAGCAGCATGGGCAATCCCTTTGAAAAGCCTTTGCAGTGCTCTTCTGGGAGAACTTGTCTCATGGCTTTAGTACTAATGTACTCAACGTTTGAGTCATTAAACATGCATAATAAATCCAGGGAAATACCTAAACCCATTTCTCTAGGTTAGTTCTGGGCCTTTTTAACATTTGGTGTGACTGCAGGGGCCGAAGGGTTGTGTGCTGGCAGGGGGAGACGGCACCCGATTGTCCTTTTGGGAGCTGCTCTGGCCTCCAGCCCCACGACAGCCGTGCTGCCTTCCGAGCCGCCCACGAGCTTTCACTGGCCCCGCTTCTCCCGAAAAGGAGGACATTTGAAGGTGTGGACACTGGCGCTTCAGGCTCTTCCTAACTTTTCCTTGTGTGTCTCCTCCTCCAGGGATTTTCTGGCAGCTCCAGCCATCAGCACACAGCCAACCTGGTTAAGATCCCAAGCTGCAGTGCTCTTAATCTGATGAAAACCCTTAAGACCTGGTGGTACTAAAACTCATTTAGCGTAGTTAATTGCAGCCGTAACGAACACAGATCTTGCACCCCCGTGGTTTTGACGTGATTGCTTTCTCTACCTGTTCTCCTCAAGAGACTCTGGATAGGATATCCCAGGCTCGCTCTGTGTTGTAGCCAAGACACTTCTCCGCAGATGGGTGTGATGCTATGAGGCAATCTCCTCTCTCTGCTGCTGCTCCATGGCAGTCACTCTCATGGGTGGTAAATGAGACGGGCACACTGCATTGCATCCCTCGCCCTGCCCATGGGTAATGCATTTCTACATACTTCCACCTCCCACCACGCCAGCTGCTCAGCATCTGCGCTGGGAAGGACCCGCTGTTTCTGTCAATGGCAAAGACAATGCTCCCCAGCTATGAAGCTGCCCATGTCTGTAAAATCTTGTGTGGCACAGATTCTCAAAATCACCTGGGAGACTTACTGCACCGACCTATAGTGTTTCCTTGAGTTCAGCTGCAGCTCATGAAGAAAACCTGCCCCCTAGAAGACTTCCGTGCCCTTCTCCACGCACTGAGTAAGGTGAGAATGGCAACAGCCTTCTCTCTTGGTTTTAATATGAGGACCAGAGTTTTCCATCTTTCTCATTGTAAATACCAGTTTGGGGACCAGGACATCAGCATCTCCTGTACATCTCTGCCTCTCAATGGCTTCAACCCACAGCCTGGTTGTATCCAGTTCTCCTGTAGCTTCCTACCACACACAGGACATCATTGCTAATGAGCTGGTGCTCTGGCTAAACTCATTTTTCACCATGAAGCCACCAGAAAGTTCTCAGTCTGCAACCAAAACCAAAGCCATACAATAATAGTGCTATCCCCAACAAAACCAGAATTCTTTTAAAAAACCGCTCCTAACTGGCTGTAAGTAGCAGAAACTCCTCAGCCTCGCAAGGGGGCTTGCCACCACTTCGTCTATTCACGAATCAGATTCCATAATCCACTTCTCTTCACCCAAGACGTTACACCGTCTATAACACCAGACTCAGCATGACAGAGCCCTCGGTCCCTGCTGTGACCTGTTGGTTCCCAACTGATGGAAATGACCCCTCTTCCCAGGGCAGGACACCATGGTTTGGTGCTAAGAGCTGTAATTTTTAATATTGTTCCTCCCCTGACTGTGTTGGACAATCAACGCTTTGCTGCGGCCATCGCAGGGCTGCGACGACAGCGAAATTCGCTCGGCTGTGCTGAACAGCCAAACAACTTTTCCAGAAAGAAAAATATTTTGCCGTCTCCAGATTCTGCACTGAGTAAAAATAACTCTCAATTCCCCTCTCAATTAGTCGAATGTCATGAAATGTGCATCTAATTGTGCCTTTCTTGCCTCAAATTATCTCTGAGAAAGCGGCTCAGTGCCCGTCAGCCCCCTGGTAGTGCAGGGCACCGCGCCGGGGCTGGTCCCTGCGGGAGGGCAGCTGGGATGGGGCCAGCGGGGCAGGCCAGCCAGTGGGGGCTGCAGGGGGAAGGGAAAAAGGGTTTGGGGGAAAAAAGGGAAAGACATTGCAAAGGCAGAGGAAGGAAAAGCTCTGGGCCACGGTGTGGGTGGTAGGGACTGGAGCAGAAGTGGGGTGCAGAGCTGTACAACCCGCTTCGGAAAGAGTAAGACTGAAAATTCAGAAGAAGCTGCAGCTCTAAGGCACGTGGAGAAATATATTTGACTTTAAAAAAAGTAATCCAAGAAGAAAAAAGAACGTTTGCTTGCCTAGAATTCATTAATTGCAACTGACTTAAATTTGGGAATTGTGCTTCACTGCCCAATAAACTGATGGAAAATATTTAACCAAAGAATTGATGGGGAAAACCTCTAATGCCCATCATGGAGAGGCACACCGACACCATGCGCCCGCCCGCAGCCGCGCTGCCGATGCGCAACTCCCCGGTGGCCGTGTCCCCCTCGGTGGCACGAAGCCACGCGGAGGAGGTGACACCCACGCTGGCTCCCGGGGAGCCCTACAGCAGCACTTGCTCTTAATTCTCTCTGGCTGTCGTCTCCTTTTTTTCTCTCTGGGCGATGAATAATGAGAATAAAAATGAGAAAGAAAGCGGTATGACAGTCAATTACTGCCTTTGTGATTAACCACCCAAGAGCAGCCCCTGCTCAAAACAGCACTTGATGCTCCTTTTAAGCGAAACCATTCTGCTAGATCCCACGATGGACATTTAAACAGGAAGACAAAGTATCTGCTGATTTATTTTCTTGTTTTCTTATATAATCACAGCTTCCTAAATGTTAATGACTCCACACTACACAACTGCCAGCAGTATTTGCATACGCGCCTTGCTTCTGTATGTGTGAATGCACGTCGCTCTCGCTAGCGGAGGTGTTGGTGTGTTGGGGGAAGGAGAAAATTGCTGTGCTTGGGGCTTCTCACTGGAGGAAAGGAGCCCGCGGCTCTTTGCTGATAAAGGCAAGAAGTTCGGCTGCTCAGCCCCTGAGGGTTTCAGCATGGGGTGACAAAGCTGGGACAAGATGCAAAATGCAGCCTCCCAGGATCCAGGTTTGAGCTGGCACCAGGAGCCAGGGGCTGTGGTGGGATGCTGAGTCCCACAGCAGCCCTGGGAGGTCCTGCCAGCCCAGACCAAAACACCCAAATTGGCATCAATCCACCCTTTTCCTGGAAAAGAACACCAGCAAAAAGGAGAAAACCCTCTCTATGGGGAGAGGTAAGAGCTCCAAGGACAAATCTTTCCCCAGCATCCAATTAAAGGTTTCGTTATTCCTTATTAGCACATCAGGAAGAGCAGGATACCTAAAGCAAAGAAAGTCTCCTATATCCAGAGACTGGCGATGGCCGCACACATTCAGATCACACACTGAAGATACACAAAGCTAATGGAACTGCCCACCCAGCACACATTAATCAAGCACCCCGACACAGCACCGTGCCCGGATTCAAAGAAGCAAAGGCAGGATCTCCGTTCAAGGTGAGCAAAGTATTGAACCTGATTATTTCACTGCAAATTTCTGCTTGTCTTTGCATTCTTTTCCTAAAGAAACCTGATTTCTACCAACTTAGTTTTTACCAGAACGAGCACCTACCCATGTAACTCCGTTCGGAGTGCACTTTCCTCCACCCAGGGCGGCTGCTTTTCTCTGTACAGAGAACTTGCGTCGATGGGCACAGGACCAGCACAGGACGCCGCTGGGGGCTCTGCTTTACACTGGTGTTTGGGAAAACCACTTTGCCATTTTGTGTCTCGGTTTCCCCATCTCTACAACCAGGAGGAAGCAAACAACCTCTTTTTATAAAGCGCTGTGAGCCCGAGTGATAAGAAAAAGTAAAGTCTAGATATCATCGTTGTTTAAACTTCAGCAATTTACCCCCGAAAGTTCTGACCTTCCCCCCTGTCCCACCTAAATTCACCAGTCTGGGACCAAAGTCATTTGGCCCATCTCTTCTCCCTGGATTTGTCCAAACGTATGATGAAAGCACATCACGATGATCCATGATCACCACCAGAACAAACACTGCTACGAGAAACCTCATTTTGGGGTTACAGCAGGGTTTCAAACTAAATGTAATCCCTTCTCCTGACATTTGGGTCGCGAGGCAACCTGTCTGTATTGTAACGGCTTTCTCCAGGGGCTTCTCCCATTCTAAAGTCTTGGGAATTCCCTCTGTAATTAGGGATTCAGTTTTCCAACAGCTAAACGTTCGTGCCGTACTTGGTGAGCCTAGTGCCACCACCAACACTTGGCGCTCAACAGCCAGGCAAACAAACCAACTACCCCACCCCAAGTTATTTTAACTCTGCCTGAAGTAATTTTAACCCTTTGGGGAATCCAGCCGACGTGTTTTCCCTCCCCACAAATCATCCACCACAGTTTTCATTGCAAAGTGCTGGCTGCAGCTGCCTGACCCCTGAGACACTTAAACACAGCTCTTGCCTACACCTTTCTCTTTTGCCTGCAGAACTGCATCTCCAAAGAAGTTAAAGGTTACCTGGAAGTTTACAGCACTGCACTGTGAGATGAGCAAAAATTTAAATTCTCTGTATCAGACCTTGTGTTGGTCTCGCACAGCTCAGAAGCTGCCAGCCTGCGTGTGGCTTCCAATAAATATTCTGAATGAAGGTACCATTTAGAAATGCTTATGAATATGTATTAAATGATTATTAGAAGCAATGACTGCGCATTCTTTAAGAGCTTATTGTAAATCACCTTGCAATAAAATACATCAAAAATAAACTCTCAACTACTGATGCTTTAATAAGCTGAAATAAAAACACGTATCAGAGCCCATAATGCTGCTAAGCATTAACTACCTGCAGCTTTAAGGCACTAATTTAAGTTTGTTCAACACTTTCAGCCTGCAGACACTTGGGCACCCCCTGGGGAGCTGGGAGCAAGGGGAGCTGCTCCTGTTTGTGGGTGTTCAGCCCCACGGGACCCCTGGTCAGGCAGGAGCAGGACCCCACTGCCTGCGACATTAAAACACTGGCAGTAAGGGAAAACTGGAGCATCCCAAGTGCTGGGAAAGGAGAGGTTGTGCAGGGAGGGCCAAGCACCAGGCGGAGCCACCGGCTGCACAAGAAACTTGCTCCCAGGCGGGTTTTTACCAGGTGAAACTGCAAACCTCTGGGTTTTTTTCTGCACAAGGAGTGTGGCACATCCGAGCCCTGCGGCTTGGACGGTGGGCAATGATGGTCAAGTTTTGGGCAGAGGGGAAGAGTCAGGAGCCATCCCTGCATCCCAGCGGATCTGCAGCCCTCCCAGGGCAGGGGCTGAGTCTCCTGGATGTAGGAGCAGAGAACGGGTTCCCACATCGCCTTAAAACCACAACACCAGCAGACGAAGGCACCTCCCCACACACATACTGGTTGCAGACAGCCCCGGTCTTTTCAAGCATTTTACTCCCAGGAACACCCCTGTCCTGTGAACAAATCCTGCATGAGCAACAGATTTCGCCTCCTTCCCAAATGCAAATCTGGGATACACCTAAAAACACTGGGGTGCAAATGGGGGCTCCACTCGCCCCTGTGCAAAGTCCTCCCAGGAGCCACCCAGGCGGCTGCCATACACAGCTCCTCCGTTCATCCCCTCCTTGCTTTACTGATGGCAAGAAATCATTCCACTGAACCATTTTATGATTTATTATTTCTAGCAAGCCTGAGAAAAGAAATCACTTCATTTAACTCAAGAGATCTGCCGTGCCTCTCAGGGACATCCAAACCGCTGCCGCTGCATCGCACCTCAGCCGAGCTGAGCCACGGGCGCCTCTGCCTGCAGGTGCTGCCTGTGTCGCTGGTGAACCTGGTCCTACCTCGAGATTTTTACCTCCCTCTGGGAAATCACAGTTGGGTTTGAATTCTTAAAATTAATGGCTGGTGCGTCCCTCGGTCCCTGTTTGCTGAGAGCAATCTGCACATGCAGTGAGAATGAGCAGCACAGCCCACTGACGTTTCCCCACTTGAGCTCTTCTCGTTTTTCTGGTTTCTTACTTGGCAAAATAAGTTTCCACAGAAGACGGCTGGTTTGGTGGCAATAACAAAATCTGGGTTGCCAAAAAAAGGAAGACTAAATTAAAAGGATTTTTGTCAGTTGGTGACTGGGAATTGCGAGATGCTTTGGCGGGAATTTTCCTTCAGATCCAAACCATTTCATCCTAGGTTCCATTCTGCTGATTTGTGGCTCTTTTTTCCTCTCTGGAAAATTAGTTCATAAAGTCCACTCGTACAGAAAGGACAAACCCCGCAGCCAGCAACATCCCGTGCCGGGCTGGTTTCTGTTTATCCCAACCACTGCTTGGGAGCAAACTTCTGACCTTTTAAATTGCAGAGAACTCTAAGATTACACTGATAACAGTTGAGAGCTTTTAAAGAAAAGCTCCTGACATTTGCCTCCAGGGACCCTCCGATCTCCAGGCTGCCCCTGTAACCGTTCGCTGGGTGTTTCAATAGGACACCACCAAGTTTTGAAGCTCCTCCAAGGAGATGGAGCTGGAGCGAAGGGAGGGTGAGGCAGAGCACGGGCATCGCCTCCATGCCAGGGTCACTCAGGAAAGCCCCAGCACTCGCGTCATTTTCAATTAAATTATCAGGAGGATTGCAGCATCCTCCTTTGGCGGGGGTGAGAGAGGAGCAAGCCAAATGTCTAGCTATTTTGTAACCCTAGTTTTTATGAGACTTTATTGCAAGCTCCTCTGAAAACAAACAAACAATTTGTAAGAGCAGAGGAGCTGGCTGAAATGCTGACGGCTGCCTTCGGTTCCAACCAGAAATGGGAAATACCTGCAGACCGGAGCAATTGGCTCAAAGTAATTTTCACTGAAAGACAGAATGAGGTTTCAGCAAAGCAAAGGGAAACACAGGGCAGGTGGCTCATCAGAGCCACTTTCATGTTGCAAAACTGCCTTTCCTCCACCATTTCTCTGAAGAGGGAATTTTGCCTTGCAGGGAGGAGCGGACCGTGCCTGAGCCTGGATGCCATATTGCATTTTGATGATACCTTTCGTTCCCCAAATGAAAAGGATTGAAGCAGCATCTGTAATTTAACCCTGGTCGCTGGGCCCCCCCGATGGAGAACGCAGCCCCACCGCTTCTGGAGAGCCCCAACCATTCCCGCCACCCCCGCCTTTTCTCTGCAGGAAGGGTTTCTACGTGGGGAAACCAGCCCAGGGAAGGAAAATGCATTAAAATTATGCAAACAGCTTTCACAGCTGAGAAGAGCAGCTCTTCATCCATGCTGTCATTTGCTGTTTAGAAATAAGTAAGCCAGTCCTCTGTGCGCCCAGGGACACCAGTGTTGGTGAGAGGCTGCCCAGCACGGCTGACCGGGACTTACAGACAAGGAAGGGTCATAAAAAAGCCAGATGTTAATGGCGAAATCATTAACCAGCAATCAGTCGTAGCCCAGCACAGGACCTGCATGGCACTGAAGCATCATATGGTCCCTCCAGGACTGAAACAATGCTCTATCAAGTATTACAGCACAAAACTTGCCCGGCTTCACCTGGGAACCAGAAATCAAGTGTTATTCCCTCAGAAATAGGTCTCCCTGAGACCACTGTGCCAGCAAACAGGGCAGCAGCAGAGACCATGTTTGAGGCAGGGCTTTAACGGCACACGGGGGTGGCACTGGTCGGCGCAGGAGGCACCGCTGGTAACGCCCAGCATCAGAGAGCTTTGCATTTCAGCTGCAGCGCTGCCTTCACCAATTAGCACTCTGGTAATTGGTTAGGAAAGTCTCAAGCACCAGCAGGCTGATCTGATATTTGTATGGTCCGAAATGGGAGGATGCAATAAAAGAAATTTCCTGCCAGAGCTTTTCTGCAGTCAGGAATTGTGCTAAGGCTCCTTGGGCGGGAGTCTCCTGACTTTCAGCACGTGCTGGAGACGATCCCGTGTTTCTTGCCCAGGTGACCGGACAGGCTGAGGGGTGGCTGTGATGGATGGTCCCGATTTACCTGGACAAAAGAAGCCGCTTTTGCGTGTTATGGCCAACTTGCACTGCAGGCACTTTGCTAAAAAGTGCTGCCAAGTCTGAGATCTGGGGGTGCTTGAAGGCATCAAAAGACCCTGATATTAAAATCAGACAAAAACCTGGACCCAGAAATCCTCTGTGCACTTCATTTTCTGTACTCACATAATCTGACTGAGGTTCAGTCATGAATCAAGTGAAGAGCAAAGGGTTGAAAAGTGGGACCTCCTGGTCCCCGCGTTCCCAGCAGACTCACGGGTGGATGGCTGTGACAAACAGTCACACGTTGAGGTCTCCATCCAAGCACACAACCTGATGCTGCTGACTGAGCACCATGCGTGTGCCCCTGTGCGATGCCAGCAAGCTGGCATAAGCGTGAATCAGATTTATCAACTTTCTGAAACGCAACACAGTGGGAAGCTGGAAGCTGATGCCTGGGGAAGGCTGATAGCGGAGCAGCCGTTTCACCTCCATTCACGGCAGAGCCCATCAATCCTGCGGAGCGGCAAACGCAGAACTGCCTCCAAATCTATATTAACCCACGCTAATGTGGCAGCCCCGGACAGCACCGGCGTACAGCTCAATCAAAGTGTCAGAATATGAATGAAATTAGGATTTGATGAAATTGCATTTACAGCGTAGCAGTGACAGCAAGGGCATGTGCATCTGTATCCTCTTCTCATCTCCCATGCCTCGCCAGAGCAGTTGGAGATAAATTTGCTGAAGGCTCCAGGAGCTCAGCAGTAACAATATATCTCGCTTTTCCGTCTTTCATAAGGACACGGCGATGGCTCATTCAGGAGAGCTTAGGAGATACCTGCTGTCAATGAAACCTAAATATCTGCCTATGCTTCTTGAAACCCTGGAGACTGCAAACAGAACGAAACAGAAGAAGGACAAACTGCTTAAATCCTGGATCCCATCAGAGCTACAGTCCTGGACCTGCTGCCCCACCATCCTCACCAGGACGGTGCCCGTTTCCATCAGCAAAGTCACCAACCCAGAAACCCTGGTGAGGGGCTGCTATGAAGATGTGGCTGCACCACGGATGATGAATCTTGGCTCAGGAGCTTTTGCTCAGGGATCCATTGCCCTGCGTACACGTGCCTGGAACCTCAGTGACCAGACTTGAGCTGGTCAAGTTCCCCATCGCTCTTGTTAAAGCCTCAAGTTCAATTTAGCAACACGCATTTAGCACAAGATTAAAAACCTGAGTTTTGCACCCTGCAGTCTGCAGGCACGAAGCGAAGATGCTGCTGAGGTAAACACATGGCACAGAGCCCTGCACAGCCACCATAAATTCTTTTGAAACATAAATATTAATAATTAACTATGTTCCCCTGCATTATCTCTTCTCATCCCCTTCAATGCAACTTCCTTGTCTCGCAGATTTGAAAGTGAATATGAGTGGCATAAAACGTTAATACTTGGGGACAACATCTAAGCAAACAGATAAAAGCATCCCACCCCTTCCTTTATCCGTCTCATGATTTATTCTGTTTTCGCATCCGCCATACAGTTGTTTTGCAATGACAAAGTTGCATCTTTCACAAAACACAGAAACAGAAGTCCACTTTGAATCGTGACTAAACAGTCCCTTGAAGGATTAAAAATAAGGGAAAAATCTGAGGTTTTTTTCCCCACCAACCAAACGCAGCGTACTAATTCTGAGATGAAGGCCACAGCGGCAAAGAACATTTTGAAACTGCAGAAAGTATGTGCCAAAGGAGACGTGGCTGTTTCAGGGCACAGGGGTGGTCAGGAAAGAACTTTTTTTTGTTGTTTTACTCCGATTTGAAGAAGTAGCTTGAAACAGTCAGAACAGACTTGGACTAAATCACCACGGGGTAGATCAGAGGTAGACCAGGCATCCGCTATGCCTGCGCTAGATCAATTCAAAGCCTGTTCTCCATCTTCCCAGGCTCCAGAAAACATGGGTTTACATGGCTCAGACCTCCTTGGGCATCACATTACTGGTCCAAAAAAACAGGGTACACCATTCATGTAAAAACTAATCAGCAAGATAATCCCCCCCTGCACCAAAAGACAGCAGGCATGGCTGAACCATGGCGAAGAGCAGCCTGCAGACCCAGCGGGACACACCGTGGCTCAGCTTGCTGAAGCTGATCCCACAAAGTCATCACATCATCCTACTTCAGATGTTTTATCAGCATTGTCATCAGAAGGGAATGACTTTGGTCTCTCCCTCTCGGCAGCTCTCTTATCTGCCCTTTGCATTGCTTGAACCCGTTCGCTTGTTTGTTTGCTCTCTCTCCAGCTGGAGACAGAGCTTGAACTGAAAAATATTTGCATTCCAGTTCAGAGTCACTGCAAAGGCCTCCAGACCTCTGCCTCCTAAGACACGGAAAATCTTTGCATTTAAGATCTTATTGGTTGCAGAAACCCCAAAGAAACCTCTCAAAGCCACTTGTCTACAGTGCTCACGAACAGGGCATGAATTAAAATGCGTATAAACCCTGCAAGCCCATGGGCTTGGGTGAAGCAATCCCATCTGCTGCTCTCGGTGCCTTTCTACCCTCATTATTCTTTTAATTAAAGTGGAGTTGCTCCATCGTGGCGAGAGGAATGCAAGAGCCTGCTACCCTTTCAAGGAATCCCAAGAATATTTGCAAGGGAGCTCTGTTTTTCCTTGGTTTGCAAGAAGCTCGTGCCTACTGAGCAATTTTACTAAAAATACAGGGAGTGTTTTGACATTGAATGGTGCCAGAAATACACCCCGTCCGCAGCGTAACGAGGGAAGCATATGCTAGGCTCCATTTCAAGGTCTTCTCCAAAAGCTGGGCTGGGAGGTTGGGGGTGGAGAACGTGCTTTAAAATAGCATTTTGCAAACTTCTGGGGAGGTTATTGGCAATAGAACATGTAATTCTGGAAACGTCTTAGCAATTAAAAGTGACTAACTGCAAGAGAAGGATTTCCCCCGTTACCTCATTTGGTTTTATCAATGCGGCGCCTTCCCCCGCCTGCACCGTGCCCTGCATCTCGCCGCGTGTGATGCCCCACGTCCCTGCGCGCCTCCACCGTCAACCTTCTGCTTAATTGCTTCTGACAATCTACCCATCACTACCTAATCACTTGTCATCTTTAAATGGTAATTTTTTCTTCCCTTTTTGTACCCCCACCCCCTCCACAGTACATCACCAGCTCAATTAAAGCTCAGCTGTAAAAATTAACACCCGCATAGATAGAGACGGAGTCGGATCCAGCAAAGGGGCTTTGCTCCCTGATCTGCTGAGCACGGCTCCGGTGGGCACCCGAAGACTGATCCTGTGTTCTTGCTATTCCCTATATTTCACCGCAAGCAGCTGATTTTCATGACGTGGAATGCTTCTACCGAGAAAACCCCTCAAACATGGTTTGTAGCTTTGTACCAAGTTTAGCATCTCTCCTGCAGCGTCCCCCTGATCCAATTACAAACTACAAGGGCACAACGAGCTTTTGCAAACAAGTTTGCAAAAAAGATGAGCTGAAGTAAGGGGGAGCTGAAGCCCCGTGGGCAGGAGAGGATGCACCGCACCCCGACTCCGCAGAAGGGCATCTCGGCTCTGAATTTGCAGATTATTACAGCCTGGCACTTGCTATTTCAGATTTCTTTGTAATTGTGGGGTGAGGGTCTCCATGTAGCACACAGGAGGGGAAATAGCAACACTGCAGCCTCCCTAGTCTCATCATTCCTAAGGTTTGGGAAGGAAAAAAGGGCAGGAGCCGTTGGGCTTTTGTTAGGGACCCAAGCGAGGAGGAGGAGAGGAGAGGACATGAGGAAGGAGACTTCAGTTTCTCCGGTGTTTCATCTAAATTGAAGGTTACAGACTGACAGCTCCAAATGAGGAATTGCCGAATGTTGGCCTCCTCATTGTCAGAGCCTAAGAAAGTGTGACAGAAGCGGTGGGTGTGAATTTTAATGTTTTATTTTGCCTGATCTTGGGAAAGCTTCCCTCGTTTGCATTTGAATTTCCTTAGTAAATTATTCTGACTTCACTCTCCCCTCCCCCCGGCTCCAAGGAGCAACATCTGGAGTGTTACAACAATCCCTGCAATTTTTAGGTATCTCTGAAGGATGGGAATGGGTAAGGAGCAGCCTCACTGGCTGACCTAAACAGCAAAAGCCATCCTCGTGTCCTCAAACCCGCTATCAGCAGCCTTGTGCAGCACAGATCAAATGCCATTTACAGGAGTTTGGGGCTTCGGTAGGACTTCAGCAGAGCTCAAAATGCCTTCAAAAAATTGAGGAATGTCCCCGCTTTGCCCTGCCTGAGCAGCTGCCTCCTCCCTGCCTGGCTCTCGCTCCACACAGGGATGCACACTCAGCAAGGGGCCAGAGAACATGGTTTGGCATTAGCCATAGGGAACAGGGCTGCGACCGCGGTCCTTGGCCTCAGCCGCTTATCAGCACTGTGCCTGGCCTGCTTGCGTCGTTTAATTACACGGATGGATTTTCTGTGCCAGGTTCCTCAACCTGCAGGGCTTCAAAATGCATTAAAACCTTCAAGGAGTTCCAGCAAAATTATGAGTAAATCTATATGCTAAGGCTTGCAGGTGGGTCAGGGCTCTCCCACAGCACTCCCAGTATTCCCAGCCCCTTGCCAAGGCTGAAGCTGCCCAGGGACCTTTGCCCAGTGTCTCACTGCGTTGGGCACGGACCTGAGGACCCGTGGCTTCCAGGCAGGGCTCAAAGCTCCGCTGAGCAACCCGCCTGCCTGCTGTTTTGGCGGAGGGCTGGTGGGTTGCAGCTGGGTTAGCCAACAGCCACCATGGGGTACAGCTGACCTTATGCAGTTCTCAAGCTAACTTGGCCAGGTGCAGAAACACTGCAGAGCTTGAGCCCCCCAGCACCGTGTGTCTTACAGCACACCCCCTCTCACTTTGCTATAAACCTGCATATAACATATAATCACTGTATGCATCTTTCAATCTAATAAACTTTTTTTTTTTTTCAAAAAAGAAAAACCACCTAGCTTCTGCAATGGTGTTGCAATCACCTAAGGACAACCAGCTGTACTGGCTGGGGCCAAAGAGATCAGTACATACAAATGTAAGTTCAGCAGCCAACACATTAACTTCCAAATGAATCCAGGTGAGCACCCAGGGAAGGAGTTTTTGCATCTCCCATGCTGTGCCTTGCCAGGTATCCCTCCCCGCTGCTCCTTGCCCAGATCTGGTAAGAGATTTTGCTGGGACAACAAGATTTGAGCCTGTTATATGCACTAAAATGCTCATGTTGCTGATATGACTTAACCTCTTTACCAAAATGCATTACCACGGGCAAAGGGGAACAGCAACATCCATGGAAGAGAAAAATCCGTGGAAGTTTATGAGATGCACAAGGACAGATCTGGCTCCAGCAGTCCGGGAGCTGCCAAGTGCTGGCGGCAGGGCTGGCACCCGGGGTAACACCGTTACATGCTTGCTCTGCTCCTCACCCATCACTGGGTGATATTTTATTTCACCTTGTTTAACAGGAATTTTTACCCAAGTAAAAGCAATAAACCCAATAATATAGAAGGTGAAGGGGTATGTGCAAGGACATATGCTCAAGAATTTTCTGCAAAGCGGGGCAGCAGTTTCAAACCCTGGACCTGAGTTTTCACAGAACAGACTGCATCACCCAGCAACCCTCTGGAAGCCTGTGTTTGAGGGGTTGGAAGAGAAATCCAGAAGCAATCATAAAAAATTGGGGTTATTTTCACACATTTCTATGGAGTGAGTTTTCTAGCTCTCCTGTCACTTCCATAGAACAGTAATTGGTTTCCCCAGACTTTATCAATATCTGTGAAATTTTGAGACACACAAAACACATCCTCTTTGCCAGGAGTTTCTTAACCCAGCATTGCACTACTGAACTGGGGGCAGTTGACCCCAGCCCAGAGCTGGACCCAAGCAGCAACACAAGGCAGACAGCTTCTGCATGGTCCACAGCACCTCCATCCTCTCCATTACCTGCTTTTTCTTTCTCTCTAAAATTGCTGGTGGTTTCGGTTGCAGTCTCCACTCAGGAAATGGCAACCCAGACAGGCCCTTTGGCCACCGCTTGATTCAGAAAGCTGAGATGTGGAAAAGAAGCTATTGACCCCATATGGATGGGTCCACACATGCAACCACACAAATGCCTTTGTGCAAAGCATCCCACCCCTGCAAAGCTGCTCAGAAGGGCTGGAGACAATTTCCCAATGTGCACAACCCTGGGGAGAAAGGTAGGGTCCTTTGCACCCTTATAATTCTCTTTTTTTGACAGCTCCCACGACCATGCCATCATTTTTAATGCCAGAGACCACATTTGAGTGGTTTCCGTAGGAGATGGCTTCTCATGACCTGGTCTGCTCAACGTGCTTCAAAAGGCCGTAGAGGAACAAGATTGTAATGGAAGGGAAGAGAAAAGCCATTTTCATCAAGGTAATACTGAAGTTACAATAGCCACGCTCCAGCTCAGCACACTCCCCCTGCCTCACGGCAGAGCACGCGACTGGCCGGCTGCATCATCGGGATAAAAGCAATGACTGGTTTTAAGACCTGCTCCAGCCCTGACCTGTTGCCATTTTAACTCATCTCCATGAATGCCTTCAACGCAGCCCTTGTCATCCGACCGCTTTTGGATGGAACAAGCAGCGCTGACTCCTCCGCCACGTCACCGTGGCTATTTTCTCCCTGTAACAGCCTTATCTTTTCCATGGTGTTTCCTTTTTCTGGGTTAAGATTACCGAATGAAAAAGCGGCAGCCAGGTCTAATTTATTGAACCAACTCATTTCCACGGCTCTTACTGCGCACTCTGCTTCAGATGAACAATGAATAAGCTTAAAGAACAATACTCACTCTTAATTAAACGGTGCTGCAAAAAATATGCATTGGTGTTGGACCATGGCCATGCTGCTTAAGATTTATTAAATTTGACAGTTTAATATGCTCTGAATATCCGTGCTCCTTCATAAGTAGTGCTCAGAAAACAGTTTAAATACGCTTTCAATTTAATTATACTTCATGCCTACTTCCCTCGTTGTCAGCAGACCGGTGTGCCATGAGCTGATCTCGCCGGCAAAGCTCCCGCTCGGACGGGAGGACAGTAAAGCCGTGGCTGCTGCTGGAGCCTGGCGCCGAGGCAAAGCGGCACCGAGGCAAAGCAGCACCGACACGAGCCGGCACATCCCTGAGGCACGCGGAGGCTGGCGGGCGCGGTGGCCACCTCCACGTAGCATTGGCCAAGGCCACCAAGGCTGCTCCGCTGGCAGGGTCCT
Source organism: Ibycter americanus (assembly GCA_035590275.1). Taxonomy (NCBI): domain Eukaryota; kingdom Metazoa; phylum Chordata; class Aves; order Falconiformes; family Falconidae; genus Ibycter; species Ibycter americanus. Next base: position 26,912,383 of record JAVJGI010000050.1, on the reverse strand, counting down.
GGCAGCTCATCGTGCCATTTCAGTGCCAGGAGCGGCTGCTGCAGCCACGGCGGTGCTGAAGCTCTGAAATGAGCTGCTGGACCGGGGCCAGCATCCTCCCACCGTTGGCAGCTGCTGGCATTTCCCAGCTCAGAAACGCGCCGGGAGATGAACGGGCGCAGAGCCCCATCCTGCGCTTTGCTCGCTGGGAAGACCTGCTTATCGTGCTTCCCTGCAGCACCTCTATTTCTGCTCGAAAAGGGAATCCAGTGTCCGGACCTATCAACCACGAGATGTGGTCTTGATTCAACAAAATACAAGTCATATGCCTCACTTCAGTGCTTAACGTGCCATCCACCCGACTGCGTGCTAAGTCAAGGCTTCAGAAATCAAACATATGGTTAAGAGAAAAGGTCCCAATGAGTAGTCTCAGAATCCATAGAAATAAGGACTTGAAAATAATTTCTCCCTTTCCCAACTGCTTGGAGATGTCTTTGAAAGTTGACAGCAAAGAGACAAAGTTGCCAGCACTCAAGTCACTGATAGATTAATTATTCCTACTTTTGGAAGAGAGATACCTAATTTAATCAAACATACTTCAGAAAGCACTAATTGCTGTAGAAGTGACTATCATTTACCTGAAGGGCAACTACACTCAGAGAAGCAGAAGTGGCTTTGCTTTCACCCCACCACCATCGCCTTCCGTTATCTGACAGCTACTAATGACACCACAGACGTGGAGAAACTGCCCCATCATTATGAACCATCTTCTGGAGAGCCAGAAGAATAGGAAACTGAAGATACACCACAACATTTCCCTTTGGTTTTGTGAGCTGGTGGCAGACCTGGCAATGAGTGATGGCTAGAGGGGAGCCGTGCCTCCCTTTCTAAACGGACAGTGAGCTTTGGGGATGCAGGCGGAGAGCCCTGGTCCCAAGCCTGGAAGACACACGCACCCTCGCCCAATCCCTCGCAGCTGAAGACAAGCACCGTCTTCCTAAGGATTGGCAGGATTGGGGGAAAAAAAAGACGTGAAAAATTGCACATTTTTACTGATACAGGAGGAATTTGGATTTGAAGAGCTTTGATGATATCGAGACAGACGTGTGAGTTTATGCAAGCAGACATAATAAGCCCAATCCCTAGATTACTTTCCACCAGTGGAGGATTTTGGCTTGTGGCTTTCCCTTGTCTGTGAATTACGATTTACTTTTACAACGCTCTGCTATTACAAGGAGTGGCAATAATAACAAGGAGGCACTTTATTCTTCCTATCATCTTATTTTCTCTGCTGCATTTACAGGCTTCTGCCATGCACAGTGGAATCATCGCCTCTCCGTGCTGTGGGCTCAGCTGCTGGCACATCCCTGCAGCACAGCACCTTGGAGCACCTCGGAGCTGCCAATGGGTTTATCCTATAGCACCTTACGGAAAGCTACTTTGGCAGAGATTATCTGCTGGTTAAGCACAAAAGAAGCGGGACATAATGAGGTTGAGTGACTGGCACAAGATCACACAGGGAACTAATCGCTTCTGGGTCCTGCCTGGGTGCTTCAGCATCTGCCTTCCAGAGCGAAGCACGTGCATGAGGGTGATGAAGGGAGGACGGGAGATGCGATGGTGCTGGCTGTGCGATCCCAAGGACTTTGCAGAGCAGTTACTTAATGGTGGACAAGTCCCCAGCCACGGCGATTCAGAAGTCACTCCACTCCTCCTCCAACTGCTGGACACCAACATGCTTTGAAGCAAGGAAATCCTGTGACATTAAGAGCTCCTGCATCACAGGCAGGGAATGCGGCGCAGCTTAGCGCAATAGATCGAGAGAGGGGGCTAAAACCAATTGAAAAAGGCTCTTCTTCTCCACCCTTTAATTATGGAGCACTTGTACTACAGTGACATTCAGGGAGAACAGGGGTTGAACTAAGGACTGCCCGAACTGGACCACCAAAATTCTTCCTTTTATGGCCCAGCAGCCTCACACAGTGCTAAATCCAATATTCTTTGGGAAACGGAATTGCCCGGTGTCGTCATAGGCTGTCCTTATTTAATCACGTTAAAAGCCATGGAGATAGTATTATTCTGGATTAGAGATGAATAAGGCTTTTAAAAACAAACTCAAACCCAACCAATCTGCTTACAAAAAAAGCATTACAATAAGTAAAAGTCAAATTGTTGCTATCAAATGCATTCTAAACCAATAAAACTTGTAAATGCAGAACTGTCAGGCTGTGAGAGGGCTTGTGGAGGAGATGATCTTTCTCCAAGTCGCAGCATTTATACATCACTTATAGGACAGATCGCAAGTAATTCGGGTCAGTGCTTAAGACATTAAACCATTGCTGCAAACCTTTGGATTTAACAAGCTTTGGGACCTAGCAGGCACAGGATAAAGCAGCAGAAGTTTATATACTTCCAGGGACATTCGTTCTCCGTGCTACACTACACCTTGGCAAGTCTCGAATACGGCACCCTCTGTCCCTTTTTGGGGCCGTTCCCTGGTAAAATGGAACTTGATGAATAGGGTGAAGATGAAGGGTGGCATTTTCAAAGTGCCAGGGGATTTAGGAAGCTGAGCCTTGCTGAAGGTGACGTACGCACTTGCAACCCACCCGGCAAGGCTTGTGGCCCTTGCAGACCCTGGCGAGAGGCTGTGGCTGAGGCAGAAGCATTTCTGAAAAACCATGGTGAAGTAAAACAAAGACAGAAATTAGAAATTCTGATTTTTCCCCCTGTTATGGTTTTGTAGATTATTTTGACGAGGATCCTGTAGTTCCCCGGTGCAGTACTGATACCAGTATGGAATTATTCACTACTGGCATGTGCTACTGATGCATGAACTGAAGCACTTTTTTTTTTTATTTACTTTTTTTAAAGTCATTATGGGCAGATGCTACGTGGGACAGACTGAAGCCTTTGGAGCAATGCCTCATCTTTGTGCAATACTAACACAGTCGGACTCTGCCACTTCTGATATGCTACGGAATAGCACAAAGAAATGTGGGAAAAAAACCATCTGCAGAAAATTCCCAACAAAAAGCTTCAAATTCTTAAAGGAAAGCTCTGAAACACCCAGCAAAACTGAATTCAGAAAACAGAAAGTGTTCATTTCATGAATCCCCTTCAGGATTTTTTTTAATTGACGCATTTTGGAAAAGCATATATATTAATTGAGAGCAAACAAACTGATTCTATTGAAAAGAGATTGACGAGAAAACTCACTGGTCCTGCAGTCCCCGAAATTGCCTTTGACTTCAAAATCTTGGCTCACCCTGTGCCTGCAATACCGCAGAACGGCAGTGGTTTGATTTTACAACCAACACTTGTTCTGGTGCTCAGATCATCAATTTAAAAGCACTTTAAGACTGCCAGCTGATGTACATCAATATTATATATTACTTTTATTGGCAACAAGTGTAACAACACTGAAAGCCCTATGGTGACGCACACGAGGCATCACAAGATGCCTTCTGCAGGGAGGTTGGAGAGAAGTTAGCGGCGTCCTTGGCCATATGGCTGTGATATAAAGCTCCTCCTAAAGCTGAGGCTTGGAGAAAGCCCAGCTCCATCACAATTTAATCCAGCTCTCTGGGTCCCTGGTTGTTTACCTGATGGGTAGGAGCAAACTGCTCCGGTCCTCACTGCAGCAGGGCAGCAGCGTCAGGAGCTGCCTTGCAGGCTCACCCCAATGACTGCAGCATCGCAACACGGTGCTGGAGATGAGACCTGCTCCTCTGGATGCTGCTAAATGATGGGAACCCACAGAAAGAGAATTTCTTAATTCTTCAGTATAAAAGGAGAAGGTATTAAATTCCTTCTTATAAATCATAGAATATCTCAAGCTGGAAGGGACCCATAGCGATCACAGAATCATAGAATGGTTTGGGTTGGAAGGGACCTTTAAAGGTCACCTAGTCCAGCCCCCTGCCATGGGCAGGGACACCTTCCACTAGACGGAGTTACTCAGAGCCCCATCCAGCCTGGCCCTGAGCACTCCCAGGGATGGGACATCTACAGCATCTCTGTAGGGCAGCCTGTTCCAGTCTTTCACCACCCCCATCTTAAAAAACTTTATTCCTTATATCTAGTCTGAACGTACCCTCTTTTAGTTTAAAACCATTCCCCCTTGTCCTATCGAGTCCAACACCCTGCTGCTCACAGGGGAGTCTCATGCTTTGGGTCTAACGCTGCATCTGCCCACGCCTCGCGTGGCCGTTGCTCCGGCAGTGGTGTTGGGTGCACGGGGAGACGGGTGCATGGGGGCAAACTAACCAGCCTGGAGCTCACTCCTCAGAAAAGCTCTCTCATGTTTGTTGTTCAGAGATGCCGGTCACCTCTCGGCTCACGGGGAGTCCCCCTGGTTTCAAAAGCTGGTTTCACACCAAAGAAAAGAGAAACCCAGCAAAGAGCGAAGAGCTCTGGCCAGCAGATGTGTGTGTGCCTGCAGCCGCCAAGCAGAACATCACTGCCACCGCCGAGCTCTGGGGCTGCTTGTTTTAACATGGGTTCTCAGGGGAGCCCCACAGCCCCCATCTCTTCTGCTTCTCCTGCCTGATGGAGCTTGTACAATCAATAAACCCTTCTCCAGCTCCTCCAGTGAATCCCCAACCACACACTGGCACAGGCTCAGCCATTCAAAATGCCATTTACTCCCACCGATATTCAGCAACAGCAAGGATTTAGAGACCAGCTCGACATTTGTGATGATTTCTACTTAAAATATTTCGGCACTTACACATTCCTATGGGTTCCCATTCAGCCAAGCACTTAAGCATGTATGCAACGTTAAGCATTTCAGGCTAAAATCTGTCGGGCAGGACACACGATAAGCTAAATGCTTTCTGAAACCCTAATCCTGCCATACTATAGCAAGAGAGACCCACAGAAGCTTTTCAATAAGTAATGGTGGTGTCCAGCCACCTCCTCTCTGCTCCATCAATAAGTGATGCAGATGGAGCTGCAAAGATGGGAAATCCCATTTGCGAGCCATAAAGTTTGTTCTCGCTGGGAAGGGCTGAGGATGCACACCTTAGCTCCCCACCGCGAGCACCCCAACACCTGATGGTGGCTGATGCATGTGTTTTGGCAGGGCCAGCAAAAGGGGGACCCACCCGCGCAGCTTTGGCTCGGATCTGGTCAGCAGCAAGGTGCTGGAGCAAAACTCTCCGGTGAGTGATGCATTGTCTCGCTGGTTGGTCCAGATTTGGGGTGGCAGAGAGGACACCCCACTGCCCCGGTGATGCATGCAGCTCCGCACCAGCTGGGATTTACTGCTCTCTCCCCTGGGATTTTACGGGGGTCTCCAACAGCGCAGGAGGAGTGGGAGGACTCGCCCAGCCATGCAGCAGTGCTGGGGCAGTATCTGCGTGTCCAGCAGCAATGCAGCCTCCGTGTTCGACCCGCCCCAACTCCTTCCCACCCCAACATCCCACTTTGGCCACCAAACCCCCCAGGTATTCCTTGGGGCTTTGACTCTGAAAGCCCCGAGTGCTGTGCTCCCAAGCAGCAGGAAATTCAAGCGTTCATGAGAGCAATGTGGGAAGCAGAGCAGCAGCAGATAAATGCAGGAAATACGGCTGAGGACAATGCTCTTGTGCCCGTCCTCTAGCCCAAGGCTTTGCTTCAAAGCACCCGGGAGCAGTAGAGGGACAGGGACAGTTTATGGAAAACATGGGCAGAGTTTGGGCTTTCTCTTAGCTCCCAGCCTCCTAGAGCCTGAGCTGATCTTAGTCTTCGATTTGGCCTGTTAATAATGGATTTCCATGTCGGTACTGAACTACCACGGTGCACGTGAGAAGCTGCAGGGCAAGACCCTGGGGCTGCAGTGTGACAGAGCAGGGGCAGCCCCCTGCCTGCACCCTGGTGCTGGGGTCCCCTTTGCACCCCACGCTCCAGGCTGACTTCCACCTCTGCCACGCCGCTGAGCTGCAGTGCTAATGCAAAGAGCGGTGCCGTCCTGGCCTTGTGCATCCCATCCCCGTATTCACCTTGCTTTCCCAAACCCGTTTCTCCCTGCGGTGGAGCCAGCAGCAGCCCCAGGCAACACGCTCTGAACAAACGGGTCGCCTGTGCTCACACAAGTGTGATTCTGTTGCTGTGGTTGCTGCTCACCAGCCCCTTTGGAGAACCAGGGAAACAACACAGAAACCAGACAACAGCGACAAAGATTGCCTCCGTTAATGGTCAGGGACCTTGCTACAACAACGCAGATGGGGTTTTGCTTCCTAGTTGGACAAAACATTTCTGTCTGCTTTAATATCTGCCCTTGCAAGTGGCTCCTGGTCCCCAGGGAGGTGGAGGTGCTGGCTGTGCCCCGTGCTCCAGCGGCTGCTGGGGGACAAACCATGCAAGCCCCTCCATGGTGGGCACAGGGACGGGCTGCTGTCAGCCACCTGCACCCAGTATTTCCTCCTATATTATAAAACATGTTCTGCAGCACCATAACCAATATCAAAGCTGACTTTAAAGACATATATTTACTGTGCTGAACAAATAGCAAGCAACTCACTGGTGGACTAGCAATAACACTGCCATCTTGTGAGACCTTGCAGGGATAACAGACAGGCTGGGGGTAAGGAGGAAAAATCCACGCTATGGGTTTAAAGAAAGGTTCAGATAGAAGAGGGTGAACTAATGCAGGAGAGGGCACAGAGCAACATGCAGAGCACAGGGGATCCGTGTCTCTCCCTCCCGTGGGAAACCATGAGCGGGCATCCCATGCTGGCTGCAGTGCACACCTCTGAGTCCTGCCACGAGAGCAGGGACCTGCAAAGTTTTGGGCTAATGATGCGATTAAAATGAACTGGCAAGAGGTTGCAGGCACCGGATTCAGACTGCAGGGAAGGAGTTCGCATCAAAGCAGCAAGCTTGGAGTTTGCAGGAAGCAAAACTCAATGGAAACCCTCTGGGGGTAAAAAGCTAAGTCGAGGTAGCTGTCAGCTGGGATACGTGGGCCAAAAAACCCCACAGTCTGAACATGCAAGCCTTCACCTTACTGACGTGTTTATCCTAAGGTCACGGATGCTATCGGGGCAGTGGCGGGCACGGGAGCGGGGTGGATGCAGGCACCGCTGTCCTGCAGCTGAGGTTGGGAGGAAGGGACGCGGGAGCGATTGCTAACGGCCTCCCCACAGCGCCCGATGTGCAGAAAGGACAGAGATTTCCAGCAAAATATCAACTGTCGGGGTGGGCCGCTCAGCCCACACGGTACAACCCCTGCCAGCACATCATCTTTGCAAAGCCCAGGGATAACCAGCCTTCCCACGGTGCCTGCACCCGCCTGCCCCGGCCCCTCTGCGAACGCCTTTCAACTGCTGCAAATGGGAGCAGAAGAAGGACAAAACCCCCAGATAAAGCTATTTTATGCCCAACTTGCTGCCGGAGAACTATTATCAGCTTTCTCTGCTTTCACCTCCCCTCTGCGCCTGCTTGTTCCAGATGACTGAATAAAATAAGATCAAAATAAAATCAAAAGAGTGAGACTGAGAAAGAAATGGCCACTTTCAAATAAGCCCAGCTTGATGGTTTCAAGACCCAGATCGAGCCACAATGGGATGGCCTAGATTTCCCAGCTGATTTTTTTTTTTCTCTCTAGCTTCCCGGACTGGAAAAGGAAAGAGAAACCCCCCCGTACCACTTCACTCACTCACCCTCAAAGCAGATGGACAAATTAATAAAATGAGCGGCTGGTAGGAGACCAGAGCTGGCAGGGAGCTATAATGAACCCAGATTGCCATGGATTGAACACAAAGTTCATTTCCCCTCCCCCCCCTTTCCCTTTTGCTTTAAAACCTTCAGCATAAGTAATTTTGCACGTTGTGTTGGTCATTCCTCGGGATGGGGAATGCTGCACGGAGCAGCGGGACAAGAGCCTGGCTGCACCCACGAGGACCCGCTGGAGGTGACACCAAGCTCACAACGAGTGATGCTGGGTTGGACCCCCCAAACACTGGGCAGAGCTGCAGCAGACACCAGGACCAGTCCAGCACAACACCGGCACAAACCCAAACCCACCAGGCACGCAGCAGCAGCCGGTCAGGATGGCTGGGGAAATCCAGCCTCATCCTTGGCAGCCGGGTCCAGTCTTAACTTACACGGTAAATCCCAAGGGTTCCCCCATGTGAATTCCCCGGCACAACGTCGAGAGCATCTGATACTACTGGTTACTTGATACTTGCAACGTGTCAGAGCTAAAAATAACACCTGCATTTGAGAAACAGAAATAGCCATGCATTTAACGCGCTAACGGGACAGTGCTCACCGTGTAATTAAGTGGCTGGATGTAGAGTTCAATATTTCTCCTACACATGTTGTGATCCGCATCTGAAAGTGTTACCAAGGGAACACTGCTGAAGCGTTTGAAAAGTACCTGGCAGCTGCCAAATTGGAAAGGGCAACCTGCATACGTGGGCGAGCCGAGGCAGCTGCTGCCGATGCGGGTCTCCCCCGAAGGCGTGCGGATGAGAGCCACCAGCTGCCACCTGAGCATCCTTCAGGTGAGCCTTGCGTAAGTCTTATCAGGTGGCTCTTCGCACCATCAAATCATCCCACATACTGCTGGAGGAGGTGGTCGTCAGCCCTGGAAAGCAGCCAGCTCTGGGCTCTCGCTCTTGGCTTCTCTTTTCTGGTTGTTAAACTAAATGCACAGCTGTCTTGCTCCACCCTTGCGTGGTGAGGAATGAGCTATTGACTCCAAAGCACTGAGGTCCGAGAACAAGCCCGGAAAATCAGGGTTCATCCCTTCTTCCACTCTCAGGCAGCCCCTTGGTTTATTTCTTAAATGCCAGCCCAACTCACTCACTGTCTCCCATCCCTCAGATTCTGTTCTCCTCCACTTGGCCCTATCGGTAAGTCCATTCAAAAGCTGCAGACACACGCCCATACCCTCAAATCATTCAGTTAAAGTCTCCTGCTCCATTCTATCTGCTGGGAAAAACAAAGCCATGCCGCTTCACGAAGCACTGGGAGACCCGAAGCTGAAAGGGCTGCGTAAAACCTGCCGCTGCTGTTCGCAGCCCCCATTGCCCTGCCATTGCCCACCCAAGCCCACCACGCCGCAGCCCTCCCCTGCCACCGCCGCAGCACAAAGCAGCTCCGCCGCATCCCCTCCTTGTACGGCTTTCTCCACTGAGTAAGCCTGCAATCTGCCAGCTTGGCTTCGTTATTAAAACAGAGCTGGCAAAACTTCCATGGCTGGCAACAACACAGAGCACGGACTTGAAACACTCTTCCTAATTCAGGAACAGCCCCGTCACCGGCGGCGCTGGGAGCCAGCCGAGCTCGGAGCTTGCCCCGCGCTCGAGGGCAGTTTCCCCCGAGCCAGAGGCTGCACGGGCAGCAATGAGGTTTCTTTCCAAGAGGCGTTTCAGTGACAGCGGACGTTGAGTTGCTGGTCCTGGTAAAGGCAGTAACTGCGAGCAGAGATGCACCAAATATCCTTGTGTCACACCTGACTGTGCACATGGGGAAAGCGATGTCCAGCACATATAGCACAACCTGGGTTTTGACTTCTGTCTGCTATAAGGTAATGAATGAGCCCATGGATGTGTGCAGCGGGTGGTCTGCAAGGCTTGGATGGAGGCTACCAGCTCACAACACATCAATGGGCTGTGGGAGGGTGAAGGCTGGATGCTCCCAGAAATAATGAACTTCAGCAAACGAGTCCAACAGCGCAGAGGACTTCATCCTACTCCATCAACAGCCCTTTGGGTGTCCAAGTCCTCCAGGCACACTGGGATGAAGAATTACAAACGCCCACTTCTCCAGTCATGCCGGAGGGCTCCGTAGCTTCTTCCAAACCGTAGCCAGCAGCAGGGCTGACATCGGCGAGGTGGCCTGGGGTGTGAGCAGAGCGCACGGGGCAGCCGAGTGCCACCGGCAGCCGCGCACGAGCCAGACGTCTCTTCCCGGAGAGCAGCTGCAGCAGGCTGCAGCCCTCATTTCTCTCTATCATCACATTTCTGGGATAACGGAGCTGCAAGGCAAGTCTATCGCTCTGGATGACATGTTTTATAGTGGGCTGCACTCTTCATAATAAGCCACTCTTTAGGACTTGGCCACACAACTCTTATTATTGTTAAAGTGACTAATGGACAGAAACCTCCCTGGGCATAAAGATAGGAATTATCTCCTCCTGTAAGTATCTCTTTCCATCCCGGACTGTCAGGCATTGTCTTTTCTCATTGCTTTACCTTTCTTTCTCACTGTCACATTCTTATTACATTATCTTCCTCTCCCCAGCAGAGTTTCCAAAAGGGGCCCTGGTATCTGCGCAGATAAAAGCAGTTCCCGACGGGCTCAGGGAATTCTTTCCACCCGCTGGAATGGCAGCGAGATGGAAAACTGCAGGCGCTGGGATCTAGCCACCCTCCGCCTGAGCACTGGGCTTCATGGCACGGGCAGCAGCCCCGGCGGGGCGGCTCCTGCCACGCACGGGGGTCCTGGTGCCAGAGACGTGGGGATGAGGTCCCACCAGCTTCTACAAACCAGCTGCTCTTCTGGGTCTTGCTGTTCTTGACGGCATTATTTCACTCAAGGTGGAAGTGATGGGCTTTGATTTGTGTCTTTAGGCAGGCACACTTCTAACTTCTATCGAGCGGGAGAAGAGGGAAGAAAAAAGCCTGATATTATACCCTTATCTCAGCAACAAGGGTCAGCAATTCTTTATAGTTGACTGGTGACATGACTTTTCCTTAAAGGCTGAAGGAGATACAATTTCATTTTGCTAAACAAGCCCCAAACAGCTTTTCTGTTATCTCAGTGTGTGACACTGGGAATGTGAATGTGTTCAGTAGCAGAAAAGCAACAGCAGTGACGGAGAAATTATTTCCCCCTTCCAAATGTCAGCCCAGGAGAACCTGGCACAGGGGCAGGGCAGGGACTCTTCTGCTTTTTTGTAACAGTTGCTCCTGTGGGCCATAAAACTCAGTTTTATATTTTTTATATATATATATCTCCCACATCTATACCTGAGTCTTCAGGCTGGACGACTTCTGGCGTCCTGTGTTGTATGATATACCCAGGTATTTCACTATTTGCCTCCTTATTTCCCCTCTTTCTCTATTATGCAGGGATTGCCCTTCGGTAGCTCAGCTTCTACCATAGCAAAGGTTGTAAATTTTCTGCAGGAGCTTTTATCCGAACAAGGGAAAAGTGGGTTTGTGAATGAAACAGAAACATCCCTGAGAGTTCCCTCTTCGGAGAGGAGCCCCATTTCCCATTTAAAGGTAAAGCCATTTTCCATTGGTTTTGCGTGATGTCTGGGGGCTCAGGTTTCTCACAGTCAACTTTTCTTTCCTGAGAACATAAAATATTCACTCCTTCAACTTCTTTCCTTTCAGCTGCATGTTTCTGCAAGAACAAAACCACCAGGACCAACTCTGCCCTATCTGGGGCATCTGCGAGGAGGGGGACCAAGAGTTCTCCAAGGCACAGGGTGACTCGAGGAGCCGACACTCATTTTTTATGCAAATAAAGAAAAAAAACCTAGGCTGAAGCATCTCGGAAAAACTGAACACCGTCTAAAAACGTAGTGCATTGGAAAAGCCCCGAGCAAGCACAACTCTGGCAGCAGCTGTGGATGTGGGAAAGAAACTGGAGTTCAGGGGACAGTGTGGATTACACGGGCTGTGCCTCTAAGTGACGGCCGCACGCTGGCCCCAGGAGCAGGTGCCGCTTTACGGAGCTCCACCAGCCATGTCCCTGGGGGGTTCAGATGCTCCAGCTCTCCCCCACCGCTCTGGCTGGAGCATAGTGGGGATGACAGGACAAGGAGGGACCTCTTGGGTCATGAAGATGCCCCCCCAAAGGCAAACCCACCATGCAATCCCCAGGAAAACTGGAGGGGTGGGATGTGTGTGCGCGCCTCCCCCCAAGAAAAGAGCACATTTCGCCCTAAGCCACGGCAAGAGAAAACAACAGCAAACGCCGTGACACGGTGCGTCAGCAGCTCCCTCCACGTTCTCAGCTCTGCCGCTGCTGAGGGCGGGAGCGTTACAAGGCACTGCACAACGCACACTCCCTTTAATCTCCAAACTCAACACATAACAGCGAGATAACAACTCGGTCTTGTGACAATCAACAGACGGCTGGGTCTGTGAAAAGCAGCTGGCACTTCGGAGGCATTAGGTTGGGTTCGTCTCCTTACACACACGCTTTTGTTTCCCACAAACATACGACGCAGGCAAAGCCACGTCGAGCAGTTCCCTCTGCACAAATACAGTGCATCTTCCCCAAACCCATTTGTTATTTTGAAATTAGGAATTTTTTCAGGACTCCTCCAGCATCACTTTTTCCTTAAAAGAAACTCAATGGGCGCATTGGGAAACAATTCAGCGCCGAAATGTCTCCCACCAAGCCTGGGAGAAACACAGGCTGAGGCGGGGAGCTGCGATCGGCCACACCACACAATGAATGAATGAGCACAACTCTGAGGTCAGGAGAAACACTGAAAAGGATCGAGCAAGCAAGATTAGGGCACAGCAGAAAATCATTAACACATTACTTTCCATTTTTTTCTTTAGGTCGCACAGCTGTTTAAGGTATTGGATGCCTACGGATACGTCAGTTGGGCTCAGATTTTGGGTGTTAATCCCCCATCCCTTGCCTTCATCTGGACATGAGGGCACGGACCTGCGGAGTCCTGCTTCTTAGGGTTCACATCTCAACAGTATTCAGGAGAGGGGATGCAAAAGGACCAAGGGAACGGTTTGTGCCTTGAAGATCTGGGGACCTCCTTTCCCAAAGGGCACTGGAGCAGAAAGACAACCTCAAAACATGAAGCGATGCATGAAGACTTGGGGTAGCCCCTGCCCAGCAGCTCCTTTGTGCCCCCAGGTCTCCTTGCAGGCCACCACCAGTGCCCTGCCCATTCCCTGGCCAGCTGAGCACCACCAGGCAGAGGTCCCAGGGAGGCACCCATGAAACGATGTGCAAAGCTACCGGGCAAGAGAAGCAAAGGGCTTTGCACTGGGATATTGGGTTTGGACGACGCAAAGGGAACTGAGAAGCTTTTGCCTCTGCTTGAATCTTGCCCCAGCTCTAGACACATGGCAGGGCACCTTCAGTGCCTGTAAGGAGAAATGCTGACAGCAGCACCCGAAGACAAATGAACTAATAAGAGAAGCCAGGGGAGAACTGGTGGGTCCGACGTGATCAGGCTTTTCCTCCTGACAGCACATGAAAGCTGCTCAGCAGCACGAAAGGTGCCAGGTTCTTAAAAGCAACTAATAGGAACAAGGATAAGTATTTAATTAAAACCTCACACACAGCCAGATGACAATGATTATTGCTGCCAATTTTCTTTCTCTAGTTAAATAAGCCTTTACTACCTCAAAATCCAACTAAGACCAACCTGCAAGGCATGCATTTCAGATATGTGCCCACGTGATGCTATCTCCTCGACAAGGCAGAGCCCAGCAGAGATCCCTCTTCTGTCATGGCTTTATCCCTGTTCCGCCTTGCACAGGACAAGGAGGTTACAGGTTTTGGAAAACCCTGCGGTCAAAATAAAGCATCCTCCCAGAGAAACCCAGGTTTGTGTCTCCATCAGGAAAAGAAAAGCATCAGCTCGTGGAACCACAGGGGCATGGTCTGATAAGCAGCAATAACAACGGGCTGTTGGTGTGTGCGGCCGAGAGCGGGATGCCCTCAGATATGGAAAAAAAGAAAAGCAGGTTAAAACCAAATCTAACAGTAACTGCAGATGGGCTTCCTGGTAAATTAAAGGGCTGGGGAAAGGAAGCAGGTCCTCATTCATCAGCCCTGGGATGAACACAGCGTGAAAACCATCAACTGTTCAGGGAGCACGAGGATTTGTTAGGACTTGAGCCTAAGGTGATCAGTTTTATTTTACTGGCCCTTCTCTAATTACACACCTCTAAAGAGCCTCATTTTGCAAAGCTTGGGAATCAGTCTCCTACAAACATGAGCAATGACAGGCTCATCAAACATAAATAACCATCTTGAGCTGTTCAATTCACCGCTCCCTCTGGACCCAGGCACTGCTACGCCCAGCGCTCGGCTGTCCCCGACCCGCAGCTGTTCCAGCAGCTCGAGGGCAGCTTATCCCAGCCATAAAAAAAGGGGAAAAAAAAATAATAGAAGTAATACCTCTACTCATGGAGCAGCGGTACTGCCTTCTCATCCGCGGCAGCAACACGCTACAAGGAACAGCTGAGAAACAGCTGAGTAATTGCCTGGAGAAGGGACGGAGGATGGGGAGCTGTGGCGGGGGAAAGCCCTGAAAGATAATACGGGAGTGGGAATCCAGCACATGTGATGTGAGCGCTGCTCCTGGAGGATTGCACATTGCCGTTATATCACCCCAAATTATAAGCTTGCAGAACCTAATTTGCGAACGTCGATGGCCTGACTGGCCAAGTCGTGCATTGATATCCTCTAATAACAAGTTATTCTGAAAGTGGCCACGGAGAAATGAAGTGCTGGGGAGCAGGGTGCTGCAAAGCTACCGGCGAGCTAACCAGAACCAGCCCGCTGTTACGATGGTGGTCTTCTCTTTATGCAAACCAAATTTTTTATACCGTGCTAAATAGAGTCATAGAAGAACCATCTCCCTCAGCATCCTTGCATACCGCAAGGCGACAAACGTCAGCCAGACCTGCCTGTCCAGCTGGGTGCTTTCAGATGATGGAAAATCCAATGGGGATTTAATGGGGTGGGAGGGGTGTGCAAAATTTAAGCCAGCCCTAAATTCTTCAAGGAATCCCAATGCAAAACATAACCCTTGGGAAAACAAACCTTCTGCCTCCGAAAAGCAAGTGCACAGACAGACCCCAAATCAGCCACAGTTTGGGCCACGTCCAGCCCCACCTTTCAGTCCAGGTTATTATTTTATGTGAAAGTCACGCACCATCCTGCTGCACCTTCAGTTCACCCAGTTACACTCATCCTCCTGACCCACACACACAACCCCCCTCTTTATCAGCGATATCAATGTTTCTTCAACATGTCTGCACCTTTCATACTTTCCCTGCCACCACTTTGTCAAGCTCTCATAACCCACCCCCCGAGCCTTCCCCGCTGCCGGCTTAACAAGATCTCACGAATTTTCTCCCATTCATCAGCACCCGTTGGCCACAGCAAGCGCCGGGGCGGATTCAGCAGCTCCCCAAGGAAAGCCCTGTGAGCAGCACCGGCTTTCAGCTCCCAGCCTCTGCCCACGACAACTCGTTCATTAGGGAGACGGAATGACGTTAACTTCGTGAGCACGGCACACTTGGGCGGCCTCGGGAGCAGCCTGGCGAGCTGAGCGGCAGCAGCAGCCACGCTGGGAACACGCCAGGCGTTATCTCACCGCGCTCCATCCCACCGGACAAGCCATCCACGTGCTGCTTCTCCGGGCTGCGCCTGCGCTCTGTGACAACATGTTTTGTGTATAGCCTCCGGCAACCGTGTTCTGCAATAATTACAACTCTACAGCCAGGCAGCTCCAGTGATGTTTAATGCCAATTACTTCATAAGCGCTCTTTAATTAATGCTCCTTCCGCGCTGCTCCTGCCGCTCCCCCTCCGTGGAGCTGCAAGGACTGCTGCCTTTGACAGACTCCTGGTAGGTACGGCTACATGGAATAATTTTAGTCAAAAGCGGTTAGAAGTAATCTCAAGCATGCGCACCCGACAGCAGCATCAAGATCCTGATATTTTTTCAGGTGCTTTCTTAGGGCTGGTACTTAACACCACAACCACTGCCTTCCTGCATTCTCAATTACCAGCTCTGTTTTCTATTCCAGGTACCATAAGCATCATCTATCTTCATTACAGGACCTCATAAATAAGTTCCCAACTGAAGACCACGCTCCCACTGAGCCAAATGAGGTTTCTCATCATTTGATCAATTGTCTAACAGCTTCTGAGAAAAACCCGAATGTGAGCATATTCGCTGCTTTTCTGTTCAATCAAGGGATGATTAAACATTGTTTCCTGAGCACAGCATCTGCATGGGAACGAAAAGCCCTTCAGGAGAAAAAAGGAAGAGTTTCAAAATGGGGGGTTTTCGATTTGCAGCTCATCTCTGCTCGTCCTCAAAGGGCAAGTGCAGGTGGGAAACGCCACCGGCGCGCTCAGGGGGGTCCCAGCTGGTGGGCTGAGTGGGAAACGCACCCGGCAGGGACCCAGTCAGCACAGAAAGCAAGGTATGGTGGGAACAGCAGGGGAAACACAAAGGCTATTCAAATAAAAGGAAGAATTGGGATCAGGAAGAGAAAAAAAAAAAAATCCTCTCGCTCGCCTGACAGCACATAGGAGACAGGAGAGGCAACAGCTCCCGCCAGCATCTGCGGTGGGCTGCGGAGAGCCCACACGGCTGGAGGGGCTGGAGCACCGCAGGCGGGTTACTGGGTGGCCATGAACTTCAGCAGCCCCGCAATTCCGAACAGGAATGCAAGACACGCTTAGAAATACAGCCAAATTCTTTGCGGGAAGTAAGTGGATTTGCAGCCATATACACCAGAGAAAAATTTGGCCCTTCAAGTATTATTCTGTTGTTTAAACTCAATTTGACATTTACTCTCTCTAATGTCAGATCTCTAAATCTAAACACTTCAACAAGATTATTTCCCAGCCTTTCATTTGCCTTCCTTGATTAAGGTTAACTGGTCCCCCTGGTCTGGACCAAACAAACACATGTGAGCGGTGTCAAACGACAGAGAAATTCAAAGGGCCGAAGAGCTCCTGGCACACCAGCCAGCTGCAGCGCCAGCGACCTTTCCACCAAGGAGACCTGGACTTTGGGCACACAAATAGCTGGGAAAAGCCTGCTGGAAGAGGTTTGAAAATGGGTATGACAGCCGCTGGCGCCTGAGCTGGAGACCCTGGGAAGGCTGGAGGGAAGAAGGGATGTGCGGAGTTGCACTCCGCTCCTCTGACAGTGCAAGGGGAACAGATGGCTTTTCCACTGATAACGTGTTATCATCCAAGGTTATTTAAAGAAACTGCCCGAATGCATCTACTGAGACTTAGAAAACCATGTTTCACAAGAATACAAATGTATAAAAGATAAGAGATTTAACCTTATGTCAGCCACTGCCAAGGAGATCACATCATCTGTGGCAGTTTTGCTAATAGATACCACAGGAACAGCACTTACAAAATTATAACTGTGTAACTGTAACGGATGATGGAACAAGACTTCTTACCAGGGTCTGTAGTGATAGGACAAGGGGTAACGGTTTTAAACTGAAATAGATTTAGATTAGACGTAAGGAAGAAATTCTTTACTGTGAGGATGGCGAGACACTGGACCAGGTTGCCCAGAAAATTGGAAACCCCATTCCTGGAAGTGCCCAAGGTCAAGCTGAACAGGGTTTGAGCAACCTGATCCAGTGGAAGATGTCCCTTCCTACAGCAGGTGTTCGGACTAGATGATCTTTAAAGGTCCCTTCTGACCGAAACCATTCCAAGACTCCCTGATTCTATAATAACTTACGATTCAGAGTATCCCCAAATTGTCTATAACTCTGTGGAAGTGTCCGGAGAGAAAAGGCAGGAGCAAGACACTCATCCCAGCTGGCTAGAGGACATGGGAGCATTCACATTTTGGGAGCTGTCTACAAGGAGAAGACCCTAACCCGCTATGATGGGAACTGCAGCCTCGTTTAGAGCAATACAAAACCTCAGCAACCCTGGCAAGGTTTCACACGAGCACCACCCAACCGTACAGAAACCGGGGTTCCCCGGCCACCTCGCCCCGGGATCTGCAGGGACCCGCACTGGGGTCAGCAAGGGGCTCCCCTCTTGCCCCTGTGCGGGACGAGGATTCCCCCAGCTGAGGCTGAGCAGGCAGGAAAAGCCCAAGAGGAGATGCCAGCTGGGTTTGCCCCTGTGGCACGGCGCAGGAATGGCCAGCAGTGAAACTTGCCGACGGCAATTTTTTAAATAGGCGGTTTTTGGGAACTGGCTGTGATTTTACCAGCTGGTTCCACCAAACAGGAACAAACTGTCTCCAGCCCAGCCCAGCGAAGGAGCCTTCCCATGGCTGACAATGGAGCCTGAATGAGGAACCGCATCCCAGGGCCATTAACATGATTTAAGAATGTGCTTTCAATTTGGGGCCCCAATCCTGTCTGCTTCTAGCAAGTGAGAAGTCTGGTTCTCGGCATTTCTTATTTAGTCTCCCGGTAGAAACAGAGCAGGAATTACATTCATCCGAGATTCTTTATTACTCGGGTTGCTAAGGCTCCTTGCATACCCTTGTCAGTTTAAATTTCTCCACAAAAATAATTAAACCAAGTAAAAATTAGTTTGCACACACACACACACACAACCCCCGAAAATAAACAAAAAAACATAACAAAAAAACCCCACCCGTCGGTTTATTTTCAGGGTTCACAAACTCTGGTGCCTCGCTTTGTTCGTCAGCCCCGCGGGCCGCATCCTGCATTCCTTCTGCACCAGCACATAGGCTAAGTATGGAGCGATATTTGCTGGCTGGATTTATCCCTCTCCTCCCAGCACGCGAGGAACGCCGCACCGGGCTCCTGTCCTCGCCGTGCGCATCCCTGCCGGCTCTCCCCGGTCTTTACCCGTCTGTCAGCCTGGGAAACTCAAGCCCCACTAAAAATGGGCTTTTACAAATTAAAAGGGAGGTTTAAGATGACAGTAATTGTTTACGCATGCCATCGGGATGGGAAGCAGAGGGCTGAATGCAATTCCCGTTTCAACGGCTGAGTCACGGGGTGAAGCTGGAACAACATCATCCCTGGAGCATCCCGGGAGCGGCGGCTGGAGGAGCAGCACCTACTTGCTACAGGCTGGAGGAATAGGGCTGCACAGCTGCCACCTCTGAAATTACTATCACCCTCCCCAACACATTTATCACGGGGCCGAATGAGTATTTCCAAAGCGCTTTGTGACCCTCGTGCAAACACGCTCGGAAAACACAACATAAAGGGTGGATGCGGCTTCCCGGCTGCTTTGCAACATGAAAGTCCCTGCAAAAAGACTTGGCACCAAGTCCTGTGTGCTTCTCCTCACACAGGTAAAGCTCTGCAAACACTGTGTTTAAATTCCTTTTAGGACCATCATCTAGTTTCCCAAGTTAAAAAAAAAAACAACTAACAAAAAACCAACAACTTGTATTTCATTTTTCTTCTCTGCCCTGTGACTTTGAAAGTATGCAAAACATTGCAATCTAAATGACAGGCCCAATTTTGCTAAAAAGGGGGAAAAAATGAAAAAGCAAGAGTTGAAAAAATAAATATAGTGATCCCAAATGATTTGCCGGGGGAAAAAAACCACCCTACAGTCTAGGTCAATCTCACTCTTCAGCAGTTTTTCTATTTGGGGGGGTGAAGCAGCAGAGTATACGTGTTAGGTACTCATCTGATGTATTGATTTAATCAAGTTTCTGTTTCATCTTTGTGTTGTTACCATAGTTGCAAGCTGCTGACAAGGTATAAAAGCAAAAAAAAAAAAAAAAAAAAAAAAATCACATATGCATAACAATCTACGAAGTTCCCACTTTATTGTTTAGATCCCAATTAAATACGTTCCCAGAAGGTTTCTAGGGAAGCTAGTTTCTAATCACTCTGAAAGGGAGATACAAACTTGCTCTCAACCTGGCAGCACAGGCAAGTGAAGTGCAATCGCTGGAGCATTGGAAAAATCAAGAGCCCGGCTCTGAAACGCCGCCCCGCTACCTCTCGACTCCCCCAAAACCACCGCACCTCCGTGCCGAAGCCCGCTCCATGGCAATGATCTGCAAGCGAAGCTCAAAAACAAACTCACAGCCCTGGCTTTGCTTCTCGTATTATTTGTGGCTCCCTGCCTAAAACATCCTGCTGGCTCCGCGAGGAATGCCAAATCCACTGGGAAAAAAGGCATGGCATTTTGAACTCGGAGGACAATATAGTTTTGACCTTGCTCAGGGGTGCGGGGAGATATATACCCACCGTTTGCATATACGCACATATATATATCTCTCTATATATGCATGCATATATCTGCATATGATATACCTCCATATATATACACACACACACACACACACACATACTATATTCCTTAAATAACGAGGAATTGAGTGGAAAAGTGGGAGCAAATACCTAAAAATGAAGCATCGGTGCATTTTTCATTTTTTTTGGAGTTACACCACCATCATCCCCTTCACTACAAATCAAGGCAAGGTAATAGCTCTTCGAAATCAGAGAGGGAGTTTGACACGATTTGTGAGTCATACGTTAGTGCTCTGGTTTGCTGTTCCTGCAAAGCCCCAGCCCTGATCCTTCAGAGCCCCCTTCTACACTTCACCAACACATACGTTTCGTCCCTATGAATTCAGCAGGACTATTTATGGGCGCAAATGCAAACATGAATTAATCTTAATACGATGGGAAGAACTAGGACTGGCTCAGATTAAAATACATTGAGATTTTCTTTCTTTGTGCCACTATGATTCCCATTGGAAAATGCAAATTAATTGAAATTAATTTTTTGCTCATTATTTTGAGGAAAAACTGGCTGTGGGCAGAGGAAGGAGGCCACCCTTTCAGTGGAGGCGAGGATGGGGTGCAGGTGGGGACACAGGAGACTCAGGGCTCGGCCAGGAGCTCCCAAGGGCTCATTCCCTCGGGATGCCTCAGGAGACGTGAATTCTTGTTTCCCTTCCAGTCCTGGATCCAACCAGCAGACGACTGCCTGGCTCAAACCAGCCCAGAGAAATTAAGAAAGGAACTAAAGCAACGAATGCTTTTCCAGAAGGTCAGTTTTTGACAGGGAAGGTATCCTTAAAATAACTGTATGGAGCCAGGAAAGCCATTAGGGGATGTATAGGGACAGGGTGACAGCCAGAACCACCCCCCCCAAAACTGAGATGAACCCAAAGGCAGACAGCAGTTGCAAGCCCTGTGCTTTAGCACTGAGCCCACCTATTTTTTGGTGCTCGGTGGCCACGTACAGCTCCCTGCCAGCACTCTGCAAGTCCTCCCGCAACAGCCCAGCAGCTCTCCGTGGCTGGCAAAGCCCAGGGAAATAAAAACACACGTGGAAAATCCTCCCCCCACAACACCAGCACCTTCGGCAGCGGCCGTTTTGGCAGCAATTCGGTCGAAGCATCACGTATCCCCATGCTCACCAGGCTGGCTGCTTGCTTGCTTACTAAATGAAGAATTCATTACGATTCCTCCCAGCTGCCTGCAAAATACCTGCGCTGTGCAGGAGGCTGTTGGGACCCAGCGAGCGCCCGGCACGTGAGCCCATCACATCAGTGATGCCTTTGAGGATGACCCCTTCCAGCCCTAATTTCAGGACCATTCCTAGATTCCCCATGCCGTTCGCAGCCGCGCTCTCTCATTCAGTATTTTGCGGGTCTTGTGGGAGGGATTCCCCCTTCCCCCCCCAAAGACATATTTAATCTCACAAGCCTAAATACAAATCTGAATTTTGATAAAAGGACTCGTGCTATCGTGCATGGGAAATGGAGGCGGTCTCACACGCTTCTGCCAAGCTCTTTATTTTACACCTCTCTCTGCGATGCCCTGTATCTGAAGCTACGATTTTCCAGACACCGTGTGAGTTTTCCACCTGGAGAGCTCGGTGTTACCACTGAGCAGAGAACTACCAAGGAACAGAAAAGATGAATGCAAAACTATTTCAGTTAAAGGCCTTTCCCTAAATGGTTTTAATTAGAGTGTTCAGACATACATACAAATATACCTTTAGCTTCATCCTCTCTACTAAATCAATAGATTTTAACTGCAACTTAGGGGAAATCACTGAATTCTAATTTAAAGGATTTATGAGGCCGTCAAAGAGAAAAAGTTGGCAGCTGGAACCTTTGGATATTGTGTTTTGTGAAATAAAGAAATATAAGCTATGTTAAAGGCAGCACAGCCTTTCTTTCTTTCTTTCTCTTTCTTTCCTTCTTTCTTTCTTTTTCTTCCTTTCCTCCCTTTTACGCTTTTTTCTCCCTACTGGGCATTTTTCAGTGAGCGCAGAAGTATTAAATCTGCTCTCTGAGCCAGGACTCTCCACACGCACGTGTGTGTCTGTGTGTTTGTGACCCTGAAAGAAAAGCAGAGACATTTGATTTTCCAACCGTCCCACAAGCGCCCACCCTCGCGGCTGGGACTCCACTGGGGGTCAATGGGGAGAGGCCAGTTGAGCTGGAAGCAGCAGCAGGGGCAGGTTATGGTTAGGAATCATCAGGGACTGCTGCTGGCTGGTGCTGTGCAAACCCTAAAAAGGAGGTTTTGAGCTTGAAAATTGTCGGTTTTCTAATGAGGCATCCTTAGAAGATGGACTGGGGATGGGGATGGAGATGGGGCAGAGGAGGGGAGTGATTTAACTCAGACAGAATTGACTGCGTGTTGCGTGTGTAACAAATTGGCGCTCTTACTCTGGGCTTTGGGGTAATTTTTAGTGACTTTTATCAAAAAGTAAATAGGCCTCGGGAAGTCTCCTCACCACCTGCACTTTTCTGGGATAGGTTTCATCCCAGCGCACCGCTGTCAAGGATTAACTAAACCAACAGTAATCCCCTGGAAATACTCCCTGCAGTCCTAAACATCGGATTTTTCTAACGCTTAACATGTGAGTAACTTAATTAAGAAGTCCACAGCTGAAAGAAACACACCTTCATCGCTGGTGGGTCATCATAATTTAATTTCTCCTTTTTTTGGAGAAACAAATAAGGCTTTGGGGATGTATTTGACTGATTCGGTCCCCTTCAATGCAGCGGAGTTCATAGATTTGTACCTATCGATGCCAAGGAGCCAGCTTTTTGTTGGCTGTAAATCGGAAATACTCACATCCACACCAGCCTAGCTAACCATCACACTGCTATAATTATACCTTTAAAGTTATCTCTCATCAAAGTGCAATTTTACAGAGCATTAATTAAACAGCCTGGGCAACTAGCAGAATAGCCTTCACTAATTTTTATGCACATTCACCTCCCAAACCCACTTCCCAGGAGAATTAAAGCCAGAAGTTAACGTTTACATTTACATCCACCACACAGAGGACAGAGGGCAGGGAGCGGGGAATAAATACATCCCGGTCGTGCCTTGGGCCATGTTTAATGAGCTCCCGGGGAAAAGATGCCCCCTGCTTGGGAAGCACCTGGGAGCGTGCCACATGGGCATCAGCACGGCACATCCATCCCAGGGCATCGCTCCCGCCGCTTGCCAAGGAGCTCAGACTGCCCAGCAATATCAGAAAATGGGAGGGAAAAAGGGAAAAAAAAAAGGGGGGGGGGAAAGCCATCTGGTGGCCAAGGGTGTGTGAGTGGCTTGTCTTTTGTTGTGTCCGAAACCCAAGTGCAGACCCTCCAGATCCCAAGGCAGCTCAGCCTGGTATTTCTGTTGTTAGGGAAGGGATTATGATGAGTCACCCTTTAGCAAAAGTTCATGCAGAGAGGGATGGGGGGGGCACACCAGGGAGATTTCCAAACATGGCAATGTTTATTTGAAATTCAGGCTGAAGCAGATATTCTGAAAGATCTATAGAAAATATTTTCTTGTGATTAAGCTTGCTGGCTACCGGATGTCACCAGCGGTCCAAGGAAACAGAACTGAGAGTGCTGCAAAGCATAGAACACACAGGCACAAAAACAACCCAGCAATGTTCTTCCTTTCCATAAAGAGCATTCTCCCAACAGAAGCAGGTATTTCACAGGTTGGCTGATTACAACGTGATAATTTGCTTTGTTTAACCAGGCCAGATGTTGTGCATCATTTAAACAGCTGTCTCCTGAGCTGCAGCCCAGGCTGCAGCCACTGCTTTTCTGCACAAGGACTCGTGACCTGAGCTCACGTCATTCACATCCCACCAAGACAAGGCTCCCAGCGAGCCCAGCTCAGCAGCAAGCTTGGCTCCGAGGCACGGAAAACTCAGAATAATTATGGCAGGTAGCAAATCGCAGCTACAGCCTCAGCATCATTTCTTATGGGACACACATCAAGGCTGGCAGGGGGGGGGGAGCGGGTCCGGGGGTGGGGAGAGGGGACGGAGCCACAAAGTCAGGCATTAAGTCACCGACAGAATTCCGACTCCAATTTTCTTCTCTGCTGGGAGAAACCCCTCAGTCTGAAAACGCTCTTCCAGTGCATCACCTAATGCGCACAAATACAACGCGAGCATGCTGCAACATGCAAACGTCAGGCAGGTATTTTGGGCTGAGGTTAAAGCAAGGACTGTGCCGGTCCTGCGTGGGTTCCCCACTGTTTTGCAGTGGTGGAGATGCCCATGGGGACAAGAAAGCAGCAGCGAGCCTCTGCCAGCCCAGCTGGTCCCCCAGCATTCGAACCAGACCCAAGCCCAAAAGGAGGCAGAAAATATGGGAGGAAGGAAGCTCTTGGAAAAAGTCTGTATTTCCACTACCACGAGAAGTCGGTATGCTGCTTCCCGGCACCAGAACAGCCAGCTAAACCACAGAGTTTTCAAGTGCAAGAGGTGAAGCAAAACACCAGTTCCTCGACCCTGGTGTGTGTGTACACACAGCAGAGCTGCTTCACGGGATACGGCAATTAGTCATCATGCAAACAGCAGTCACGTTGCAATTATGCTGTGATACCTATAATTACTCCTAATTCATTTAACCAGGAAGTTCACTACCTGATGGAGAATAATTACGCGTCAGCACAGCGTGGTTAACGTACCTGGACTATACGTGCAAGCACGGGGTGATGCTAAACGAGCTGTTTGTGTGATGAAGTGCTATTTCAACTGCTGGTAAATGCATAAAGAAAAGCAAAACTTTAGGGTGAGGATGCTGCAACCCTCAGCCATCATTGTGGCCTCCTGGCTGCAGGGGACCCCACAACATGTAACGGCACTGGGGAAGAGAGCAGAGACCCCAGGGTACTGTGTTTAGAGGATGTGGGGTTTGGGGGGGGACGGCATACCCAGGTATTTCCCATCCATTGCCCCTACTTCAGTTGCAAACACCAGCCTTGCATCCCACACCCCCTTCTCACGTCCCCGCTGCGCCACGGCTGATTCATTGCCTTGCAAGCCCGGTGACAAAGTTTGGTAAACAGAATTTCCTCCAGTTTAATATCAATAGATTTCCCACACACTGGGTGCACACGCTTCTCCACTACCTTCCTAAATCCTATTTTAAGTTACAACTATATCTGGCTCGTTCGTTGAGCGGAAACATCGGCTGTTGCCGCACTAAGGAGGGAGCGAGTGCGGGGGCAACACCGGGGTGACACGGAGCCGAGTGTCCCACCTGCCGGTGTCCAGGCACGCCTGGATGGGAGCAGACCACACTTGCACCAGGCTTTGCACCAGCAAAAGAGCAGCGTGTGCTGCTGGTTCCCTTGGGAAAGGAGATGGTTCCACGCATTGAACCCACTACCTAAAAATGCAGAAAAACTCCAAAGGTCAAACTCCCTCCAGCTCCTGCTCCTCCTTCCTCACCATAGACCAAGAATAAAAATAGCACCTGGTGTAAAACCTTCGCTTTCACCCTCAGACAGAAAGAGCATCAGCACAGGCAACGGCATCCAAACAGGCAGCCACAATGGCTGTCGTGGCTTCAGAGGTGGCTGTGGGCTTCCCTGACTGAAACCCCCCATAAGGGGCTTGGGGAAGCCCCAAGGAGGGTTTGGCAGGAGCTTGGTGACTTCAAATCCACCTCCACATGCTGCCGACAGCAAACCCGCTCTGGTGCAGGGCTCGTCCTGCTGCATTTGCTGTTCCCCCTGAAGGACTTTCCACCCAAGCAGCATTTTGCAATCTCGCCCCGTGCCTGCCGAGGGGGTGCTGCTGCTGCCGGACCCACCTGCCCCCACTCCTATGCTCAGGGTGTGGGTGATGGGGGCTGGGGGGGGAGCGGGAAGTGCAGCCCACCCGGCATTCCGAGGAGAAGGACGCATTCCCCTGTCGGGACGGATAGCGACGTGCCAAACCTCCCATGGCGCAGCTGTCCCTGCATGAGATACCTTCCCCCCTGCAAAGCCACGGCTTGAGGCACGCACACAGCGAGGGACAGGGCGGCTTTAACGCTCCTTCAGAGAGCAAAGCTCTGCTGATGCATCGCAGCCTTTCTCTGCTGCCGAGCGTTCATGCTTGGCAAGGGCTACACAGACACTTTGGGATTGCTCCATATTTTCTGGCTGTGATGGGATGCAGCTGGAGACCCCAGCAGGCAGGAGTCCCTCATGCTCCAGCCTCTCCCCAGCCTCTGCAGGAGATTCTTGGCCATGCAAAGGGAGAGTTGGGTGCCCCAGTGCTGCTGGCTGGGGCTGCTGCGTCCCCCCACAAGAGCATACCTTTGGGGACCACCGCGATACCCTGCTGGGGGGATGGAGGAGGCTTCCCACCACCCGACTATCACACGTGCAACAGGGACAGAAACATCAGCTGAGCCCTGTCAGCTGGAGAGGAGTCATGCTGACATATGTATCTTGTATAAAAGGAAAGGTTAGAGGAGTGTGGGGGAAAAACGAAACCTTCATGACAGTGCACATTTGACCTTGATATTTTCACTGTCGCAGCCAAGGATTAAACTGTCCTATCGAGTTTCTCTGCCTGGGAGAGCTCCAGTGTCTTGAGCCCAAAACTGCGCAAGGGTGTAGTATGTCTGTGCAGATGTCAGCAGTGACAAGGAGAAAAATCTCTCTGGACCAGGATCCCAGCAGAGCCTTGCTACCACTCCCATTGTGAGTTCCAGCCCAGCACCCTGCCAGGAAAGCACTTTGGGCTGGCAGCCTCACGGTGGCTCTCGGGGGGCTGCCAGTCAGCTGAGCTCAGCCCCACACACGCAACCGTCTCCCAGCCACACTGCGTGGGCTGCCCAAGCCTGGGTGCTCTGCAGGGACACAGAGCCTTTCCCTGCGGAGAGCAGGATGGGGCAGGAGAGACGCTTCCCTGGCACGAGGCTGCAGGAATACAAGCCACTGCCTATGAACACCCGGGAATTATATCCAAGAAACTCCCTCCCAGTGCAGGTTTTGCTGCTGACACCTCGCTGCCTCCTGCCGTGGCCGTGTGGCCGCTGAGGTTGGACCCGCAGCCACTGCGGGCAGCCGATGTGCCGCGACCGTTGCGAAAGGGAGCAAACCGAGGTTGCTCCAGCTGCAAAGGCAGCTCAGGCTCAGCTTTGAGCGAGCTTTGGCATCAGGGATGACTGTGTCGTCACCTGCAATTTCACAGCGGCCAAAAAATGTGCTGGGGATGCTGCTTTCCCTTCCTGCAACACTCCCTTCTCTGTGCCTTCTTCCAGCCGCCCCGGCACGTCACACCGCAGCAGGAGAGCTGCTGCAAAACCCTCCTGCATGAGACTTTTTGTGCCCCTGGAAGGGCAATTTCAGAAGTTGAAACAGAAAAACCATCTAAATATCTAAAAGATATTTTGAAATTCTAAGACCCAAGCCTGCTTTCCCCTCTGCAAGCCTTCTTTTGGAAAAAAGGAAGAACCAAAGATGTACTGTAAACCGTAACAAGCTCTCCGGTGCTGCCCCGCGAGGGGCCAGCGGGTGGGATGATGCAGAAATGGTCCCTTCGCTTCCTGCACAGCCCAGACCTGCTGCTTCACCAAGCTGAAGCAGGAGGATTTGGGGATGCCTCAAATCAAGACCAAATCAGTGAGGAAAGAGCCTTTCCAGTCCAGCCTTCCCACGAGCTGCCTTGGAGACCCTGGCCCTGCTCTGCTGACCCATCTGCGTGCAGAGCTTTTGCTGCCAATTGCTCATTAATGCCAATTAATTACCATAGGTGACTCCTGTAGGTTGGAGTCACACCTGTACTTAAACTCAGGCACTGAAGTTTCTTCTTACCCAATGCAGTACAACAAACACACACGCATCAATAAAATACATCCCTGAGATGCATCCCTGAATGCATCCCTGAGATCTCCATGGATGAACACGCAGACACCGAGGCATGAGCCTCCTGCTCCTCTCTCCCCTTCAAAACCCCTCTTTGAAGCCGAATTTGCCATTGACAGCTGGAAGCAACTGTTAAGACAGGGCAAAGCTGGCAGCTACGGTGGGAGCAGGTGCTGCTAATGCCTGGGTGGTCAGAGGCTTACCCCAGGCTCAGTGCCCACCCTGCGCCATCGCCCTCCGTGTCATCACTTGTCTCACGCCTGTCACTTCCTTCCCGATCCCTTATTTTACTGGGACAGATGGGAAATGGAAGAAAACCAGCAGCTTTTGACAACTGGCTGCTGGGCTGCTAAAGTGAGGATGCTCCATTTAAAACCATCGGGTGCAGAATACTTTTCTTTTTTGTTCCACTTCACAAAATGGAAGTTTTCTCCTCTTGTAAATTTATTTAAAAATAGACCCACCACCCATTAATGCAACAAGGCTCAAAATGAGATTCTTTTAAGTGTTGCCTTATAAGTCCATATTTTCAAGAAGTTTATAGCTCGGCAGTGAACACACATACTCTCGACTGGATTTTTCTCCCTTTCCCCCAACTCCTCCATTAACCACTTTTAAGCTGTGTAGGAGGCAAAAGTAGGGACCTGCTGCTTCCTCCAGCTCCCAGGGCCCCCCACCACACCCCATTGCACCCCAACAGCCATGGTGCTGAGCAAGGGCAGGTACACTCCTCACAGCCTCAAAGAAACCCCCCAAACGCAATTATTAAAATTCTCATAAATGATTCGATTAAAAATTTCTCCGGGAGGGTGGTAGGAGAAGGTTTTTCCACAGCATTTTTCCAGCATCTCCCAGCTTTCCAGGGTACGCACACTCCTTTCCAAATGGAAAGGAAAGACAGAAGAGAGCAAAATGACAGCCTTGGAAACCAAGGCTCTTCTGTCGCACAGTAGTTGGCTTTAGGGATTTTTTTTCTATCGTGTAAATGCTGGATCAGGCATTTTTGGTCCTCTCCGGGCTGCAAGGCACCAGCACAAAAGTATAAAGCTGACACAAACCTGTATTTATGGCTCTGGTCGGTTGGATAGAAATTCCCCCGTGTGTGCACACCAGATCCAGACCCAGTTTGAACCGCTGGAGGGGACTGGAAGTGCGCGGACCAGGGATTAATCATCACCAAATCATGCCCAAAGTAATCTTGGTCCACAGCAGCAGCAAAGATGCCGCAGCCGGCCCCGTCCCAGTGCTGCTCTAAGAAATGGCTCTAAACGGGCTGCTTCCTTGTAAAGATGCATGTCCCTGGGGGTGTTTGGTGTCCAGATCTGGCTTTGGGGAGAAAATGAGCCTTTCTGCTGTTTTCCAATCCCTTTAGCCGTGCAGGGGGGTGGCAAATCAGCAACAGAATGGTTTGATGCCCTGTGCTGAGCGACGCACTGCGGGACAGCAGGCACGACGCCGGGCAGAGGGACGCGCTGGGGGATGGAGAGCTGTCAGCTCCAGCACGAACGCAGCCCTTGGCAGCACCGCATAGGCAGGAAAATCCCGTTCAGCTGCAAGCCCAGATTAGGTCAGCAGGCCTGGCAGTTTTGGAGTGCAAATGCAGATTTTGTCACTTCTGAACTGAGATTCATCAGGAAATGCTGGAAGACGTGGCACTCCAGCGAAATAACTTGGCACAACTGCATCTCCTTAGACTCTGACCCACAAGAGCATTGCTGTGGGGCTGCTCAGGGATTTGGGGACCTTTGGGGGACATGATGACCTTTGACCAATGCTCAGGCCATGCATGGACTGCTGGCACCAACCTTTGGTCCCAAGCAAGCAAAGCAGGTCCCAAAGCTGCACCCAGACCCTGCCATGCTCCTTAGCCCTCTCCATTCGCCCTCCTTAGTTTTCAATTCCCTTGAGAGCTTCGGTTATTTCCAACAACCTCTAGGCAGACAGCAGGATTTAGATCTGCTGGTGATAGTGGCCTCTGAATGCCAAACCCCTTGAGTTACAGCGTGCACCATCATTTTAAACACTCATTTCAGCATCCGTATTCACATCAACACAGAGGGAGCCCCGCATTTCTTACTGGCAGGATAAATAATATGTAAAAGCACCAGAGAAGATGTTGCTGACTGCCGAGTACCTGATTTGTCTCTGAAAATGCAAAAAGACGTACTTCTACAATAAACACGGCTATCGAGTGATGTCTCAGACCCGACCAAGGAGAGGCTGCACTGGCTTTGGCTTCACGTCTAACGCAAAGTGACACTGTAAATGTATTTTTCAAAAATTATCCTCATCTTCTAATGGGGACAGGGTGGGTTTGTCTGGCCTCATTTCAGTCCTATTCAAACTTGACTGCAACTAGGGTTTGAACTCAGAGGGTTTGGGAAAAGTGGAGCAGGGTGAAAGACAGGAGAGGGGATGAAAGAACAAGAGGAAAAGAAAAACTGTGTGAAAGTGCAATGGTTGTTCAGTGACGAGATTTTATCTGGGGCCCAATGGACCCAGATTAGGAAAAGCACCACAGAAAAGCAAAAAGAGAGCCCACACCTGCCCACAGTGCACGGGCTTATCTACAGAGGTAAACACCTTTCTAGGAGGAACCATCCAAACCCAGCATCTAAATGGCCAAAGCCTGTTTGCTGCCATATGTCAACTTAACCCTTTAATTCTGGCTTCCCAAGAGCGAGTTACTCCCAACAGCAACCGCTGTCTGTGGGAAGCTCCAAAAGCTGCAAACAGCACCGCCGCGTTCTGGCGTGCGGATGTCTATCCTGTCATAACCAAAATATCCCGTAAGTCATCAGGACTAACGATGCACCCACAGCACATGTATCCCATGAGAGATGGGACCCACCCCGGCACGAACTGCAGAGCCCAAAGCCCAAGCCTGGCTCCAGCTCCCAAACCGTTCCCTCCCGCCAGCACAACTCTCCCAAGCTTTTCATGAAGTAAGACTTTTGTAGGATGTGTATGAGATGATGAGTCAATAGAATTTGATTGTAAGATTAATATTGAAGAATGTGCTCATTAACCCTGCTGCTCACAATGACAGGGTATGTTGCCAACTTTCTGACAAAGAAACGCAGGAATTAATTTAGTGACTAACTACATGGAGAACTGCATTACTCCGGTATGCTCCCTGTATCCCAATGTGTAAACATCCCTAACAGCACAAGAATTTTCCTTCTGAAGAAGAGGCAAGAGCTCAGCCAGAGTTGTGCCATTTGCTTGTTAAGATGTTTTCTTCTTGTTGCCTTTCCGTTTCAAAACCAGTCATTAGACAGCTCCTGAGAACCGGGGTTTGCCTAGAATTTAACTTGGGGTTAAATTCCCAGATGGTTTTAAGCAAATACTTCTTTCCAGTGCCTACTCCTGGCTGAACGTTATCTTGTATATCTGGGTATTATGAAGCAGCTGACACACTCCACCCCAGAGTCAGCTGTACTTCAGTCCCCAGCATCTCTGAAGGCTTTGGGAAGCGATCGGAGGTTTCTGGAGAGCAGGAGTGCTGCCTGAGGAACCAGGGAACCTGCCTGGGGCTTCTCCAGTGCCAGATAATACCAAATACAATGTCCACACCAGTGATAGATACTAGCCTGACTTAAGGTAGGTGGCTTTGTCTTTGCTGCCATAGGAAGTAGGAAAGCAAACCTCATTACAGCAGAATAGATCACTCACGTCAGAGTCACCTTTTAAGATGCCAATTTGCTTTTTCTTGCCTGTATTTTTAGTTCTCGCGTACCACAGCAAGTCAATAGTTCAAGGCTGCAAAGTAAGTGGCTTCAAGTCAAATATTCGATTGTTATTAGATAACTTTGCCTCCATGCGGCTGCTGCATGTAGGTGGGTTGCCAGGTTATGCACGGCACGTAATGCCTGAAATTACATTTCACAGGGTGGAGAAAACTCTCCACCACAGATAGCCAGCCACTGGATTGCTGGGTTTGGGTAGGATATTGCCAACCTATAAAGACAGACAGATGAAGAATACAGAAGCACTCGTTATGACAATTCTCTTCCAGCATTTCACCTTCCTTAGGACATCAGCAGCTGATGTTAAGAGACATATAAGCACCGTCCTGTCCAATATTGCGTCCTGTTCTAGTTGTTATAAATCTGCCTGGTACCAGTCCACTACACAAGCCCTGCACAACCCAAGAGATGATCTCATTTGAATTGGGAAGCTTCACACTGTACCATTGATCTCCACTAATTAATGCTGTAGCTGGAGCTGGCCTCACTCCCAGCCTCTCCCTCACACTCAGGCTGCAACAATGTGAGGAGTTTCTGCTCATCCCCTGTGGAAACAGAGAATTTAGAGCAAAGCAAAGACCTTTGCTTGGATTTGCTCCACATTGAACTAATGTTAAAAGACACAATGGTTTAATCTCTCAGCCAGATTTGCGATAAGGAGACAGCTACAAAAAACTGTTTCATATGGCAAAAGAGACCCTGGCTGGGATATTCAAGGCTCGCTGCCATCCCAGCTCTGGGAATGACACACGCTGGCTTTCAACCTGCCCAGCTCCTGTCAGGCACACCAAAGTCCATCGCTTCCACACTGGCTCAGGTTGGGCAACATCAAATACTGTTTTGTGCCCTGAGAGTTAAAAAAAACAAAAGTTCTGAGAGCCATTGAACACGGTGTGGATGGAGTGCTTGGGGATTTTGCCTCCTCCCGTGGAAAACCATGGCAGATGCCAACAGATTTGGGCACTTCCTCCAGTTATTTGGTCAACTGCTCTTATCCAGCTGAAGATAACAAGCCTTGACTGTGCAAAGTCCAGGTCAGAGCCCACTAGTGTCCGTGCCACAAAACCAGCCAGCCTTGCTTTTGCTGCCTGCCTCTTGGCCCATGATGGCATCGCTCTTAGTTCGAGTCGAGCCACCTGAGCGGGGTCTCTGCCTGGGAAACACTTGCACAGTCTAAAATATCTACACCAGTTTGGTGGGCTTGCACATGTTGAGGCAATTCAGTGTAGCACATTTTAATAAAATCAGTGAGAAGGAAATTACTATTGCTGATAGCCCCCCGGCACTGAAGAGGAATAAGAATCAGTTAAGCAGTCTGTCCTAGGAAATTATAATCTACACAATTGCTTGGGTAAGCAAAAACCAGGCAGAAAATAATTTGCACGTGAAGTTGGAGCAATGTGCAAAATCAAAAACAAAACAGCCACAGACTTCCCCAAATCCAAACAAAAAGTTCCTGAACATATGCACAGTATAATGTCCATTAATTTATTTTACCAACAGACTAGGGAATAACCAGTGTCCAACCAGCTTTGCTGTCTGTTCCACAGGCAAAGAAAACAAGAGAGCTAAAACTTTTGTGCCCATGAAGGACACTGGAGAGGAAGGAACCTTTGGAGAACCTCCATCATCCCTGCACAGCAACAGCAATAACACAGCATGATCATTTAAATTGCCTTCGTAACCCCAGGCCCTCCTCACCCTCAGCACCATCCCAGAAGCATGGGGCTCTGCAAACACACAGCAGAATCAAGCTGTTGAGTTTCAAGAGCCTTAAAGGTCATTTAAAATTGTTCTTCTTTGCTTGATGTTGAAAAGCATCACTTGAAAGTGGTGGGGGTTGCAGGTCACAGCAACACAGGGGCTGCTGCTGGCTTTTTGCTAAATTTGCAAGAAGGGACACAACTTTTTAATGCAGTGGTGGGAAATGGGGATATAAATGGGGATGTAGCCACCCTGGGGGTGCTCTGAGCTCCTTGGGGAGGGAGGCGACTGGATGCAAAGCGATGTGTGAGCGAGGGCACTTTGCCAGCATCTCTGCTCTTTTTATTAAGAGTTTTTACAGTACTACAAACGTTCAACTTGCCCTTTGCTCCCCGGAACGTTATTTCTTTGGAATAGGGGAGAATCCAAATCTTATGCAAGTCAGCCTGCATCCCGCTGCTGACTCCAGTCTCCTGAGCCGGGCCCAGAGGATGCTCTTCTTTTCCCAGTTCCTAACTCATGCTAGTGACGTAACCTCCCACTGAAGCTGAAAACAAGAGCAGCATCTCGCCAGGTGGGTCAGCACTTTTCCTCATGCTCAAAATCATGTTTCATCCCACTTCACTACATTTATTTAGGCATTTATTTTTCCTAATGCATGCTACGCTTTATGTTTTACAGCAACAGATATTGTAAAAACTGTTTACTTCAGTTGAAACCCCAGTCCAATTAAAATAAACAGACAAAAGGAATATCTCATTATTTACTGGGAGCTAGAGAAGGTCCATTCACTTTGCAAAGCAGTTGGCTGCAGAAAACCACTTATTAAAAAACAAAAACAAAACCAAAAAAACTAACAACCAAAACCCAAACCCCAAACTCATTTATCCCAGCTTTGCAGCTATTATTTTGCTTTTTTTTCCCCCAGCCACACAAATCTGATTAGTTTTTTTATTTGCAGTATGCCCCGCCCCGTCCCAGGTCCTCCTAAATTGCTTAGTGACTACACACAGGAAGAGAGAAAGGGGGGAGGTGAAAAAAAGGGGAACAGCTGCTCTCCAGAGAAATCCTGACACAGTTCACATGAAGAATTTCATATCTGTCAGGCAACCCAGCTCAATAAACAACAAATTCATCTGGCTCGCCTCTGCTGCCTGACAATATTTGCGCTAAGTTGCTGCATTTTTCCCCTCCTCCATACTTCTGCAAGTAATAAAGGTGGCAGCTCTTTGCTCCACTCACAGGGAGAGTTGCCAGCTAAATAAAACACTGTCATTTAAAAAAAAAAAAAATATTCAGCCTGAAGTTCCGTGTTTTCATATGTGCCATTGGTTAAAGGTTACTGCCACCCATAACCCAGCTCTTGACTGCTCCGAGTCTGGAAATCAGCTTGGAACTGGTTCCAATCCACTGCTACTCAGGGCATTTCACGGCAACCACCTCTTTCTCTTGATGTTTCCTCTTAATGCTGAGTCACTTAACAGGTCACCCCAAAGTCTGACAAAAAGACCGAAAAAATCCCATGAACACCTATGGTTTGGCATCAGACCATACTTTTTTCAACTAGCCTGATCTTATAACAATGATCTAACAGGAGAATAAAAGAGCTGATCTGGACCACAGCGACCCAGAGGTAAAGATGCCAGGCAGTAGCTTGGGAGCTGTTGGTGCCAGCCCCGAACCCCAGTGAGCTGGAAAGCTGTAGCGCTGCTGCTGTCACAGCAGGTCTTTTAATATATCTTTGTTCACATCACGTGTAGAGTGGACTGGGGCAAAAGCAGTTTGTGTTTAACATTTATTAAGGCACAAAAGAAAAAAAATCTTAAAAGAAATATCTTGAAAAAAATGTATTACGAATGGGAAATTTCAAGCTGGCTGGCTGCAAGGGGAAAGAAAAGCTTAAATCAGGATTATTATTTTTTTTCACTAGCCCTTATTAGGTAAAAGGGCTATTTATAACTATTTATAGGTGCCTCCCTGCTCCTCCTCATCCAAACCCAAAGCCTCTGGCACGACACCACAAACGTTCCCTGCTGTCAGGACGTGAACTTTGATGTCACAAATTCAAGGTTACGGCATCACCAGCCAAGTTTAAGTCGATGTAAAACCCACAATCCCCATGACTCCCAGCCATCCTTATCTGTTACATTAATTAACACCCAACAGCAGGAAGACGAGGTAACAGAACCAATATTACTGGTCCCTCACTGGATTGTTTTCCCCATTTTTTGCGCATTGTGGGCTGAAGATCTTCCTCCCTAATCTCTCGCTGTCCCTTGGGAGCCAGGTCCTCAAGAGGCACAGGGAGAGCAAAGCGAGCCCAGAGTCCCCCGCTACTGCAGATGAGAAAACAAATCCAATGCTCCAGTTAACCCTGAAAAGCTCAGTCCCCTCCACAACTCACACAGGGGTGACCTGGTTTTTTGTTTTGCTGTGTCCCGTGTCCCCTGTCCCCCATCCATATTCCACTCTCTAGGGTGACAAGCCTAAAATATCCACAGCCACGTCACCCCGCAGGCTACCGAGGAGAAAACCAGCAGCATGTAACATTGCTTATTAACAGCACCACCCTGGCATTATGTATTTTAAAATGTTGCAGGTGGAATCCGTGACAGAGGATGGGAGCGGGGAGGGTCCCCGCAGCCCCGGGAGGAGATGTCCCCCCATGTCCCCAGGGCAACCCCTCCATCCCAGGGGCTCTGCGGGCTCACACCTCCCAGCTGACATTTTTCACCCTCGTGATTCACACACACAAACATATATACGTAGAATCATGCAGACATATCCCCCCACCTCACCCCCAAAATAAGGGTGGGATTATTTGGACTCTGGAAAAGTCCTCGGAAACCCTAAAATTGGCGTGTGGCATTGACAGTGCGATGGGACACGAAGGCACACATGGCTGAGAAAACCTTGCCCTGTCCCGTGCAGTTAGTTTGGCATCGATTATGGCAGTAAGGACCTTATTTGAGCCCTTCCAAGTGCCTTAACGTGAAACGTACTGTCCCCAAGGACACCCCTGGTACACGAACAACAGATGACAGCGATGCCTAACCCTTTCTTCTCTATAAGCTTTAAAGTTTTTGTCCCAGTGCCCTGCAAGGCTTGTGCCACTCAGAGACACGTTGGCAGCTATGGAGCCAATTTAATTGCTGCCATTGACTCGTTCCCAGACAAATGAATTCATTCATGATACACATACTTTGTGAACATATAAAATATCCCAGAGTTCTCACAGCGATGTACAAAACCATCAGTGACTCCAGAGCAGGGCGGAGGGTGCTGCTGTTTTTCAAATGACAAATTTTGCGGGCTGATCACAGATTTCCCATCGAGTACTTAGATGGTGGGGGGTGCCGCATGAAAGCATTCACGCGAAGGGTCTGCTTTTCTCCACAGCTTGCTGCTTCACCCTCAAAGCACACTGCCCAAACCAAAACAAAAGGATAACAAACCAATTGCGATGAACTCAGAAGATTTTTTGCAGTAATAAAAACTGTTTCTACGTTTCCTTCGATGGGTATGAACCAGAACTCTGAATTCAGCCCACTGTAAAACCACCGGCCACCTCCAAACACCGTTTCACTGCTTATTTGCGTTACGGGACCATCGGTCCGCGGGGAAGCTCTCCTCCCAGCCAGCTGCAGATGGACACCTGCAAAACATCATCCCCAGGCTACCACGGACCTGAGTTTCAGCAGGAAAATATTTGCACCCGCACTACGCCAACACAGATGTGATTTTCAGAAACTTCTTTCCTCCTCTGTTCAGCGATGCCATCGCAGAGCGTTAGTGCAGTTACAGCCTCCCCTGCCCACACGCGGGTGTATGGGCATGGGGGAGAGGGGATATTCCTCTTCTGCCCTGCCTATGCTTCTTTGTGGTCTGACCACAGAAATTCAATACATTCTGGATGTAGCATGGTCTTGTTATGAATCTAATGGCATAAATGCTACAATGTAATCTCTGCAGATGCAGGATCCATTGCAGAAAACTAGATACAGATAGTTAGCTTCATTTAGCAGAGGTGGGAGCAGAGCTTTGTACAGCAAAGAAAAAAGAAACAGAAGAAACAGAAGAAAAAGAAACAGAAGAAGAGAAACAGAAGAAAGGAAAAAGAAGAAAAAGAAGAAAAAGAAACAGAAGAAGAGAAACAGAAGAAAGGAAAAAGAAGAAAAACAAGAAAAGGAAAAGAAGAAAAAAAAAGAAGAAAAAGAAAAAGAAAAACGAAAAGAAGAAAAAGGAAAAGAAGAAAAAGAAAAAGAAGAAAAAGAAAAAACCCTTAAAAATGAATATGCAATATATTAGCTCACATCCCACCCGCTCCTGCATTTCAAGTAGACAGAGGTTTCTTCCTTTCAGATTTCTAATAATGTCACAGCTACTTAAAAGCCAACTTCCAGGTAGGGTTTTTATATGAAACAAGTACTGCTTGGTATTCCTAACAATCTCTTAATTTTAGTTTGAGCTTGTTCCCTGCTGCTGTGAGCGGGAGCCTGTAGTTGTACGTTTATGCAGAAGTGCTGGGATGCTGCCACTGTTTAGATTACAGCCCTACTGGGAGGTTTCTCCTGGAAACACCCCATATATGGATTTCACAAGGAGAACAAAAAGCAAGGAGGGAGCAGCATTTTGGACTCGGCAGCCACAAGCATCCCTGCTGTCGCCACCAGAGTTTGCTGGCTGGTGTCCCGGGTGGGCTCCCCGAGCCGGGAGCGGAGGAGAGCCTGCGAGGTCCAGCTCGCTGGAATGGGCCATCGGGGACAACTGCCGAGGAAGAAGCAGGAGGGAAATTAGGGCAATTCTCTGCTATTCTCTAGCAAATCTCTCCTGTGATGTCTCAGCGTCCTGACTGACCTCCAAGTCAGAAGTGAGATCTGGCAATTGCTGCCAGAGGAAGACAGAGCTGGGAGCAACCTAATAAGTGCTACTGGGAAGAGTTCGAGGGTTCACGTGGGTTTGAAGACGTCCTTCCTCTCTTGCCACCTGGTCATTTGATTACTTAACAGTTCAGCACAATAAAATATGCAGTGATGTTGCCACAAGTTGGATGGCACTACCTGAATCTCCTCTTCTTGCTGCTTTTACTCTACCAAATGGAAGGAAACACTGTTCCCTCTGATAAAAACTTGTTGCCCAATTCCCAAACAGTGAGTTTGTTCTTAAAAGTCATGACTTAGGCTGTGCAACTCCCTGGACCATTAAGTGCTTGATTGCCCTGCTGTCCTGCATTGCTCTGGGTCAGATCCTCGAAAGGGGAAGACAACATTTGCCACTATGGTTTTTAAAGCAACCCATCCACGTACAAACAGAAATTGCCCTTTTTAATGTGTCATCCATTTGAAAGGTGCAGGAACTGGGGTGGATAAACTCCCCTAGCTGCACGGTCCATAAGTTCAGGCAGCCCAGGGCCAAATTCTGCACTGCAAATCCATGGCACATCTCCGTCTCTATGGAAAGACCCACTTTGCAAAGCCTGCAGATCCTCAGCTCAACCAGAGACATCTCCCTTACCGTCCGATGTTACTTGCTTTGGCAGAACATTGTTTCATATCTATTACCCAACTCACCCTACGACCTAGGCTGTTTCGCATTCCTGCCAAACCAGACCCATCATTGATTTGACTGATTACGTCAAACGCTTTCGAGCACTTGGGCTCATGGTGGTTCCTCAACCCATCAGAGGAAAACAAGAAAAGCCCAAACAGGCCAGGCAAGACCCATTCTCAGCAAAAACACAGCGATTTTCACCAAATAAGACCTCTGTAATCACCTTTCTGAGGCAGCAGGGTAGGAGAAACAAGGATACCTCCGCTCATCCTAAATGACATCAGGGCCAAGGCACCAAAACCCACCCCAGAGGTCCCTTGGCCTTGACAGCAGCCAAAGCATGGAGGACGGACACATGGACAGGCCTCCCTGCATGGGCAGCTTTTGCTGATGCCTCCTTTGGTTTCTTGGGTTCCTTGGGAAAGAAGCTGGAGCAGCAGCCGAGAGGCTCTGCCCCACAGCCTGCTCAAAGCTCAGGGCTTTTAAACCACACCACCTCCCTCCAGACAAGGCACATGATGGTCTGCGTCAGTGTTAATGCCTTCTGCCTCGTTACAAATTGCATTCTGATAACAAGCTGCTGAAATACCAAAGTTTTCTAAATCTTCCCTTTATCCCTGCTCTCCACTTGAACTATAAATAGCCCTGGCATTTATAGCGGTACAGCCTGCCTTGTTGAAATTTGATTTAAAAGTAAAATTGGCCGGACTCCTTGTTAAATTATCATTGTTATTCATCTTTACAGATGTCCTCCCCTCTAAACACTGTCTAAACTTGAAGCTAAGAGCAGAGACGCGGAGTGAAGTCATTAGAAAAGATTTCCTGACAAACCTCAGGCACACGGAAAGGTTCGGTGCATTTTTCACCTTCCATAGGAGAAAGCCCGGACATCTCCACAGCCTTTCCAAGCCCTTGCCACAGCCAGTCCTGCCCTTTCCCTGCACAGCCTCTCCCGCAGCTCGCTGCCTTGCACGAGGGAAAGGACAAGGTTTGTGCGCAGGCATGTGGCTTGATTAGAGATTTATCAGATTTTGGAGAAAGCGGAGATAAATAAAGCGAAACTTTTGTTGAGTTCTTTTTACTTTGAAAGCTTTCTCCCTCCCGCTGTCATAGCTTACAGCCAGCTTTAAGCAGAGGTATTTGGGCATCTAACAGAAGCTTTCCCAGTGCAAGGCTCACTATTAAACTCTTTTTTGGTCTCTCCAAGCTGTTAACACTGCCCCTTTATTCCCAGCACTCCCCGCATTTGCAGGTGGGCAGTGCTGTGAACCCGTGGTGTTATGATTTCCTCGCAAAGTTATTTAACAGCCAGCACTAACGAGCAAAGCCCTGCTGGGTCAGTAGGTGATGTGACGGAGCTCTGCAGTGCCTTTTGGAGTGTCCCCAGCACCCACAGCCAGGTGGGCACGGTGCCAGCCACCAGCAGGGCTTGCCAGCCACCAGCAGGGCTTGCAGGTACGTCCATAGATCCTGTTTCAACATCCCCCCTCTTCCCAAAACACACGACCACGAACAAGAGCACCCATTCATGCATCTTTCTCAGGAGAAAAAAAAAAAACCCAAACACCCGGATTTCTGGCAGAGTTTATTAGCAGCAGTTTATTATTGCTCCTGCTGCTCTGACACCTTGAAGCTCTCCAGACTCCATCTATAGGGTGGGTAACCTTCACTTATGGAGGGAAAACCACGGGCTGGTGATTAATGCCTGTGCCTGGGACTGCAGAGCGCAGCTCCGCTCCCTGCACCACTACTCTCGACCTCAGATAAATTACTAACTCTCTCAAATCTCCAACCTGCCAAGAAAGGACAGTAGGACTCCCCCTCCCCAGGGTGCTGTGAAGATAAATACATTAAAAATTGTGAGATATGGTGTCAGTGGGGATTATATAAATAGCTCTCAGGCTCTTTCTGCTCCAAACTTGACCTTAGACACAGAATAACTGTGGTTGGTGCATGTTGTTAGTGACACAGTGGGAGCTGATTGCATTTATTTAAAGGACTTTCCGGGCTTTAAATTGCAGCCTCTGTTCCTCACATACGTCAAAGGCACCTCTCTTGGTTGGAGGGGATAAGCAGCATCACTGGAAGTACACGCATGCCCTTTCTTTGCCTATACGTCAGCACTTACCGTACCTTTCCCTACCGTGAGCATAAGCACGGGTACCAATCTGCATTCAAGCATCCAAATGTCCGTGCCTTATCTCCTATCTGATCAATAAGAACAGATTACAGTCATCAGTTGCCTTATTCCAGCAGGCTCCAAAAGCAAAAACCCAGAAATCTCATACCTGTAACTCAGGCTGTGATTATTTTTTTTTTTAATATCACGGTGCAGCAAACTTACCCAATTGATTTTAAAGATTAGCTTTAATAGACTAATTCTGTATTATTTAAGCTTATATAATTTATGTGCACATAGAATATATGTGTATATAATGTACGTGCATATATTTTTACATATAAAAATCTCTGCCCAGTAAGATATTTCATTATTTATATATATATATATTTATAAAAATAAAAATCTGTGCCAAGACACATAGTGTGTTCCTGCGCATGCTCCAAGTTTTGGGGAGACCAAGGATGCTGCGGGGTCCCACAGGGACCCACGTAACCAGAGGCTGCAGGCTACTGGCAGCACCCACCAGTACCCGCCACATCGCCCATGCCCTGCACTTGCAGGATGTTATCAGGAGGCAGCAGCCAGGACCATTCTCTTCTCGGCGCTGAATACTCGTCTGCCACCACACAGTGGAAGACAATAGAAGGGAAGGATCAGATAAAAAGTGGTTTAATTTTTATAAGGCACTCAACCAGCCAATTCACGTTTTGGATCAGGTGTTAATTGCTGCTCTAAGTGTCTGGCGCAGATGGTGCCAGCACAAATATTGCAAATGTCACATTATTTTTGTTTAGCGGGTGAAACGTGCTCCATTCCTGGTGGAGGAACCCAGCAGAGCTATTCTGCCACCAGACTTGCTGAAAGGGGGAAAGGAAAAAAAAAAAAAAGTAATAAACACTGTATTTAGAAACCATTAAGTGCAAGGGACGAAAATGACACGTTGGGAAAGCCAGCTCAAAGGACTTCAAGGAAAGATGTTCATAGAAGAGGTGCACAAAGTTCAACCCTGCTTTCAAAACAAAAGGAAGAAGGTTTCAATAACTTGCATTGCCCTTTCCAAGCGTATTTGCCTCCTTCCCACTATTTCAGGTACGGCACAGCAAGGCTGGTCAGGGCTTCAGTGGAGCAGCAACGGGCATGGACCACTGAACCTCCTGGACACCGTCCAGCTCAGTGCACACAGCAGCTGGTCAACTGAACCTGCAAACCGTGAACCTGGATTCAGTTAGCTCTGTATTACAGGGACAGAGTGGAGAAAGAAAAAAGTCTTCGTTTTTTTGATATTTCACATCAAATAAATGCCTTGTTCTCCAGATACTTCATATAACCTAACCCCTGTCCCACCAGAAATAGCATGGTGACCTGCTTCTTCCCAGTCCATAGATATAAATTGGGTTAGATCATTTTATAGGGAGTTTGGAGGGGAAAGGGGGACCCCACAAAAAGCTTGTCAGAGCAAAGGTTTGGGTTGAACATCTCCCCTAGCTCACCTGGGCATAGAGCAGAACAGGTAACTCGGGTAACGCAGCTCAGTCAAACCACCCATGCCAAACCCTGGCAGCAGCGAGAGGACCAGCTCCAACCCTGGCTGCGGGAGCGGAGTAAGGGCAAACGCATGAACTGCTCCACCAAATCTCTGGAGCATTCAAAGTGTTTTCTCCAGCAGAGTGGAAATACGAACTGGCCTAGATAGACCCATCTATGGCCACTGCGACGTGGCAGGCATTTCAGGCTCCCTTCACCTGGCATAGGACCAGTTCTGGAGGATGAAGGACATCCCAGGCATCCCCATCCCTTAAACCATGGCAGCTCGTGTTTTTAGGTCTGAAACAGGTACAACCAGCCCCCCACTATCAGCCAAAATAGCCTCCGTAGCCAAGATACAGAAGAAAACACAACTCCTATTTCAATTATGCAATATTCAGTCTAGAATTACGGACACAAAATACAACTTTTAGAGTTTTAGATCTACAGAACAGATCCCAGACCAGCAGCACGTTACTGTTAACCTCATGCAAGAGGTTAGAAGACTGAGAAGAGAAACACTCTGACCTCATTTACCTGGAGCATTCCATTTTCTTAACTATTCTTAGGTCAAAAATCCCCAAATTCATACAAAAGCAGTAAAAAATGTAATTTTATGCTCAAGTCCTGAATTATTACTAAAAAAACGGACTTCCCCCAGCCTAAAACTGCTGTCAGCAGAGCCCGGGAAGAGCACTCCTAGCCAGTATAGCAACAAAGCAATATTAAAAAACAAATTACTGCACTGTTTTACTGTGGAGGGGTTTTCCCGTGTCTCGGAAGAGCTGGCTGGATTTTCAGAGGTGATGCTTCGTCAGCCGGGAGGGGACTGTGGGGACCATTTTGCTCACCGCTGCACAACTCGCCATATTACTTTTAATTAAAAAAGGGAAACTGGGATTTAGCCGCCTACTTTACCACCAGATCAAATCTGGATTTTGAGCTAAAGAAGGAAAAAAAAAAAAAAAAAAGAAAAAAAAAATTTCAGCCATACACAGTCTGCAACAGTATTTGACAGAAAAAGAAAAAATGGAGAAGAAAGCAACATTTGAGGTTTTCTTGCTTATCCAAGGCCACCACCAACCTGTTCTCTGCTGTGTGGTTCTCACCCATCAGAAATACACACACGCAATCAGATGTGATCAGGTCGGTGCATTTAACAACGCCATCACCCCTCTGGATCCCACCTTGTCTCACAACCTGTCCACAACCCGACCAGTTCAAAATGTTTCCAGAAATCAGCTCTTCCCTCCTCTCTTTGGTGGGCTACAGGCAGCTCATGCTGTGCTCCTCTCCACATCTCCTCTGAGCAATTTCTCTTCCATTAATCCCATTTACACCCTCCGTTGTCACCGTACTTCTTTTAAAGGTTCAGCATCC
Source organism: Ibycter americanus (assembly GCA_035590275.1). Classification (NCBI taxonomy): domain Eukaryota; kingdom Metazoa; phylum Chordata; class Aves; order Falconiformes; family Falconidae; genus Ibycter; species Ibycter americanus. The sequence goes on along the minus strand of JAVJGI010000050.1, from coordinate 26,868,588 downwards.
ATTCTCCCGTGACAACGTGCCTTAACCTCAGTCACTCGCTGAGGCTCCATAGATCAGTTTTAATTTTTCCATTAAAAGACGTGTTTTCATGAGTACAAGATTTAATTAGTTAATATGAAACAGGAGATCACAGAACATTCTGGATCTGCTCCTGATCACCAGCATCAGCTGGGCAGAAGAGAGAGGGGTGACCCAGCACAACCCAGACAGAATTTGGTCTGTTGTTTCTCTCACGCCCACGCAGATACTTTTAATTATCTCCATGGAGCTTAAAAAGAGTAATTTGTGTGGTCACTGTACATATGCCAAGCCGATCCATTTATTCCAATATTCTATGCTTGCTCCACGGGAGAATGTATCTTCTGATCATAAAAATTCATGAACCAAACAACAAAAAAAACCACCCAACACCCCAAACCCCCCAGATCTGTCAAATTAATCCATTGTGTGTGGGAGGGCAACTGATTCTGTCACAAAATACAACCAATACAAAAGCCTTTTGATAGTCAAAATCAACACCTCTGGAGGGCTGGAGGCTACCCAAGACGTTTTGGGTTGGTACCTGTGTGTAAGGGTGAGCAGCATTCGCTTTGGCAAGCGGAACACCACCAAGTGATCTCAACCACTGTTAATTTATTGATGGGAATCAATGATGCTGCAACAGATTATACATCGCTGTCATGCTCACATGCCACCGCTACGCCGCAAATGGAGAGTGGCACCCTCCGATGATCAAGGGCTGCTGGAAATATTCCCTGCTAATGGCAGCAGCTGCATTCTCCTGTTTTCTCCTTCTTTTTTTTTTTTTTTTTTGCCTCCATTTAGGGGGTAAAAGCAGCCTTTTCCATGACGCACCATGTCCCGTGCGAGCTCGCTCCCAAATTAGCAGGAGAGGGAAATCTGAATCCTTTGCAGTACATTAAGTTTATGGAAGAGCTTATACAGGATGCAGTGCCTGGGTTGGGAGGGGGCTGTGCTGGGTGAGCAGCCAGGAAGCTACGCTGAACCTCTGTTTTTTTAAGGATTTGCAATTTTTGATTCTTGGGTAAGGATGTTGGGAGAAGGATGGGGGCAGGAAGCAATTTCATGATAAAACAAAATTAAAATGAAGCCATGGGGAAAGGAAAAATCTAATAAAAATATTCAGCATATGTTCATTTCGAATTTACAGACTAGTTTTTGAGTCACTCTTATTTTTAATTCGTCATCCAAGCAACTCTGCAAATAAAACTTTAAAAAAACCCCACACTGAATGCAATCACCCTGGGGAAAAAGAAGAGAAATTAGAGCCTAGAGGTACACAGATATGGATTATTTCATACTTTTGCAAACGGAAAATAAATCATCCTATTGCCTTAGAGCAAGATCAATGCAATGAGGCTCCAAACGCCCAGTGGGTCCAGCACCAACAGTCACGGGAGCAGAGGAGGGTGCAGATACGCGGGGCCATGGTCCCCACTCAGCTCCCTCCTGCACCCTCCTGCAAACCCAGAAGCATCCTTGGGATGGGAAAGATCAGCTCGCCAAACCACCCCAGGCAAAGTCCAGCCTGCAAAATAGTGCAACGTGCTGCCAGAAAGCTTTAAGACCAAATTAAACAAAAAAAACCCAAAAAAACCCAAACCACCCAAACTTTTTTTTTTTTTTAAATTAAAAAGAATTGGTTTATTTCCCTAATCGCATGCAAAAATCGAACAATGGGTAATTAGTACGTGGAACAGCAAAGCTGCAATTTAGGCGTCTCAAAGGGGAGAGCACAACAAGTGGCAGTTCCACCCCAGCGCCGTGTGTCTCGGCATATATTTATTTTCCCTCTTGCTTTGATCTCACTCGCTGGGAGGATATCATCTACAAAACTGGAACAACCGACGGCAGCAAAAACCACCACGCAGAGATCAGCTGCTCCGTTTAACATCTCCCCCTCCCAGCCTCCCCCCGAACCCCCTTCCCTGCCCCCCGAGACCGAGTTAAACAGACAAACCCCAAACGGGGATCAAAAGGTCTGTTTGGCGCTGGCAGCCGGCGCTGCGCCGACTACAGTGGGATGTTTTACAAAGTAAACGTCGAGTGATAAATAATGAATCAGAGCTGGGGCTGGAGTAAATAGATTTATACCCTCAGCACCAAGAAGCTCTACAAGACGCGGCATCGGAGAAGGCTGGGAGCGCTCAATAATCAGCATTTCAGGCCCAAACACAGCAGGAACCCCCAAACTGGTTAATCCCTCATAGTCCACCTTAATCCAGTGGGAAACTGTGCCTCTTTCTACTGACTGGGCCATATAAGAGATTCCTGACTGCTCCTTGCTAGGAAACGTCATTTCTTAATTGCGGCAAGGTCTCCAACCCTGGGGTGTCCCCTGATGTCCTGAGATGAGGGTTATTTCATCCCAATTTCACTGCAGAAATTGCTGACAAGGGTAAAGACAGGGCTGAAAGCCCCGAGTTGGCATGATGGGCAAGGGGAACGTCAGCTCTTCGCCATCTAGCCAAGCCCCCGTTGTACCCCAGCACCTTCTGAGGGGTCCGGGGTCTCCAGCTTGGGCGAGACATCTCAGAAAAGTGAGTCTTTGCCTGGGAACTTGATGAAGATCAGACAAAACCCCCAAGAAAATCCACACAAAGCCAGGACTGAGCTGAGCAAAGGGACAAAGAATTGAAACAAAAAGGTGGCAGGACTCTCGGAAACAAACACTGCTACTTTCTCCCCACAAAAGGGCTCCAGGTTTGACATTCAAAGCCGGGTCAGTCCCAGCCCTGCCCAAGTTGAGGTAATGGCTCTTCTCATTCATGCAGCCACTTCTCAAAGCCATTGCTGGTTGAAAACACGATGAAAACTTGGGGATGGTGCAACGTTGGCTTTGCAGTGCCTGATGACACAGTGCTACATGCGCTGCGGAGCATCCCCACATCCCCAGGGACCCCCGTTAGACACGTGGCCAAGAGCCAGAGGAGCCCCTCAGCGGGAAGGTGACCTGCAGTTCACCTGTCAGAGAAACATCTACATCGAAGTACGGATGCAAAATGTGGCAATAACCGAACACGGCAGGGATGTACAACAGATTTCCATTTTTCAGTCTGACCCTGCCTGAATCAAGTATTTGTCATTAGGGAAACCTCTGCGGTATTCCAGCAGCAGGACCACGTGGCCGGTGGGCAGAGGTTTACAAAATCCTCTCTTGCAGAAAGCAAACAAACCGGGGGAGCGGAGAGAAGTGACAGCAGGGGACAGGCTCTGCAGAGAGCCTGTCATATCTGCTCTTGAAACGTCAATTAGAAAAATCAATGTTGCTGTCAATTAAACAGCAGCTGTACTGGTTCTCTTGCTTTTCCTCCCCATTAGCTCCTCAGACTGGAGCTTAGCTTAGCGTGGCCTTTGCTTAAGCAGTGATAAAGCCCTGGCCAGGACACTGTCCCCTGCAGGTGCCAATGTGGAGACGTCCTTCACATCCTCATTTACGTGAGGTTTAAAAGACACAAGAGGTGTGGACGTGCTCAGAGCGGGTCTCGGTCACCTGCTGTCCCCCAAGCCCTCCAGGCTGTGTGGCTGCCATCAGCAGCACGAGGGGCTGAGGCGTCATCCCTGCAAACCCAAGGGACACTTTCCAGAGGGTTTTATTGGAAAAGCAGCGTGGCTGCACCACAGGTAAATGCCTGGTAAGAAACCACAGCCAGCCTCCGCTTGCCACCACCCAGGAGTTACATGAGATTAGCACCGAAGGCACAGGGAGCCACAGAGTAATTAACCACTGTACTGAAGCTACGACACCCCCTGCACACCACCCTGGTGAGACTGGTGACTCAATGGAGCGATAGGAAATAACATATATATACATGTGTGTGTGTGTGTGTACATATACACACACACAAAATTCTCCTCCCAGTCCCTTTCTGGGAGCAGTCGGAGCTTGGCTGCACCTAGTTCAACCTGTCTTCCAAAAAATCAAGGGTTTTATCTGAGGGTTTCTTCCTCCCCACACCCATAAATGATCCACAAATCTCCTTTGAATTCAAGGGTTTGATTTTGATTTTTAAAGGGTTCACTTGAAGCTCACTGTTTCTGAGCATCTCCTGTATCTAGACACATTTGCTGCAGAATAAACCAGTTGATTCCTGTTTATATCGATCTGGTTTTAAGGTGGGTCTCTGAGAGGCAAAGCCCGTAGTAAATCTGTGGCCTCAGAGGCATCCTACAGCCAGTGTTTCCCTGGGTGGAACGCAACCCAAGCAAATAGCAACAGCAAGAAAAGATGTGGGTCCCGTGAGCTCTTGGACCTCAGAAAAACTTCCCAAAGAGAGCCAAGAGCTGCTGGTACCCAAGAGGACATGTAATCCTGGAGGGAGATAATCCTGCTGGGACAAGGGCTTCACTTTCCAGCTGACAAGTGCTTCTCCCACCCATGTTCGTGCCATGTGTATCTTACTGCACCAAGGCTGACCAGCCATCCAGGAGCTACTTTGCCCCAGCTGTGTCCCAACCCAGAACTCAACATAAGACACCCACCAAAGCCATGCCAGGAGGTGACAGAAACTGAGTTATCTCACACAGCGAAGAGCTGTTGATGCTCCTCCTGGAGAGGACCTCACCAACAAACCACCTCAGATCTCAGGGTTTCACCCTCCATTTCCATCATCCTCATCCTCTTTGCTCACTGGGGTCCATGGTGAACCCCTGGGGTGCAACTGTGAAGTTACAAAGCCCAAGAAGATTTGGTGGCAGCAGACAGATGTCCTCCATCACCTCCAAGAGCAGGCTGGTGGCTTTCCTCCAGCAGGGCTTCCCCATCCGCCTGCTCACACCAAGCAGCAGCAAGCCCCTCATCTCCATCGCAGCCTTTTGGGCCAAGAATAAAAGCACCCAAGCATTGCACATGCCATTACTGACCAATCAATGCTGTTGATTAAATTATAAGGGAAACCAGCAGGACAAAGAGGCAGCAGGAATCGTTAATCTCATTTTGAAGCAAGCTATAAAACATTACCACTTTGCTGCTTCTAAGCACGCCGATGGCTTCCTCTCTCTTCCGCTGGCCAACCCTGCGCAATCAAATGCGCTAACAGCTTGCTGTCAAAAATGAGAGAAGATTTTTCTCCCTTGACTCAGGGAGATGGTCCTTCAGGATGTGAAGGCTGGGGAAAGATGCCGCAGCTGCAAGCCAGCACATTGGGAAAACATCACTAGTCTCCTGGGAATCAAGATAGGACAACCAGTGCTTAGACACTGAAGGTCAACAGCTGGCCTCAGGGCAAAAGACCACAGTAGGTCAAGAGCATGCAAAAGAGTTAAGCGGAAGAGTTCAGCTTAAAAAAAAAAAAACCAAAAACAAAAAAACCCCTGGTGTCACAAGGAGGCTCCTGTTTTCATAGCACTATTCCAGAGCTGGAATCGCCACCCCGTTCAGCATCATTCCCGACGGCTCTCACAAGCCTGCCACTGGGGTGGCGGAAGCTCCTGGCTTAATTATTTGGCTTATTTACCTGCTGTCCCTCTAAGGCAGAGGACTGGAAAGCCACCATCTTTCTGAAATCCCTGGGACAAGCTCAGGAGCACATCAGGCACCAGACACCCTCAGGAGCGGAGCTACCTCCAGCAGCACATACACCACGGGACCAGCAGGAGCCTGGCAGACACCGGGATTTCAGAGGATCTCAGCCAATTTACATAATTTTATGCAAATAACCTTTCTTGAGGCTTTTCTGCTTCAGCATAACTTCTGAAGTCAGGTGTCTGTTTTGGTCATGAAAAAAATATAAGAAGCATTTACAAGTCTCTTAAAACGGGAAGGCTTTAAATTCAGCATAATACTTAGTGATTTTACTTTTTCCTTTTTGCTTTCTACTGATTGTAGAGTAATAAAAGCAGATGGCTCTACCAGCCTTGGTCCCTACTGTGTTCAGTGACTGGTCCCCACGCCTGAGCATCCTGCTGCAACATCTGGGCTGCGCCCAAAACCCAAATAAACAGTCACACTTACTAGTTTAGTTGGGGTAAAGATCTGCATAAAATTAATAGTTTATGAAAATATTTCTATTACATTTGGTTTTACAGTTTCTCTCATTAAACAACAAAGGCAGGTTCTGTAACACACAAGGATGTGCTGCTAATTCAAACACTGGTCGCACAGAAATTTGTTATAGGATTTTCTAGTTAGTTCTGTTTGATTAGAGAAAGTACAACACCAAAATCAATTTATGAAGTCCATTAGCAGGTTTGCCCCCATCAAGAAACAAAAAACTGTACAACCTTCATCTCACCTGTTCAGCACTATTAAATTTGAAATGAAAGACCGAACACCTTCAGCATTTAAATGTTCTCTAAAATACATGCAAAGTCCTTTTTTAATTATATTTTTCACGTTTTGGAGACAGGCTTTGCGTTCCAACTCGTTCATGTGTTTTGACAGAAGCTGAAGCGAAAAAATTTGTAAAATCTGGATCATGCTAATCAAAATCATCCCTAGTAATGCCATTGACCCACAAATTGAATTGGGCTTAGCTGTAGGAGGTTTGTTCTTCCAGGATAAGGAACCAAAAATCCCCATTGACTAGGGGCCAGATCACTGCGTGCGAATAGAGATTCCCATGGAGGACTCTCAGCCCTCCTAAGGCTCAGCTGCGATTTTTTCCCCTGAAAGCCCATGATCAGGACCCTACACAGCCCATTGTCTGTCTGTCCTTCCCTGCACCCTTTCTGCTCAGCCACTGCCTCTCACCCTTGCCCAGCATCATCCCTCGGGATGCTCCTGCCCTCCGTCAGGACACGGTGGTTTGCCATTCAGCTCTTCCCAGCTGTGCCTACCAGCCCTTTGGGCCACCACTCCCAGCTCTAAGTGTCACTCGTTTTCTCCTGTTCTTGCCAGACTTCTCTCTCTCCAAGAAGTCCCGTCTGCTCCAGGAGAGCTCTGAGCTCTCCCATCCCTTCCCCAGCACCACGTCCAGGTGCCACCTCCGCAGCAACCAGAGTTTGCAGAGGAGACGACGACGACATGGCGCTGCCCACCTGCAGCGGACTTGTCAGTGCAATCAATACAGCTTTGGAGACATATCTAGCTTTTTCTCAGAATAGTGCCATCTCCTTTTAGACTCTTCTAGAGGGTCTAACATCCAGGAAGAGTTCATCAGTGATATCCCCAAGACCATACGGCCACTCTGTGCAAAGGCAGGATTCAAAATTCAAGTCTTTTGACACCTGCTGGGTCATTACTTGCAGCACTGAGCCTTGAGAGATTTTTTTGTAATCCACTGCCTTTTATCCTCCTCCGGTTATTCAACGTCAAAGTAAACTGTTATCAGCTCAGGGCTTAATTTCAAATTTGAATATTTGTTTTTTTAAAGAGAAAAAAAAAAGCTCTACTGTAAACAAGTTTGATGGAAATTTTAAAACCCAAAGTAGATGCCAAGAAAAGTAACCATACGGTTCTGTTTTGAGACATCTGTATGGAAAATTCTGATTATCTTCTGCTTTTCCCCATGCAAACAACTCAGCAGCAGCAAGCCTGAGCCACAGCCCACTCTTGCACTGCCAACCCAAAACGTCTTTGCTTTAAACATTTCTGCCCATTTTCCCCTCCCAGCTCCACCAGCAATAAAAGCAAATATGAATTTCAGTTGGATTTTTGAGTCAACAGTGTTTTGTTAAACACAACCATATCATATCATTACTGAAGAAGACACAGCGATCGTAATTACCGCAAATTAAGAAAAGGAGTGAAAAGTCCACCAGTTCCACTGAGTGTTTCTACAAGGCCTGACACAAAGCAGTACAATCCCGGCACAGGGAGGCAACGCAAAGTCTTGTGGCTTTTTTTTTTTTTTTTTTTTTAAATTGGTTGGAAACAGAAGTGCTGAGGTACTAACAGACCGACTCCTGTTCTTACCTCTGCTGTCAAGAGTGGTTCCAAAGAATGTTTATCAATATGGTGATAGGCGCTTTATATATATAAACCCGTTCCCGATTCCCAATCTTATGTAAAAGCAATAAAAATCCAACATCTGGGCTGGTTGCGCGCTGGGATTTGTGTGACATTGTGCAACGTGGGAACAGCACCAAAACTAATCAACAAAATTATCTCCCTGTAAATCACTGCGGTCCAGCTACAATTCTTTGATGTATTCCATAGCTTTTTGCATTTTCGCCGGCTACTGAGGTTGAAAAAGAAATATCTTTGTAATCCAAAGCCGCAGTTAACACCAGGGCGACATAAAACCCCCACACCATTAGAGACCAACCTGAATCCCCTTGCCCCACACCATTGCGTTTCTGTACGTAGATAATACACTTGGAACATTTCCTTCCAAAATCGTGTAGGCATGCAATTCATATTACAAAAAAAAAAAAAAAAAAAAAAAAAAGCATTGACATCGCACCCCATGAATACTAATGGAGCATCTCCCACTGTCTGCAGCAAGCAAGGAATTTTTCTGGCACTGTTCCTTTCACCAGCTTGGCAGGGACATGGTGACAGCCCGAGCGGGAGCTCCCCAGGGAGAGCCGGACACGAACTTGAGAGGGGTAAAGTCACAGGGACTGCTTGAGGGGCTGGTCTGCCATCCTAAAGTCAAGAGGAATTTGGGAGGGACAAAAGTCCTGGCACCGGGCTAGCCAGCAACACACATCATCTTCTCATGACTGTGAAGTAAAATCCCTGTAAGTGTGGATTAAATAAGGGGTTTTTCCTATGTAAATGTGTTTCCCCTGTGTGCCTTGCCTGAACCCCTGCATAACTCACCCCGGCTACCCGCAGCCTCTGAACTTGTGGATGAGAGATCATCCTTCCTCTGCTGGCTTAAATCAATCCATCAGCCTGTCCCCTGCAAAACAGTTAGAGCTTCACCCCGGCGACGGCTGCATCCTAGGAGCGGAGTGATGGGTAACCCTCCTCTGTAAAACACGCAGGAAATCTGTGGCACTGAGCCAAGGGTTGCTCCAGTAAGGACTGAACGCGGCTTGGTGGGGCTTGACCTGCTTTAGGGTGGCTGCACAGAAGACTTTGGATTTGTCGGGATTTTGCTGAGGCTGCTTTCCCCACTGACTGATCCACTCCCACGGCACGTGGATGGACCTGCCACAAACAACTCTTCCACAGGGCTGGAGCAAAGGCACCTAGTTGCTGCAAGATGACTAGTTGGGCTTAATCAGCCTTGGTCAGGAAAGCAAACCTTTGCGTGCATGACTTCTGGTGGGTTTACTTGCTTCTTAAGTAATTACAATTAAATCCCAACCTGAAAATCAGTATCAGTCAGGAGGGAAGGATGGGGGAGAGGAAAGAGTTTTTCCAGGAAACCAGCCCAAATGAGACAGACTTTCTGAGCCACCCTCATTTTGCCACAAGAGTTTTGCTGCCACGTGTGCTCACGCCGTGTCCCATGTCACAAAACTAACTCAAGCAGACAGCTCAAGGACTTGCACAGCTGAGATCTGCAGGAAAGAAGCATTTGGGGGAAGAGGGGAGACTTGCCGCTTGTTTGCTTCTGCTCCGATTTTGCAGTGTTCCCTGTCATTCCCGCTGCTCTGCTCATCTTGCCGTGACTTTCCGTAGAGGACAGGCATGAATGCAGAGGGACTCTGCAAGGGCTCCACAAACTACATTAGCTTAAAAAAAAAATAAATAAAAATCTGCCTTTCAATCAAGCTAGCCTGAATACCTAAATAATAAAATCTCCTTTCAAGATGATGTGATCAAAAGTGACATAAGAGAAATAAAGGGGGGAGGAAAAATAGAGATTAAAAAAAAAGAGAGAGAGAGAAACGGGTTGTCCTGGCAACTGGCATACCTTTCCAGCACTCCAAGATTATTGGATGAAATAAATGTTTTCTAATTAAATTCATAAAAGGTGGCATTTATCAGAGGGTGACCACTTAACATTTTGTTGTAGAAATGGTTATTTTCTTACAACTGAAGGATTTAATAATGGTCTGGCTTTGGTCTAAATGCAATACTTACATCCTCTTTTAATTGAACGGAGGACTTTTTATTATTTTTTTTAAAACTTTAAGCAATAACCGTAGAAATTGTGACTAAAGTCTAAATCAGTCCTTCAGATTAAGAAGAACTGGCTGTGAAGAGCCTCTCACATGTAATGATATAGTTCCACTGTAATTATCCCGGATTTATAACCCTCTGGTTGAGATGAAATCACACCCACTAAATTGAAATCTGAACCTCACTGAAAACATCAGCATTTCTACCCAGCTTGACAGGCGGGGGGCTTCACGCCAATGAGCCAACTGGCAACCTGCAGTCCCGCCCATCAGCCTCTCATCCAAGGTCAAGGATGGCAGAACTGGAACGACAGCCTTGGAGAAAGGCTGCCAGATTTAATAAATCTTCCTCAAAGACGACCTTTCTTCTCCGGGCAGTGCTTGGAAGCCAGCAACGGACTGGTGGGAGCCGCAAACACAAGGAGAACGGCAACATCGCGTCCGTTGGTGCGGTTTTCCATGCAAATTTTGGAGTCCCAGAAAAAAGGAAGAGCAAGAAGCGCCAGGCTGGGTTATCAAACTGTTGAGTAGAAGTCCTGCTGCAGATGGGTTGGCACGCTCCGGTCTGCATAGGCATTACAAGGTGGTTCAACCTGCAGCGTGGATGGGCACTACGAAAAGACAGCTGCTTGGCAGAGAGAGAACAGTTTCAGTGCATCTCTCAGTCTTTGAACTCCAGGACCTCTTGAGATAAACAGTCTAAATTAAGCAGCAAAACATTCCAGGCTCCCTAGCAAAGCCATCCGTTTCAGAGAAGCCCTTGGAAAGCAAGGCGTCTACCAGAGATGGCCACAGGACATCAAAACATTTTACGGTGACTCCAAGTGGCCTTCCACAGATTTAAGCACAAAATGACCCATTTACTCCAAACCTCAACTTTCTTTGGAAAAGCAGACAGCTCTTTCGAGTGCTTCTCATCTAAATAAATCTATTTAGATCACTGCACATGCTGAACTGGAAAGCACTGAAGAGCACGGGCTAGAAGACAGGCATTTGATGAAATATTTATCATTCAAAACCAATGAAAAAACAACAAGAAGGGAAGCGTGTTTTTAAAAAGGCTTCTTTGCAATATGCAGTTCTGAGGAAGAACACTGGCAACGACAAAAATCTATCTGTGAGGTGTAGCAGGTAATGGGAGTGGATAGGGAGGCAGATGGAGACCTCCCCAGCAGGGACCAGCCCCTTCTCATTCCGGCTGTACTGCTGCCATCTCCTATCGCACCGCAGGGAAAGATGGGCAGCAACCATCCAGGAGCGGTGGGAAAGACAGACATCACCCGCGTGGTCCTCGCCACAGCCAGGAGATCCTGCGAAGGGAGGGAGTTGGGGGGATCATCTCTCTTCCACCCATTGTGCTTGGCAGGAACATCAGAGCAGATGAGAGGAGCCCAGCAACAGCCCAACGGCTGCCTAATGACGAGATGAGATGAGATTTTTTAATGCTGGAGGAGCTCTGTGCAGAGCAGTACTTGCCAGGAGAGACGAGTGCGTGGGATGGGGAGAACCGCTTGGTGCACACCAGGTCAGGAGGTGATGAACAGCCTCCAGGAGAAACGAAGGGGAAGCATTTTTGCCTACAGATCCTCCTCTGAGATGCCGCAGATGCAAATAACCTTTTTCAGATGGCAGGCTAAAACGTTCAAGAGATATAATCACATCTGCTAGCACCAGTGTGCAGCACAATTCAGACAGGCTGCTGACCGGCCATCGGGTCCCACTCCCTTTGTGGAACATGGGAAGAGCATGTAGCGATGGTCAGTCTGGCCACAGAGTCCTCCTCCAAGCTCCGTAAACCTGTTCCCTGCAGGGGCTCATAGAGCTGATGCTTTTCTGAAACAGCTGATGGAGAAAGAGGCTTTTTCACACAGGGGTGTATCAAAGACAGCTACGGGCTTTCCACTGTGGCCTTTTTCTCCTCCTAAAACTGATGACCTGAACTGGAGAGATTTCAATTCCTAGCGACATCAGCAGGACACTGACCTCCTCCTGCATCTTCCCTTTCCAAAGGCAGATTTTTTCCAAAGCTCTGAGCGCTACCGTGGTGCATGGGACAAGGGTGACAGCCACCCAGCACGTGAAGACAGACATGGCCCATGCCGTCCCATGGTGGCTTGTGTACCATGACACAAGGAAAACAAGCACCGCTTGCAATGTGTCATATTTGCACCACCCATTTACTGAGCTAAAATAAGACAATAAACAGCGCTGAGGTGGAGCATGTCTTTCCCACGAGGAATTTTTGTCCGTGTGTCTGTCCATGCTCTAATCATATGTGATTCCATGCAACTACAGTACAACAACTCTTACCTAATGGCTGGGAAACTGGACAGACAGGAACAAAGACCGACTGGCTCTGCCGAATGCCACTCCACCTGCCAGTCACTTGGTGGGTTGCATTTATTTACTTTTCCTTTCCCTGCACCATGATAATTTCACGCTGCCAAGAGCCTACCTTTTCTTTCAGATAAACAATATCAACAGCAACATCCTGTATTACAACACATTCAGTTTATTTATGATCTCTCAATGACTCAATTAGCTTCAGTTTACTCATCTGTGAGATGGGTACAGGATCTCATATCTACTTCAGAGCTACCATCAATCACCAGATAAATTATTCATCGTTTTACAAGGTATCATTAGCCATGCTCTTTCATACCTGCGAGTACACACAAAGCTTTAGCTGATCACCGTTAATGCTCAATAGCTTTCACCTCAGTGATAGCGATCCCGGGAGAAATGGCCTCTGCTACCCTGATTTTCTTAAGGAGCCAAAGTCTGATCATGGAATAAGGATTTGGGATTTCTCAGCACCACCAGTCCTGTTCTTGCTCTCCTGTAGTATTCCAGCCCTCTTGTGCCTCAGTTCTTCCACCTCAATTCCTGAGGTTTGATTTATTCACACCTACAAAGTGCTACCAAAAAAAAAAAAAAAAAAAAAAATTCCTGTATGAAAGGTGCTACAAGAGGGAAAAATATCATCATGTCCAAAGCCCATGATGAGCGGCGACTTGGCTTTTAACAGATTAGTCAATACTGCCTGGTGAAAAATAGACTTTCTGATGGATTTCAGTGTCTGCTCTGCCCTGAATAGCAAAAGCACTTAAGCGCTTACGCAGACTGCTGTTCCCTTCATTGACAATTTACAGCCAGGGCTAGTGGCTGGGAGAGAGCTGGCATGAGCAGATAAACTGCCAGGCCCCTAAGATACTAATCATCTATTATACTCTTTGCCATTGCTTGCCAATGAGACATTGCTGATACAGAGGAGATTTCTGTCCTGTTGCATTCATCCCACAAATTAAAAGAAAAAACACCTTATTTTTTTTTAACTGTACATTATTGGATCTTCTCAATTGCTCCATTTTTGTTCAAACACCCAATTTTCCAGCTGAAAACCAGCTTTTAGATGGCTGGAAAACTGTTGACCAGACTTACCACTCCAAGCAATGCCATGTATGTGACTAAGGCAACCCTCGATGTCAAAGATTGCCATCAGAGCCATGGTGTCTCCTAATGAATTTGCACTACATAACGAGCTGATGACGCCAGGCTTTGCTGGCCGCTGCAGAGGACAGTGGCTATCAGGCAATTACACAGAGGCACATTCTCCATTAATGAAATGCACCTCATTTACCATTGCTACCAGAAAGTTGGGCTTAAACAGGAATGCAAATGTGTTTTTTTCTTGCCTCTAACTGCCTTTCTCACATAAGCAGTTTGTATGGCATGGTGCTGCCAGAACATCAGTCCTAGCATGGATAATTAATCTTGCCACAGTAAACCAAACCCAGTTTTCTTTGCAACCAAGTGGACAGGCACACAGATTTGGTGTCAGTCCAGCACGCCGACCACCCAGCGGGACCTGGCTCTCCGTGCGAGGTGTCACTCGGGCACCCTCATCTGTCCCCCGTTGTCCCTCCCTGGGAAGCCAGCACTTCCCACCACCACAATTAGCCCATCAGCTAAAACAGCAGCACCAGGTCTAGCTGATTTTCAGAGCTGAAAATCCCCTTTAGGAGGTGAGAAGAGTTTTGGGGGTGCCCAGGATGATGGACGCGCATGGGACTCAAAACTCCCCATCTACGAGGGGTGCCTGGAAAATCCCGGGACTCAGAACCCTGAACTCCACCAAAAAATCTCTCCACGAGGAGGTTCAAGCTCAGCTTTTGGCTGCGCTCAGAGATATTGTCCATCTAGAAATCAGCAGTACTTTTGGATGCCAGCAGAGCAGGGAGAGGGACCATTTGGTCCCCACTTTATTTTCCTCCTTTGCTTTCTAGCTGTCCAAAGCAAGGGTGCAGAGAGGCTTCTCCCGACTCTGGCGGCATCGGTACCTACTTGTAAGAGCTGCTGTGGGAGCCAGGCAACGAGGACTGAAAAAACTGAGCCTCAAAAATTACAAAAACACAGTGTCAGTCCTTGCTGGCTCAGGCACAACTGACCACAGCGTGAAAATGGTCCCCATCCATGGGGAGCCAATGGACCATCCCCATCCCACATCACCTCCCGGCAGTGGGGCTGCATGCTTGCCAACATCCACAGAGCAAGCCTGGATCAGAGCTCCTGAACCAATCCACTTTATAACATCCAATAAATAAGTTAGAATCTGAAGCTGAGCAACTTTTGTAGGATAGAAGACAGGGAGCTGAGCATGGCCCTCACCCCAAAGTGCCTCTAAACCCTCCTGGTTCCAGCCAGGAATTTCAGCTGAGGCACTGCAGGGTTTGGGGAAGCATCGCAGCATCTTCCTGCTCCAGGCCTCAGGAAAGGAAAAACAAACAACAACAAAAAAGACCAAAACCCAACCAAACAAAACTAAAAACTAGGTTTAGGGAGAAAACACCCCAACATCAGGTAATTCCCTAGTGCAACACGTTCAGCTTGTGCCCCCTCCCACCGTCCCACCACTGCTGCGCCAGGTGCTGACCCCATGGGGAGCTCCCACCCCATTTCCAAGGGCTGGAGACAGGCAAAACATATTTTCGCTTTTCCTTCTCCATCAGCAATATGTGTGTAACTGTTCAAAGACCCACAGAGAGCCCCAGGCACCCAGCTAAGCACACAGCCAGCTCACAGGCACCGCGCCACCCTTTGAAAAAAAAGCACAGGGCTGCAAACTGATTACCTTGCTGCTAATTACCCCACACTCTGCAGCTGAAGCCACCACAAAGAGCTGGGGAGAAATTCCCACATTTCCCAGGCTTTCCTCCCAGAATGCTCAGCACTGGCTCGCCCCAGCGCAGGGCCAGAGAGGGAGCTGGCAGAGCGGGCATGGTGAGGAAGAGGAGGCAGCAGGAGATAGCAAGCACTGACGTGGGATGCAAAGGTTGGAGCAACGCTGGGCTTTGGGTGAAAAACCTAGCAGAAAGAAAGGGACCAGGTTTGGAATTTTTGGTAAATGTTATTTAAAACTGGGTGGTTGTTTTTTTTTTTAAAAAAAACCACTCTCCAAACTTGCAGGAGATATAGGAGAAGGGACTGCAGGTTTCATAGCCTACTTACACAACAAAAATCCCCCTGGCTGACATAATAAGGAGCTTTCTCTGCCCATCCAAGGCGGTGGCCCAGGAGCCAGCCAGGGTATCAGTGACATTCGTTGCCATAGGAACGCTATTACCAGGAAACGTGGCTCAAGGTAGAGAGGAAACCCCAGAGATTCATTAGCAACAGGTTCCCATGGCAACCGCTCCAAACTCATTAATAATTCTCCCTTCCCCCCCAAAAAAAACCCAACCCCCAAAACCCCCACTACAACTTCTTTCTGAGCATGGGTGTGAAAATCCTCTGGGAAGGCTGATCAAAGGGAGGGGAAGATGCACACGGTGTGAGGAGCGGCACAGCGCTGTCCCCATCACCTCCCCACCACCCACCTCCCCAACCTGCCTTCTTAACCCATGATAGAAAATAAAAGCAAGCGCTTAGGGTGGATGCACCCCATTTGCAGGGCAGCACCTGGCTAAGGGATATGCTGTGGCCTGAGAGATGCTGCAAAGGATAAAAATAAGAAGATTTCTCCTTTAAAACTGAGAAGAAGCAAAAAGCAGGTGTGATGTCTGATGCGGCTCCAGCCCGGCTGCCTTCTCCCTCCCGCTCACCCCACCGGGCGCTGCCACGTCCCCCATGTCCCCTCTATTCGTCTCCTGCCAGAGACCCACTTTCGGCTTGCTAAATTTGTTCGCCCCGGATTTCAGACCGCAATTCTCTTCTTGTCCTAAAAATGCAGCTGGGCTGCAAGAAGTGTTACTACATGCGAGAAAGGAGCAGAAGGTGGGAAATACGGGCAAAGTCAGAGCAGGGAGAACGGAGACCCAGACTCCAGTACTGCTCCCTCCCTCCCGGCTTTCCCAGGAAACACGACATGCTCCCTCGCTCCTGAAAAATGACTTGTCTGGGCAGGGAATACCCCAGCTTTGAGTTTGTACACCTCTTCCAGGAAATCTTGCTGTATTACACACATCCCAGCTCAGGCGTCAGTGAGACAAGTGGGCGTGAGTCTGACTTGGGAGAGGACAGGGAAGGAGACACAGACTTTGAGAGGGCTTAGATAAAAATGTAGAAAACCTCCAAGTTCTCAGCTGTAACAGCAAATTTGCTGCAAACAAGGAAACACCTGTAGCGGAATGCTGCTGGGAGCTGTAAAGGGAAACAGTAAATTATCTGGACCAGAACGCGCAGCCCCTGTGAACACCTGCAGAATACACGCTATGGCGTTGGGCAGCATAGTATCACTCCTGAATCTTTTAATAAACATTCCCTTTTTTCCAGCTGAATCGAGGTTTCCTTCATTTACATCTGCTGTTCTCTTTTGTGGAGCAACAAAAGTTTGAGGGATGGCAATACTTGACCCCTACAGGATAAATATCCCTGGGAGAAGATGCCCCCTTTCAATGCCTTAGTGCCTCTTTCGGCCCCCAGCACCCCAGGCAGGCTGCAACACGTGGAGCTTGGGCTGAACTCACAACCCAGCTGAAAAAGGGGCTTGAAAGCATCTGCCTCACTTTGTTTTGCTGACAGTCTCCGTGTGTTTTCTCAAAACGAGAGCTCTAGCATTTCAAACACCGTCCCAAATCCATGGTTCAAAACACCGCTAATATGAAACCTGTTCCTATGATATTTCCTATGGATTTCAACGAGACTGCTCGCAGGACAATTAGGTAGTGCTTGCAGTATTAAGTGTTCTGGAACACTTCTGTAACAATAGCTATTCCTCTCAAAGCCAAATAATATTGAATTAACTGTAATAATAGTATAATAACTGAACAAGCCTGGGGGGACAATGTATGGCTTATATTTTTTCATGTTTGCTTGCTTTACCTAAATGAGATATAATCTCTTTTGATAAACTAATATGAATATCAAACAAATCAAACCATCTCCATGGTTTTTATCCTCTGCAGTTACAATAAAGAGTCTCAGGCAATATCAAC
This sequence comes from Ibycter americanus, assembly GCA_035590275.1. Taxonomy (NCBI): domain Eukaryota; kingdom Metazoa; phylum Chordata; class Aves; order Falconiformes; family Falconidae; genus Ibycter; species Ibycter americanus. The sequence goes on along the minus strand of JAVJGI010000050.1, from coordinate 26,851,174 downwards.
CAAATACATTTCACATGCAAATATTAGATCCCAGCCTACGGCTGTCAAACTTCCAGGAGAAGGTTTATTTCCTATACCTCCAACCTAATCTCTCAGTTAGATGCCAAATAGTAAAATTGACATTGTGGCTGAAAGAGCTTCCCACATCAGAGAAGTTGTCAGATAGTGCAGATTAACACATTTGGGATAGATACATATATATTATATATACACACACACACGAGTTCTTTTGTTTACATAAATAGCAAAATGCATTCATCATGCAAGACTGCTGATATAAGACAGAAATCTGATAAAATCGTAAATATTCAGCTCTACAGCTGTTTCTCTCTACTTGTTAATGTTAGGGCAATGCTTCCGAACTTTTCCCTCTGCAGCCTCTCCTTTGGACAAGGAGATCCCCCTTGGGAATCTCTGTTGCAGCAGTGGATATACATCTAACACAGATCTGTTACAAGGTCCCTAAGTTACAGATAAAATCCTCTAGCATTTTAAAATCCTCTGAGCAGCAACCACCATAAACAGATTAACTGAACAATGATGTATTCATAATGCAGAAGTACCCCCAAGCCCAAGACAGAACGGGATCCCATCACACTAGGTGTTGCACAAACAGACTAGAAAGCCCTTCTCCCAAAGAGCTCCCAAAATCTAAAATGACTTGTTATTTCAATTTTAATCTAGTCCCAGATATCATAAAACCTGGCATTGTAACTGTTTTTCCTTGTAGCAATTAAATGACAAAGGCAAGAAGCTACTTCAGAGCCTCTCTTTATTGCAACTGCTTGAGATGCTGTTAAAGTTCATCATAACTGAGGGGCTGAAAAGAAAGAGACAGCAGTCAGCAAATTACCAAGCTGCCAACAGGAAAGCCTTCATCTCGATATATTCTTAAGTCTGACTTTCTTTTAATTCTGTCTGAACAGGACAGAGTCTTTTTCCCATCATGTAATGGGTCAAAAATACATATACTTGTTAGAATGCAATTTGGATAGAGGGAGCAAAGGTCAGGGAATATGCTTTCATTATTCACCATAATAAGACTGTGAGACTTGTAGAAGAAAGATATTAATAGTACTCAAGAGGGAGTTGCTTGGCTAGCTGCTGCGGACAGCACAGCTGTGCTGTGTGAAGGCAGGACTGGGACAAGAGGCATGGGCTGCGGGTACCCAGGGCCACCCAACATCGCGAGGGATGCTCTGTGCCGCGGAGGGATGCTCTGCAGAGCAAGAAGCCCCTGGTAGCCGGTGGGATTGGACTTGCAGCATCCTTGTTAGAAAGCCCCGATCCCTTACAGGGAAACCACGCAAACATGAAACACCCCACTGCTATAAGTCCTGGAGTCAAGGGAGGTGACTGTCCCTCTCTCTCCTGTCACACATCCAGTGACACACAGCAATGACCCCTCAGGCCTCAAGGACAGAGAGCTTGTACTGTAGAAGATAGCAGAGAAAGGTTCAATACTCCTCTCAATCCAGTCTCCACGTCTCTCAGCTCCGATGTGCCTGTGCGGTTGAGGCACACAATAAATACCACCTACGATAACATGTCCTTCAGGAAAAACCGAGGTGTAGAATTACAAGATAGTTTTAGAAACATCTATAGCTTTAACCTGAAGTATTACTCTAATAGTGGTGTTTAACTGACATAACAAGTGGAATTAAAACCAACCTACCTGGGGTAGGATTAGACTAAAGATTTTAAATGCTACTTGTTATCTCCTATTAAATACTGCTGTTGGGTTAATGTAGGGTTTTAGAAATTGTGGTATTGTAATGCCACCACGGCCTTGAAGAGCTAAGCTTCCCAGGACACCTATGCTGCAATTACCTCCACTTGCACAGACTTCAAATCGTGGGGACCCATCCTCCTCAGATGCTCGCTCAAGGGTAGAGTTTGAGACGTTTTGGCAAACTGATAAGACACCTTGCACCATTTCTGCCCAAGCTGTGTTTTTCCCTATAAGATAAAGACTTCCATTTCAAGGCTATCATTTCGGTACCTCTCATTGTAGCCAAAATTCACTTTAAATAAGCAGGCTTCCAGAGAAAAGAAAAATCAAGGTATTTTAAGTCTTTGTATAAAAGAGTAATTCCTTTCCTCAAGGACAGTATTTTATCTGCTGCATAATGAGATGAAGAAATCCCATCAGACTAAAGCAAGAGTTAAAAGCGCTGCAAAAACTGCTTCAGGTTCCCAAAAAATCCCTCTGAATCTCTACAGCGTGGCTTCAGGAGATGGTTTCATCTTTCAGCATATAAAAGCCCTGCAGGCCCCTTTCGGCATACAAATGGCCTAAAAACATGGGGAAAGCCACGTCCCTCCTGAGCTCTGGCATATCTGACTTCGTTAATGATCATTACAAGGAAGATTTTCCAGAACACCAAAACAACGGGAAATAAGTGAGTGGAGAGGAGGGAAGACAATTCCTTCTCTGTGTGCAAAGACTGCTCCAGGGAAGGACGGTTCACCAAACCGTGACCTTTAAGATTGCTTTAAATGTGAAGAAACCCAAGTATTCCCATTCCTCTTTAAGCAAAGCCCTGAATGTATGCCTCAGCTCAGATGCTTCTGATGCCGAACGGCCTCAGCTCAGCATCTGGCTGGCACAAGGAAGCAAACCCAATCTGGAGATCACTCAGAAGTGGGTTACGGATCTCTTCAAACAATCTTTCTACAGGAACAGCAATAATGACGTGACAAGCCAAAATCTCTCCGGTTGGAGACCCCTAGGTATTTACCTCAAGCCTTTTTGTTCCCAATTTTCAGCAGCCCTGAACATCAGTAAGTCAACAACTTCTGCAGACATCAAGGTGCTCAATGGCCCTGGATTAAACCAGAGGCCACCCAGCCCTGCCTGGCTGAGGGGGAGGGGATCCAGCCCCTCTGCTCTGCTCTGGTGGGACCCCACCTGCAGCGCTGCCTCCAGCTCTGGGGACCCCAACATGAGAAGGACATGGACCTCTTGGTGTGGGTCCAGAGAGGCCATGAAGATGCTCAGAGGGCTGGAGCAGCTCTCCTGTGGAGACAGGCTGAGAGTTGGGGTGGCTCAGCCCGGAGAAGAGCAGGCTCTGGGGGGACCTTACAGCACCTTCCAGTGCCTGAAGGGCCCACAGGAAAGCTGGAGAGGGGCTTTTGACAGGGGCATGTGGTGACAGGACCAGCGGTGATGGCTTTAAGCTGAAAGAGGGCAGATTTAGATTAGGTATCAGGAAGAAATTCTTCCCTGTGAGGGTGCCGAGGCGCTGGCACAGGCTGCCCAGAGCAGCTGTGGGTGCCCCATCCCTGGGAGTGCTCAAGGCCAGGCTGGACGGGGCTGGGAGCACCCTGGGCTGGTGGACGGTGTCCCTGCCCATGGCAGGGGGTCTTTAACGTCCCTTCCAACCCAAACTGTTCTGTGATTCTATGAAACGGGCACCTAAAAATCATTCACTCCTATTAAAACTTCCAGCTTTCACATTCGTCATATGACTTACAGCTTTCAAAATCCTTAAGTCTGCAAAACTGGCAGAAACCCAGCCTTCTGCAAGGTCACCACCGTGTCCTCCCTGCAGCAGCATGTCACATCTCATCCTGAGTCAGGCATAAATCCCACTGTAAAACTTGCTTCTTCCTTCCTGAAAATACCGTTTCTTCCTCAGGCTACTACTTTAATACCAATAACCGAGTTACTGGAGTCACCACAGACTTTTAGTGGCTGAGTTTGGCCGGGCGAAGGGAAGAGCCGCGCAGCAGCTGCCTTCCACTGCAGCCTTTGCTGTAATTCAGGCACAGAGCCGCTCGTCTCAGAGCCTGCCTGGGGAACTTGCATGCAGGAGCTAACATCTCCTCCCAAGCACTGGGACAAAAACCATCAGCTTTCATGTCATAAGTTGCACATTCTGCTCAAGACATGACTCTGAACCCAAAAGCTGGACATGTTGTCTTTCTTTAGGCCAAGTAATATATCAATGGGGAAAGAAACATTTCCCCCCACCTTGTCTTGCTTCTATGCTTGGACCACGACACCTTCGTCCACATTTCCATTCAATAAAACATCTTGGCTTTCTCAAAGCAAACAACCGTTCAGATCAATGTGCTAAAAAAAAAAAATAAAAAATTGCAAACTGAGAAATTGTAGATGCAATAGCAATTAAAAAAAAAAAAAACAAACAGGACAGCACATCTCAAAACAGGCTTGGATATTTAGTGAAGGTCCTGTGGGTTGGCCAGCGTCCACTTCTGAAACCACGTAACTCCAAGGAAAATCAATGTCGCGTTGTGCTGCTCTTGCAGACATGTCCACCGAAGAGGCTTGTGATGGACTTTAGGTGTGCAGGTTCCTACCACCCGTGGGGACAGCCTGGGGGAGAGGGACAGGCTGAGCCCTGCGGGGACAGGGGAGGAAGGAGACCATCATCGTGAGAGCATCCTGAAGGTGCTGGGATCCGCAGCAGCTTTCTTCTGCCCACAACACGAGGCTTGCCTGAGCTCTGGTGCTCACCCCTGGTTTAGAAACTTCTCTTTTTTGTTTTCTCCCAGTTTTACCTCTTTCTCCTTGTGATGCTAAGACATCCAGGCCCAAATCTGAGCTCCATCCTAGTAAGGCAAGGCACAGACCCCCAAAGCTCAAACTGCCACTGATTTCAGTGCATCCAAGATCAGGCCCATTAGACCCATTGGTGTTTTCCAAACTTTTTCCGCATACTCTTCAAGTGTTAAGTGCATTAAGTGAAAGCTGGAGCAGCAGCCCTGTCTCCAAGGATGGAGAATAAGGAGAAAAGAGTCAACAGTCCCTGCCCCTCCTGCCCGCGGTGCTGCAGCATGACGCGGTCCAGTCGTATTTCACTCCCCGCATCCCCATGGCGCTGCCCAGCGTTAAACACAGCTACAAAGTTAGCATTAAAAATAATAGCACCAAGAAGGAGTGCAGGAGTTATAGGGAAGGAGAAAAAGTTACGTTTTCCACTGAGATTTAAAGCGAGCTGCTGAGTCAATGAGGCAGAGAGGGAGTGGAAGGGAGAGCTGCGATGCAATAGCTACTCTGTCTTCAGCCATGAAAGGGAAAGATGAACAAATTGGCTCAAAATTGCCCTCCTTAATTTTATAGCCTGCTGTACATACCTCATCCATCTCGTGGCTCAGCTCGCTCAGCCCGCACTGCGTTGCTGAAGCCCTCCATCCTCCCTGCCCCGTGCAGACAGGCACGTCCCCTCCTTAACACCCGCGGAGACCAAACCACGGAGGGACAAACCGGCAAGGAGAGCCGAGGCTCGACCCGAGCTCTACACGGTGCCCGCACAAGCAACCTCAGCTCTTCCCAACCTCAATTTTCCCCGCTTTACAGCAATATACATCCTTTTCTATTAATTTGCTCTCCCAGCGCGCTTATTATTTAAGCTCTGTATTACTTAACTCTCCAACGTGTTTTGAGACACAGTTTGCAGAAAAGGCACTATGCAAAATAAAATTGTATCTTCTGTTCTAATTTGTTTCAGGGGCTAATTACCAGTTTTATTGGGTTTCTGTGCATGAACGTGTGCTGCATATTATGTACGGCACAGCTGCATACCAGAAAGTGATCCTCTGAGCATCAGAAGTTTCATGCTTTGTTTTTAAAACAGTACGGAAAAGGGAAATAATAGGTGGTCATTAGGCATCAGATAGGTTCCGTTTTTCAACCTGGGTTTTTTTTTTTTGCTTTTACTGTCAATACATGGGTCTTCCCCACGGTCCCTTCCAAGCCTGGTGTGGTCCTTCAGTACAGCAAAGCTCCACCGGACCCGTACCAGCAGACGGCTGCTCCTGAGTGCATCACACCGAAATGTTAACCTTCAAGACAGATAAGCAAGTTTCAGCAGCACTTTCTTAAAAAGAGGCCTCAGCCCCTTGTAGCCTCCCGGGGGGTGAATAAACGCCAGCAAAAACGGCTGCTGTGGGGAACCAGCCTTTGGGAAGAGCGAACCTGAGCTCGCTGCAGCGGCTCGCTTGCTCTGCAGCCACGCACAGGCTGCTGCCACAAGCACGTCAAAATGAGCTAAGCTTAAAGAGGGCATTATTGGGATTATAATGGGTTTGTTGCTCATCTTAAACCAATACGGAATAATCCCTCTGTGACAAGTCACTACGGATGAATGCGAAGGGCTCTGAATCCATGGGACAGCCGCACCCCGTGCCTTGCTGCGCTGATGCCAGCAGGTGCCAAACCCAAACCACGCATGGAAACACACTCCTAAACCTGGAATCGGTTTCAGCACAGCTCTAAACATCCAAAGTTGTAAAAAGGATAAAGACACAAAGATGTGCCTTTTTCCTTGCAAAAGAGGAAGAAAACTTCTAAACCTCTTTTTTTTTCCCACCCAGCAAAAACCAAAAACGCACCGAGAGATGTCCATGAAAAGACTCATTTGCAGCACAAGGGGAGAAAAAGGCCTTTTCTGCATCCAGAAATAATAATTAAATAGTTCCCCTTGGTGAGAAGGGCAGTGACATGAGTGCGCAAGGAGGGCAGGGCAAGGGCACGCACCCAGGGGTGCTCCATGGGAGTGGGCACTGCGAGGACCCCCATTCGCCAAGGGAAACACCTCCCTCCTCATAACCCCCCCGCTCATGGGTGGCTGCATGTGATTCACTCACATCAGGCTGGAGACAACAAAGCTCTGCCTGGAGAGAGAGCGTGGATGCAGGAAAACCTTCCTGGAGCCGGGCTGATGGCATCTTGGCAAAGCGGAGCCCCAGGGAAGAAGCACATCCCGCTGGCAGCCCGCCACCCCATCCCTCCCTCCCATTAACACGTTGGCCCTTGGCTATTTGGAAAGCAAAAGGCCAGAGAGTTGTTTTTACAACACAGCGTTAGCTTTTCAGAGAGGAATAAAAAGAAAAAGCATCAGCAAAACAACTTACGCATGTAAAAATCACAATTTCTATCCCCCCGAGCAGAGCGATGCCAGGGGCCAGGTACTCTGCAAGGGACTGAAATGCACGTGGGACCTTGGAGCAGCGAGGATGGCATCATCCCTGGCAAGGGACAGTGCCTAAGCTGGGGAACTGACACTGATGGAAGTCATCAGAAGTGATGGAAGAAGTTGCAGCTGAGGTGCGATGGTGGCACCAAGCCCCTGTTCCTCCTGCTCTCCATCACGGCTGCAGTAACCCCAGCCGCGTCCCTCAGGGACAGCCAAAGTACAGCAGCGGTTTTGGGGGACAGTGCCTCCCCCACACACAGCTCTTGCTCTGCAGCCAGGCTGTCCTGCATCTCATCACACCTGCCGAGGGGCCCGTCCCTGTGACAACTCACCCAGTGAAGCCCAGACAAACACCATATTCCCAGGAGGATTTATAGCTGATCCCACATGGCTCGGCTCTGCCGCTAATTCCAGTTTAATTCCTGTGATGGACGAAGCACAAGCTCCTGCCTACACCCTCTGTGGCTCCTGCCTGTGCCACCTGAGCAGTGCCGAGGAATGGGAACAGAGGATGAATCTGGGATCTGGGGAACCGCAGCCAAGCCCACTCCAGTGGGAAAAAGGACACATGCCTCCATGCTCCCCCTAATCTCACCCACTCGTCTACCACTGCAACCTTTCAGACCATTCACCCTTTTCTACATCCCTCACATCTCAACCTGTTCGTGTGCCCAGCAGCAAAAGCACCAGCACTGTGGATATTCAGCTCATCACCATCACAGGGACACCCAGAAATCCACCCTGGGAAAATGCCAATACAGCCCTAGCACCTCAGAGGGGGAGGCACAAGCCACCCCCTGCAATGAGGAAAGGCTGTTTGTCCCACTCCAAGCAACAGGTTTTCAATCCTTATCGCTATGTTTTATCTTCGGTTCACACTGCGGAAGGCTTTGGGGGAAGTGAGGGGCTGAACAAAAACTGAGCTTTTGCAAAACAAGGAGACTGCAATCATAAAAATCGTATCAGGTCCCTGAATTATCACAAGCCAGCCCAGCGGAGCACCCAAAATCATCCACCTTAAGCAAGTCCTGCATCGATGCTCAGGAGAGAAGTGGCAGCTTGGTAAGAACTGCTGTCCCAGCCACGGCGAATGTGGGAATGGCGCTGCGGGATGAGGGTGCATCTCCCCCTCCTCTGCATAACCCACAGCAACACAACCGGGGGGGGGTTACTGCCTTCATGAGCATAAGTCCTGCCCACCCTGGGACCCCAACACGCAGCCTTGGCCCACCCCACAGTGACACCTCACTCTTCTCAGCTCTGCTCTTCCCAGGTCCTTGCAGATGGGGGTCAGAAGGCGTAAGGACCATTCCCGAGCAAACAGACACCACCTGTAACCCCGGGGAACTCCGGTGCAATTACATGGCATCTAACAACAAGCAGTTTCCTCCCTCGTAGAGCTCCTAAAATGACCGATTTCATGATTGATTTTTCTCTCTGCTCATTTCTGCCTGTAACTCTCACACCCCCCACGCTTCCCCACTCCCCAGTGAGACGGTGCATTGGGTTTGAAGAGCTGCCTGCAGCCTTGCAATGGGACACGTGCCGCTGGTTCTGTGCATCCCAGTGCAGGAGTAATTCCCTTCCAAGTGTAGCCAGAGACATTCCAGGGCCATGTGTGCATGGGGGTGGCATCTGCAGAGCCAGTGCAGGATCCCTGTCGGCACGTGAGAGCAGTAACCGCAGGCGCCGGTGACCGAAGGCGCCCGATGCTGCACTCCACAGCCATTCACTGCACCGTGCCCTGGCAACGCAGCCAGCCCAACACCAAAGTCTGGCCACTTCCAAAGTGCTCTTCGTGGTCCTTTAAGGCCAAGATGTTCCTCCAAATCACTGGTCTTATGGAAAAGTTTCCTCGCAGGATCTGTTTTAGCTCCAGGGAAGAGTCCTGTAAGAAGCTCCTAACCTGCCAAGCAGTTATTGGGTTAAGGTTTTACTCTCCAGGACTGATCTCCAGGGGCCTGAGAGGTATTTTACACCCCTTTAGCAATGGATTGATGCATTTTCATGGCTATATTTCCACTCCTATGACAGTCCTTCCATTCTTGTGCCTGCATACTAAAGGCGTTAGTGCACATCAGCGATGCTCTGCCCATCCAGTCCCCTCACCAAAACTGCCAGGTTTCACTGTACCACTGTACGTTTATTTTCTTGCTCAAGACTCTGCACTGACTTCTTCAAATACCAGACGAGACCAGTAATGAGTCCAGAGATGGAGCACCACCTCCGTATGGCACAGCCTGGTGCTCTACCAGGACCCCAGGATGCCAAACCCGCGTGCTTCACCTCCCATAGCCTGTCTGCTCTTTGAATGAGATCTGAAAAACGGGAGTCACATCAAACCCAATACCAGATATTAATTTTTGGCCAACCAGCACCTATCTGGCCAGTGGGGAACAGGCCTGATCAACCCCGTGCTGATTTCTCACGTCAGGTTAGTTTTTATTTAATGGTATGGCTCTCTGAAGTCATATATCTCCAGCAGCCTCAGCTGAAGGAAGCGTCGCCTGGCGTTTATAGTAACAAATCTAATAATCAAATACTGTCTGGTAAATGACAAACTATTTTTCCCTCACATGAGGAATTCTTATAAAACTGCTGAAACATTCCATTTAAAAGTCATTTACATGGCGATGTGCTGGGTATTGTCATAAATCAGGGAAAACAGCCTCATGAATAATTTCAGAGACTAAAAATAATCCCAAATAGGAATCTTCTCTTCACACTTAACTAAGGAACATATAAGTATTTTCTCTTTTTCTTAATTAAGTCAAAAGGAAACCCTGATCGATGGGAATTTTGAGACCCAAGTTGAGCAGCATGTGCCAAGGGCTGGATGGATGCTTTGGACTACTTACAATTTCCTTCCTTTGGGGCACCCAAGCACGGGAGCCCAGACAAGCCTTTAGAGGACAGACACACACAGGAGAACAGATATAACACCCTAAATTATGTCCATATCTTCATGATTGGTTCCACCAAAGGAATGCAACTGGGTCAGCACAAAGGTTTATCCACCTCCCGTCCTTGGCGGTGCAAATACACAGAGAAAAAGAACATAAACCCAAGGGGAAGTAAAGCGATAAGCTTCCCTGTACACAGCAACTGGTGGGATCTCTTGACCCAAAGGTCAATAAAACAAATAAACTAGAATGAAACTTCCTGACTTTACCAGTAGTACCAGAAATATTTTATGGAGCAATGGCACCCAAGACATCCAATCTGTACGAGAGCAGAGGTCCTGACCTTACTCCAACCCCACCGATGTCCAGCAGTATCTCAAGGGGGAGGTTCTGCTTCAAATTATGCTCGTGATGATCATGTCAAAGCAGGTGCTTCCCATAAAAAATGGTGTAAAAGTAAGATCATGAGATCAGAATCCGGTCCCCATAAGTTTACTTCTAAATCTGGAAGTCTCTTTGGTAGCATGTCTGAAGCCTTCAGCTGGAGGACAACTGAACCCCTGAAACATTTCACTTGAAATAATTCATACACTTCCAGGAAAAAAAGGAGGGAAAAAATGCATTCCTTTCCCACTCTGCTTTAATTTGAAATATGTCAACAAGGAAAGCCAGCTGAAATCCCAGACTTTCCCCAGACGAGCAGTGAGGTAATCTGTGGATGTCCGCCCATGTCAGACTTCAAATTCCATTTTGCTCCCTACACATCATCATCTGTGGCTGCAGCCTTCCCTGCGAGCTGGAGCACCCCTTTTGCAGCAGAGGTTTGACATCTAGTGGACAGACGGCTCCCAAGAAGCTGTCACTGCACAGCCAGGGGACATGGGTGCTAAGTCGCCTTCCCAGCAGGAAAGGACCCAAGGAGCAGGGGTTCACCAGGCACCCATGGGAAAATACACAAGCAGCAGGGTGTTTCTCCAGGCAAAAGAGGCCAAGCAGCACCAGAACTAGAAAGATCAGGGCAGGCTGGTGGGAGAGGTTATCCAGGCTCAGCACTGGCAGGAGATACAAGATGAAGGTAAGCGATGCTCGGACACCAAGCAAACACAAGAGTCACACATCTCTGTTTCTGAAGAGCTGCGAGCCAGCCACCGTGTCCCTGATGCCCAAGAAGCACTGCTAGAAATCTGGGGCACCCATGGGGCTGCATAGTCCCATCAGACCCAAGGGATCTGGGGTCAAAAGTGGCAGCTCAGGACAGTCACCCATTACCAGCTCTTCCAAAGGCTGGTAGGAGCTGCTGGGTCTGTCCTGGGAGCTGCAATGTGACCTGGGCCACCAGCTTGTGAGCTTGGATAAACCAAAGCACATACACCCACCAGAACGGCAAACCAAACCCTGCCCACAGCCAGATGACTTTATTAGTTAATTTAGCCAATACTGCTCAGACACAACGTCATCATCCTGAACTGCCCGCAGCCCTCTGCAAACAACATCTTGAAACAAACAGATCAATCATACTTTCATCAAATAGGCACAGGATACAAACCCAAGCATTAAGGGCCATCCCAGATACCCAGACAAACGAGGAGCTTTCTTCAGCCCTGAGTAAGTGTGATTCATTTCAGAAGAGGCTGAGATCTGCATAGCTGCCTAGAGATTCAGCGTGCCCAATTCCCGTTAAAATTTATGGGCTGGAGAGGACAAGAACTTCCATGGGAAGGCCAATTTTTGCTCAAACTTTCTTTCCAATTTACAGACTAAAGTGGCTCAGGATGGAAGCTTGGGCAGGTTCTGAATGAGAAACTGAAGCTCTCAGCTCTCCAGCCTTCCAGAAAGGGCAGCATGCCACAGCGTACCAGGGGAAGCAACACCATGGGGTGCAACAGCAGCACAGAGCCTGATGGACCTCATTCTTCTTGGCAGCTCTATTAAACACAACAGGACTGTGCGCCTTTTTAAGGATGCTGGTCCAGGCGTTATAAAGCAGAGAACATCCAGTGGACATCTGGTTGCCTTGCTACGGCAGGTCAAGTAACGGTTGTTTGGTAATGGATTGCACCAAGAGCCAGTTGAAGTTGCAGAAGACCTGGACAGCATCCAACATGAGATTGGATCAGGACACGCTGCCAGGGCCAAACGCATTCCTTGACATGCTAACATCTTGCGGGGAGGACACGTCTCCCTATTTCATGGTCTGACGATGGGGAGCCCAGCATGACCCCCGCCTCTGGCTAGGGCACGTCATGCAAACAAGGAGTGATTGCTCTGGAATGAGAGCTCCACGAGATCTGCAGCAAGGAAAAAGTCACGCCTCACTCCTCAGGATTCGTTCACCACGGCCTGCTCCCGAACATCCCGCTCTGCCAGCCCGTCGCTCCCTTTCGCTGATACCTTATCCTGCTTTGCACGATGGGCTCTTCTGCATCGTGACCTTGCCTTGCCTGCCAAGGACACGCACGGGCGAAAGGAGGACTCGGCGATAAGGGAGTTTCAAAGGGCTCTTGGAAGGAGCTCTGAGGAGGCGAAGCGAGTGCCGCAGACCTGACAGGGAAGACTCACAACTGTGTGTGCAGAACAAGACTCGGTTAAGTCTACAGACATCACAAGCCAATGTAATGTGGAACTGTATTGTCTGGGGAATGCTTCAGAGGAACCCCAGCACCCAACTGTAGAGTCCCATATGTTTTGATAAGAGACTGTTAAAGGCACGCTTCTATAAACACAAGTCACATTTTGTATAGCTATGGGCTGTAAATGTTACGTTAAAATACCTCAATTGCCTCGAAGCCGATTCATACTCTGCAACTGCCAAGAAAAGGGGAAAAAAAACCCCAAGGCCGGGATATTTCAGCTTGCTATCTGAAGTTATTTATAATAAACTCTGACTGAACTGAATACAACAGGCCAAAAGAGCAGAGGAAGCAGCGATGAAGGGTGGTAAAGCTCACACTGCAATCCATCACCCCTGCCGCAAAGTCAGTGTTCAAACAAGGCAACGGGTCTGGCTTCCATCAGGCAAAGCCAGGAAACGCAGGGTTAAGGCCAGCTTGAACTTGGTCCTTAGGTGACCCCTGACATTACTCCTCCAGCAGCACCACCGCCTCGAGGGGGTGACTTGTGCCTTGCTTGCCCTTGGCTCTTCCCTGAGCAGAGGCTGCAGAAGGACCCAGGGATCCCGCCGTGGCCCCCCCTTTCCTCGCACGGATGCAGCACTGGGATGAGGGTCAGACCGCACCTGGCTGGTGAGCAAACAGCTCCATCCCACCCAACCGCAGCTCCAGCCTCACTGCTACAACCCGGTATTAGGGCTGACATTAAACTGCAGGGCTGACTCAGAGGATATTTTATCCTACCGAATTTCTCTCCAACCTATGAAAGATCACAGGCTGCCAAGAAATGATGCCTCAGATGTAGCTTCCTTTTCTTGTGATGAGCTGGTGGCTTAAATCCATCCTTCAACTAATACTGCTGCTGACATTGACCCGTCCTGGAGAGCAGAGATGTGCTTTCAAACACGGCATTTAGAGCTAAACTGACAGTTTATCAGGACAAAGCGATACCGAGCAGGCAAGGGATTGATTTTGCCTAACCGATCCCTCCTGTCTTGCTTAAAGGCAAACTCCACAGCCCTTACCAAAATGAAGAGTCCCACCAGGTTGCAACGGGACCACGGGAACGCAGAAGCGCAGTAGGAAACAACCACCTCTCCGTGGTGAAAGCTCCGTGCCCATGGAGCCCGTGCGCAAAAACCAGTCTCAGATAAGCAGCAACGGTAGAATATCAGACAAGCTCACAGCAAGATGGGACTGCTGATGTCCGTGTAGCGACCAAAGCTCTACAGCATTTATTTAGCTCAAGTTACTCCCTTTCCCTCACCCATAAGCTCATGGAGCATCTGGAGAGCACCGACCACACACACTGCATGGCTTTATAAATTAGTCCTAATCTCTGGTACCTGTTTCTTAGATGAAGTTCTGCTCTGCTCGGGTGGATATGAGCGGTTTTGAAGATGCTTCACAGGAGGCGTTACAGGTGCCCAAGTCGCAGCCTTTCCCTCACCGGTTGCCCGCCTGCCCCTCGCAAGTCACCGCGCTGCCCCTTGGCGCGGTTCCCTTCTCGCTTTCTGCGTGACACCAGCTCACTCTTTCCAAAGCAATCCCAGCCCCAGAACGCCTCTTCCTCCGAGCCCTGCAGCACTGGCAGCGGCGCTGGGCTCAGCCTAAGCGCTGCCCTGATGCAAATGCTAATCATGCGAGCGGCAGATGGGCTCCATCAGTGATTGCCCGCGCACCGGAGAAGCAGCTCTGCCAGCTCCGTTCCTCGATGAACGTACATGGAAAAGCCTGGTAGGTACTTGTCAAAAACTCAACAGAGCTACAACGAAACCAGCCATGACTCAGCAGGGCCTGGGAAATTTCAGAGAGAGACGTGTTTGTTTGTTTGTTTTAAAAAGACACTTTTTAAAAAGTGAAAACATAATAAATATGGCCTTAAGATGACCCTCCGTTTTGCTATGGCTGAGCTGTGATTTTTTCCAGTCACGGCACACCCCGCTCCAGCGATGGGGTAAGATTGCAGTTCACTGCAATGGGGGCATCGAGCTTTAGGATGGAGATGGTGCCATCGGAGCAGGACTCATACATGTGACACACTGAGACGGGGTCAGAAAAGCAGGGTTAGCCTGTGACACTGGAGAAAAGCATCTGGCCAAGACCCCAAGTGTGAAATCCCTCTTTGCCCCTCAGCCTGGCCTCAGCAACTGAGTTACCCCCAACCGCAGCAGCTCCGGAGCTCCCCTTTTAAACACCAAATTATCAGTTCAAGAATAGGCTCATACTTCATAGTGAAAATGAGAAAATATCTTCAAAGCCTATATGAAACAGCATTTTTTCTGTCCAGAGCAGGTAAGTTCCAGATCACACAGACATTAAAAACAGGCACTCTCACAAGCAAACATTTCACTGATCCTCATCAGAGAAGCGAAGGACAACAACATGCAGAAACTAAACCAACTTTTGCCCAGCAGAGCCGTGCCCTCGGGAGCCAGCTGCGAAGCGATGTGCGAGAACTTACCCTGCACTCCCTTTGTGCCTCGATAAGAGATTTAAGAGACTGTGGTGGTCAATCGAGCCCTTCACGAGCCTCTCTTCATGTACAAGACAAATGATTCAGTGTCAAGTGACTTTTTACGGTGGCCTTATCAACCCCTGTGAGGTCGAGGTTTGCACTGGGGTGGCCAGAAGATCCGCGCCAGCAGTTTTGACTGCAATAAAAGTGTTTACGGCACTGGCGTACGCTTGGAAGTGCAGAAACAATATTCAGGATCACCAATAAAGGGAAAACACCGCAACCACATCTGAAACAGAATGCCCTTCTGACTTCTGCTCTTCCATTACCAGTGTTGATAGAGATGAAATTAAACTCTTCAGTGGGAAGCGAGGTTAAGGAAATCCCGGCATATTTACAGACATTTACCAGTGCCCTTGGGAACGGATCCAAATCTCTTTCCTTGGGAGCCTATTTAATAGGACAGCAACCTTCCTAGGGTTTGCTTCCCATCACTGGTGTCTCTCCCACCCATCTGCCCATGCCCAGAAACCCAAATATGTTAAATATCAGCCTAAGGAAAAAAAAAAAAAAAAGAAAGAAAAAAAAATCAGGAGAAATAGATGACATTTTATATTTTTTTTCCCTTCCTCAAGAGCTGACCTGTACAGTTTAGTCCTCCAGGCTATGAAATTCAATAAGCCATAACATTCCAATTGCTACAAATCGCCTAGTCCTCACCATGCCAAAGTAGCTCAGATTTAACAACAAAATTACAGTGTACATTAGACCATTACAGGCTGCACACAAACACACCTACAAAAGGGTCTGGTAACGAGAGGCTGGGGATATACAATGTGTTTAGGGCTAAATCCTGCTCCTGGACCCATCAGCTTGGCTGGCACTGAAGTTACCTGATCTGAAACATGTGGCTAAAGAATAGGGTCTCAGTTTCTTTTCCAAACCCAAACTGATGCTTCCCTACACTCCTCCACAGGTGGAAACCCAAAGGCAACGACAAACTTTTCACAGATTCATTATTTCACCCCAGGTCTGACAGCATTCTTATGCAGCACAAAGCCAACCAAAGAACAAACTTGCTTGCTACCAACCTCCACGAGGAAGGTTTTCATTCCTTTGCAAAAAAAAAAAAAAAAAAGTGAAGTCCGTTCTGCTAGAAACAGCAGCACAGGCACACACAAATATATATAAAAACATACATGTATTAAGTATGTACACACAAATATTGCATTCCTGTGTTCCTACGCTTTCCCCATCAGCTGCACCTGAAACGTAAGCCCCGAAAAAATATTTCTATTTGCAGTACCGAAGACCACAGTTTGCTTTGTCTCCCAGTGAGCTCTTCATCCTTTCCTCTCTCTGTCATCCCCAGTGAAGGAGGTGTCACTTCAGCCTTTCTCTCCTTAACCACGTCAAGAAGCAGCCTGGGCTGCAGCTCCTCCGAGACAGGAGCAGATCTCTATGCAAATACCTGCGTACCCATCGCACACCCCAGAGGGTTTAACTGAACACCAGGAGGATAAAAACAAACACGCACGTGAAGAAGAGAGCAATGGGGATCGAAGGGTTTGGGTACACCAAGCTTCACAAGGGTCCTGGGGGATGCTCCCCCCAGAACATCCCTGTTTGCAACCTTCATCCAACACCCCAGCTAATGTGACTCTCCAGCCTTCTGGACCACAGCAGATGTCCCAGACGCCCCATACCATAACGTGCAGTTTACTTTCCGCAGCAAGGTCTACCAGAATATTAAATATTCAGGCAGATCCTCCTACTTTGCACCACAAGGAGGGAGGAGAGGGGCCAGGAGCAGTCACGCAGCTTGAATTCACCCTCCGAAGGAGCCACCATCACAAATAGATGTACACACATACAAAGTTTTATTTCTCTGGATGGCTTTTGGAGGCACTGCTTCTGAGCAAAATTGCAGGATACTAGTAGCATTGTGAAAGCACACAATTTCCATCTGTCAATTGAAATGGGCAAAATTAGATCTCAAAGCTGCGCATTTAATCCATTGCCAAACTAGTCTGCCTGGTACAGTGCTCAGAACAGATTTTTATGAAGGGAAAGAAAGAGGAAAATTGTCTTTTACAGCTGCATCTTGTCAAAGCTCCCCTCCTCTGCCCTCAGCGCGGCCAGGCAGCTCCGGAGTGACCGCTCTGATATTTCCCTGCAGCAGGAGGCTGGGAACAGCCCTGGAAGCCCTGCACAGAGCTCATCAGCCTCTAATTCACTTCCAATTTGTCTCTATGCAGGCTGATGACTCCTAATTGCTGGTTTCAGAAATACAGTGCATACCCTGATGATTTTAAGTTGGTCCAAGTTATCTTAGAATTAACTATTAGGGGAGACCACGTCATAACTTTCCTCCTATCCCAGGCAGCTAAATATTCAGTTAAAAGTGTATCTTAAAATCACAAGGCTGCTTTGGCGGCTGGATTAACGGATTGGACACAAACGCCAGATGCTACCTTAAGAATTAAGGGCAAAATCTGAGCTCAAGTTCTCTTAAAACATCTGTGTAAATAGAGGTAACATATTTCTTGCATGAGTTTTAACGCTGGCGGTGAAGGTTGCTGCTGCCTGGGTCAGATGCCCAGCCAGGTTGAATTCACGGTGTGATAAAGGTAAAACACACCTGCGTGTCTGTGGGTGTGCAGTCCCCGGAGCCACAGCTGTACCCTTGGGACTCCTCCTGATTTACACCAGCGTAAGGAAATGGCAGACCACAAGCTACGTGCATAATCCAGCGGAAAACTAATCAGAGCTCTGTGAGTAGGCAGCTCAACGCTGCTTGTCTGCAGAAGCAATTTAAAAACACAACAAAAAAACAACAACACACAAACAGGCAGGAAAAAAACCCCATGATTCAGAGTTCATTCACTGTAAACTAACGTGATCCCGGTTGCTCTAATGGAGTTACTCCAAACATATCATTTAGACAGAGCTGAGATTTTGCTTCCAAGGAAGCCTGGGTGGATGCTGCCCCACAGGAGCCACCCCCCACCCCACAACGGCAAGTAACAAAAGCCGAAAAAAGCTAAGCTGAAACTCAATTAGAATGGATCTAAAACTACTACTGTATTTTAGAAAAACCCACTAAAATACAGTAAAGGATCTTAGAGACAGATGTGTGATAATTCAGAAAATATCTATATCCAACTTGGGGTTACGCTGTGTAAAATCCATCTGTAAAACGAAGAGGTGGTTTGCTACGGGCTCCAGTCTGCTCCAGTTCAGCAGCCCCGTCCAACTCGTCTGATACATTGTTTTACATTTCTAAGGGATTTCCCATGTAAACAGGCTGGAAAAAAAATACATATTGCCTCAATCCGTAAACCAAACTTGTAAACAAACTGCAAATTGAAACTGTGTTTATTGGTTCCCACCAGATTTGAGAGGTGAGAAAACTGAAGGCAGTTGGAGAAACTTCTCAAAGTGGAGTCTGGGATGCATCTTACAAATGCTGCGAAAAGTAGCAAATTAATTGCTCTGAGGGGTTATAAATACAGTCTGAAAATAACCAGTAAATTGTAGCTGTTTCACAGAGATTCCGAGTAAACTTTACTAAAATGTGCTGCAACAAGTTAGCATCTCTCAGTTTCTCACCCGAGGGGAATACCCAGTACAGAATAATCTAAAAAATAAGTAGTAGAACAGGAAAAGCACACACAAAGCATCCTAAAATGATTTTAATTACTATCTTCGGTGAAAACATCCATATAGTAAATTTGGATACATGGATGCAGAGAGAGTTAACTTTTGAATCCATTGGCTTCTGCAGCAATAAAAGCACTAGCTAGGTTGAAGGCTGAGGAACAACTAGCTGGGCAAAAATGTTCTGAGTGCATTCATGAATTAAACCTGCTCAGAGATACCTGCTGCAATCCTGACTTGCAACAACAATGAGATAAATCCCTGAAACTCAGAGGAGCTCCACACTCAGCTTGGAATGCAAAGGCAAATGCAGCCGGGCCAGAGAGGAAGGGGCTGCCAGGGGCACCGAGCACCGCCAGCGAGCACAGGCGGTCTCGCCGGTGTAAGGGCAAGATCAGAACCAGGGGTCAGGAGGGCTTAAATACGATTCTATTTACTGAACATTATATTTCATTAAAGTCAAAGATCTAATTTGATTTTCCTTACTTATATTTCTGATTTACTTGGTACACTTTGCTCAGATGGACTTTTTGTTGTTGTTGTTATGAGTCAACTCCATTTCATCAGACAATGTCACATTTCCATTCTTGGGCACCAGCATCATTTTGTTGGGGTTTTTTCTTTTTCTTTTTTTTTTTTTTTTTTTATATATTTCCCTACACTCACACTTCTGAACATGTACAGGTATTACCATACACCGTCAGTCCTTGCTGCAAAGAGCAACGGCAAAACCTCATCTGCTTTGAAAGTATTTTTGTAATTAGCTTTCTAACGCTTTTTGTTGTTGTTGTTGCAAAAGGGATTTTGAATAGAGGAGCCAAGCACCAACTAATGCATGCTTGAGTCTGCGGAGAGCTTAACACCTTGCTCTGAGCAACCAGCCACCCCCCTGCCCACGCTGCCGCTTACGCTGACATTTTTCCTAAATATCACAGACTCCAACAGCTTTGCCACAGGACAGGGATTTCCAACACGGATCCACACTCCCCAGTTTGGCTTGAAGACAGGAATAAAAAGCATTTCACGGAGGTACAAGCTATGAGCAGTGCTTTAGGAACTCAGGGTGCAATATAGAGGGCAGAGATGATGGGTTTGGTGGTGCCAGGGATGCAGGGACCACGACAAGCTGACAAAGATAGCCTCGGTTGGTATTAAAGGCAAAATTCAGGACTAAACTGTTGATTAGATGTATTGAGCCAACACAGAACGCTGAAATGGAAGGAGCTAAAACACATGTGGACAACATATTTTTAGAAGAGTTACAATTTACAAGACTTTTCTTCCTTATGTTTCCTAATTGCTTGTCATTCAGTGGGAGATGCTGCTGGGTGCACAGCACCTGCGCCTCTCACCAGATTCAGTGGGCGTTGTGGATGCTCAGCAGCTCCCAGGATGAGGCCAGAAATACATTTATTCGCTAACGGGTTTTTCCACAGCACGCTAAATATTTTAACTGCAATATTTATATTCGGAGATGACAAATTATGATTTGGTCAAACCCTCCCATTGCACTTGTCAGGATACAGCCTGACTAAGAACAGATTAAAAGCAAAGGCTTTCTGATAAAGCTCCTCAAATCTGATACATGCTTATTACAGAGCAATCAAACGAAGTTTGTCCAACTGATGGGAGCTCAGACCCCGTCACTTATACCCACACCGCTGTGTGCTTCAGTATAACCCCCCCAAAACCACAAATTGCAATGCTCCCACAGATGCAGGAGCCAGGACACATCAGTTGTGCAATAAGGAATGAAGAGAACTGCAAGCCTTGTGTCAGAGAACAATTTATAACACTGCCAAGCAAACAGCTTAGCCCAGTACAAAGAACGGGAAGAGGGAGCGAGGACCAGAGCGTTAGAGCTGATGCACCATTTTGCATGAAACCCATTTTTTCATCATCCAAGCACACAGACACCTATACTGAGGGATGCTTGAAAATAACACACGGGATGTTACTGTGGATGTCAGGTCTGCCCTGAAGTGCTTGTAAGGGCAATTAGTGAGTGCTGCAAGAAGCACTTCAGGGGGCAAACAAACAAAAAAAAAAATTAAAAAAATAAACCCCAGATCTGATGCAAACAGGGACTCTACCCAAACAGGAGAACAGAGCCAAGTCCCACAGAAATCAGCTGGCACCAACAAGCTCTGTAGCCACTTGAGAAAATAAATCAGCAGAGGGTTTTTTTCTGACTAAGGCACACAGAATTCAACCTATAATGAATCACTGCATGTTTTTATGAATCACTAAACAACCAGCAAAGTTGCTCGAACCTTATCAAAGCCGCGCTGCAAAGCTGACACCGGCGCTGTGATGGAAAGCAGGTTTAATCGCGGCTGCGCCTCGTGCCCCGGGTTACAACCCGTTTCTCCAGCCAGTCGCACAGTAAAACCCCTGGCAGCAATGACACGTCCTGGCGATGGCCGGTCAGCATTCCTCCCGACTGCTCCGCCTCAGGCACGCGGACGGTGCCAGCTGCCGATGGCCACCCCAGCCCGTCACCGCGTTACACGTGCATGGACCAGCAAGGGCCAGGAGCTGCATCCAAATCCCCCCCCCCGACCCCGAGGTGCAGGGACATCAAGGGATTGACAAAAAAGCGGCTCAACACTTCGTTGATCAAAATGTTAATGGCAGCAAAATAATATATGAAAGACAAGACCCATCTGGATCCAGGCATGGCTCCGTGTTTGTGTAGAGCCGTCAGTCAGCAGCGGGGCTGGGGAAGAGCCGGGGAAGGACCCTGCAGAATGGCAAAACCCAAACCCCTGCCTGTACCACCCGACGTGCACACCGAGTACACAAAGTCCCACCCACAGACCTCTATAAATAAACCCACGTAGGAGATCCAGGGCTGAAGAAGTAAGTAAGTTTGCTTCCAATTATATATCTTCGTAAAAAAAAGGCAAATTAAATCAGTAATAACAGAGGGAAAATACAATACGACTTGACAGTGAAAATTCAATTTTAACCGTTGCCCATATCACAAGAATGAGATTTGGGCTGTTTATTTGCTCTAAACTAAAGCTTTTTTCTGGTTGAAGTTGGGTTTGGAGGTAACCCTGGAGCTTGGAAGGAGACTCCTGCGCTGGAGCCATCACTTAGACAAGCTGAAGAATGACACTACACAGCTAACAGCTCAACAAAAGTCAACTGTGAAAATCCGAGCCAGTCCGAACGCTTTCTGCTCCTTTGATGAAATTTTAACGGACACAACTCTTTGATTACTGCTCCCACACCTGAAAATCAGCTCCCCACAGACTTTTTGCTTTCTGTTGTTTAAGAATTCAGAAGTTTGTTGGTTTTATTCATACAAAACCGTGCAAGGGGAAGGGGGAGCCAGGGTGGGATTTTTTCCAGGTTGCTCTTAACATTCCCAAACGCAGCGTAGCTATTAAAAAACACAAACGTGCATCTACTACATCTGCCCACTCCCCCGTTTTTCCCTCGGATGCGCAGCCCTTTGGGCAGACGCGTGCCTCCGGCTGGGCAGGCTCCCGGCCCCGTAAGCTGATCCCAGCCCCACCTGTCCCCCACCAGAACCAGGCACCAGCTTTTTTTAGCTATTTCTAAGCCTGGCAGTAACTCCCTCTGCTTAAGCTGCAGAGGCAAACCATGCTTTTGGCCCAGCCGTGGAGGATTTCCACCTGCTCCCAGCCACAGGTCTGGGCTATCTCTGCTACCAACAAATATTCGGAGTGGCCGGGTGGCTTTCGGGGTTCAGGCGATGTGGATTGTCAAAGGTTTGCCAGGAGCCCCACACGAGATGCACTCGACGGTGCTGCCCGAACTGCAGTGGCATTTGGATTTTTTGGATGTTGATGTGCCCAGGTCCACGGTGCAAAGCCCGTGGCACGGTGGGATGCAGCTCCCTGCCTCTGCCAGGAGCATCCCACGGGACCACCCCCCAAGAACCAACAGGGACCTGCCAGGAACCAGACTCTGGATACGCAGGATGGGACACCCTTGCTTTTGGACAGATGGACAACCACGTTTGCAGCCCGGGGACACAGGGGTGAAGCTGTTCTGCTTGGCGGCCGGGGGAAGTGTGCAGAAGTTTTGGGGGTGAAACACCGCAGGGGAAACATGCAGACATGCGCTCCCACACCGGGAATCACTCACTGAGCACAGGGAGAGGAGGGCCATGGGCATGAGGGGGCATGGAGCGAGACCTTCTCCTCCCCTTCGCCTCAACAAAACAAACCCCAAAGAGAGCAAAGGACAACCTCCCCAGCGAGGAAAAGCACCACTGAAGGAGGACACCTGCTTTTCAGAAGGGGCTAATGCTTCCCAGGTGAGCGAGCACCTCGGTGAAGCTCTTCAGACTCAGATTTTAGGAGACTTCAGTGCCACATCCCTTCCTTCTGTAACAGAGGGAGACTTTAATGCAAACATAAAGCTCATTATCGTGGTTTATGGATCTATGCTTCTGGGCAGGCAGGGCCACCAAAACTGCACAGCTGGCCAGAAGCCACCTCTGTGTTGCCATCACCTCTTTCAAGTTACTCTTCCCCCAGGACAGGCACCGAGGGAATCTCAGCCCTTACGGCACCGATCCGCCCGCGCTCCACCTCGAGCAGTCCCCTATCTAGCTGCTCCCCAAGTGTCCCAGCCCCGTGGCAGTAGCACTTGTCCCCGAGCTGCCTGACCTCCAGCTGCCTGCGGTCCGACACGCACCCAGCACCACCGGCACAGCACCAGCTCCTGAGCGAGGTGCACAGCTCCTCACTTGGACGTGGCTCACACAGCTTCATTAAGCCGCTTCAGAAATCACAACCACCAGCAACGCGAGCGCTCTCGCCAAGAAACTTAAGAGTCGACACCGAAGGATTATTCTCACTGCGACGCGTGGGACTGCTGGCATCCAGGAGAAAGGGAAAAAATCCCAGCAAGGGGCTCGTCCCTATTGCTGCGATACATGGTGAGCTTTGTTCTGCTACAACCGAAACATACCGGCTCTGACAGCAGTAACACTACAACACGGGGCTTATGTAGTTTTATTAAATTTCTGCTTCACTATTAACCAACCGTCACAATTTCCATCTAATATTATGTCAGATGAATAAGCTTTATAAAGGAACTCACTCTCCTGCGAATTCTTAGGAGAGATGCTGAAAGGCAAAATAAAAGCACAGCCTCACCCCATGGCAGCACGAGCACACCTGAACCCTCTTCTACACAAACCTCCCTTGCTCGGTGCCGACGCTGCTTTGTTTTCCTCCTGCTGCGGGTTAATTTGTCAGCAGTACCAGCAACGGGGATGCCGAATCCAGAGCCCCGCGTGGGACAGCAAGACCCCACAGGAGGAGAAGGCTTCTCCCTCCCGCCTGCCCCCAAAGTTTTGAAACGCGCTAACCTGCTTTAAGGGAAGAGATCTGTCTCGATTCACTCTCAGCTGGAACAGGAACGCAGTGCCCTCCCCAAACCCCTCCAAGACCAGGTTTATCACTTTTTTTTGTTATGGAACCATCATTCACATTTAATATTGATACGGCTAAAACACCACTGTGGACATCAACTACTTGTTTACTTCTCCCTTCCACCCGTACACACACAGGAGCCCAGTTTCCCCCTCGCAACAGTGTAAAGGGGAAATATCTCTGCAAAAGTCGATACTTTGGGTAAACCTAGTTCAAACGAGAGGACACCCAAAGCCATAAAAATTGTGGGTTTCCCCTCCAAGTATTTCTCCTAATAACCGACCAAGGCAGCTTTCTGGGGAGAATTGTGCAATTCCTCCTAACGACAACGCTCGACTTGGTGGTGTTGCCGAGGAAAACAGTGATCTCAGATGCACAGGGGTTTCTTTGGTTAACTGAAGCGAGATCAATAATAACCATATTAATAAATAATGCTTTTAATAGCAGCAGCAGGATATAGGCAGCAAACTGCAGGCAGGTATCAGGGATAGGTAAAAGCATTAATTATCTGCACAATGTCGATGGTTCAGAGCTGACGTGCAGAGCGAAGCTAAAAGCTCACTTTCTGAACATTAGGAAGACAGACTGACAACTCTCTGCTTGCACATGAGCATTTCGGGTAAAATTCAATTTTCTGGATGTCACAACCGAGAGGAACACACTGCTCTTTTTCTTTCAACATCGATAAATTGGGTAAAGGACACAGGGGAGGGGGGAAGACTGAGATGCTTGACTGTCCTCTTCCTTCCCTGCCTGCGAGTTGCAAAAGAACAAAAGCAAAAGGGAGTTTTCGGGACCTGAGGCGAGCGAGGCATGTGCCTTCCCCAAACCAACTCCAACCTGCTCCATTTTTCTGCGACGAGGAAGCGCACATGCACTCCGAGCTCTCTTATATAAACAGCAAGAGGGTCAGCGCCTGTCTGAAATTCCCCACCGCATCTAAAATAAATAACGGGGTTGCTTTTAAACTTCGCTCCTTCCCACCCCACCGAGAGATCAGTGAAGTTGAGGGGTTTCTCCCCTCTGCAGGTCCAGGGGGGCTGCGGCTCAGCATCCTCCACCCCGCTGCGATGCTGAGGCTGGGCACCTGGTCCTGCCGCCCCATCCCTCTCACTCCCGCACCGGACAGGCGGGTGACACTGGTGCAGCTGAAGGAACCCGAGGGGGGGTGTGGGGTCCCCCCCCCAAAAAAAAAGGCCAGTGGGATGAGCACGGGGGCCCCTGCTCCCCGCCTGTCCCGCTCCTGCAAAGCCCCACATCCCCCTCCCCGGTGGGGATGGGGACAGCAGGGAGCGGGGTGGGCACTCGGGGACCCCGGGGGCTTCGGGGCATCCCCAGGCGCCGGAGGGAGTGGGAGCCCCCGGCACGTAGAGCCCCGACGGGGAGCTCCGGGCTCGGGGCGGGGGGGTCCCAGCCGGGCGGAGGGGGGTGCGGTGTCCCTCGGGGAAAGGATATGGGTTACAGACCAGCCTGAGGCACCAGCTGCGCGGGCGGGTGGTTTGCTTGAGGCAGAAGAAGGCGGTGGGTGCCAGAGCCGGGTAAGGCACCTGCTCCCCCTCCTCGGAGGCCAGGTCGGGCGGCGGGTCGCGGCCGGGGGAGCTGCCGGGGCCGGAGCCCGCAT
>JAVJGI010000050.1:26690361-26824460 GCA_035590275.1 Ibycter americanus | reverse complement strand
CAAAGCAACAACCCTAGCAAGATAAGCATCTCGCTGGCCCTGCCCAGCCACCTGTTGTGTTATGGAGCTTCGCCGCCGGCCCCCCCCCAGGGGACGGTGGACCCCCCCCCACGGGGTCCAACCGGGGGCTGAGGGGCGGGGGGGCCCGGCCGGGTGTCCCCCCCCAACCCCCGGAGCCTGCTGGGTGGGAAGGCACCCAGCTCCGCTCCCACGGGGGGGGCCCGGCTGCCCCAGCCCCCTGGAAAGCCCGCTTGGCCCCAGGGCATTAACTCATTAGTTTTAATAAATAAACGTATAAGCCCAAGTTAGAGGTCGGAGCATTTTAATAAATAAAGATCGGCTCTTAAACGGCAGCGATTCTTAGCTGAGTAGCTAATCTGCTCAAGGGCTTAGCTTGGAGGGATCAGAATAAACAGATAATAGAGTCGTTCCAGGCGCCGCCCACTTCGGAAGTTTGATTCTTTTGAGTTATATCAAATTCTGTGAATTATATCTGTATGTAGTGCAGGTGGAGGGGGGCGGGGGGGGAGAGAGAGATTAAAAAATGTTAGCTAGCTACATTCCCCTCGACTGGAATGTTTTAAAGTGAGAGTTCATTATATACCACCACATTCAATTTGCAAATGCAGTTCCCGATGCTATTCTTCATGGTTAATAACTGGGAATTGATTGAAAAGGGAGGTCACGCAGCTTTCAAAGCAGAAAGAGCCGAGCCTAATAAGGCTAGCGGAGAGATGGTTTTACATACACACTTTCAATGGTTGTTTTATTAGATGTTTGCAGGTTGTGATTAACAGTATGTGGCAATTTTATTATTGAACAAACAATGCCTCTGACAAGCAGGACGCAGCCTGCAAAGCGAACGTGAACTGTGCAAAGAGGAGATTGCACTTGGAGTTTCCACACATTTATACGGGCTAATTAGGGCAAATCATAAATTACTGTGGGAAGGGAAGATTTGTATGTGAGTTGGTGGAGCTCTCCTTGAGCAAACCCTCTTCCACTCATAAATTTTCTTGCTCAGGAAAATGTCCTTTACAGGAAGAAAGAGAGGTTTATAAAAATGGGAATGGGGAGAAGGAAAGGCCAAGCCTCGGGAGCAAGCAACTCCTCCTGACCCTCTCCCAAAGGCAGAAACTGCCCAGGCAATACACTTCCCTCCGTGCCTCCCCTCCAGCTCTGTGCTGGCAGAGCGGGATGCTGCTCCCATGACTAACGAATCCATCTTCAAAGCTCTTCCCCCACCAGCTGTCCGTGGGCACCGGCTCCTGCCCTTCCCCGGGCAGCGGCCAGGTGGAAGCTCCAGGCTGTCGCGGGCTGCAGACACCTTTCCCATGGCCAGACCGAGCATGGGGAGCCTGACATTTTCAGGGTCTTAACCTGTTGTATTTAAAGCCAAGAGCCTTATTAATAAGCTCCACGCAACGATGGGGGCTGAGAAGGACTTTTATTGTAAAACAGAGGATTTTGAAGAAGCCTGGCAAAGAACCGGCCCAATCCCGACCCCAGCAGGAATTTTTGGCTCCTTCTGCAAAGGACCAGGATTAATTCCAAAGGTGGTCGTTATTGAAAAGAGACAACGTTGTTGGCAAAGGTATTTGCTTCCTCCCGTAGTTCCTGCTTCACCCGCAGACCACGGTTGGAAGGAGTGGGCCAGATTCTGCTCCGTTTACTCCAGATTTGTCGCCAGCTGACTGCACGGACGGCAGCATCACTTCTTCACATTTCCACGAGTCGAAAGGATCTGGCCGCAGCATTTCTGTCGTTAATAAACCACCAGAAAATTTAAGATCAATACCAATCTGAGAATACACAGTACACCCTGAATGGGCACTTGGCTTGCAAAATCACAGCTGACATAATGGGATGTGTAATGCTCTTAGCTGGCCCTAATAAATCGTCCCCCGCTGGCACGCACCCGGCTGTATGCCAGTCCGCATGCAACGTGGATGGGCTGGAGGTGTGCACATCTGCCCCGGGATGGCACAGCTGGGAGAGGAGAGCTGTCCTGGGCTCACGGGTGACGTGGGTGAGCCTGGGGCAGGCAGCGGTGCTGGGTCCCATCACCCATCTCAGGTGCTCACTGCGGGGGAGCTCAGCAGGGCAAACGCATGGGGCTCCTGAAGTTACCGGAGCCACAACGATCTCACCAGCTCAGAAACCAGATCTGCTCCGACCGTGACAGCCAGCATGTGGACTGAGGAACCCTGACCTCACCCACTGCCTGATCTCCCCCATTTGATGTCATTCAGCATGTAGCAGCCGTTTGCAAGCTGTCACAGAAAGACAAGATAGGACTTTAAAAGAAAATCCGCAGTTGTCTCAGGTATTTTTTCATAAAGCAGCCAAGTTCTATTTAATATTCCTCCTACGAACTTGCCTACAACCTCTCAACGGCTGTAAAGGTCCCAGTGACCCCGCTGAAGGAAGGAGCAGCATCTCCAGCCTGCCCAGCTCAGGGGAGCACGGCAGGGTGCTCCCCCCGGCTGCCCCGCCTGGGGTCAGGAGCAACCTGAAGGAGACCCACCGCCACGGTGACACCCCACCAGGATTAAAAATCAGTTTCTCAAGGTCACGGGCATGGTGAGAGCCGGGACCTGGCATCCCTGCGCGACTCACACCCTGCTCGCTAGCGAGGCTTGCAGAGGAGCCTTTGCCAACATTTATAAAATGTGCTGGGTGTGCCACCGTAGCGTACTGTCAGATGAAACCCAGACAGTAAATCAAGCGGCGTAGCACAGCTTAATGCCCTCGTCTGTGACTGTACGTGATGCACAGCCTCTTCCCATAGAGTTGCGAGGATCAGCCTGGCGGGGGGAGGGAAATATGTAAAAATCCCATTTGACTTTCGGGGTTTGATGCTCCAGCATTTCCCAGGCTAAGATGAGATCAGTAGGTCAGCCCCATAGTTTAAAGCTTCTTTGTGTTTTTATGCCTATTAAGCTAACCTCTTATATATGAAGTCTGACAGAGGTGCTGAATACTTTATGTAATATTTTGTTTTACTGGATCTAATTCTAGCTGACTCAAATCTGGCTTTTTCTGATTGCAGAAAAACCTTCAAACAAGGAACAATCTAGCTAATAGTGCTTGCATAAATCATCCTCAAAATAATGAGTATCTGTGGAGTGAATTCATTTAGCTAAATAGATGGAGGACCACTTTAAAGTTATTTAGAAAGATTAACAAAAGAGAAGGGAAATGAAAAACAGATAATAAATTGACGAGAGAAGGGAAAAATTGTATTAGAAACAATGAATTTATAATAAATTCAAAATGTTAAGGAGAAATTTCCAAAAAAGGAGATTGGCAACATGGCAGTTTGGCTGTGCTGGTGCTAAAATGTATTTTTAATTAAAATACATGGATGTTAAAATGCATTTTAAAATAGATAGATAAATAGGTCCCCAGCCAAAATTATATTTTTACTTTTATGACTTTCAAATTCACCCATAATGTATCATTTCCTCGGTACAAGACGACACTTACCTACTCCGGGGGTAGTTCTTCCGTTGCACTCAACTTACCTCCATCAGCCAGTGACTACAAAACGCCAAACCCCACATCCCGCCTGGCAGACCACGGCGCTTACTCGCTTCCCACCTGGCACCTGCCCCTTCTCCTGACAAAAAAATCCAGGATTTTGCTCCTGCATTCTTTCTTCTTCGGTCACTTTTCCTCCCATCTCAGTCCTTTCCCTTCCTTTTCACCTAGATTTTCCCACATGCAGCCCCACCCCCCCCATTCTATTCCTTAATCTGTTATCCCCCCCCCCGCCCCGCTCCTTGGCCCTTTATTTAGGGGTGGCTTTGCGAGGTGCCGGCTGTCCCGGTAACAATCCCACAGGAGCCCCTGCAAACACCCTGGATTGCCCTGATGCGTTTTTGGTACCTCAAAGCCCCCACACCAGCTCTCTATCTGCATTCCAGTGGCAGCAGCAGAGATGGATTTTCTTGCCTTGCCTTCAGCAATATAGCGAGGGTTACCTCCCCATGGAGTCTCATACTCGTTCTTAATGCTGCTATGGACCAATATTTAGGTTCTCGGTAGCCAAGCCTGGAGAAATCCACCAAGAAGTCCACACAAGGAGTACAAAGGCTTTAAGTCCCACCTAAATCCTGAGGAAAACTGGGATGATGCCTCAACCAACGAGATGCCTTTGACATCAAGCCTACCATTCGTGGTTTATCCTCCGGAAAAACAGCCGGAGAAAGCGTCCCCTAACAACTTTTGGCATTGCGTTGAAGTAGCACAAGGCTATCCATCTTCAAAACCCATCATCCACCTTGCGCTGTGTTTCCAGTCTCACAGCTGAGTGTGCAGCGTTTCCAAATACATCACTGAGTGAGCGTATTTCAAACCCACACATTTTGGACAAGCTCAAAAACTGTATTGTGGCTCCTCTCTTTCTTCTGTTGTGTTTGCCGCTTTGATTTATTTACTTCTTATATCATGTTTAGACTTGCTAAATATAAAAACTGTTCAAAATAACTGTGCAAAATATTCTCCAAGTCCTCAAGGAAAAAAAAAATTGCATTGCTCAGATCTGCCTTCTCATGTTTTATGGTTTTAGCACACATTGTAAATAGAATATTTCCATAATAAATATTTGATAAAAATAATTTCCACGTGAAGTTAGCTCTAAGCCAAAAGCCCCAGAAAGGCAGAAGGGGAGCTACCAGGTTGGCAGCAACATTTGGTGCATTCCTGAAAAAATTCCCCAAACTTACTGAAATAGACCACCTTGAGTGGGGAAGACAAATCTGATGTCCACATTCCCCCTTTGCCTTACTGCCTCCTCATCTCCTTGACGTGGCCGCCTGCTCAGCGAGAGGAAAACAATGTCATGGACCCCAAGAGCTGCAGATGTGTTTTCTGACAGTCATGGCAGCCCGTGACTGGATATTTCATTTCCCTGCCTTCATGCTCAAGCCTTCACACAGCTTGCTGGTACCTCTCCTCTTCCGCTCATGGACCTGAGAGCTGGAGCATCTCTCTCCAAGATGACCTTTAAGCACAGGTTGTTGCCCCCTTGAAGTCCTCGGGACGTTAGTGTTGGTCCACATTTATATTTGCAAATAAGTTCATCTCTAAAGCTCAGAGGTCGATCTGAGCACCGTGTACCATCTACGGGCGCTTTCCCAGCGCCTTTTCTAACAAACATGCAGGCTCTGGTGAGCCAGGTTTCCTGACTGCATTTTAAAAAACATTTTGAATAATGCTGCTTGTGGCAAGAAATCGCCGTGGCCATGATTTCCCCTTTCATGGAGCTGAAATTTCATATCCTTTAATTTCACTGATCGCTCTGTAGTCTCATTCAGTGAAAATGAGAGGAGTTTGACTTTTACAGGTGCCTGATACGTTCCCACTTGTTTATTAGATGGGCAAGACAAGACAAAAATAATGAATTTTCTGTGTGTTGCCAATATCAAAAACACTAAAACCACAAAGGCTGCAGAAATTTGATTTCTTGTTGAAAATTTATACCTCTTCTACTGAAAAGACAACAGAAACTTGTAGACAAATATAAGACAATTTAACCAAAGAGGCACCAGAGCAGCATTAAAATGAATTAAAATTAACTTTTTCATTTAAAGAACTTCAATGTAGGTCAGGCCCCTTCAGAGGTAAAATTATTCCAATTGATTATATCATTGGTAAATGCATTTGTGATGTGCAGGGTATTTGAAATCACCGAGGCAAAACTGCTGATGGTGCAGATTAGTTAATTTACTGGACAAAATGACCTTTGTTGCACTAAGAACCAAATCTTACGGGACAGAAGTCTTTTAAATAGCTGCTAATATTTTAAATGAATTACCCAAGAAGATGATGTTGAAGGGCTGAATGTATTAGAGGACTTAACATAGTAGGGGATATATACAGAATATGTATGGGCTGAATGTATTAGAGGATTCTTTGCTTGAGAAATAACTTGATTTGGGACCCACAGGCTTCTGCTGTTACGTGTCCATAGAGGGGAAGCAAGCAGATACCTCTTCTACACGCTAAATTGTTTGACATTTCTCTCCCAGCCCTCAAAGGCAACTGTTGTACAGCAAATGCAAGGGTAGGGAGCGTATCCAAAGAGGCAGTATATTGCTCTATATTGCATTGCTGTAGAGGTTTGGCTCTCGAATAGGAAACTGTTCAGCTGGGACATGTGTGGGTAGCCTGAGGGATGCACAAGCGTGGAGCGGCTGCGCTGCACCGGCCACCCTGCCGTGCTCCGGGCTCGGTGCCGTGCAGGAGGACGGTGTGGGGGCAAGAAAAAGCTCTCTAAATGCAACAGGAAACAAAACCTAAGCTGTGCCACATCCTTCTCCAGCAGTAATTTCCTCGTGCTATGAAAGTCATATAATGTTCTTTACACAATTTATTGTAAATCACTCATGGCTTGTTTAACACTCCACTGATTTTATCTTGATTTATTGCATTGCCACCCTGCACGGCAAGGCAACAGCCGTGGCTTTATGGTCTTTAATCAAAGCCCGAACACCTGTAGTTTGCAGCCCGTGGCTGAGGGTTGCCATATCCAAAGTCTCGGCGCGATGCTCAGCATCCCCTGAGCCCACGTGCCGGGGGCTGAGCCCAGAGCATCACCCAGGCACACACAGGGGCTCGGTGCCGCCCCGCTCCCCTCCTCCTCCCGCAGCCCACCCAGGCCCAGCGCTGCGAGGACCACACTGCACAGCCCTGGGATTTCGTCTCCCCGTTGCTCTGGGGGGGACAGCGAGCCCACTCACGCATCTGCCTGCTCCTGTTATCCTTCACCTTCCTGTTTCATGGTGGCTCCTGCAGAACTTGGGTGAGATCGTGGTCCTGCAGCGGTCCATACGGTCCCTGGCACAGGGAGTCCACATTCCTCAAAAAGCTGACAGTCTGGCGAGGCAAAGATCAGGAAAACAAAAGCATTATCATCCTCAGAAAGACAATAGCACTTTATCCCTAGAATTTACCTGGGGGTCACACAGGAAGCCTGGGGCAGGGCCAAGAGCAGATTCAGACTCCCCCAAGACTTAATTACAAAATTAGCATCTCCCTCTTTGGACATTAGGGCAAGATGCAAGAAGACAAATCAATGCTGGGAACATCAGAATGATCTCCAGCTCCAAAGAAGTGAGCAAATGTAGGCACCAGACTACTGCAAACCCACGGAGAGCATCTGGAAGTCAGGAGGGCATCTTTTCCTCCCTTTCTGTGGGGCAGCTAGCAATACAAGATGTAAGGAACAGCTGCCTGAAAGAATCCTTTCATCACTTCAGACAGCTAACATAGCCAAAAATAAATATTTCAGCTTGGGCAGTATTTAAAAAGATTTTGTTGCTGTAAGGACAAAATTTCAGTCTATCAAAATCTCTTTACACAAACTGAGTTGAATGAGTAGTTGGTTTAGAAAGAGTCAGACCAAATGCACAGCAAAAGTGTAAACCATTTTCATGAAACTGTTAACTCCCCCCACATATATATATATATAAAATAACATGCACTGTACCATAGGTCATACTGCAGAGCTCTGTAGATGCCCATACAACTGCTTGCCCCACTGAGCGCGTCTGGATGAAAAAGCCACCGCGGTGCCCTTGGCCAGGGCTCATCCCGCGCCGAGCCCCCCCGGGCGTTGCTGTAGTGCCCTGCTTCGCACACGCAAACCAGAGAGCGGTGGGACACGAGGAGCATGTCGGCTATTTTAATCCCAGGCAGTAGACACTGAACAGCTGCACGTGCCCAGCCCAGGCCAGGCGCAGTCACGTCCCCGTTTGCAAACCTTGCCTAAACCACCTGGCCCTCTCCTCCCCGGCCGTGGCACTGTGCGGGGATGCTGGGATGGATGGCAGCTCCTCGGAGGGGTGCAGACCTCCGCTGTCCTAGTGAAGGGCGAAGTACGCCCACTCTACATCACCTTCTCCAAGACTTGCGAGATGCAGAAGGTCAGAGCGACAGCTGTGGGGGGCAAACGTGCAAGGCAGAGTTGAAGTTATTTCAGTTCCACCAACTCCAGGGATTCCCAGGCAGATGGAGGTGAATGTGGGTCCAAGGTGGGGTGGGAATCTTACATGGGCACAATACGCTGCTGCCACGAACTCCAGAGCTGATTTACACCCATGCAATGGGCATGTCCGTAAGTCCTGCTGGAGCTGCAGCTCCAAACCCCAGACCTTTAAAGTTATGCCCAGATAAAGCTCCTGAGCAAATCCAGAATTGCTATAGCCTTAGGGATGACATAGTTTTGCCATAAAGAAGCCTACGGATGACAAAACTGTCTCTGAAAGATCTCCCCGTGTCTGCTGTCAACCAGCATTTCCATCAGTGTCGCAAGCTGTGCACAGCAAGAAGCTGGAGGGAGCAGGAGCACAGATACACCCACAGAGCCCGGCAGAGGTGTGTGCCGAGCCTGGGTCTGAACAGCCGCGCTGCCCGCACTGGCGAGGACCTGCTGGGAAAAGCATCGGCACGTTTCAGCAACCAGAGAGCAAATCCCCCACGCACCCAGGTACGCCGGGATCGCCAGCTGAAATCTGTGCAGCCCTCTCTTTGCTTTGCTACTCTTGATACTCGAGAAAATAGGACTTATTTAGGGTAATCCTACAAGGGAAGGAGGATGTAAAAGCCTCTTTGGTGGGTAATTTAGAAGTGGGTAGGGGAAAACGCTCCAGGGACTGGCTTATGGGACAAGCCTGTGATGGCCACGTACAGACCAGTGGCACACTGGAGTTTTCCATCACCCATTTTCTGCACGTCGCAGGGCTCCAACAGATGTGGGGGACAGACACAGAAGGGGGTATGGAGATTAAAAAGACAGAGTATCCTTACATAAACAAGGCTCTGGCTAACTCAGATGGGAGCCACGCAGCTTAATCTGTATCAAAAATTTAGCAGGAGCACAAATCTTCTGCAAACCAAAGGTAAATGAATGTTAAAAGTCCAGCTCCAGTTTACCTTTGTCCTTTCATCAGCTCCGTATGTGAAATTGTTCTTATTTATAGACCTATGGAGGCAGGCAAGTAAATAAAGGTGCAAACAAGCTAGAAGCAACAGGTTAAACATATCTGCAGGACAAAGAACAGCTTGGTGAGGTCAGCTAAACAGACATCAGGATGCATAGGAAAAAACATATTTCTGAATAACACAGCCTGGATGCACAGCAGCACCAAGAGGAGGTGGCTGATTTGTGTGTTTAAATGTGTGTGGGGGTCACTTTAATGAATGCATCCCAGCCTGTGAGCCTTCTGGGAAGCACCTGCTGCAGGTGGGTCTCTCCAGGCAGCTCTGTCCCTGGGGACAAGCAGGGACTTCTGGTCACCTTTCAGTCCATCTTACTGATGGTGTCACCTGAAGCTGCTTCAGCCTTCCTACAATGAGGCAGGGGAAGAGAAACAGCAGTAGCAAAAGCAGATATTTTTACCAATAAAATCTCCTGTTAAAAGAGATCCAGTTTGCTGAAAACCTGAAAATTCAAAAAGATTTGATTTATAGGACAAGAGGTACAAAATATATTTTGTGAGGGAGGTAAAAAGGTCATTTGCAAAGCAGCTGAAACATGTAAAGATTTGCTTTCGTGTTTGCTGCCATCTGGGTAATTCACGAGAATAAAGCCACCTCTTATCCCGCTTTAATCAATAACTTTTTTCTCATTCCCATCACGCAAGTTGCAACAGTTCATTCTCTCCCAGCCCGTGTCTGTGTGGGGAGAGAAGTGGGCACGTCCTGGCTCCATCCAGGCTCCCTCCCATCTTAAACTGGGTTGCTAACATGAGTTCAGACCCGTGTTACCTTGTCCTTACTGCTATTTTAAGCAGAACCAGATCACTTGGTAACCAACCACCAAAAACCTTGAAGATTTGCAGGCAGAGGCATTTCTATTAGTTAAGGCTTCCACACTGGTCTGCAAGCCAGCATTTCACATCCCCTGGCGCCCCGTGGAAAACATCAGACCTCCGCTCTTCCAGCCTCCCTCCTCTTTGATTGCAAGGGGATCCACCAGTGACCCGCCAACATCATTAACTGTTCCCTTGCAGTGGAGCACACTTATTGTTTTAAATAACTCACAAGGATATATTTCAATCAGCTACTGTTCATTAGGATTTATTAGGCTGGACCCAAGGGCAGGCATGGAAGCTAATTAGAATTATTATTTTCAGGCGACAAGTATAAGGACCTCCCAGGGATGTTTTCAGCCCTTCATTTTAAGGCTGAGGTACAATTTTCAGGGTTATTTTCTGAAATTATTTAATGGGATGGTTCTTTGTAATAATGCAAAGGACCTGAGAGAGGGGTTGTAGTGGGAAGAGAAGGAAAACCAGACCCTGCTGAGAAATTCTGGGTGGATAAATAAACAAAAGGACATTAATAACAGGGCCTGACTATTGCACTGAAAGCTGCCACACAACCAATTTCTGGCCCAGCATGGTCACTTCACCGCACACAGCTTCCCGTATTGGCCACGGAGGAGGAGAACAGGGCTCGGAGCTCATCACAGCTTCACTTGTGTTAGCTTTGAGGCTCCGTATCTGGTGGAGCTGCAAGCATCATTATTTCCTCCCTCTCCTCTCACCTCTATTTTGGCATGTCCAGCCCTGGAGAATGGTGCGAGACCTTCTGGGGTCACTACCAGGTCCACCCACTTGCTGCTCCCTCTCCAGAAAGCGCCGGTGCAAAAGGAGCAGCACCATTTCCATGTGCTCAGGACCAGCATCTTTTCTACCACTGAGCTGCTGATGCCGAGGCAGGACTTGCCTCCCCCAGCTCATGGCATGGAGAGAAACCGAGAAGCAAATTATTTACACAGAAATGACCTACTCAGCAGTTGTTAGCCCGGCTCCAAAGAGCTCACTGCTCCTAATGACGTCTCCAGAGCTTTGCTGGGAGGGAATATTAAAGAGAAGAGCAAGAAAACAGGCTGGTTATCTTTGGTGACTGACTGATGCCAACAGGCTACAACTTGCTAAGCATTTTCAAATAGCATTTGCAGTTGATGACTTGACATTTGGAAACCCTAAGGACCTAGAAGGAGATAGGGTAAATTTCCATTCACGAAGGTTGAAGTGCACTAAACTGCTTTTGATTGGAGCTGTCTAGAAAGGAGGTAAGAGCTGACAAACACACGTGGTTCAGGGACACCTTTGCCTCTAAGGGCAAAAAGTTGTTTGGTGCGTGTACTAACAGAGGGCACAAAGGCATCCAAGCTACAGAAGGGTTAAACACCCATATTTTGGGTATCAGAGTAAGTGTTACATCCAAGCTCCTGACCAACGACCACCAGATCCTGGCAGAGGATGGAGGTCAGCAGATCCTCCTGTTTGACCCCCCACATACATGCTCAGGCCCCACCGTGACAGCGGTGCAGTCAGGAGGAAGAAGGCTGCAGCAAGGTTACCTCTGCCTCCATCACTCCGTCTTGACATCTCTGGGGTGAGCACCCCAAAAAATCCCTACTGGCCGTGGACAATTTAGACTTTAAAGGCCTCAGCATGCATCCTCAGTTCCCTTCACTCAGGCAAAAGGAGAATCCCAAAAAGCAAACCCAAACACCAAAGGGAAGGAAATAAGGGGAGACCTTACCGCTCTCTACAGCTGCCTGACAGGGGCTGTAGCCAGGGGAGGTCGGTCTCTTCTCCCAGGCAACGGCAACAGAACAAGAGGAAACAGCCTCAAGTTGCACCAGGGAGGTTTAGATTGGATATTAGGGAAAATGTCTTCACTGAAGGGTGGTCAGGCACTGGAACAGCCTGCCCAGGGAGGTGGTGGAGTCACCATCTCTGGAGGTGTTCAAAAAAATGCATAAATGCGGTGCTTAGGGACACAGTGGTGGACTTGGCAGTGCTGGGTTAACGGTTAGATTTGATGATCTTAAAGGTCTTTTCCAACCTAAATGATTCTATGAAATAAAATTAAATCAAAGCCTGCTTTTGACGAGTTAAGTGAATATCTCAGTTTTGCCATGCAGGACATGCATTCTGCTCCCGACGCTCTCCAACCTTGGGCAAGTCACTTGGTACCCTGCCTCTGTTTCTCCTTTCGGAAAGGCAGCTCAGGATGTGCTGGCAGCCATCAGGAGGCAGTTACTGTCAGGACCTATATAGGATCTACATATTCATATATTGTGTGCCCTCTGCTGGCAGTCTCATTTTCCAGGAGCACAGGAAAATCCTGCCGAAAAGGGCAGGTGGGACTTGGGTCTTTCCTTCAAATGTCGGACAATAATTAGACACAATATGAGCCATAAAACTACAGCGGTAGCATTAGAAAAGGGAATTCCCTTCTGCACATTGCACAGCAGCAGGTAACGAGATTTTGCTTTTCCTTTCTTTGGAGCAGGCTGGTTCCTGCAGGATCTCCTGCATCCCAGCAGCTCTGGGGCAGCTCTCATTGACCAAACGCTCAGCTGACTTTGCTTCCAAGGAACGCTCTTCTAATGTAACTCTATGCCTGAAATAAATTTCTCCTTTGCCCTCATTTAAAGTGATTTATCCCATCACCTATCAGGTGACGCCCAGGTTCAGCAGTGTCACAGCACGTATCCCAAGATTTAGTGACGCAAAGCATAGATCAGATGAAAATTCCCGTGGCTGTGTACGGACAGAGCTGGTGGAGGACCACACATCACCTGCAGCAAGCAGTCCCGCTCTCCACCAAGGTCATTTCAGCCGTGCTCACAGCCTTAGCTTTGACCTACAAATATTTGGGCACTTAGATATGATTTGCATAAAATTCCAGCAAGTTTTACTTTGCTTGATCCTGCTAATCCTCCCTGGCCATCCCTTTTGGCTCTGACAGCGCAGACATGGTACCTGGTGGGATGGAGGGACCTCCTGGGGCGCCCAGCCCTGGGCAGCGCCGCTGCTCCAGCCGCTGCTGTGACCACTGCACCCCTCAGCTCTGCTCAAACCCATCACCAAGAGGGTCTCCAACGCCAGCAAAAGGCCTCACTTTGGACTGCTAAGAACCTGTTTTCCAGGGTGTATTTTTTTTAATCACCTATTAATACTTCTCCATGCCCCAGCATTGTCTTTTAGTACAAATGATTCATTTCTCTCCATCCACTGAAATATCCCCGAAACATTACTTAACCAAAAGCCAGCTGAAGAAGAAATGCGTTTTTCTTTTGTGGAGGAAACCAGTTCCCCTGCCAACAAAAAAAATATCAAGACAAGCAGGTTCAATGTGCCTTTGTAAGTCTGGATTGGACTCGGTCCTATTTTCATCCCATTATTCTTTCCTTCACAATTTGTCTAAAGCTTTGCAGACTGTGAAAGGCCAGTCGCTGCCGGGATTGCTTTTCCTTCTCCTTTCATATGGAGTACTCTGTTTGCCATTCTTCAGTTACATGAACCACTCCTGAATGACACATCTGTGAAACTACTTTGCCAACGGACTTCGTTTACTTTTTTTTTTTTTTTTTTTTTTTGCCAGCTTCAACCCCTTCACGATCCCTCTGCAGAGATTCCCCCATTTCCAGGCCAGCAATACACCAAGGTCTGCTTCAGACTGGAATTATTTTCACATAGCTGAATCCCCTGTGCTTTCTGCCCTGGTAGCGCTGTTTGCTATGAAAAAAAGGATGAGTTTGTGTGAACTCTGAAGGCTTTTGGTTTTTTCAGCTCATGTGAGCACCACGAGGTCTCTGCCACGTCGCTACCTCTCACAAAGCTTTTGGGATTTCTGACTCTGAGAAACAGGCTCCAAAAATGATGAGGACCATCCTTGTCCCAACCACATTACCTTAGAAATCTGAATTTCCCGTTCCATTTTCCTTAAAGGCCCCATTTCCCGGCCACTGCACAGCAGAGCCCCGTCCTGGGCTCACCCACCCAGCCCAGCTCTGCTCAGTGGCTTTCAGGAGACCACAACAGCTTCAGTATCGAACAAGGCAAAAGAAACCCTCCAAAACCAAGAGACGAGAGCAATGAACAAGGGAGAAAGCACTATAAAAAGGCCTGCAAAGAGACTAATGACACTGTTTCAACAAAGTTGCCTCCTGCGATAGCGCTAAATCCTTTTAATGACCTTTCAGCCTTTAAAAAGAGTTTATAAGACAATTTTCTATTTGCTAGGCTTACTGACAAACAGTCAGTAACTGCTTAGGGTGGTACCAGGAGCCCAATTACAGAACAAATAAGGTCCATTTTACCATTTTCCCCTCCCTCTTGTAAAAAACTTAACTCTTTCCCTCCCCAGCTCATTCACTGGAGCACTGCACAACCAGAGCCGGAGCGCGGGGAGAAGGGGAAAAGCACCTGGAGAAAAAGCAACATCCTCCAAGAGCAGCATCACAGGGGGCAGCAATAGCTGCTGGGAGAGATAAAGCACATTCTGTATGAGATTACTGCATGAATGATGCTTTGATCGGAAAAGTAAAGAGCAAGATGACAGTTTTAATGGTCTGAAAACACATGAAAAGCTCATGCAGAAAGCAGCTTTGATACACAAGACAGTGGTACAGTATTTATTTTGTGACCTTTAACAAGTATGGGCAGTCCAACAACAAGATAATTTGATGGAAAAAAAATATCAAAAGGAGACAGAAAAATTAACCCGGGAGCTTTGTGGCGGAGGGAGGAAAAGAGCCGCTGAGGCTGACAGTGCCTCTGAGCTGGCTTCCAGCGTGGTGGGGACTGAGCCCTACAAATGCCACATGTCCTGTCCCCACCGAGAGCACCAGGAGCCCAGTAGCTTCCAGGAACAGGGAATTTGGGATATTTCATTAGCAAAACCCAAAACCTAGAGCATGCTAACAGCAAGCATTAACAGTTGTACCTTCACACAGCCCATAGAGAAATGCATTTTGAGGGGAGCTTTTGTGGGGGACACCCCAGAGCTACCAGGGTACAGAAAGACTGGGTGCTGGGAAGGACTGCTGGCTGGTGACAGGCATGGTCAGAGTCCCCAGGTCCTCAAACACAGGAAAACCAGGGGAGAGAGAATTTGAAGGCAACTTGAAGGGATGGGGGCAATGACGACGTTTTCCAGGAAATAAGTTTTCAAAAGAACTTTGAATATTGGGGAAAAAACCCAGAGCAAAACATGTGCATGTGGTAACTTTTTAAATTTTCTCTGCTGTTTAAATATGACAAACCAAGGGCTATGGAAATAACAACAAGTTTCCTTCTTGCACATGCAAAAGGGTGATGTAGTAGAGGCCCCAAAAGCACAAAGTCCTGCACAGGGGCACAGGCGCTCACCTCTCCCCAGGAGTATACCCTGGCCATTCGCTACTGATAGCCGCTTATATGACTGGGATTTTTCCTCATAAGGGTATGGCAAGAAATCCTTTGGTCTACAACAGCCGTTTTAGCTTGACACCTGCAGGAAGAGCACTTGCTATATGCTGTTATCCAGCTGAGAGCACAAGTCACCCCTGGGAGAGAGAAAGCACCCTGAGCAGACCAAGGCCAACCCCTACCTTAAATAAATAGTCTGAGCAAATTGCGGGAAACTGCCATCAAATTTGGCTGGAATTTCTAAGCAGTGAACGTCCCACCTGAAAAAAAAAAAATCTCCATGATGAACAGTCACAAAAAGACAGTGCCCATCAGCTAATTTATGCACTATGAATAATTCAGCTACCTCTATTTAAAAACTTCAGCTGAATAAAAACCACATCGAGGAGATCATCTGGAGGTAAAGGGGAGAGCCGCCCACCCCAGAGGTCTCTCCCTCTTCCCACACCTGCGATCTGAACTGCGCCAGCTGAACCCAGACCTTCAAAAGAGATGAAGAGGCAGCAGAGAGAGAAATCTAGGAGACGACTAAAAGGACCTCCTGCTGTCTATAGGAGCTCTCCAATATGCATCTTTCTATGGTGGACATAAGGGTTTGGGCTGTTTGGGTTAAGAGCTAGCCCATCCTCCTCCTGCAGACTGTGGTGCTTTGCCCCAGCCCATTTCCATGGCGGCGGGGGGGAAGCAGCCCCCAGCTAGGTTTAACTCCTTGAGCTCTCCCTTCAGGTTCTTCTTGCACCATGGAGGGAGGAAAAATGCATTGCAAAAGTAAACCCGTTTTCCAACATTTTCCGTGTGTCCCCCATTTCTTTTACAATCGTAAAATACTTCAGGGGACCCTGCGATTGAATGGGGTCCCTCCCTCCAGCTCCCCACAGTCACCTGCCTGGGATGTTTGGGTAGCTTGCTAAGGATAAAAGAGCAGGACCCACAGAGACAGTGAAGATCTGGCACTGCTGGAGTAAATAAATACTGCCTCAACACCTGAAGCAGGAAGAAGCCAGAGCACATCTGGATCCCCAGGACCACTGGGAACTCATCACAGCAACCCGAAGTAAAATATTTCCCTCTCCCTTGCAGTACACCTGCAACATGACACAGGTGATGGAGGCAGTTGCCTTCACTCATCCAAACTTCGCATTTAATAACCTTAGAGAAAGCTCTGTGCCTCCATCTTCCTAAGCAGAGCTCCACTTCAGACCACTATAAGCAAGGTTGCTATTTTTCCAGAAAGCTCAGCATTTCTCAAACTAGGGTTTT
Organism: Ibycter americanus; assembly: GCA_035590275.1. Classification (NCBI taxonomy): domain Eukaryota; kingdom Metazoa; phylum Chordata; class Aves; order Falconiformes; family Falconidae; genus Ibycter; species Ibycter americanus. The sequence goes on along the minus strand of JAVJGI010000050.1, from coordinate 26,807,979 downwards.
CAACCTGAAATGGGGTCACAAAACCTTTTTAGCTGGGTTACCAGCCCCGGGCAACTTCATGTTTATTCCAGATAATCTGCAAGGCTGAATTCAGGGAAGAATTCTTGTTGTTGTGGCAGGATGGCCAGTCAAGCATAATTTGATTTAAATTTATCTTTGTTAGCCAGCAAATTCGTCTGCCTCCTCTACTGGCCTGTATTATCATTTCTTCAGGGCTACTAGGAAATATCTGCAAAGGGTTATGCCGGTGGCAAGAAAAGAAAAATATCTGTTCCACAGATAAGTGTGGTGAGGTGCCTATCTGGCTCTCTAAACAGTGGGAGCAAGAGTGGGTCAAACAAGACAAAATTGTTTCGTGACCGTAAGAAATAGGGTGAGACCTGCAAGGCTGTACCCCCTTCTGCTGTGCGCTCGGTGGTGCGTCCATGTGGAAGGGCTCCGGCTCCTGGCCAGCGCATCCTTTCGCTTCAGGTAGCAACGGCAAAGAGAGGAGATGCAGCACCAGGCCCACCTGCAGCGAGACAAGGCATCACCCTGGAGCAGATGGAAACCCTGATGCTGCTGGCCGTGGCTTTGGGGTTGCCTGGGCAGCTCCTCATCCCTTTTTCTGGCATCGCAACAGCCAGGGATGCCTCCCATGCAGGTGGCATTGCCAGGGACATATTTCGCTTTGCTTTAAGGCTCCTTTCTATTGCCACTGTGGTCTCAGGGAGCGTTAGTAGACAGTGACAGAAGGTTCATACATATTAAACATATTGAGGGTGAAATACTTCATAAACCATCACATTCAGAGCCTTCTTTCCCTCTCCACAGTCATGTCTATCTTGACTTATTCCTGCTCTACAGAGAAAATGGCAGGATTTAATAGCCTTTTATTAGTACATCAGCTTTCAAAATGGTCAAAGTGTTATTCACAGACGAGGTTCAAAAAGAAAAAAAAAAAAAGGAAATGCAGCACATTTAGGAGAAACACTTCTTGTTCCAGCCCATGAAAGGGGTTAAGTGCAGCGGTGTGTGCCTGGCCCCTTTCTGTCACATCTGGAAAGGAGCCATCACACTTTCTCTCCCAAGCTAGCCTCATTTTTACTTCATTTCCATGCTTCATGCCCCTGCCACTCGGTGAAGCAGCTTGCTCTGGGAATTTTGGGATTTCATTCCCCTGAGCAGCAGGAGGGGCACCAGTACCACCAGCGTTAAGAGAGCAGCAGTGTTACACAGATACAAATTGGAAGTCTCAAAACATTTCTGGCAAATGAAGGTCTGTTCCATCTTTACCCTTTCCCCTCCCCATTTCTTTCTTTTCACCGTGCCTGAAAAGTGTTTCATTTGGGTTTTTTTCTTTTAAGTCACCAAAAGCCCTTATCTTCTCAGTTCTTTTGCTACCTGACATCATGCCCAGACCCAAAGAGCTGGCTGTCAGGCAGGAGAGGATGTTTTTCCCCACCAAAATGCAACTTTACAGCCTTTGACTAATAAGAAAGAACAGGCACCAAATACTCCCAAAGCTTTCTTGCTCCACAAGCTGCCTTTCAAAAACCCTCCAGGACCTAAGAATTCTTTTCTTTACTACTCTGGAGCAGGTTTTCTTGTCCCAGTGTTACGGGACCAGAGATGTCCAGCGATATCAGAGTTCTCTGCTCAGCCTGACAAAGGCTGAACCTGGTGTCCTGGTTCCTATGCCTAAGCCTAAAAGGGCCAACTAGTTTTTGAAACAAAACCTCATAGCAAAGGTATGAAATGAAATAATTGGTCCTGAACAGATCTTCTAGTAAAAGACATATTCATATTATGCAAAGATAAATGAGTGAATGTTTCCTCCCATGCTTGCTCAGAAGGATTAGAGAAAATCATCCTTGCTTCTCCCCATGTTTAATTTTCTCATCCATCCCACGTCTTTTCCCTCCGCCTTTCAGAGTTTGGGGTTCTGCCTTCAGCTGGAAAAGGTGAAAGGCAGCATCTGCTCCCAGGATTTTTCTGGCTCAGATAGGAAAATCCAGAATAAAACCTGTTCCCATCACAGTCCCAGCCCAGACACAAGGTGTTCCACGACACATCCATGTTTCCAGGGGCTCATTAAAAACAGACCTTCTGAAACTTGGAGGCTCACCCTTCATTACTGACAGCACTGTCCTGGAAGCCTATTACCTTTAATTGGCACAGAGTTGCATTGAAAACATGGAGCTAGCTCCACTCTAATCCATGCAAGGACTGCCTCTAGATTTTGATGGAAGCAGATTTTCACCCCAGAGCCTCTTAGAAGCAAATTTTATTTAGGTCAGCAGTGACATTTTCCTTTCTGAAATAGTAGGCCAAATGCCAACGAAATTGGAGCACATTAGTTTGAGCAGTCAAGGGATTTACTTTACAATACTGTGTATTACACCCATGTGAACACTGAAAAAAACACGACCTGCTGTGCTGAACTTCCAACAACTTATTCATCAGTGCTGGTTGAACATCAGAGTTTCCACTCCAGAGGAAACCCAGGTTACTGTTCAAAGAAATCCCCTTTAGCCCCGTTTGGAACAAAGCCCCACACTAAGATTTCCCATCAAAAGTCTCAATTCCGTAACAGACCTGCTAGCTCTCACAGCTATTGGAATATGTATAAGAAGACCTTATAAAATCCAAACGGAGAGCTCAGCGGTTAAAAAGTTGCATTTCAGTATAAATCAGGGTGTTTTTATGATGCATTTACATGCAAACAAAAGCACCGGCTCAGACGGGGAGAAGCCCTGCCCCAGGACCGTTTTGGCAGTCAGCACACGCTGCAGCCCTCTGGGAGGGGAGGGCGATGGTTCTTTAAAGTTATTAAAAAACTGAGGTTCCTGGAGCTTCAATGACTTGGCCAACAAGAAAAGCTGGATGAGTGATAGAACCGACAATCAGAACTTTTTGCCCCAAAAGCTAGACGAATCCTGCACCCCTCAAGCTCTTTCCATGGGAATGAGGCCATCCTCTGTCCACAGGACTGGTTATCGTTAATTCAAGAGGGTCTCACTGTGGCCCAGGGACCGCGCACCCGAACAGCTTTGTTCCTATCCTCCAGCCCCAAGGAATTAGTGCAGGTAGATTTAGGAGCAGTTATAACCGAGGAACTCCCAGGATCTCAACACGGTGTGCACCTACCCTTCCTCCTCAGCCAGGGTCCGTGCTCTTTGCTTTGCCACCTTCTGCAGCCCCTCGGACTCCACACAAGGCTGTGGACACCCGCTGCTTCTCCGGCTGCTCTGCAGTGACACCTGACAAGCCCTCACTTTGACAGCCATGCCAGATTTACAGCTTGTCAGACACTGCAGCTGGCTGCCCAGAGCCACCTGGAAATGGGGAGATGGTAGAAGGACCAGAATTGTAAGTGGTGAGTGATTGTATGGTGATGGATTTGTGCCGCGATCCCAATATTTTACCAGTTACTTACACACACGTCACCCCCCATCCTGGTGATTCCTGATATCCACACACAACCCCAGAGCCAACAAACTGATGAACTCCCCTGCTTCAACGTCTCACAAGAAACACTCCAAAACCAAGTTGACTTGAATAACAGAAAACATCGAGCTCCTGCCTAAACCAGAATTACTGACAGTGATTGATCAATCCATGCAGCTTTATTAGCATAGCCTGACTGCAGGCTCCTTCCCAACAGCAACAGCATCTTGAATCAATAGCTTAATTGTCTTTCTGGCTTGTTTTGCTTCTGGTTAAATTCACTGATTAATCCTGCAGACTAACAGAGGTCACTCGGCTGAACAACTTAAACCTTCGCAGACGGATGAGGAGGTCCCCCTGGATTTTCACATCTGAGCTTGGCAGGAAGGCAGTCAGCAGCTGGCAGAGCAAGATGTGCCATGGGAACACCGCGGCCCCGCCGTGCCCTGGGAACTGTCGCTGCAGCATCGTTGCCTGGGAAAGGAGGGAGGCTGAGGCAGGTTTGCCTGTACACGTGCCCGAAGACACACTGACAGGTAGCACATCCTCTGATGAGAGATTTGCCACGATGGATGTTTCATCATTGCTTTTCCACTGTCTTTTCTTCCCCGTTCAATTCTCGCTCCTGAAAACAGCCTGGCACCATCTGATCTACACGTGTTCTCAAACAATGATCTTTAAATATTGATTAGCATCACCAATAGGTCAAAAATGGGAAACAAGCTATCTAAAGCAAATATTGTCTGTAACTCAGCCATGACAGATTTGAGGGCACTTTTTAAGCCACACACTAGGTCCTCTGTTAAGACAGCTCTTTCCAGATAAGACAACTTGCTTCAGATGTGTCATTAATCCTATGACTGAGATGTCCCCATTAGACAACTTCTGTCATGCCTTTGTAATTTGTAAGAAGGTAGCAATGCTTTTCTGCCTCTCCCCTAAGTATTAATCTTCTGGAGAAACTAGAAGAGCTATTTTTTAAGTGTGACCCGGAAAGCAGAGACAGTCTTTCTTTGAGTCTCTTTGTTACTTAGATCCAGAGAACAGGTAAGGAACTGGGCTGTTTTCTTTTCCTACTTGGAGTTAACAGAGGTGTGCGGATTTATGGTACCTGAGGATATAGCTTTTGATTCCTGGAAGACTACAGAAAGGACAAGACGGTAGATTTATGATTTCCAGTTACCAAGGAATTGTAACCTATTAGCATTCAATCACAGAAAGTTAAATGCCAAAGGAGATTTTGGCTGACTTAGAGAACATTTGTACAACGTTGGGGAAGCGGCATGTGTAGGAACAGACTCACCAGGTTGGATGTGATAAAGCTTAACATCTCTAATGTCTAAGGTGAAAAACGAGGTAGAGAAAAGAGGTGACAATCCAAAGCAATAGCTCACAAATCAGCCATTTCTTAAGTGGCTCAGCAGAGGCTGGGATGACGGGGTTGACAGGGGCACTTTTCATAGATTACACTTACAACGACTCTGAATGGCAGCCTGATCTCATCACTCCCAACAAAGCCCCATGGCACTGCAGACAGGGGTCCCAAACTGTGACCCAGGCATCACGAATGGTCCACCAGCCACTTCAAAGGGTCACGCAGCCCAGCGTGAGTCAGCACCTTCGATGTCAACAGATCCACATCCACACAGCGGTGCAGAAAGGGCTTTATCCCTGTAATTACTCTACCACAACCACAGGGAAACTTCTTGCTTTACAGCAGCCTCAGCAGCTCTAAGCTGCTGCCTGGTGAGCCAGGGCAGGATGAAGCCAGTAGAACCAGGCATCTGCTCTGGACATCAAGGATGGACCACAGAGGAGTTGGTTTTTGGGGGTTTTTTTGAGGATCATTATTAGAGAAATTTCTAGCCTTGCCATTTGGGTGTGGAGGAAGGATTTTCAGCATGAAATAAGCTTAGTTACACATCTCAGATGAAGTCTCTCCCAGACAGGAGATGTGTACTTGTCTGCACATCACCTAACTTGTATTTAAAGCCTGTTCTGAGGGTATTTTATTTCAAGAGGGTTTAAACTCACACACTGCACTGGAGAGTATTTCATCCTTGAAATACTTCTCTAGACAGGAAAGTTTTCCTACCAAAGGTTACAAGAAACCAGCTTCTGACATTTAATCATGGTGATTTGCTTCAGCAGGCTGGTATAAAGTACCACTCAGCATAAATAAAGACATCAATCTGGCTGAAGTTTCTCCAACTACTCCTATTTCACAGGGCTAACGATGAGTAATGCTCTGATCTTGACTCTTGCTGAAGTATCTCATGGACAAGATGGTCCTTACGGTGAATCTGGGGCTTCCAGTGCAGGCAGCAGGAGAAGCATCCAATGCCTCCTAAAACCAGCAAGGGGCAAGACTTTGCTTCTGCATCGGGGCAGTCACAGCCCTGAGCTGGGCAGAGCTGCCCACAAGGCAGGAGCTTGTTTCCATCCCAAGCTGTATGGCGGCACAGCAGCCCCGTGAACCCGCCGCCCTCTGTCTGCACCTCCCCACCACTGGCATTCTCTGCCTGCACCCGAACTCCTCCAGCACAAAGCCCAGCGATCAGACTGGTTCCTGTGCTCAACACCTGCACACCACGGCGCACCATTGACTCACAGGCTCCAAATGGGGATTAGTAAGCATCTAAGCTACAGCTTTACCAAGAAAAGGAGGCAACAGCAAGGAGCAACTCAAAGACTTTCTGCTCTCTTTGGCTCTCAGCGCCGTGAAACATCAGTTTGGCTGAAGAGAATGAACAGAATGAGGAAAGAAGTGACTTTTCTGCTGTTGCTTTCAAAGTAACAGCATCTTCCTGAGCTCATAGTAAACTCACAACTCACTGTAAGGTAAAACAGAAGCACCACCTTCTCTACCCCATTTCCATGATTTCTTCATGTAAAAAGAAAAGCCTGTTGTTTTTATTAGATGCCAATATGCATCCTTGATACAGGGCAGGAGTCCCCTTGGCCAACTGCGATCTAACAGCTACAGCACAGCTGCCAGGGTGCAATGTTCATACAATGCTGAGCTCACACTATATCATGTCACCACTTGATGCTCTCAGGTGTGACCACCCAGGACCACAGCAGCACTGCCTGTGCCCAGCCAGCACATCTGTGTGGATTTAGGGTTGCCATTTGCAGCTGGAAAGGCTGCAGCAAAGTTGGAACACGACTATGGCAAGAGCATCCTGATGGATTCCGGACTGGCAGAACAAAATGAGATATATAAATCTATTTCAATGGAAGATACGTCAGTATTTTAATAGGTTTAATATTAAACCAACTCAAATTTTGGAACAAGCCCAATTAGCAAGTCGGTTCACTTGCTCAGGCCCATAAGGCATGGTGTACCTTTAGTAGCATTGCCAAGGTTTACTACCAGCTCATTGTAGCTTTGAAGATTGCTCTGAAAGCTGCTGTTTACTCTAAAGAGTAAAACACCCAGGACAGGTCATTAAAATTGCAGGCAGGATGGTGCTCATGACATGCCTGCTGAGCTTTGATTTCTTCATGAGCGAGATGCACTCCTCTAGTATCCCCACTCTCCCCCAGGTCAGTCACTGGAGCCTCCATCCATCTTTCCCCATTTAAGTGCATTTCAGAGGTTCGTTCAACTAGCCAACTGGGAGGAAACCCAGTTAGAGAAGGAAGAACACTAAATCACTCACAATTTGTAGTTTTACTGCAGAACCCAGGCTTTTAGACCATGACATTTACACCCTGCTGCCCACCAAAAGACACATTAACTGAAGGTCACAAGCAGCGCGGGCAGGGACACAGGCCGCCTCTGCAGGGCTTGACTCCAGAGACCCTTCTCATTTCAGAGATTCAGACATGCTTTTCTGCTGCCCCAGCTAATGGTGTATGAGCCAGAAAGACCAACAGCCTTGTGACAAGGTACCTTAGCACTGAACAGCGACCCAAGGGATGTGCTGGAACCCACGAGCTGGATGACCCAGCCCCTGACTATCCCGGTAGAAGCTGAATACGGATATTGAACGCAAGGTTGAGGTATCTCAAGGGTCAGCTCTCACAGGAGGACAAAGCACTGAGTGTGGAGGGCCCACAAATTCTAGACTGTGTTCCCCAAAAGATCTTTGGTTGCCCAGAGGACAGGCAGGTTTGACCCTACCTGAGAAGAACTCCTCATGCTGCTGTTTCATGTCACAGCTCGAAGAAAACAGGCATGACCAGGCAGGCTGAACTCTCAGAGAAGCACTATTTAAAATATATCAGTCACTTAAGAAGCAACCAGAAGCCTGGAGGCTACAATGCATGATACAAGAGGACTTCTCATTGACCAGAGAGGAGCCAGCCTGCTGTACCAGCCCCAAAGTGGATGTGTCTAATGAGGCAGGTGGGGCTCCTGGGTTGGGATGGCTGCTGTGCTCGTTCCTCCTGCTCAGAGACACGGGACGCCTGTTGAACAAGCATTTCTGCAGAGGAAAAGGCATTAGAGCCACCACTTGCTCAGCATAGTGGGGGAGAGCAGGAAAGCATAAAGGATGTCCCAGGAGAGAGCAAGGCGGCTTCGCAGGCAGCGGAGCACAGCTCCCGGCACAGCTCCTCAGCTTCCTCATTTAGGAGGAGATACGAAAGGTTGCATTCTCCACTCAGCCCTGGAGCAAGAGATAATTAGCAGCTGATTGTTTTAAATCCTAATAAGTGTTCCCCAAACTGACTGGCTGTGTTGGACATAATGTAAATGATTCTGAAGAAAACACTATTTGTAGAGCAGTCTAATTAGGTGGCCATGAGAGCAAGGAGCCTGCGCAGCACTCGCTGCCGAGGGAGACTTGATTGCACAAACCCCGGAAGACTCTCACATAACAGCAAGAACTAATTTCTTTATTTCCTAAATGCCAAGCGAGCAGCTTACAGGCTTTATTTCACCTCTTGTGAACCCGAGTTAGCTACCTGAAAGACTTACTCCTCTTTGAAGGAAGCAAGGGAGAAGAGGCGCTTTGGAGCTTACCAAGACACAGCAGCTGCCCAGGTAGCTTCACCAAACCCTTGGTCAGCTCAGCAGAGGGGGTGACACAAACCAGAGCTTTGCAATGGTCCTTGTCAGGGCCAGCACACAGAGAAACTGAGCAGTTCCACAGAAATGGCAGGAAGGGCCCCTTCTCTTTATGGATGGGCTGTTGCAGCTCCCACCCAAATCCCCAGGTCTAGCAGGACCCCTGGTTTCTCCAGAAGAGGAAGGGAGGAGAGTTGTCCTTTGATATAAATTGATGCAACAGCTTCTTTCAGGTCTTGCCTGGCAGTCCGTGATAATCTTAGCTCACTGCTGAGGACTTCAGGTTGGAGACCTTGCCCTCCCCTGTCCCAGAGGCACAGGAGGATGGGGCGGGGGGGGGAGTGTCTGCTTTCCTCAGGTTGTAACTCTTTAAATGAAGTTCAAAACTATGTTCTTTACAGTTGCAACAAGCAGTTACAGCCTGATTGAAGGTTATCGGCACCCACGGTCTTGGCACAGCTTGTTTTCCAAGGCACCAATGGACAGCAAATAAGTGTTTTATCACAAATCAAGACTGTCCTAGAAAAGCCAAAGGTCGCTCTGCAGCATCCACAGTGACACTTGGATTAAGAGCAGCAAAAGTCTCGGGGCAGCACAGGACACAGATGAGGTACATTCCTCCCCATCCCCACCCTCCCAGGGTGAGGCCAAGTACCCTCAGGCCAGGTCTCAAGCTGAGCACCGACAGGATCGGGCAGACGCTGGGTGCAGCACGGAGTTGATGCTCATGTCAGCTTAGGGACACCTGCATTTCTGCTCAAAGCATTGGGCTACAATTGCTACACTACCCCTCAGAGGCTTAACCAAACCATGGATTATTGTTGAGGGAGATCCCACTCCATCTCTGGTTAAATCAGTTCATCTCTACACAAAATCCCAGAGTACTGACCCAATCAGAGCACAACGCTTGCAACGTGAGCAATTCCTGCTGGGTCCTTTCCCTGGCCACAGTGGAAGGACCCAAAACGCAAGAGATAGCAGGTAGGGAAAGCACAGCAGCATCTCTCCGCTCCCTGCTCTAGTAGGAGCACTGTCAGGACAGCAAAGGCAGAAGGAAAAGCATCTTTCACTGAGCATGGCTTCACTAAGGGCAAGTGATACCTGAAAAATTTGGTGGCTTTCTGCAATGGGGTTACAGCATCAGTGGATAAGGGAAGAGCAACTGACATCATTACCTGGACTGTGCAAAGCATATGACACGGTCCCACGCAACATCCTTGCCTCTAAACTCAGGAGACATGGGTTTGACACAGGCACCACTTGGTGGATAAGGAATTGGCTGGATGGTTACACTCAGAGCGGTGGTCAATGGCTCGATGTCCAAGTAGAGACCAGTGATGAGTGGTGTTTCTCAGGGGTCTGTTCTGGGACCAGTACTGTTTAACATCTTTGTCAGTGACATGGACTGTGGGACTGAGCACACCCTCCGCAGGTTTGCTGACAACACCAAACTGTGGTGCAATCAACATGCTGGAGGGAAGGGATGCCGTCCAGAGGGACCTGGACAGGCTTCAGAGATGGGCCTGTGCAAACCTCATGAAGTTCAGCAAGGCCAAGTGCAAGGTCCTGCACATGGGTCAGGGCAATCCCAAGGACAAATATAGGCTGGGTGGAGAATGGATCACAAGCAGCCCTGAGGAGAAGGATGCAGCCCTGAGGAGAAGGATGTGGGGGTATTGGTGGACAAGAAGCTCAACATAGCCCAGCAGTGTGCACTCACAGGCCAGAAAGCCAACTGTACCCTGGGCTGCATCACCAGCAGCGTGGCCAGCAGGGTGAGGGAGGTGATTCTCCCCCTCTGCTCCGCTCTGGTGGGACCCTGCTTGCAGCACTGGCTCCAGCTCTGGGGACCCCAACATGAGAATGACAGGGACCTGTTGGAGCAAGCCCAGAGGCCACGATGATGCTCAGAGGGCTGGAGCAGCTCTTCTGTGGAGACAGGCTGAGAGTTGGGGTGGCTCAGCCCGGAGAAGAGCAGGCTCGGGGGAGACCTCACAGCACCTTCCAGTGCCTGAAGGGGCCCACAGGAAAGCTGGGGAGGGGCTTTTGACAGGGCATGTGGTGACGGGACCAAGGGTGATGGCTTTAAGCTGAAAGAGGGCAGATTTAGATTCAATATCAGGAAGAAATTCTTCCCTGTGAGGGTGCCGAGGCGCTGGCACAGGCTGCCCACAGCAGCTGTGGGTGCCCCATCCCTGGGAGAGCTCAAGGCCAGGCTGGATGGGGCTGTGAGCACCCTGGGCTGGGGGAAGGTGTCCCTGCCCGTGGCAGGGGGGTGGAACTAAGTGATCTTTGGGGTCCTTTCCAGTCCAAGCCATCCTGTGATTCTATGATGTTGGAAGGTGACTGAACAGCAGGAGGACACAGCTGACTGGATTTCAACCGCTGCAGTTTTCTTGCACTCTCCTACAAGAGGGAAATGAGCTGCAGGGGGAATGCTTTAACCCCGTACAGCAGTTAATCATGGTTGCTCAGGATCATGTGAAACCAAGTGAGCATGGTGAGAGAGGGCAGAGGGATTTCTTGAGCAAGGCCAGCTTTCTCGCTTGGCCAGCCCAGCTGGACACCAGCTCTTGAGAGGCTGCAGACTGACAGCTGCAAAATCAGGGAACTCCCTTAGCAATCACCTATCTGAAAAAGCAGTCTCCAGTCCATGCAGGAACAAAGTCATGGCTGATGGGAGTTCAGACCTCACAGAAGAAAGTGTTTTGCTACAAAAATGCTGAACATCTGCATTTTTCACTCCAGAGCCAGTTTTCCCCAAGGAGCCTCTGACCTTGTGTGCAGGGCACTACTGAGCTGGGCACTGAAGTCCCAAGAGCATCCAAGTGACTTTGCAGCACAAAGCCAGATGAAAGCAAACAAGGCTTATGGAAAAGTTACTCAGGCACTTCTGAGCATCCATCCCTGCAACTGTAAGGTGCCCGACCTTTGTGCTCCCTTCTGCCTAAAATATTTATGTGCTAATAAAGGTGGAGCCAGAGGAACCTCTGAGATCACTTAGAGAGGTAGACTCCACACTGCAACTGAAATAGCTGAGACAGCGAGTGAGCCAGAAATGATCAAGAGCAATTAGAATACGCCTGTACTACATAACATTTACTTGTTATGCTAAAAGAGTCCAAAAAGCAAAACAAAAGGGGTTTTGCTAATTCTTTCCTACTCCATTACCCTTGCAACCAGGAAAGCATATTAAACACCTCTGCTCCGCTCACTGCTTCCTGTGTGTTCAGTTCAGCTCTCCCTTGCCTCAGTAGCTTAAAAGCCTGTTTTTCCCTGTAAAAGCCAACTTGCCTGCCAGGTAGCTTTTCTTAATCTCTCAGTCTTGGCTAGAAGCCTCTCTGGGCTGCTGAAAGAGATAGCTACTTACCCTTTGTTCTTGCGACAAGAAAAGCCTCAGCTATCAAATCATTCCAGATTCCTTTGTAGTCTGAGAGACTCTAAAATGGAAAGAATAAAAACCCCATGTATCAATCTAACAGATTAATAGCTACTAAGGCTGGTGGTTAGACCAGCTTATAACCATGCCACACCTCTCTACGAAGCAAGCCTTTTCCAGATGAGATAGCTATGAGACTTGGTAATAGAGTCATTGACCTTGGGCAACAGTCCTTGCATCCTTCCTCACGTCAGTGGTCAGCTTGAGAAAGGACTCAGAGACTAAACTGGTGCTTCCAGCTGTGGCTCTTCCCCCAGGGCAGGTGGAGAAGGTCCCCAGGAGCAGAGCCGGGTCAGAAGCTGAAGACCACAGTACTCAGCCATCTTCCATGAGCAGGCTGGACCAACAAGGACATCTCACCAGGATGGGCAGGAGAAGCGTGTCCATATTGGTCCCGGGCTGTCACTATCTCAAGGTTCTCTGCACACTGCCAGTACACACAGCTCATCAATTAAAAAGATACACATGGATCCCATGAAGGCAACACTCATTTCTACAAGCTGAGAGCTGTTCCCAGAAGTTGCAAGCAAAAATAACACCCAAGACACCAGTTACTATAGTGCAAACAAATAATTCTGCAATGAGGTTCTCTGTAGTTTACATGGAATTGCTTCAAAAAGCCTTTTTCAAAGTTGTTTGTAGGGAGCATTCACCGTGGTGAGTGTGAAGAGGCATCTCTCCCCTCCACATGTCCTCACAACACTGTTTTCTTCCCTGGAAAGCAACCCACCATCCAGCTACTTACATACCAGTGGGGTCTTGGCCCCCCGGCATAGATCTCTGCATGCCTCTTGTGCATGAAAACCCTCTCATACATCTTGATAACAAGAGTCAGAGACAGTCCCAAAGGAGAAGAAACCACAGCCAGCTGCAGCAAGCTTTTCAGAGCCCTGTAACAGATGTACTCGATCTTCGTTCCTTGAGTGGGGCTGCAAACTGCATACAACTGGCTGCTGTTGCTTTTCAGAAACAGCCTTCCCGAGAGCAATTCTTCAGGTTCAGTTTCAGTTCAGCACCGATTTCTGAAAGCATCATTTGCTCTTCTGCTGCACTGCCACTCATCATCAGGGTCTCCATCACCACGCCATTCTCCCCAGAGCTGCTCCTTCCCGTGCCGCAGGGACACGTAGCTCTTCTCCCTGCACCCTGGGAAGCAGCCTGCCCTTCCCCAGCAGCCCGAGCGTGCTGCCTCTCCACATCTGTTTCTGCTCCTTTCACAACTGTAAAACACTTTGGTTCCTGCAGCAGAAGAGCTTGAGAGAGAGAGTTTAGCAGAGTTTAATGACATTGCCTCTGCTGAGCAGTAAGGCTGCTCCTGGGCTAAGCAGCGCAGTGTCCCCATTTCATGTGGGGACAAATGCTACAGGCAGGAGGCTGCTGTAACCCATACAGAAGCAGCAGAATACTTTACAAAGGTACCCAAAAGTTTTTGGAAGCGATGTCAGTCTTTGACAATCCATCATGCTAGCTCAGTCAGGGCAATGCCAGTGGTTACATTTCACTTACCCCAGCCAGCTGAAGCAACAGGTAGATGCTAGTGTCACTGCACACTGTAGCAAGCTACATGGGGCATCTTTCTACTCCTTGGTTAACAACCCCTTTGCAATATGCATCAGGATCACTGGCTAGCGAGGCTCAGGCAGGTAGCATCCATCCAGGTTTGGGATCTGGAGCAATGGGTTAAGTTTACCTGTAATGGTACTCCCATCTCACAGTTAGTTTCTTCTTGTGTTCAGTTGATATTAGAAATCTTTGAAGTGTATATATGCTTGTGGTCCAGGAGAAAGTCTCCAGGGAAGCAATTTGCTACAAATCCTCAGCTACTTAAAAATATTTATATATGCTAGGAAAGGATTAGAATTCTTTTAGCATTTTCTCTACCTTTAAACCTCATTTAATGCAGCATTAAGCTCCAGCTGCATCATATTGGTTCTGAAGTTGTAAAGGAGAAAGAGTCTTGAAACAGCAAGATAGTTCAGTAAGGAGAGAAGACGATTGCTCATTGGTTTCTAGACCATGTTTTAGTAATGGAAAACTAAAGGATGTCTGAGATCTTCAGTTCAAAAATACTTAATTACCAGATACTGTTCCCAAACCAGGGAGCATCACAAGGACACAGGCACCTAGGACAGCTTTAAAGGGTCAGAAGATAAGGACAGCCTGCCTAACATACTGCAGAAGAGGCATTCAGATTGTAGCTGGGTACCTTCTCATGAGACAAGTTCCACATTTAAAGGAAGAAACACCATATTGTTTGCAACCACTGCTGAGTCTTCGAGCAATAGCCAGAGGGCTTTCCCAAGCCAGCATGGTAAGGAAAGGAGCACCAGGACTGCAGCTTGCTCTGCTCTTGGCAGACAGGAGAGGTCATAGCCAGCTCCAAGGGGGAGGGTTTGGCACGGCCACCTCGAGACTGATGGGGTTGCACAAGGGGCTGGGAAAGGCACTAGAGGGGCATGAGCTCATTAGCAGGACCACTGAAGTCCTCTTCTGACCCAAGCCCCACCAGCACAGTCCCAGCAGCACATCCTGGGAGAGCTTTGGAGCTCAACAAACCAATGTCAAGATAAATGTCTGATAATGGAAACTTGCTTCTTTGATGTGCACTGTACAGTGCGTTCCAGAGCTGTGCCCCGACTCCAGTACCCACCGGGCAGAGCGCGCCAGGTCCTCTGCAGATGAGTGTTTGCGGGAGATGGAGCTGCTGGAGCCAACTAACCAAAATCCTGGTGTTCAGGCAACTGGAGCTGGTTCTTACTAGTTGAAATAAAAGATTCATAGCTATTGCCAGGTAGCTGAAGTCTCAGGAGACTCCTGTTTTCCTACTTCTGCTATCAACCTTTTCAACCATTACCAAAATGCGTTTCCAGCAGGCAGTTCGTACATTAATAGTTTGCACACTTTTAATAAAATTGTTTTTCACAACGAAAATGCAGCATGTGTTTTCACAGCACTAGCCACCATCAAATATTTACTCTGTTCAAAGAGCCATCAGTGACCTGAACAAAACCATTTTTCAAACACTGAACAGGAAAATACACTCCAATCTCTTTGAGCCTAGTTACATCTGGCTCCAAGTTAGCTGGCAGATGGGAAGAAAACTGGTTGCAAATGCTTAAAAATTTAAGCTTCTTGCATTTGTGAAGTCTGTAAGTCAGGAAAACACACTCGGAGTGAGGTAAGCAGGGTCTGTTTGTAAAGGCACTCAGTTTTCAAGGGCACTGCAATAGAAACATGCCCTGGAGAGACATGTAACATGTTTACACCTTGCAAGTAAGGCGAGCTCCTACTATCCCTTGTTTGGCCACCTTCCCCTCACTCACAACATACAGCCTCCCTGGACACACAGTGCAGAGCAGCCAGGCGTTGTAGCCCACCTCATCTCACAAGGGTTACAAAAACCATCCATTTTTAAGGTAACATGCAGAAAACCAGAGGTAAACGCAAACACAGGAATGTTTGACGAAGAATCCCAGCCCACAGATTGATGCTGTATGCACAGCAGCATTTGGGTACGGCTGCCTGACAGGCAGGATTTGCCTGGATTTGTGGAAACCTTAAATTTCTCAGGTCTGCTGAGATACCATAACTGAAAGCTGAACCACATACGGGTTGTCGTGCCTCTGTCCCCCCCTGCAGCCACCACAACTATGGGTGTCCACAGCACCTGTGCCAGCCCAGCTGCAGCTCTGCAGCAGGGAGCACCAGAAGCAGGTCTAGGAATGGCCCAACTCTGCCCTCTCTCAAGATACTCACTAGAATATTTTGCATGGAGATAAATGAAGGATTTGCAGCAACCCATTTTGTGTGGGAAGCCTGCTGCCATGAAAACACCCAATTCCCTTACCAGAGGGCAAGATCTGCAGCATCCCAGACACAGAGTGCTTCTCAGATTTCTGGGCACAGGTTTGGGGACCCTAGGGAAGCAGAAAGCCCTCACCTCTGAGCCTGCGCGCACACACCATATTGTATCCCTTGCTTGAAGAATTTCAACCAGCCACCCAACACTTCCCCAGACCTTTCCTTATTGCTGAAGGAGGGGAGCAGCCTCACCCAGCCCCAGCTCAGAGCCACCTGGGGTGGTAATCCCCTTCCTCCCCACACCTGGGGATGCTGCAGAGCCAGAGCTCCCATCCACAGGCAGCTTTTACAAGCTTCACCACCCCCTGTTGCACCCTCCCCTCCAGCCACAGAGGTGCCACACCAACCTGGGTTTCCCCTCAGGGACCTTTCATCTTCTTTGTGCTGTCCTCCCAGCTTAAGAGGCAAAGCCATGTTTCTTCCCACTAATGCGAAGACACCAGACAAGAACAGGCACTTCTTCCTCAAGGCCATCGGCATGAAATCCCTCAGCTCTGTGCAGCAAGCCAGCCCACAACCAGCCAGCCCAGAGACAGCACACCACCTGCAAACCTCCTCCTGCCCCACATGCATCCCCTTATATACCCACCCACCTCTCCCAGCAGCCCACTGGTCCCTGCTCCTGGGGGCTGGGGCTCCTACAGCTGTGCCTGACCATTAAGGTTTGCAATCCTGATGCCTGGTCCCAAAGGAAAAGGACCCAACCCGGGGCTCAGACCAGGGCCTGGGAACCAGGTCCAACTGGCCCAAACCCCCCTTTCCAGGCAGATATGCAATTATTTTGCAGAGGTCCCCCATCCTGCCTTCCCTATTCCAGCCTTTTCATTGAAAGGGTCTTTAGCAATCAAATGCACCAAGGAGCTTACTGAAGATCTCAATTGCGAGATGGAAAATTAGGGCTCTGCCAGCTGGAGGGAGGAGTTTGCAGACCCTGGAAATAGGTTTATCATGTAAAAATTGTTGTTTATAAGCCCTGGGGTGTCAAGTGTGTGCCTCATTGTGGAAAACTGTTTCTACCATTCACTCAGTTCCAGGAAGTAAATTTCTGTGGTTCAGGAGAAACTAACTGTGGCAAATCCCTAACGTAAGGAAAGCCAGAAAGCTTTTTCTATTCCTAATTACACTGTGTTTCTAAACTTTCCCCTATGGCATGCAATATTAGAGTTCTTTTAGCAGCTTTTCCCTAGGAAAACGCTAACAAAGGAGGCATTGTTGTAACACTGATGAGTGCTGAAATCACAGTCACTGCCGTGGCTCTGAGCCCACCAGCTACAGCAGATGGGATGGCTTCTTCCCACGGGATGCACAGGGTCAGCTTCAGCCTGGTTGGAGAAAATGGGCAGATTTAGAAGAGTGAAACTGGTAACACTGATGGGAGGATTTGCCAATGGACAGTCAATGCTTTCTGTCTCACAGCCCATCAAAAATGTTGTATCAGCAACCTTGGCACTCACCTCTCCTGCTTGACCTAAATGAGTGATTGCACCTTGAGACAGCAAACAGCGGTGAAATATCATCAGAAAAGGAAAACATTTTAGCTGAACAAGAATATACCTGTTCAGTGACAAAGAAAGAAGCCCTCCTCTGTCCCCAAACGTTAACATTGGTTCTACATCCATCCCAATGTGTGTGCAACATCTTCCGTGTCACAGTGCTCGGCCACCCATGGGGTGAAGTCATTCACCGTGGGGTGAAATAAATAAATAAAAAAATCGATTTCTTTATTGATAGCCTGTAACCCCCCCAGGCAGTTCTTTCTTGTCGTAAGCAGGATAGCTCTGTTACGTCGGTGGCCTGCTCATCTCCAAAGAGAAAAGTTGCTTCCATGTGGAAAATAAAATATTGCCCATGGGAGACATGTTCAAGAGATTGGAACAAATTCATTCATGCACCACCAGATCCCTGCAAAATGCCCTGGTTTTATTGTGTGTTGGTGAGTGGAGGAACCAAGCGTTCCCTCTGTACTACTAAACTGTCACTCAGAACAAAATACTGTTACCAGTGTAGCTTGGAAAATGTTATTAAAGGCAGCCAGTTATTCTGTAGATTACATTTTCTGCATCATGCACAAATAATAATGTTAATGCACAAAACCATCCTGAAGTGTAGTCAGAGAGAAAGGGAGTGTTTCCTACTGTACGAGGGATGATAGGAGGTGTGTGCACAGCCCAGCCAGCTGTTCTCCCTCCAAGCTATCAGGATGCTCTTTGCTCACCGAGTTCCCAACAAATTAATTCCCTAGAGAGCATGAGGAAAGCGGAGGCACAGAGAGGTGGGTTTGTTGAACGAGCTCGCAGTGCAGAGCCTGGGCCAGTGGTGTGGGGTCTCCAGACCTTGGTTTGCCCTTCTCTCTGGGCAATCTTGGCAATCCCAGGGATGTCCAAGGGCACCTGAGCCCTTCCTGAATGCTCGCCAATCTCCCACTGCGTGTCTTACAGCACAAGCCTGCTTTAAGTAAAGCTTTATTACTAGAAAGGCACAGAGCAGGATTTTGCAAAGCAGCTACAAATTCCCAGACCCAGTTCAGTGGGAGCTTGGGATGCAACCCCCTCCATTTGGGGCCTTTGCAAGTCAGCTCACCCCAAGCAGCTCTTTGCAGCAGTAGCGGCAGATCGAGAGGGATGGTAGCAGGAATGGCCCCCGAGGACTTGTTCTTGAAGCCCTGCTCAGGCTGAGGCTGTTTTGGCCTTCACCAGAGGAGAGCATCCTCGGGGGTCTGTCCCGGTGTGGGTAGGAAGGACCATAACCCTGATCTGGGAAAAAGAGTCATTTGCATTGCCACTGGGCACCTGAGTGCCTCAGCCCACAGCTGGAGGCTAGTGGCGAGGCTAGGGCCAAGCTTTCCACCATAAATCCATGCTTAAAATACTTTAATGTCAAACAGCGTGATTCAGATCTCAGGCACTTCTAGGGTTCAAGCAGCACTTAGGTAGGATGGAGACATGAAAAGCCCACCCCCCCCTGCTCAAGCCCTTTATCTGATCTAGCTCTAAGTGTTAAAAGCTTCAAAGGAGAAATTGCTTTCCCACTCTTTCTCCCTCCTTTGATTCAGATCTTTGTTAATACTAGTATGGAAGAGAAATTTGGAATGTTTTCTGAGAGTTTTATCTCCTTTTCAGGCTCATTAGAGTGGGTGAAAAAGGCATTATTGTACATACGTCTCAGGACCGTTTAAATGCATTTATATTTTGGCAGGAGATAGGTTTGGAAATTTGTATTTAAATGATGATTTGAATAGAGTCTGGGTTGAGGAATTCACTGTTTATGAGCAATTTCCTTTTACTGTTTGCTTATATCAGTGTTGCTATTGCTTTTGCTGGAGTTCAGAGAAAGCACAACTCTTTTTAACAGCCGTGGAGGCTGAAGGAGGCTGGTGGAGGAGATCTGCTTCATATGAATTCTTCAGGGTCGAGCATCTGCTTTGAGAGACTTGAGGGTGGCTTGGTGTTTGTGGAAACTTCTGAATACTAAAAATTAGGAGCCTTTCATAGCACCTCAGAATAAACATTTCAAATTAAAAATCAAGCTGTATGGGGAAAAAAATAACCCCCGATGAGTGCTGGCCTATCCGATCCTATCAGCTCCACTGAAATCTCCACTGGGAAATGGCAAGAAAATAAAAAGAGAAAACAAATTTTAGGTCAGCCCCAGGCATTTCGTTTTAATTGAAAATATTGAAACAAGATGTTTCAGCCTTGTTCATTACTCATTTTTATATGTATTTGTAACTTCATTCTCAGAAGAGTCGAACAACAACCGCTGAAAGCAGAAATCCCTCCTGGAAGGTGCTTCCTCCACCAGCTCCCGACACCCAGACGATGCCAACGACTGGGGCTGTGGTAACTCCCTAGAAATGCTCACGGAGGTGAAAGCCCCTTCCTGATGATTAAAATATACTTGGTTTATTCTGTGTTTGTGGCAGACAATAAATACACACAGCGCTTGCTTCCACGGGATGGGAAGATGCATGAACCCCCTCGCTGATGATCAAGTGTAGGTACGTGCATTTTCCTGAAATAAAACTGCTGACATTAGATGATGACCCAGCCCCAAATGGACACAGTTTCTTGCAGAGTGACTTATTCTAGTTCAACTCTTAAATCAGTACATTGGAATAAGCTGCAAGGTTTAACAGGATCACGCTGAACATGCATCTTAAACCAAGTCCTTGCAAATCCAAGCAGGGACAAGCAGCTTTTTCTTATCCCCATGAAGCTCCATCACTTCACAAGGCTTGAGCTTGGTGCCTTGGGTTTGAGCTGCTGCTGCTGGAGGGAAGAGATGGTGCCTGGCTGGAACTCTGAGAGGGAGATCAGTCCATCACGTACCTGCACGACTCCAGATGAGCAATTGAAATTCCTCCATTGTACATAATTCACTTATAATTATTTGTAGAAGGGAGGAGGGAAGTGGAAATGTCATTACCCTGCTTAATGACTCAACCATGGAGTCCTCCTGGGCATTTCTCTTTCGTTCTCTATCTTTTTTTTTTTAATAAACAAAAATGTGCTTGATTGTGAAATTTAAATATTTAACAACATTTACTTGCAGAACATTTAGCAGCTGACTTTTCAACCTCCCTCTCTATTTTCATTTTAATTCTGTTTGCTGTTTCAGAGGAGCACTAATCCTTCCTCCATGTCTCCTCCCGGCTTCTCCTCCGTCTCCCGTCCCCCTCTGCGTTGTTTGGAGGATGCAGGAGTGTCCCACGTGTGTCTCTGTGTTTTTCCAAACTCATTTGCTTATACAAGGTTCTTCACTATAACAAAAGGATTTCCAGGCACATTAGTGGGTTAAAATAATCACTGTCCAACTGTACGCAGAAAAGGAGAGAAACCCCAGTAATGAGCCGCTGCGTTGCTCTTAGCCCAGGCACAACTGACACCTGGAGTTCAGACTTTTCCAAGGTCCGTACATGCTGCCTGCTGTTGCAAACCCATCAAACGGCAGTGTTTGGACGGGACACAGGAGGAATAAGGACAACAGACCTGAGCCCCTGGTGCTGCGTGGTACCCGAGACAGCCAGCATGTATGATGGTCGGCAACACCGGCGCGACTCCGGCAAACCTCTCTGAGAGCAGGGAATTCCGCATGGTTTTCCTGAGAGTAACTGAGAGCTCATCCGCTGCCTGTCCTAACGGTGCAGTCATGAGGTGTCCAGGCAGGGGTTGTGTTTTCAAAGCCCCTGACACTACAGAGTCTCAGTCATGCCCGAGGTGCTGTAGGTACTACTCCGGGCAGGATTGTAGGTGCTACTGTAATAACCCCAAATAAATATAGTAATGCCATACTCCTTGACAGCCATTTCACATTTAAAAAAAAAATAAGAGAGAGAGGATAAGAAGGCATTGGGGTTCTCTGACTTCTGAGGGCATTTGACTAGAAGACCTGAAAGGACCATTGGCCAGTGCTAAATTCCTTGTGGGACTTGGGAATTGCAATGTTGGCCACATCTAGATTAGAAACTCGCAGCTGGTGTTTGGTTCTCTGAACAGTATTTCCAGGGTGTTTTCAGCAAATCTCCTCCAGTCTCCACAACTGCATTCGTCTCTCGCCATGGCCAGGTGTGTAAGGTGCTCCCTGTCCCACTGAGCTGTCCCAGAAGGAAATAAATGTCTGTTCAGTTTGCTGATCTCAGACGAGTTTTACAGGGAGAGTATTTGAAACTCAGCCACGGGGATGTGAATACAAAGTGAGTTCAAAAATGATAACAGAAAGGGAAGTGGCTGAGGGTTTATTTAATTAATTCATTAATGTTTACTCTTAATATTATTTTTATTTAAAAAGCAGCAGTACAATTCATCCCAAGCTCTTGCCTCTTTGCAGCAGACAGAGGAGGATGTGTAATAACATTAGAGGACCTTGGAGGTGGATCATTTTTGTATTCAAACAAAATGAAGAAAAAAGCAAATGAATTTTTGTGCATTGTATTCTTTCCTAATCCCTCCAGTTAATTACTTTTGTGGCCAGAGTGGCTTTCACAGAATGGGTTTCACTATCATTTTCAAAACCACTGGAGGTGCTCAGCAGTTGTGTTCAGGAGAGGTTTATTGGGCAGAAAAACAAGCCACAAAATGTCACTTCTTAAAAATGCAACCCTCTCCTTTCCCCTTGGGAAAGGAAACAAGAGAAGGGATATTACTATGAGTAATGGGTGAAATTGGGGAAGGAAAGAAATGATACTGAATATCAGGAATAGCTTTTTAACAATGAGATGTATCAGGCTGAGAAACAACATCCCGGGGGAATAATAAATAATCCATTGTCATCATAAGTGCACTTAAGAAATGCTTTTCTCCTGCATGTCTCAGAGGACTGCAGAGAGGACGGAAGCACCATTTCTGTTTTACTGGTGGGGAAACTGAGGAACGAAGGGCTGCCCAAGGTCAGAGTGGGCAATGGGAGCCTGGAATCCTGACAGCCTGAAAACTTGC
This sequence comes from Ibycter americanus, assembly GCA_035590275.1. Classification (NCBI taxonomy): domain Eukaryota; kingdom Metazoa; phylum Chordata; class Aves; order Falconiformes; family Falconidae; genus Ibycter; species Ibycter americanus. The sequence continues at coordinate 26,785,799 of JAVJGI010000050.1, read as the reverse complement.
GATTGAAGTGGTTATTGGCAAGCAAAGTAAGGGCAGTGCATAGGGACTGGGAGGTTCTCAGGCAGAAGGACGGTCATTATTCTCCCTAGGCTGCCAAAATACTACGCTTGCATTATCCGGGAGCCAAGAAGCCACAGGCAGCAAAGGCTGTGACGGCTAAAGGGCCAGTTCAGCATCACCAAGTGCCTTGTGTCAGTGTTAAAGTCGTGTAAAGCAGCTGCAAAACCATCCTCCCCACCAGTGTGTTACCTCCACGGCTTTCTCTTGCTCTGTGTAGGTGTAAATGTCTGTCCAAGTCACCGGGTTACAAAAAGAGGCTGTGGATAATCTGCCTCTAAAGAGTTATTTATTAATTTTAAATGCAGTCTTCCCACATCACAACAGAGGTACAGAGCTCTCCGCATGAAGGGGTGCATGAAATTCCTGGCCGTGGCAGGTTTCAGTGGAAATCTCTTCTGCACTAACGAGCTGGGGGCGAGCAAAAGGTGCTTCACCGTGCCAACGGTGCAAATTCTTATGTGGGAGTCACAAGATTCATTAGCCTGGCGTTTTTATAGCTGTTCTTATTATAACAGCAAACGAGCTTTTTCTTCCCTGAGCCTTGGTTTAGGCCAGATGCCCTCAGCTGGTGTGAATCAGCTGTGCGACGTGCTGCCCGCGCCCGGCGCTCGCTGCTGGGGGTTTGCACGTGGTGACCTCTCAGCCTCACCCTCCTGGTGGGAACGCAGCTGAGGATCAGCTCCTCTTCCTCGTCTCATTCTTGTAGCAGTCGGAGCATGTAATTCTTCACATTTAAGAGAGTCCTAAAAGTATCTGAAGGGGGCACGTATGTCATGAATATGTTTTAATCAGGGATGTCCTTCTGCAGGGTCTTCCCACGTGGGACGCAAATGCCAGGATATTCCAGTTCACATGAAGACCTCATGTTCAAGGGCTCCACACCAGCATGAAACCGCGGGGGATGTACTGGAGGGCGGTGTTGGAGGTATCTCAAGGTTACCTGGGCCGCCTCTTACAGCTAATGCAAAAAATGCATGGGAAGGGCCGGGAAGGAAAGCAGCACTTCCAAGGACTTTGTGGGCGCCTGCCAAAACCCCCTAGTTTGGCCATCTGATAAAATCTGCAAACCAGAAGTCAGATGTCCAAATGCTACAAGGATGGGAGAAGTTTTACTGTGGTCTGAAGCTCCCCAAGGCGGTGGAATATCCTCCCGCGTCCTCCCACCGCTTTGCTTCTGGGCCCAGCATGTGGGTGCATCGCTTTGCACTCAAAGTCAGACTGGGAGAGCAAAGCACTGGCCGCTGTATGTGCACCGTGCTGCTTCCCCAGCAGCCCGCATTCCCAGCGGCTCTCATTTGGATGCCTGGCAAAGACTGTTTTAAATTTTCACTGTATTTTCATTTGTAGGCTCAGGTTTGGGCTGGGATATTTCTTTTTCTCTGTGCAATTTGATACTTGCGTTGTTGCTCTATTGTGAGAAAATTTATCTCCTCACCACAAGCAGGCACTTGGGGATGGCTCCTTTGGTTGCCAGAGGTATTTTCACTTGTTCCTGGCCTTCATGCTTGAGTTTTAGCCATGGCTCTGCTCCCTGCCCACAAGTGCTTGCAGCCTCATTGGAGAGGGAGACACTGAGCCTCACAGTATGGGGGGGTTCTCAGGGCTCTGAAGTTATTAAACACCCACATTTTAAAAAAAATGAAAATCAGTGCTGAATCTATCTGAGCCCTCTTACCCTACAACTGTTGATGGTCTCCGTCTCCAACCTCTGTGAGGTCCAACTGGCCCACAATGGTGGTGCAACTTCTGCATCCCATTTGATGGCTTCCTTGGGCCCCTCATTGCTATTCTGCTCATGTCCAAATGGGCATTGTCAGCCCTGTGGCAGCTCCCCAGTTTGGTTTCACATGTCCCCCTTCCTCTCCAGCTGAGGCTGCTCAAGATTTTATCCCTAGAGTAGTTGGTGGCACATGGGGTCCTTCTTTAGCTGGGGGCTGCACCTTTGCATGGAGCTGGCAAAGGCTGTGTACATGACAGAAATATTTTCACCCATAAAACTCTATTGTTTAGGCATATTGGAGGTCCAAAAAGTTTCCTTGGGACTAAAAGACATTTACAAGCATCTTAGCAACTGTGTCACTCAACACGTTGTTTCTAGTCCTCTGGGCACGAAGAGGAAAGGTTCAGATTTAATGACCTTTTATTTCTCATGGTAGATGTTTTAATCTGGTATTAGGACACTAGCAACTGAAACACTAGCTGAGATCAGAAACTGCTTTAAAGGTCAAACATTTATGACTCAATGCTCAACACTGACCCAAGATTTGTGTGAAATTGGGAATAGAAGCCCCAGATGGCCAGTGTTCTGTCCTACAAGCACCTGCAAGGTCATGCAGTTCACCATGGAAGAGCTGCCAGATTTTCCGGCAAGCTTTGTCATGAGAGACAAGATCAGGAAAGATGCTAATGATGGATATCCATCCAGAGGTTTGCATCATGTGTGCATTTCAAACCTGCAGAGCAATTATAGTGATAAAGAAAACAGTGGAACATTAAGCATTTGCCGTGGTATCAGGCATAAAAAAGGCTCGTTCGGATGCAGCAAAGGCACAGAGATGATTGTTCACTATGAATACATCGGAGAGGTGAACATTAGAGAGGGAGTAGTGCTATTTAAGCTAATGGACGATTTTGGCATGAGAACAAGTAAGTATAAACTATCTAGAGGCTAAAAGGATGTTTTTGTTCTCCACAGAAGGGAATTTGTAGACAAGCCATTCAGTGGTGGGGACAGGGAAAAACAAACGAGCCGGACTGATAATGGGAGTTAATATGGGATGCGAAGGGGACTGTGGGACACAGCACCAGGGAGCTGCCTTTCAAGGCCCGGGAGGCTGCTTCCACTCCCGTTCCCACATTACAAGGGCACTTAGAGATTCCTGCTTTTATCTGCTTTATATCTCCTTCTCTTGCCCACGCTTCAGCCCAGCATCCATCCCACACTCTTGCAGCAAAGTTAGCTTTGCAGGAAGCAGCTCCATGCCCCTGGGAACAGCATTTTCGGTGATGGGGGATGCACAGCCTCCGATCTGCTCAGCAGTGGTGCCAGATGTGCCTGCCTGGACCTGCTCTTCTCGGCAGCATGGCCGGTGAGCTGCTTGTGTGCTCAAGGTTGCCTTGCAGACAAGTTGAAGGGTATGTTTAATTCAGGCAGTTTTTTAGAGGGAGAACTGGAGAAGGTTTCCTTTGTCTCACAGTCAATTCCCAAGGTTTCAAGCTGTGCATAATGTTAACTCCAGTTTTATTAGGCCTTTAAAGTGAACTTTTATAACATTTTGGCTCAAACAAATTTACCAACCATATCACAAAGTAGATAAGGAATAATGAAGTCCCAATTCATATGCAGTTTAAAAATATGTTCTGTTTTATGGCCAAATCAATGGACAGCTTTTTGAAAAACAATGTTTCCTCCAGGTAGAGATGAGCTCCACTTTGTACAGGTCAGTGCTGACACTGGTGTCATGGACGTGGAGGTCAGATCCTCGGCTGATGCGAACTGGCACAGTCTGACTGATGTAAAGGGAGATTCACCACCTGATAAAACAGCCTTTACAGTTTTCTTTAGGTTATCAGCTCTTTGCCAGCAACCAACCTACTCAAATTCCATTTGTAATCAGGGGGTGAATTGCTGTTGTCTTCAGCAGAAGCTGGCTCAGGGTGTTGGGTGTAAGTTAGCAGTGCCATTGCCATCTTACTGCTGTGCGGAACAAACTACTTGGGAATGAGCTTTGGACCTGGGGTTGTTTCTTTAAAGCCAGATGCCCTGTGGTGTAAGCGGCTGGGGCAGGATGGGTGAGAACTGGCTGCCGACAGAGATGTAGAACAAGGACAAGATGTCCCAGCTGGGCACTGGGAGAAGAGCATCGAGCACTTCAAAAGGCGATACTGCCCCTCGGCTTGTCAAGGACGGGACTTTTCTTAATAAAAATATCCTGAAGTGTTAAATCCCGATGCCTCTGAGCGCTCTTGCAGGGTGCTCTGCTTTACAAGTCTGTGGTTGGCATGTGCTGGGAGCAGTGACCGAGCCTCTGCAAGCCACAGAAACACTAACATTTCAGTTTGGTTTTCATCCAAGAGGGTCCTCACTGCCTCTGGAGCGGTGCATTGATGTTGGGGTACCAACGAGTTATGTGCAAAGCCTCCCAAGGAGACCCTTTTTCCCAAATCCATCCATTAGCAAGGCAGCATGCAGCAGTGTGAAAAGCTTCACTCTGTGCCCTGCCACCCCCGCGCCTTCCCGTGGTGGGATTCCTGGGTCACCACGAACTCGTTAGTCTCCATTTCACTGGAGCGATTTGCATACATTGCCCATCTGTTCCTATTCAGCATGGTTCTCTGGCCACATGCACTAGCATAAAATTGCAATATCTCAGCTGCAAGAGAGGGAGGAAAACGTTTGCTTAGGAAAAAAAAACAAAAACCCACCACCACTTTTTTTTTGTATTGTCCTTACATTTTATGAAAACATTTATTTTTCTGAAGTTATGTAAAAGCTTGTTTTACAAGAACTTAAACGTGGTTAAATTTGCTCTGCTTGCATTCCTGGAATGTGGGGGAACCTGCCAACCTTGGCTCCGTGTCTGCAGACCACGTATGTTATTAAATGACGAGCTGCTAACAGCTTCCTGCCATACAGATGGCAGCTCCATGTCCTTATTTTGATAGCGTCGTCACTCCTGAGACAGACAGGCTGCAAGGAACCTGAAAGTAATGAAGCCACTGGCAAAAATCCCAAGCGATGGGGAGAAACAGGGAGTGTGTACACGGCACAGCTATTGAAAATGCCACTAAGTAAAATTAATTAAAATCATTAAAATAAATTACGGCTATTCATTACCTAATGATATCTGCAACTTTTAGACAATCTGGAGTTGTTTTCCGTCTATTAGCCTAACCCTACAAATGTGTTAGAAAACCCAAAGAAATAATTAATGCATGTGAAAACTGCGGGAAGAAGAGCATTACCTGCTTGGGCTCAGTACAGCACCTCGGGTGACAGGCTGCCTGGCTGCAATATGAATAATAATGGATTATAATCTTAGTAAGAATAATACTTGTGGTAAATAATTAAGGTGTTAAATGGTCCAGTTTGGGGAAACATAAAGTTTAATAACACCTCGGCTCATCCTGCAGGCTGAGTACAGCGCAGGTGCTGTCTCCGGCTGGATGGACACCAGCATGAACTTCCCTGACCAGGATTATCTGTGGGGTGAAGGAGCAGCACAGAGGTCTTCCCGCTTCCCCGTGGGCAGTCTGGGGATGGCAGTCCCACCTGTGGGATGCAGGTGGTTTTGCTGGGAGAGCACCGAGCCGGGTGGCTGCCTGCAAACCACCCCGGCCATCACAGCAGGCACGGATTTGCATTCCCAGCGCTGCTGCCTGCCACAAGTTAATATTCTCAGCTGAATTTGTAATTCATCATGTTTTCCTGAGAGAACAGCTTCATCAAAGGCCCTCCTGAAAGGTTTTATCTTCTGCCGGCCGTACATAGGAAAGCACAAACAAATCCTCGCTTCCCGCTTTTCACCTTCGCTCCTGTTTTCGCTGGGCTGTTTTCTTGGCAGCGATGCAGCGAGATCACAGTGTGCTCATACGTCTTTACCGCCGAGCAGACACCATGACAAGGCTGTGATCAGGCGTGCAAATGACTTTATTTTGAAATTGCTGAGTTAAAAGCGTGCTTCTTCGTTCCTTCTCTCTCCCGCTCTCCTTGCACCCATGGGACTGGCGTGACGAGGGGGTGCAAATTGCATTGGTGTGGCACCGCTGGGCAGCGGGATGTGTGACCTGCCCCGCACATCGCCCTCCACTCCCTGCAAGCTCCTCCAGCTCTTGTCTGGTTTGCAGAGCTGCTGCTTTAGGGGGAAAAAAAAGGCAAGAAGTCTAATGCAAGGCAGGGTAGCAGTGCCGAGCAGGCTGCTCCATCCACACAGAGAAGGAAGATATATGAGCTCTTCATTCATCTTTGCCTGTTTGGTCTTGAGTCCTGCTAATTAGCCAGGAAGCTTTCCAAAGTAATGTAGATATATCTGATATTTCCACAACAGTGTTTTTTAACATTTGCACAGTCAGACACAAATAAAGACATTTGGGCTTTCCAGCTTCTTATTTCAGGTGCTTAAAGGTTGCTTGTCTGCCCGGAGAGGTCTGACCTGGAGCTGTACAGGGGGAGAAAGTCTCTTCTTTGCTTGAAGACAACAGGAGCTGCAGATCTCCAGCACTTCAAAAGCCTTTGGAGGCGACTGCAATGGAATGGAGGCTCCTCAAAACAAAGAGCCCCTTTAGAAATGCATCCAACAGCTAAAGGTGTGGGAAGATCGTCCTGAGCTTCTGCAAGTCTGCTATCTTTATCACTAGAAAAATCGTATGATAACACAAATACTTGGAGTTTTTTGCTCACAGCTATAGTTTTTATTAAAAAAAAAAAATCATTCTCATCAAGTAAACTCTGTTGGAATGGTGTGAAGATCAGATGAGCAACAAACAGCTGAAACATGGTGCAGGGATTTTGCAAAATCAAATGCATCTCCAAGAAACGGAGCCGTGAGCGTAACACAGAACCCCTCCTTCGATGCCGAGATGCAAAACCGCCGCTCTCAAGCACCCCAGAAAGCCTGCCTGGTGCCCTGCAGCACGTGGGAGAGGTTATAAGTCTGTTGAAGCCAAGCCAAGCTTCCCACGCTGTTACGTGCTAATTACAACAGTCTGGCTCTCGCCGGACAGGTGCACATCGGTGTCCACGCTGATTTCTGCTCATGGTGGGGCTGTTTGTGCTATTTCCATCTACCTTTGCGGTGCTTTCCCCATTCTCCTTTCACCGCTTGAAGCCCTCTTCATTGTGACGGGAGTTACGTATCTTATTCCCTTCTCAGCAGGACCAAGCCCTTCGAGGGGAGGATGCAATTAAGATCACTAAATCGTAGGACTTTACCTCATCTTGGTGAACACGGAGGGATTTGTTGTTGTTGTCGTTTCCCACTTGTAGGAGGAAGGAAACCCAGGGCCCGGTGGGGATGTTGCTTAGCAACTGAGCTGGACCCGCACACTGTTAAATGCAAAAAGATAAAATGAAAAAAAAAAAATATAAAAAAAATCACACCTAAAACAGCCTTACATGTTTCACCTGACAAAGACTGAGCCGATCTGCCAGAGAGTATCTGCAGCCTTATCAGCAAGGGGATGCCTTGCACATGGCAGTGTTTTGCAAGCAGGGCATTGCCCTCTTTTTCAGTATTTTATGCTTTGTTAACTGCTTGGCTGCCAAATAAAGTGCATGAAAAAACATGAGTGCTTCTTGCTGCCTTATTTCTCACTCAGACCTAAAGAGGAGTCAAGCAATAAGAGCTTGATGTGCTTTGGAGGGACCATGAACTTCCAGCACAGCTGGTAACAAATTCTTTTTCCATTGCAAAAAGCGCATGTACCCCAAAGCCAGTTTTGCTGGATTGTGTCCAGCCAGACACGGATTTTTACTGAAAGCCAGCTCCTTCACAAAATAAAATCCCCAAATATTCCTTCTTCCCCTGCAAAATCCCACGTCCCCATGTTGCTCTCCAGCAAGGCATCTGCTTACTCAAGGGGTTCAAGGAGTTGATGCCGTGTCCGAGGTTCCTCGCTCACCAAACCTTGCAGGCGCAGGGAGAACCAGGGTGATGCTGTGATGGGTTAAGGGCTCAGGGCATCACTGAAGAAGTGGTGGGAGCTTTGCTGGTTGGCACATCTCAATCTGTATCGGGTGAGAGAGGCTGGATATCTTAACAGGCCTTTTCTATCTCTAATTTCCAGGAAGCTTTACAGAAGTGTGACAATGATAAAAATAACAATAAAAAGAATGCGGAGCAGCAAGGCATCCAGTGAATCTCGGTTGAGTTCTTTAGTTTAAACGATGCAACCTCTAATCTCGCTCTCCAGATAGATCATTGCTGATGGCTCCGTGTCGGCATTTTGAAAGTGGCTTTCTCTGCAGGGAGATGCATTCAGAGGATTATAAAATAACAATAAGGATAATTCCAGTCAGACAAAAGAGGCAGTCAAGCCCTGGCTTTTGATGTATTGCTTCAAGTGGGCTGTTGTATTTTCTGCTCTTTTCTGCTAATTGAGATGGTGAATAAACTATCCTGGATGGGGAAATGGTGACTTTTTGGGGAGCAAATTCCAGAGGATGCAATTTGTATCGCTGGCTCCTTCAGACCTGGGCAAGTCCTGAGGGACCGCAGAGAAACAATGGAGTTGGAGATTCTGCAACCATTACCTATTTATGGGTGAGCCCCAAGACCTCATTTTAAGCTTGGCCTCTGGCTTGCCTCCTACAAGCAACATGAAGCTACTCTGTATCTGCCAGGTTCTCCTAATCTTTTAAACGTGTGGTCCATTTGGGCTGAGCAGACTCAAACACCAAGCGGAGCATGTCTGTTGTATAAGAAGGATAGTTACTGTCTGCCTGCCTTCTAACTAGGCATAGGAGAGGTGGTTTTGATGGTGAGAAGATCCAGTGAAGGATGTTAATCCATATTTACAAAGGAAGGAGGTAAAATCTGGCGAGAGAAGAGTTGCAAAACAACAAGGCGTGGAGAATTCAGCCTCAGAGAAGGTTCCTTTCTACAGGCACTGGCAAAGCACAGTGAAACACAGACTGAGCATATGCACTTGAAGGGCTTCTTAGGTTAAAATCTAGCTTGTGGAAAAGGCTTAGAGTGAAAGCAGGCTTTTAACACTTTCTCTTTCCCCAGTGCAAGTGTGTGAACCTCCTGGCAGAGGAAAACCGAGGTCCCTTTGTGGATGTGTAGGATGAATGTGAACGAAAACTGACTTGGGGAGGCTGGCTCCAGCTCTGGGGGCTATCGCCCTTCCACAGGCCGTTTTCTAACCCCCTTCGCTGGGGCTGCTACCAGGGGTATGAATTAGTGCAGTGGGTGGAAAGGATTCTCCTAGGGACCTACGCTGATCTCGTGGGAATGCCTGGAGCCTCAACACACTCTTTTCCATCACGTCCCCAATCAACTATAGCATCCTATCAGCAGTAGATCAGCAATGACCTAAACATTATCAAAAATAAATAATTTCCAGATGGGAAGGGTTTCTGTACCTTTTTTCCAAGTCTTGGGCTGGAGCGATGGGCACTGCCACTCACATCCCCGCCAGCGTGTGACCTTGCGGCTGTGTGATGCCTCCCCAAGGTGCTGAGAATTTGAAGCCACCAACCAAGACTGACCGGCAAATTGTAGTGTCAAGACTTCGATTAGGTATTTAGTTAATTGGCCTGATTTCTTGGTGTGTGGCAATTTCATTTGCTATGAAAACAGTCCGTAGAGGAGCGCATGCACAGCCCGGGTGGAAGGAATGAACATTTAAACTCACATTTCATGTGGTGTGACACACCTTCATTCAAATAAGAATTGAAGGAACAATATTTCGAAGCCATAAACATTTTTATTCAATTAACACTTTGAATGCAAAGTTAATTTATTTGGGACATTTAAGTTTAATTTCTGTCTAATTGGAATGTTACGGTATTTTAAATGGCAATTGATTATTAAAAATATATCTGCTCTTTCAAGCTCTAACAAGCTGGAACTGATCAATATTTTACTGCAGAGATGCTAAAGCCTCAATAGATGTTTTAAATAATCTTAATTGGCGTTTAACATAGAGGAATGAGGTGTCATTTTAAATCTAAGGAGACACATCTATTTGCAAATAATAGTGCTGCTTATTGCATAATACTGAAACGCCAGCTGATTTTTTCCATGTTTCCTCTCGACTACAGCCTGAATAATTAATTAGCATGAAACTGGCATAAAGAACCCACCTTATGAATCCCTATTAAATCTTAATTTCTAAAGCGGCGAGGGCTAAGTGTGCAAAGCATTAGTCCCGGAGGTGGGATGAGAGAAGCGAGCATCTCTATAGAGGATATACTGTTAGGTGGCGTTGCTGTCATCTAGAGGGCAACACGCATTGCTGCTTCCTGGAAAAGCTGCTTAACGCAACCCTTATTAATAGCGGTGCTGCTGCTTGGCCGAGCGTGCTCCGGCTTCCCTCGCCGGCGGGGAGGTAGCCAAGCTGGAGTCTCACTCGTTGCCGTATCGATTGTACGCGGTGCTTTACTCTCCTCTCCCCTGGTTGCGCTTCCGTGCAGCTCAAGGCAGCATCTGCCTTTTTGAATTATGAATGTTTTCCCAGCTGCCCCATGCTGTAAGGATTTTATCTGATTATTTTTTTTTGGTAGGAAGCCCTAATTTGAGGATTGTACTGGATACGTTTCTCCCATTTCCTGTGATTGCTCTCCCCTAGGAAACGCTGTGTTATCACTGAATTTTGTGTGCAGATTAAAAACCACATTTATATACCCAGTCAGCTTTTTGGGGTTCTCTGGGTCTTGGCATTTTTGGGTTGGGTTTTTTTTTTTGGTGAAGGCATTGTGTCACCTTGAAGTGGATTCCTATGAGCTTCTTTGCCTGCTCCCCCCGAGTAGGTGTGCGTATGTATCAATGGCGGATGACATCAGGCGATTTAAAAGTTAATGACATCTTTTCAAAGAAAACCTCCATCTGGGTAACAGAGCACATTGTTTTCCTCAAAAATGAAACCTGAAACTTTAAATGGTGAGTTCATCTCTAAATGCTGTTGAATCCAGTGTCTGGCCAACTGCATTTTAAAGCCCATTTCTGGAAGTCTTCCACACAATCTGTCATTCACTCAGCTTCCTTGTTATCCTTGGATTTGACGTCAGGTTTGTGTCTATAACACGGCTCCTGAGTGACAAGGATATTATTTTATGTATGACTCCTAATTCATATTCATATATAAAAGGATTTCAAGCCCTTTTCTCTTTCTAGTTAAACAATACTGTATATTTTATGAAAATGAAGCATCAAAATGATGTTCAGTCAACACAGCTTTCTGAGTCTCGTCGAGGACGTGCGCTGTACGAGGTACGTACCAGGACTCTGCTCCCCAGGGAAAGCCTGGGCTCCATTCCCCAGTCCTGCACAGCACGTTTGGCACCAGCTCCACGCCCAGCTCCAAATTCCTGTGATTATCCAAAACATTGGAGCATCCTGAGTCTGCACAGCAATGTCAGGAATCTCATCTGGCAGGATTTCCTCCTGGCTTCGCAGCCTCTAAAAAAGATTTCTGGTTCTGCCATCTTCCCAGAGAGCTCAGGCCAGCTTCTCAGAGCTTTCTTTTAAATATTCAGTGGTCCAGGGCAGATCCTCAGCTGCCACGACATGTTTTGGGTGGAATAAAGGTGACTTAGATGAACATTGTGACCTCTCACCCAACAATTTCACCCAAACTGATCCCTTCTGGAAAGTTTTGGTTGCTTGGTTTTGTTTGAGGAGAAAACACCTTTCTCTCTGATTTCCCCCATTTCTCATTTCTTTCCCAGCTGCTAGGTGGAACAGGGGTGCCATCACTTCGTGAGAAGTCTCCAGCTGACTGGGAGGACCAGACCCATTGGGGAAAACTGTTCCTGGGAAATTTGTGCAAGGACAAGAGGAGGTCCCCCACTGTCAGCATGATGTCTCCAGCTCTGTGCCAGCACCTCTGCAACTGCAGAGACCCATTGAGTGCAACTGGCCTTTGCAATGTCCATGCTTGGCAGATATCCTCCTGGAAAAGGATTTGGGGTTTTTCTCAGCCCCAGACCCCCAGGCCTGGCATGAAGCACACCCTCCTGCCAGCCCAACATCTATTCTGTGCTGCCACCCAGGGACGCAGAAGGAAACGGGTCAATGGGTTTTCCAATTAAAATTTCAGGAAACTTCATCCTCCCCAATGCCAGTTGATAAGGCACAATTAAAAATTAAAGGTAGCAATGCTTTCACATTCCTATGGTTGAACCCTGCCTGGCATCCCTGAGGATCCATCCTGTTATCGTGTTATTCCATGCACTGACGTGGAAAAGAAACGGCCCTGGGTAGCCAGAGGGGCCGGGTCGGTGCCCCCCACTGCGAGGTGGCCCCAGGGAAGCTCAGGAAGCTTTGCAGAGCACGATCGACTCTAAACCTCCACGGTGTGCTCATTGCGGGTAAGGTGCAGAGAGCAGTGACGGGAGGTAATCCCATAATCATCTGCAGAAGATAACTCTCCTGATAAGCAGATACACTGGCTGAGCAAGCAAACGGGGCTGTTAATCATAACTGTGTTCTGAAGCACTTAAACCCAAGTGCTTGAGCCATCCAAGATGTGCAGAGGAAAAGATAAAGCGGCCGTGAAGGGAGACAGGGCTCGGGCAGGAGGGCTGCCATGGCTGGACGCCCACTCTGCTGCCCACCGCCAGCCGCAGGGAAGGCAATTCCAGCCGGCCTCGCCGTCCACCCGGAGATTATGCCGTTCAATTTAATTTTATGTTACAGACATCACTGCATCAATCAGGCAGTTGTAAATTGGTAGAGCTGCTATTCATTTTGTCTGTAAATCAGGAGTGTGTGGCATGACTGCAGTTATGCTTTTCATGCATGCATAAAATTAAATTCGAAGCCATTGGCAGTATCGTTAATACGCTGTGTTAAAGACAGATGTCTGGGTTGACTAAACTCCGAAAATAAATGAATAAACATTATAATAAGGTTTCAGCTCCGACACTCCACTGAAGCCAGCGCAGGTACAATAATTTATGCCCATTACAGCCTTTTCAGGAGCTGAAGAACACATTGACTGTATCGCCAAGTGTCAGCTGCTCCCTTGCCAGTCTGCCCAAGAGATGCCCCAAAATGATCTTCTGCTCCTCATCACTACGCTTGTTGTTAGCGGGTTCTGAGCGTGCTGGGATTGTCTAGGTACGGATGACATCTGGCCCCCAACATATGAAGCGCTCCCTGTTCAGCTTTGGGAAGGCAGTTACAATGAAATACGGAGCCAGGTAGCTATCTGCCTTCAGCTGAACACCTGACTCACACGCCTCGAGGCTGTGGGGTCTGAGCTGCGAGGTGGCAAAATCAGAAGAGCCACAGCGACAGCTTTCCAGAAAGGTTGGAACAACAGGGCTGTAAGCAGATTATTCTTGTTTGTTTGCGATGCTCTTGGCCATTCTTGTTCCTGGGAAGGGCTGACCCATCTCCACCCTTCCTGAGCAATTCATTGGAGCTCATCAAGCTCAGAGCAACCTGCGTGGCACAGCTGCGTGCTGGGATAAATGGTGATTGTGTCAGAGCGGTGAGAGCGATCAGAACTGATAGCGACGAGTCTGGTTTGATCAGGCAGGTACAACGCCAGAAGGGCAGCCGGGCGCGGTGTCAGGAACCGAATGGAGTCTGCAGGGGAGCTGAGGAGCTGCTGTTTGGATCCTGAGCCCTGCTGGCAGGGCAAGGGCTGGAAGAAACCTGCTGGCCAAGGAATGAGCCTTTCAAGAGCTTGGTGGGGGCCAGGCTTGGTCAGAATAAGAGCTGTCACTCCATGTGTGGGTGCAGAAGGTTATTCAACGGTCCACCTGCTTCCCTGAGGACATGCTACTCCAGTCAACAGCGTATGAGAGGGTGGTTCTGACCATAAGTCCTCTGAGTACTGCTACTCACTGCCTGCATGGCCAAGGCACTGTCTGTATCTGGGAGAGACTTTGGTGTGCTGCTGAAGAAAGTCTGAAGGTGCACCACTGAGCCATGGTGCCCTTGCAGGAGGGTGCCACTGTCCGTGAGGCTGGATGGATGCTCCCAACTGATAGGAGATACCAGGGCCCTTCACCAGACCTGCCAGCTTTCTCTGTAGCAAGGCTGCTCCTTCCCAGCAAGCTTCTGGAAACTTGCTTGGGCCAGCCCACACGAAAAATATGAAATAGAAAGGTAGGATGGCAAATGCATCCTTAGATGTCCATAGCATCTACATCTGAGCTCATCCTTGAAACTCCCTTGCTAGTCTGTAGGAGAAAAAGGCATTTTTAGAGCATGATTCATTGACCTATTTTAGACAGCTCCATAAGGACAAGATGAATCACCCTCTTGGGTGCCCACTTCCCTCCATTCATGGGGAGCTGGGATGACTAGCGCAGACAAAGGCATTTACACTGCACACCACAGAAGGGAGGTGTGATGAGTGTGGCATGTGGGGTCCCTTGATGTTCCTGTTGCACAGGCAGGTTGGAACAGCCCTAAAGTCTACTGCAGCCCCATCTCATCTGCAAAAGGGGCTGCAGATAGGTTCCCCTCTGTTGTCTACCCCTCTTCCCAGTCCAGACGTGAACTGGGATCTCCCTGTCTGTGCTGCTGCCAGCACAGGTGCTTTGCTGTTTTGGTCTCTGAATGCTCTTGCAACATATCAGACATGTCGGGCAGTCCCCCCTCTCACTTGATGTTGCCAGGCTGCTCTCTGAGTGATGGTTCTGCCACGTGAATTTGCAAAACTGGGCTGGAAATTGAACACAAACAGGTTTTTTTGGTGAGTTCTTCCTGCTTGGTACATCTGGCCAGGTTGGAGAGGTCATAAAAACAATTTTTCTTGGGCATTTTGGCACTTCCAGCCCCCACCAGTGAACAGAATGAAAGCAGAAGAGGTATTTATAAATAGAGCTGCGCAAAAGCTTGTGTTAAGCTCCAGGTTTCCAAACTCCCTCCTCCAAGGTCGGGTTCAAGTCTTGTCTGAATGTTCATATTAATCAAACGCTACTTGCACATATAACACCTACCACCTTCCACAGGAGAAATATGAATTCATTAGCAGGAAATGTTAACGGCTGAGGGAGTATTGTTTTCTGCATTGAACAGCGACCAAACCAGAAAATAAGAGATGTTATAATTTAGCCCTGGCACCAGGATTAAAGCTTCAGCCCTCCTTGTGCCCATGAAGTCCTGCACGACCCCATCACCCGGTCTTTTGCCTGGCAGGGTTCCTTTCACTTTTCCTTTTAAGTAATAACCTTTGCAATATCTCCCCATTTTGGCAGGTGAAGAAAGGTTCGTTATGACAGTTTTCTTACTGCAGTAGCCTTGGCACAAGTAAAAACCAGGCAATTGGTTTAGAGGCTGGTTTTGATGGATAACGCGTCCTGGACACAGATTTGTTTATGCAGTTGGTTGCTGGAGCTAAGCTGTTCTTCTATCATTGCTGTTTCATGCAATAGCGTGTCAATCATAGGAATTAGAAGCACTCACATTTTTAGTTTGTTGGAGAAATGTGAAGACCTCAGAACCTGACTGCAGTATCCAACATGCAGCTTGGCGTGGGGAAACGCGCCTGCCCACGCGTGGGGAGTGGAAGGGTTTGCTCGGTGCCATGGGCTGGGACACGGCACGGCAGGAGGGAGAGCTTCCTTTGTTCTGGCATGGGATGCTATCGGCACCTGTGCTGAGCCAGGGTCCCTGGGACACCCTCGGGCACCTGGCTGGGTCTCCGATGGCGAGCACCAAGGGCTGGTGAGCTGCTCTGCCTCCTGACAGACCGCTGCCCCTGGAGAAGCGCTGGGACGATGCAGATTCACTTGCAATGAAGCGAGGGCGTTCCTTCCAGCAATGCAACAGGTTTCATTCTCAATGGCAAAGTTGTGGAGAAGGCAGGAGATCAAGAAACCACCAAGCATGGCCAGCCCAGCCCCAGCTGGAGGCTTCCAGATGTTGCGGAGGGTGAATCTGGCTTCAGAGCTGCGTGTTGAGGACCAGTCCGTGCCCCAGCTATTTGCCAGTGACCGCAGAGGGGAAAGCATTCCTCAGGCTTTAATTAAGGCAATATTTTTCAAAGTTGGGCTTGTTGCAGATACATAGCTGGCTTGTCTAAGCCGCTTCTACCTCTCCCTCTCCTGTGATAAGGCGGGCAGGGAGCTTCACACAAGCGAAAAGAATTTTACATGTCACGATGTCATGTTTGCAGCAGCTGCTAAAGTGCTGATGGAGCCCGTGCCACACGTGTGGGCAGGGGAACTGCTGCACCCACCTCAGCTCTCGTGCTTCCATAACAGCCTAAAGCTGGTGGAAACCCTGGTGGGTAACCAGCCTAAGCATTAAACAGAATAACGTAAAAACTGCCTCCCTGATTGGATGCAATTATAAAGCAAATATTGCACCCATGAAGGAAATGGAAGTGACAAGTCCCTGTGCTGCCTGATTTGAAGAAGTAACACTTAATACAGCGCTGCCAACTGATGTGTTGTGCCGGGCTGCTCACAGGCGTTAAGTTGGGAAATTGGTGGCAGTACACATTAGCTCAGTCATACTTCATTATGTGGATTTTACCAGGATGGGGCATTTCTCTCTGTCTTTTATTAGCAGGTCCCTGTGAAACGTGGCAGCAGATGATTAACATGAGCTCTGTGCAGCCGATCGGGACAGATCCACCCCAGGAGCAGATGCCCAGGGCTGCCTGCCCAAAGCAAGCAAAGGTAAGGGAAAACTGGGCATTTCTGGGTGTTGTCTGTGAGGCAAGGCACCCATGAACTCACTGCCCTTCTAGTTTGTTCTAGCAACATTTTTCCTGAGAACTGTGAAATTTGGAAAGCTGCCTGTTATCCACTTATATCTCATTCTTGCTGAGATTTTTTTGACCAGAACCCTTGATTTTTTTTTTTCCTGTGGACAGTGTTGGCATTTTTTGTTTTGGTTTTCTTTGTTTGTTTTGGCTTTCTTGTTTGCTTTGGTTTTCTTTCTTTGTTTTGGTTGGTTGTTTTCTTTTTTGCTTGTTTCCTCTGTTTTGCTGATGATATTTTCAAAATGTTTCCCTTTCTCAAACCTATTTGCTTTGACTGGTCACCCAATTCTCTCCTCTCCTCCTCAGCAAAAATCAGCTGGAAATATTAATTTCTCATTCTTCAAATTTTTTTCATGATACAAAATTGAGAAAAAAATGGAGGAAAAAAAGAGCCAGATTCTTCCACCCTGTCTACTATTTCCTTCACAGTAGCTCAGCTTTCAAATATTCTTATGAAATCTCATGGGATAATTATTGGGGCTAATGAAAAAAAGTGGCCTAGTGGTCCCATAAGAGATAGACCTGCATCCTGGTTCATGCCCATAATTATTCTGAAACAAGCCTTATTCCACTCTTCAAGTAAATCACATCAGCTTACCTGTGCTAACAGCTGATTACCAAGGAAGGGCTTTCACAATTTCACCCTATGAAAGTAATTGCATTAGAAAAAGATCTGTGTACGAGTCTGATTTTTTCACTCATTCCAGTAAATCTCTCTGTCCAAATATATTACACTGTGACTTTTGTCTGACTTTTTAATGTATAGTTTTTCTTAACTAGCAATGAAAGCCACAGTCCATTAGGGTGATTGTTGGGTGAGCTCAGTGTCTCCCAGAGGTTACTGATGCTGAAACCCTCAACATGGGCAAGGGTGTGAACAATAATCAGCGGTATTTTTTCTGGCACAAAGCTCAAGAAGCTTATAATAAAGGCAAGATTTTAGAAAGGTTTTGGGTAAATTAATTTTCATTCTTTTTCAGCGCTCCTGACTGAAGTAAAATGAAACTTAGTTTAGGCCATATCTATGATGCTGGTCTTGAAACGTGCTTTGCAGCTGGGGTGGTTGCACTGGGGCTTTTCTCTTCCTCCCGGTGAGCATCGAAGCCTCAGGCTGGAGGACCAGGGCCAGAAATTGGCTGCTGAAATCAGCCCAAGGCAGGGCCCGTGCCTGCACCAGGGCAGGGGAACACCTCAGTGCCAGCCATGGGAAGAGCTGTCCAAGCACCGGACAGACTCTGCCCCAGGAAAGCTCACCCGTCGCATCAGAAATGCTCTGTGCAATAGCAGGAGCTGGACAAAACGTGGTGATACTTGTGTGGCTGCGTCCAGGTAACAGCCCGTGCCAAAGCACATGCTTGTAGTAGCGTGTTCTCGGCTCAGATATGCAGCTGGGGTGCCCATCAGATGCCTTCTTGTACGTCAAAACGCTCATTACAGGAATGACGGGAGGAGCACAGAGCACCGGTTTGTGGATACCCACTGCCACTGGCCACCTCAGCATCACACAGAGCTGCCCTCTCCACCTCTCTGAAAATCTTCTAATTAAAGCTAGGGGCAGCTAAAAATAAGCTGATTTAGCAATTAGCATAATATGAATAAGAGGAATGTGGGTGTCCATATTCCAGAATGATCCCAGGCAAGGGGGGGGAAAAATCCCCATCTTAATTCTAGTGTGATTAATTTTACATTTTAATTAGAAAGACAAAGCGGGAAAGAATGGAGTAAGTATGGATTTTGTTGGTGGCTTATAAAACTGTTTGGAAATTTGGCTTATAATGAATTCTGTCCTTTTTGTCAGCAGTAGCTATAGGGGTGCATTCAAAAGGAAAGAGTTCAGTATCTTCGCAAGAGATACACAGAGCACTGTGCTTCCAGCTGCCCACAGATGCATTTTTAAGAATAAAAAAATTTGCCCTAGCAGAGGTCGATTTCAGCAGCCTTGCAAGTCCAAGCAGGTGGTTTGTCCTGCTCCTTTGAGGTGTGTAAAGCCTATTTTGCAAGTAGATGGGAAAGGAAAACCCTGGGAATCAGGCAAGCATACCTTCAACAGCAAATACTTTGGGGGTAGGAGCAGAGATTTTGGTTTGTGCTCTTGCCTAGGACACAAACACTCACAGGCTGTACAGCAGAAAGCAACAACCCCGGAAAGCTCACACCTCTCCACCACCTTGAATTGCCTACTAACCTAACTGCTGGCCCAACGTAGCCACAGATCTCCAAAGGCTCCTTGTCCCACTTCCCACTGGTTGCACAGTCCCCCACACCTTCAACCAAATTCAGCTCTTGCCCTTCTTGAAGCAAACCCGTCACCTTCTCCTCTCTCCCTTCCTCCTCCCCTTTGCTGTCAGGACACGAGCCGGAGGAGTGCTGACGGCAGAGGCAAGGTCGGTGCTTCCAGCTCTGCTGCCTGGGCCCATCTTATAATCCAGGCTTGCAATTTCTTGTCTGCCTGCCGACTTCCAGCAAGGCTCATTGCATACACGATCTTCAGGGATTTCTTCGCAATGTTCCACTGAGTCTTTACGGAGTGTATGAAAACAGCAATTTTCCTGAACATTATAACTTAGCAAAATACGAGATGATTTTCCCAGGGACAGCACAAAGCACATCCATGACATAAATGTCATCCTTTGCCAGACTCCAATAAAGAGAATGTAGTTGGCTTTATAGATTTTTCAGAATTTGGTTAACTTTTCAGGAAAAATTCAAGTGAGAGAACTCATTACTTTCTAAAATGGATTTTATTTTTTCTAAAGCAAGAGACTTATTTAGAGGGATGAGAACCTCATCAAGTCTACCTGTTAGAACATAGTGTAATTCTTCCTGTAAACTGTCACAAGTAACCTAGATTAGAAGATTATTATTTGAGTTTTGAAGTATCAATTACACTTCTGTTGGAAGACATTTGTTCAATTACTGTTTCTGCTCCTTCCACTGCATTATATGAAAACAATTCTGGTTCTTTTCAGGCAATTAAAATCCTTTATGATTTACAATAGTTAAAATCTGTGATTTTTTTCCCCCTGTCATTTTAAGGCAAAGTTCAGCTCAGTTCCTTAATTTTAACTGCTGTTGCTTTCTTGTCAATGTGGTTCACTAATGGGTAGGGAATCCCTGATCCACTCAGGGAGTCCTGCAATTAATGTTGCAATGTCAGAAGGAGGTTGCCTATAGCAACCTTTTCATTTACTTGAGTGCTTTTATGTGGGTTAAGGATGAAGTATTGTCAAGGTGCACATAGGATGCAAAAGCACCATGTTACAACGCAGCATAATGAAAAGCCATTTCTCCTTTCAAAAATGGCCACTAATATTGCATCTGAAGAAGAAAATAATGATGAGGCTGCTTGGTGGATTCCTGACCTCCAGGCTCCTTCTCTTTTCTTTATTTTTGTCAGTGCTATATAAAGGGCTCCTCGGCACCAGCCGACGGTACCATTGGTTAGTCTGAAGAAGTGATTTCAAAACCCTCTTGAATGGAAACACTTGAAAATAACCTGCAGAGTATTATAACCATGATCAGCCCCCTGGAAACATGCTCCACTTCTAAATGTTTATGTTGATCAACCCACCCCATTGGCTTGAACAAAAAATAAAAGGTGAAGAGCTCTTTCCTGCATGGAGCCAAAGAGGTGCTCGGGCTTTTTGGGCAGCTGTGCTATTCACCACCAAAGGGCTGGGCAGTAGCTGGCTGTAGGATGGGGAGTGAAGGTTTCTCCAGTTTTCTGGGCACATTCTGGCTTGCTGACCCATGTGTTCATGCCAGAGCATTTGGTTTGCATGGCTGGGAACCATGTATGGAGGGGGATGCTCTTCTGGCTCAACATGCATCTTGCAGCGATGCAGGTGAGAGGAGGTCTGAAATATCTTCTGGCTCAACATGCATCTTGCAGCAATGCAGGTGAGAGGAGGTCTGAGATATTTGATCTCTTTTCTGCTGCTGGTGGTGCTAAAATCACAGGCAAGTGCCCAGGTAAGGGAAAGGGGCTCAGGCAAAGCCCTGCATTGCACGGCTGCTTTGCAGGAACTGTGACATTGAACGTGGTGTTAGTCAAAACTTCAGACCGTGAAAGGTATTTCCAACATGCGGAGTCTTCCTTCGGTTCATAAGTGAAACAAGGGCACTGAAGGGTGAATCTGGAAAAAAACAGCTATAAGCAGAACAACCCCACAGCATTCAGATGCAATGAAATCCACACAAATGAAGCATCTGTGGAAGAAGTCCACATGTGACCGCTTCCCCCTGCCTGCGAGGAATGTAAGGGTAACTTTTCCTTTCATTAAAATATACCTGCTTTGAAAAACTAATCTTTTTTTAATACGCAACTCACACTGTCTTCCCCAGCAACCTCTGCACATGGTATTAATTAAACATGGCATCCTTTGACAAGGCATCAAGCTGGCAGCAGGAGGCAAAATATGCATTGACAGTGCCTGAAAAGGCCAACTGCGAGCCCCGATACCCAGTTGCCACAACTTCCAGCATATTTTCTCTTTTTTTTTTCCTTCTTGAAGTTCTGCTGCGATGTCACTTACAAAACAAATATGTGAAGGAAAAACCAACAAAAAATCCAAAACAACCTGTGAATTTTCTAGTGGCATGAACAAGACAGCAGTGACCGATTAACCCTTGTTTCATCTCACATGGGTTCAGTGGATTGGAGGAGCATCACAGCCATGAGCTGACAACCGCCTGACACGGACTTTCCTTCGCCAAGAAAGCTTCCCAGGGGACATTTAGCAGCACCGCTGTGGCAGGCACACGAGAGCATTAACTTGCTTTTGCAGATTCTCACCCGCAGCTTCACTCATGATATTCCCTACAGGTTGTTTTCCACGAGCAACCGCAGCAGCCTGAACCACCCAGCCCTTCCCGGCAGACCCATACGGCAGGTTAGCCATCCCAGCTCTGCATCACTCTGCTATTGCTTTCCCACTGAGAAAACACCCTTCATCCCCATGGCGTTCCAGGAAAGAAGTTATTCTTTCTCTCCATCTCCCCCTCTCATCTCCCATCTCAGAGACAGCCTCCCCCAAAGCCCCAGCTGCCTGAAAATCATGGAGTTATTGGAGCAGGCTGCCCAGTGAAGAGGTTGAATTGCCATCCCTGAAAGCATTAAAAAAACCACATAGATGCGGTGCTCAGGGACATGATTTGCTGTTGGGCTCGGCAGTGCTGGGTTAATGGCTGGGCTCAATAATCTTAAAGGGTTTTTCCAGCCTAAATGATTCTATGAGTTTGTCATCTCTTTCTAAAGGCTTTAGCTAAAACTGGCTGAAACAAACAGAAAACTCCCTTGATGATGAAAACTGGAATGCAAAATGGGAGGCTGAATAAACAAAGATTCACCGATGTCTGGCCCTCTCATAATATCTTAATATGCAGATGGGAAACTGCTAACACCCTTCAGCGAATGCATGCAGAAGTGAAGGACAAGCTTCAGAAATTAGCATCAATCAAATATTCATTCCATTAATAGATATAAATATGTTGCTAGCCACAGCATCGGGATTTAATAATATAATGTAACATACTGAAACCAAACAGCTACCAAGCCCAGTAACACATCTGAGCGTTGTACCTATAGCACTGCACACACCAGGAATGCCAGAGGCCTCCGGAGGAGTTTTTGGAAAATGCCACGTTGTTACAGAGAATTTTGGTACTTTTTGATTGGGAATTTGTAATGCAATGTTATGCAGTGGTATTTTCTCACTACAGTAAAAATCTGTCCTATAAAACCTCAACCCCCCAAAAACCTGCCGGGGTTTGTGTTTAATGACTAATTCTGGGTTTATGCCAACAGCCTCTGGGGTGAGGCTTTGCTCTGTTCTGAATAAAACTGAAAAACATTTCCATTTGGGGCAAACAACTAAAGAGGAGTGGAGGTCTAGTTGCTGCCTGGTCTTTCTCCAAGCCCAGCCGCAAAGGGGAAAGCATCCCTGACGGTCCTCACCACCAGCAGCACCTCGGCTCAGCACTGAGCCCAGCTCCACAAGCAAGGGGACAGGCTGCAGGCAGCACTCTGGGGGGTACATGGCATCACCAGCCATGTCATCCCATGCTGCTGCCATCCCTCTGCCTGGTCCAGCCACTGGGCAGCAGTGGGGCACCCACCAAGCATCACTGAAGTAACACCTGGGTGAGACGGCAGCTCAGCAAGTGGGGCTTGTGGTGCCTCAGTCAAGGCTCCCACCGACATGATGCAATGGTGAGTGATGCAAAATACAACTGGAAAGCAATAAACGTGCCAGGTCCTCTTTGTCAACCAGCCCAAATCTTTTTTTTTGCAGTAGTAATAGCATAAAAATACTGAACGCCCAGCTTTATGGAAACCAAAATTAAATTGTTTTCATAATCATTATAAACATCAGCTACACATAAAGATGAAAGAGGACCCATTGAAGCTAGAGGTCGTCAAATAAATATACCAAACCTTCCAAAGTACAGAGGCTCTTTGAGTCAGCAAACCTTTAAACACTGGTTGCCATGCAACATCAGTAACATTAGATGATGAACAGCTCAGCAAGTGCACTGAATGTGGTAAATACAGGGTTTCAGTGTTTATGTACCACTATTTATTAAGTTATTTCTTTATGCTGTTGACAGTCCTTGATAAAACAAGGACAGGGATGCTATTAAAAATCAGATCTGTTCCTGCAAGGAAAGATTGATCGGGGCTGCACAGACATAGCATAAGCTATATGGTACAACATACAGTCCCTATAGGTCTTGAGGTTGCCAGAAAATGAGAAATTGTCCCAGCCAGGAGCCATCTGCCTGGAGCAAAATGTGTTTTCACAGGGTAAATAATTAAGCTGAGATACATCTTTCACATCACAAAATGTAGTGGGCAGATCCGCATGATTTTGCATAAAAACAACAAAAACCCTTGGCCAGGGCAGAGGAAAACATCAGGTTCCCTATCAGCAGGCAGGTAAGTGGGTTTGGGGTGGGTGGTGCTTGTTCCACTTCAAACTTGCAATGCTTTTCCAGTGGTGAAGCTTTTCTGGTTTTAGTGAGGTTACCTGGGGGGAAAACTAGGGCCCTTTTCATGTTTTAGAGGCATCCCTGAAGACAGCAGTTGCAGAAATGATGATTAGAGCACAATAAGGTAACAGGTTTGCCTGCCATACTTGCTTTCCCCTGTAGTCCCAGTTTTGGAAACTGTAATTTTCAGACACTCAGCTTTTCAGGTGAAAGTTCTCATTAATCTGTGGTAGATCTGTCAAGGAAAAGGCATCATTAGGCTTTGCAAATTAGTAAAGATGTGAACCTCCCGGGTTATAAGAGGTGGTGATGGTTCTGGGGAATTCAAGATCTCTTAAACCCAGGAAGCAGTACCCGTAAAATGCAGTGCTTTTGGGGTGTATCGCCTGGGATTTTGCGTACTGAGAAAAAAAATGATCCATCCTTGTTATGCGAGAAGGAAAATTAAGACAAGCTCTTAAAGACTTTGATTATGAAGGAAATAATGGAAGGGTTTGACTGAGTTCTCATATGGAGTGAGTATATCTGCATGTGTAGAAAATCTGCACATACGGAGATAACAGCACAATTTTACATTTGAGAGGCAACAGCATTCTATAAATATTGAAATATGATGATGTTGAGCAACTTGTGCCTGGCAATTCCTGGTTTCTGCTCCCATTCTGCTTGTACTAGATCCCCTCCCCTTGCCAGCCTGGGGATGCATTTTGGTCCCAGCCAGGGAGGCGCCAGCACTGGGGCTCTCAGGTTCCTAACCCAAGAGCATCTCTTGTGCATCCCTTCTGAGTCAGAAGGGGGTTGGAGGAAGATCTGTTTAGCTTCATAAATTAGAGGGAAGTTGCTTAAAGGGGAAAGAAAATATATGGTCTTTAAATAACCCATGAGACTCAATGCTGAGGGACAGATACATTAAAAAGGTGGTAAGATGCACACCAGCCTGCGCAGAGAGGAACGGGAGGATGCTACAACCTGTCTGTCCTTTGTGAAAGGGGAAAAAGGCTGCAAAAAGGCAACTAACCCATGAATCATTTTGCCTGCGTTGCTGTAGGCAAGCAGGTAGCTGGAGCCAGGGCTCTGACTCACATCTCTAGCTGAAAACAGACTGAAGTCACACCCAGATTTCACTTGGGAGACTCGTGGGGATGAGAGTAGATCCAGGTTACAACCTAGATAAGGATCAAGGTTATGCATTCCTTGAAGCTATCACCTTACAAACCACAGCTTTGGGCTAGAGATATTGGTTCCCCTAGTTCCTCCAGCTCTCAGATGTGCCATCCAGCTGTCAGGACTCAGCACATGATGTTATTAGCTTTGTCAGAGATGATGTGAGGTGCAGGGGCATCAAGACAGGTGTGAAGAGCTTGCATAACTGCAGCCACAGTTTCAGAATCTCAGCTGGTGAGCAGTTTCCAACTACCCAGGGGGTTTTGCAAAAGCAAAAATGCTGGCTGGTGTGGTGCAACCTAATGGACTACTTACAGACAGGATTATTATTTTTTTCCCCCACTATTTACCATATTCTGCTTGTTGTTCTGCATGGGATTCCAGCAGATCTGAAAAGCAAGAGGAAACTGGCACTAGGCTGGCATATTTTGATACGGCACAGTTGGTGGAACATGGGCAAAATGTATTTGGCTGTTTCTGCCTATTAGTGCTTGCGGCTGGCTTGTAGCATACTGATGAGGGCATTTCCAAAATCTTTCTTGTGTGCAGATGTGATAAGATGCTAATTTTTCAGCATTTCCACAGCTGGGTTTGCTGCACAGAGGAGCAAAAAGGAAACCAAATCTTTCTAAAAAGTCAAGGGGCTTCCAAGTGACACAGGTCAGGTCGAGTTCTGCAGCAGCTGAGTGGGAAGGCAGCGGGCTGGGCTCAGGTGCTCAGTGATGTGCTCCCAACAAAACCCCTTCGAAAGGCAATTCAGGGGACCCTGGTTTTGCTCCTCTGCCAGTCACCATGGCTCTTGGTTCTGAGGACAGCATCAGAAGTCGCAGGGCAGCCAGAAGCCAAGATAAAGGAGATGCTATGCATTTATTTTCCTTGATAAAAGGAATCCTGTGTAGAAAGCCTTTTATGGCTTAGTTATTGTGAACCCTGCTTTTCTCCATTTAAAAGCACTGGTTTCCAGAGCCGCACCGCACACATTCCTCCCCATGCAAACTGGGAGGGAGTTTCACCTTATTACACCAGGCACACACAGACCCCTACTACAGCAGGGAACGATAAGGCAGCCTTAAATCACAGCAGAGGAAGCAGCTTTATTTCCAGTTCACCACTTTATTATTAAAAGCTGCTTCCCCAATTTGTTTACTTTTCATCTCATGGCTGAGGTATTTAAGGTCTACAGTTTCAACCCTATTTCTGTCCTTTCTTGTGAGGCCAACTCTTTTTATGACCTCTTAAATCTTCTTTCAGGCTGTCTGAAAGACTATTACTGTTCATAGTCAAGATTATTCCCCAAAATTATCTCTCACCAATATATTGCCTAGTTATATATTTACCCCAAGGGGTGAGTGATCTCCCTGTAAAATTCTCCTTCACCTCTTGCATTTCATTTTTCTCCCCTGTCCATGTACCCAGGCTACCCATATGTTACTTTTCTTCCATTTTCACTATTCTGTTGTCTCACAGCAGTAATAACTCTCACCACAATTAAGACAACTAAGTCCAGTGTACTAACCAATCTATATTAACTGCCCTCTCTGGCTGGCTTCATCATACAAAGTGTTCCTTATTCTGGAAGGTCATTTGAATATCTCCTGGCAATTACTCAGCTGAATATTGATCTCAGTATCATTCTGCATTTATGTGCCTGTCCAATGCTTTTTGCTAGCTTTATGTTAGTACATAGCACTGAAAAGCAACAACCAGTTGTTTCAGTATTGTTTCTTTAATTAGAATAGGAAAACTGGAAAAGGTGCTCATTCTTTAAAGGTTTCCAAGTACCCTTCTCTCCTCAGGTGGTTACATTCTCCCTTGCTTTATTGTTCAATCCCTTTTCAGCCATCATCCCAAGCTCTAGGAGTAGATGGATGCACCAACAGGTGTTTGTTCAATAGCTGAGGGGAACTCTCACACTCCCACTGCTGGGAATGACCCTACGAAAGGCTGGTGCACAGACAGACACAAGCAGAGGAACACACGGCCCACCTACAGCAAGCACCAGCTCTGCCCTTGCAGGGCACCCTTTGGTATCTCCTATCTCTGTGTCCAGTAACCTGCCTGCAGTGAGGATCGAGCAGGTCTGCCCCGGACTAGCAGCTCAGGGCAGCACTGCTTGATTTAGGTGGCTCCAGACACAAGAACCTTATTTCCCCCTTGCACTGCATTTAAAGGGGGTGAACCCTCCCCAAAACAAAAACCAAACAACTGCCAAATATTAACCTACAACTGAGCACCTCAACAGCAGAAAACAAGTTACCCCAAGCTCTTTAGCAATCCACCAGGATCCCCTTACCTTTCTTTTCCTCCAAAGACAGCCTGCCTGGAGCAGAGAGCACACCTCAAACATCCCTGTTTCAGCCTGGGGTGTTTATGGCTCCATCAGGCACGTGCCACGCTGGAGCTGAAGAAGGTGCTAGTTACTGCCCTTGCAAGCTAAAGGAAATGCTATTAAGGCTCTCCTTTTATAGGAGAGGGACCTGGAGACATCAAAACTACTAACCATGGGCACCTGGTAAAGGCAGGAGTCGGCAAGAGCATCCTGGGTTTGGTTACACATGGGTAGGTTGGAGGAATTATGGGAGTGTCGGGTGGTGGCTAATTGGGAAAATTAATTCAAGGGTGTGACTTCACAGCTCAGCACATGCTTCAAGGTGACCCTGGAAATGGGACTGAGAGAGCTTTCACCTGTTTTTTGAGGAAACAGGGGTGTATGGTTGTTCTGGAGAAATATCCCACATTGCATCTCTGAGTGTACCTGATGTGTTTCATCTGCTTCTCCTAACTGAGGAAAAAAACCCAGCCAGGCCCCAAGGATTTGCCAAGTGCTAGGGCTAAAGTGACAATAATCCTGTCAGTCGATTTAAAAAGGGGCTGCTGCTCTTCATTTTGCCCTCTGCAATAATCTTTAGCAAAATAAGATGGTATAAAAGAAGCAGGTGAAAGCTATGAAGAGGAGAAAGGCAATGACAACGAGTGGCACCTGCCCTGGAAAGTGTTGGCTTCTGACCTGCAGGGCTTGCCCCCTTCCAGC
Organism: Ibycter americanus; assembly: GCA_035590275.1. Classification (NCBI taxonomy): domain Eukaryota; kingdom Metazoa; phylum Chordata; class Aves; order Falconiformes; family Falconidae; genus Ibycter; species Ibycter americanus. Next base: position 26,758,159 of record JAVJGI010000050.1, on the reverse strand, counting down.
TAAAATATCCCCCATTTTGGGTGTGTGTCAGTAGCATGTTCCTCTGAATCCCCCAGTGCCTAGGTTGAGCAAGAAAGGACTTTCTGACGGGGTGACGCATCAGGACTGCACCCCCAACACTGACCCAGCAGCATGTTAGGGGTTTTGCTTTGCAGACACAGCAAGGAGGGATGCTGCGCAACACACAGACACAAATCTTGTGTCCCTGCCTCCCTGGGGATGGGCTGTGGGGCTGCTGGATGTGTGATCTGCTCTGTGCCCTGCTTCAGCTTTGACTGTGGCCTCCTTTATAGCAAGAGATGGGAAGGAGGAAACAGTCTGCTGTGCACAAAGGCTAGTAGGAGCAGGTCTTTTGCTCGCCAGGGCAAAAACATTGCCAAAAGCAGAGGAATAGTGTGCTGTATCAAAGTAACACGAGGGAAAGACAAGTGAGAACAGTGCCTGGAGAAGTGCAGGATGCTGTGATGGCAGCTGTCAGTTCAGGGGGGGGGCTGCTGCAGTGTTGCCTAATCCACATGCAGAGCTGTGGCAGCAATAGGTGTGTTGTGATTTATACAGATGCCTCATGCCAATAAAGAGGAAGCATGCTTGCAAAACGTGCAGATTTTTACACTCAGAAGTCAAATGTAGTCAAGGGGATTCTCTTTTCATTGGGCACATAATGCATGTACGTGAATCCTCTGGTGGGATATTTAAATAGTATTTTAAGAGAGTAGTTATCCTTCAGCATCAAGTAAATGGCAGGGAACTGTCAGAGGAAGAAAGGAAACATAAATCATTCCTGCCATGGTGATGGTGTTTTTCTGCAAACACCAGCCTTATACGGTCTTATACGACCCCTTTTTGTTGGGAATCCTCTTCCATCTTCACATGCTTGGGGTGATGGTGGGGGAACTGGGTGGCAGGGGGTAGAAGAAGGGATTACAGGTGAGTAGTGACATAAGAGGAGGTCGGATCCAGAGACGTGTGACAGAGATAACAGTGTGACCAGAGAGCGGGAGAGACATTACCAAGGGAGACTCTGATGAGGTCAGCCTGGGAATCCTCATGCTGTAATGAGCAGCCAGCTTGTTTCTATAGAAACACTGAGACTGGATTTAACACGTTAAATGTACAAGTTTTAATGTCAGTGTTTAATACAAAAAACAATAGAAATACAGCGAGGGAATCCTTATCACATATGCACCCCACGGTTTCCCTCCAGTGTGTCAGCAGTCTGCTCCAGCAGACTGGAAAATAAAAAATAATTTAAAAAAAATCTTCAGAAGTTACTCAAAACAATGCCTATGGTTTCACTTGCTCTGTAGTGTACATATTCTTAAAAAGTCAGCCCACATTTCTCTGTATAATTTCACCACAGGATTCTTTTTTCTTCAGTCCTGGAGGTACTCACCCTTACCAGGCTGCTAAGAAAACCAGCTGTGGCAGCCGCATTTGCACTTCAGGCAAATGATAAGATTGAAAGAGCTTTTCAGCTGATGACATGCAAGCAGATGGGCCAGCCCTGACCTGGTCATGGGGACCAGGTTGTCCCCTCAGGGAGGGACAGTCACCTCTACAGGGAGCCTGTTCAGAAAAAAAATAATAATTAAAAAAAATGCTTCAATCTACTGGCTCGTACCCACGAGGAGCTGTGCTGTTTCAGGAGGCAGCACCAGGTACTTTGGGGTACCAGGTAGGCACTAAGTGAACAGGCAGTGCTATTGCAGTCCCCCATTTGGGGGCATATACCAGAACAGCAGGAAGGAGGACCCCAAAAACCTGCCCCTCAGTGGTTTAGAACATCCCCATTTCTGCTGGCACTGATGTTCAGCCTTCCGAGAGGTCAGCCAGGCACACTTTGTAAGCACTAAAACAACTTAAAAGAAATACAGAGTGTTTTGTTTCATTTTCCTTTAAAACCCAGTGAGACAGCAGCTGCTCTGATATAACTTGTCCTATCATCTTCCCCAAAGAAGTGCAAATTAGAGCTGGGAAGGTATGAAATGCAATCATCTTGCCTTAGCAATAGGAGGCTGCTTCAGCAAGAGGAGAACAGCTGCCCTCTTTAAAAGTGTCAGTGAAGTGAGCGCTGCCAGAGCCCCAGAACAGAGGCAGAGCTCAGCACGGCTCCCAGGGATGGGTGCTGGGCAAGGGACACCCACTGGCCCACCCATGGGTCCCTGGCAGCAGCCAGGTGGGACTGAGTGCTGCCTGCCTGCCCCTTTTCTCCCCATCAGTTCTAAGCCAGCACGGAAAAGCTGCAGCTCTAAATTGCTGCTCACCAGACAGGGAGAGGAGATGGGACCAGCCATCATCATCACCAATCCCAACACACTCCTATTCAGCCCCTCGAAATGAGGGGCTTTGCACATGTGTCCACCCTGATCCATCTCGGTGGTTGAATCCCCTTGACATAGGGCACATCAGCGACATTTTCTGACTTTTGAATTTCTCTTGGACTGTGTTTGCTTTTGGGTAATCCTCACAGACCCATGCGATGACACCCCACACCTCACCGAGGACTGAGGAGGGAACCTCTCCCTCTGACAACCCTAGATAAAATACAGACCTCCAAGTTTCTCAGGGCACTGCTGGTTTTTGCCTTGTTTCAGCAAATCTCTCCCCTTCCCGTGAGCCGGTGCAGCTCCCACCCCAGACCCTCCAACACGCATCAGCAGCAAATGGGACCTTCTTGCTCCAGCTGCTCCCCCGAGCTCACAGTCAGTGTCACAGCCTTCGCGTGGCACCAAGGTCCCTCCCCGGGCACAGTGTGTGCGAGAGGCTGGAATGAAGGACCAACCAGTCTGAAATTCAAAATGAAATCTGCTTTCCAGCCACTTAGAGGGAATAAAAACAGGGCTAACTGGCTTTTTTTGCAAGAATCATTTGCTAAATGACAGTATCTCTAGGTTTCTTCAGGAAACAATCAAATCATGTAATGAGCTGTTACCAGACGGCAAATCCCATTCACTAGGAAATTTGCTGAACGTTACAAAAATCAGCCCCGAGTGAACGCCTTTCTTAGAGGTCTCATCTCTGCAATGGAGAAAAGGAGGGGACTGGCTCCTGGGGACAGCGGTACGGTCCCATGGTGTGCACGGGGCTCCGGCTCAGCCCCTGGGAAAGGTCAGGCTCAGGTTTGCTAATGAGTGTGCCGGGCTCAGGGCCACCTTCCTCTCAGGGGAAAGCAAAACCCTTGCAGAGTCAATCACATAAACAAACAAGATTTTAGGCAGTGGTAAGGAGAAAAAAAAAAAGGTAGAGAGGAAAAAATAAAACTATCCTCGAGAATCATCTGTGCAGCAGAAACTCCCAAATACGTGATAGCAGGTAAACACGGGAGTGTGTAAGCTTTTTGAAGGAGGCACTCTTTTATAGCATAGATGATCATAACAGCAAAATAAATCATCTTTCTTTTACCATAAAAATGTTTTACACCATTCAATTAAAGCCTCTGAGATAAAATAATTTCTCCTGGGTGTTTTCCTTTGCTCTTCTCTTTCTGTCAGAAGTCATTTCAATATTTTACTATCTTAGTAATAAAAAATACATAATGGCTTGCCAGCCAATATCATTTCAGCACTTGTTCACTACATGAAGAAATTCAGAGCAGTCTTTTTCTTCACTTTACACTGAAGATAAAAACATGTGCCCGAGTGCCAAGGGGCTGTGACAGGAGCAGGTCATTTTCTTGGCATTGCCATGAAGGCTCTGGGCAGTCAGGGAGAGCCAAGCCAGATTTCTGTCCCTAAAGGCTGCGGGTAAGACATTGCATAGCCACGCTTCCATTTCTTCCCCAAAGTTCACATGAAAAAAAGAAAAAGGGAGGTGAATCAACACTTCTCACTCAGCACAAATAATAAATCTGTGCTGCCCAATTGTATCCTTTAAAACACTATATGCTTAAGTGGTCCCAAGTGGAACAATGTATCTTTCCCCTAGTATTAAGAGCAGCAATAAATCTACAATTACTTTATTACTCAGTCGTACTAAAAAATTCATTAAGCCCTTCTAGCAAATTTGAGTTTTATAAAACAATTACTTGGTTCTGACATTAGAAAGAGTCTAAGTCAAATGAGATGTCGCCGGATACTTTTCAGACCACATGTGTTTCATTTTGAAACTGATCTTCTATCATTGAGCTGCGGTGTCACTAGAAAGAAATTCCTTAAGTTAGAAAGGGTAAGGTACATCTAGGGTAAATATCAGGAAAAGGACTTACAGTAAGGAACTGCAGGTCCACACAAGAGAGACTTGCTTGTGTTTCAGGAATGTGTGTGTATGTATATAGACACATGTATGCACACATATATAAATAAAAACATCTAAAATAATTTTCTGCACATCTTTTAAGAAAATCCCTTCTGTTAGATGTAATGGTATTTTCCCTTCTTGTGCAAGAACAAAGGGATAAAAAGCCCCTTAGGAAACAAACATCCCGTCATGTCATGCAAAGGCCCCATTAATAAAGGATGAGCAAAGAGGAGGGCAGAAGTTGCAGGAAACAAAAGTAGAGCTCTGAGCCTAATTAGACCGTTCTCCAAAATTTCTCAGGAGGCATTCACTGAAGCTGAGGAGGTAAATATTTTATAAGGGGAGCTCCCTTTCTCTTCATGCTTCTCCTTGTGCCCTCTCCTGAACTAATTACTTGCTTTGTAGAGGGAAACACTGCTAATTTTAGCCTTATGGGGCCCTGCGTGGAAAGCAAGGGAAGTTCCCTGGGTGACTGGGATTGTGGCTCCCATCTGATAGCAGGGCTGGCTGTTGCTGGAAAAGGGGTCTGTGCAACGACCTGGCAAATGTGCTGTCTTGGGTACGTGGGGTGGCCCCCACATCGTGTGGCCAAGGACAGGGCTGGGGATGTGACAGGAGCTGTCCCCAGCAGCTGGGGATGACACAGTGCCCTCCTCCAGTTCCCACTGCTCATCCACTGGGCCACCTTAGCTCTCCCATCCACATAAATCATCCCTGTGCTACCCCACCCCATGCACACAGGTTGGGAGGAGAAGAGGCAGAGAAAGTAGCTACTGAGGAATAAAAATTGTTTAGAAAGCAGACAAAGAAATAAAGACAGAGAATAAAAGGGAGAGAAGGAGGAAGAAATACTCCAGCCTCCCAAATTAAAGTCACTTAGAAATCTTTCTGTTCTTTTTCCCAAAAGCAAGGTTAAAAAAAAATACAGAAAACATTTGCAGCTTTAACAGAAAACACCTGGAGCCATCCAGGTCATGAGGGAAGTGCCTGTACATGGGAATGCGAGGTGCTGAGCATGGCTGGATGGGCAAGAGCACCGAGGAGCTGGGGCAGCTCTTTCCCTGACCTGCGAACTGCTAATGAAAGGACTAGAAGGGGCTTATAAGCATCCAGCACAAAAGAAAATGGCTATAAACTGGTATTTTGGGATGCTCCCTGATGCCTCAGCATTCAGCAGCAGCTTCAAGGCCAAGGCCAGGCTGGGGGAGCACGTGTGGGCTCCTGCAAGTGGCTGGAAAAAGCCTCTTCTCCGTAAGCAGCTGCCAGCAGACTCCAGGGAGGGGAGCGGACCCAGAGTCCCCACTGAGACCCAGCTGCATCCGAACCACAGTGCTGGACTGTGCAGATCTCAGTTTCCCCACTGGGAGCTCAGACAAGCTTCTCCATCCTCCCAGAAGGATGCAAGGAGTCAAACCAGGGGTCTAGTCAAACCCTGCCCAGCAGTGGGAGTCTGGGGAAAAATATAGAGCAGTAGTGGTGGGTCCCCAGTACATAATCCAGCATCCCACGCTGTGTGCCTTGGGACCTCCTATTCCCTCTCTCTGTACCGTTCCCCACTCCTTTGAGGGCACAGCTGGAATAAGTCCTTGTGCTGGTACAGCCCTGCTTACTCTTCTGCTGCCTCTGACACGAGAAAGGAGAAAACCTCTGGGGGAACAGCACCCCCTCCTCCTGATCTACCTGGCTTTTTCCCAGGCTGGCACCTGCAGACCAACATTGACTGTTTTGGGCATGACCCTATGTATGTTTTGTTCTTTATCCCAAGGGAGGGAGGATGCTATGCACCAAGAAACTGCCTGAAGCACTGGGGCAAGACACCCAGCTAGCCCCACAGGGCTGAGCACCTTGGTAGGAAAACCTGATTCATCCCTGCCTGCATGGCGGAGAGTGTATTTCAGTTCAACGGACTGGGGTTCACCTTCTCATTGTCTGTGCCCCGCTTAATCCACTGCTTTTTAGGCTTCTCGGATGCTTTGCCTTTATTTGTTATCTCTCCTGTTTCAGCTTACAAAATCCGAGCCCTGGGGATCCCACGGAATTGGCAGCAGCCCTGTCACACCTGATTTTTGTCCCTTTGCCAGGGCAGGTGCTTCTCCCCTTAGCAACATGGCATGAAGGAAACAAACAATATGAAATCAGCAACTGCAAGCAGCACACAATGTTTTCAATGCATTGAAAGCACTTTTTTTCCTTTTCTCTTTGAAAAATACTAACAAAATGAAGAACTGGGCCAACAAATTGATCAATGTGTGGCTTCCCTGCCTTTTGTTCAGGGATTTTTTTGCAGTGGTTCTGTCCTCGTGAAGCCTGGCTGATCCAAAGGACTCCCTGACTGAGATGTAACATTTCCCTCGACTCAGAAAATCCGCACTGATCTTTTAACAGGATTTGCCATGGTTTGGCTATAATGTGGATTAAATAAAATAAAAAAGCCACCCAGCTTTTCCCTTTCAGCTACAGGCACTTGCTCAGTCCAGTGTGCTTTTATACTAGGGAGGAGATTTGGAAGCTGTGAGGTTGCAAAGCAGAGAAATGGTTTGATCTGCAAACGCACACTGAATCTCTGTAAACTCCTGTAAGTTTACAGCACAGCTTTCTGTGCTAGACTGAAAAGCTGCCAGTGGAGAAGGCATTGCACCTGACTGCAAAACACTTTCCACTGAAATACGTATGCACAGATTATAAAGAGGTGGCATCTTAGCAAGACTCTTCATGCTCATAGCATCTCATCTTTACTGATTATGAATAATAACTAAGTACTAGTAGGAAGTGAATTTTTCCCTCCATCCTCATTCCCTTTGGGTCTCCCCAGGGAGATAGAAATATCCCCAGCTGCTGTTCACCTTGACCTGGACTCCTGTTGGATGCACACCCCTTCTGCTGCTCCAGTAGCACCATACAGGCAGACTTACAGCTTCAAGAGCTTTCAGAAAATGTGGCCTCTTCACTAAGCCCAGGGCCAACATGATGGGCCAGAACTGTGTGACAGGGTTGGATCTGAGGGTGGGAGAAGCCACAATGCCCCAGATTAAGTCCTTCCTACAGGAGCCTCGAAGCCTGCACACTTGAGAAAGGCACAGACATGTGCTAAGACACCATCCTACTGTACCACACTCCCTGGGGACTCCCTATTCTCATCCAGCCCCTGCTGTGACAAAAGACATGGGCGGGGCAGGGTGGAGGGCAACATGGCCTTTTTCCCCACCTTCTCAGGGCCCCGGGGCACAGCAATGTCCTGATGCAGAGCTGGCCCCACAGAAAGCATCAGAGACAGCATGGTGCTGGGATCAAAGTCAGCAGCAGTGAGTCTGACACTTGAGATGGTAAAAATCCTCCTGCTCCTGCCCCAAAGCCCACTCCAGACACCTTCACTTTGCTGGCTTTTCCTCAAAGCACAGCACAACCAACTTTTGCATTTACCCTCTGTGCATCAATAGCTAAAAAACACCCGACAGCAACAGCCAAACAACTCCCCAGAGCACTAATTCCTGTGTTGCAATTACACTTCAGGCCAGATGAAAAATTCATCACTATAGCACAGCCACGCTCATTAATCCCCCCCAAAAGCTCTTCTTGACTCTGCTCCCTCAGCCCCTTCTCCCCCCTCCCTCTGCCTGGGTGCATAAGAGAGACAGAAAGGAGGGCTAGGACTTCTCCAGTCATGTTCGTTTCTCTCCCTGTTCGAGACAACTAATGAGATCTGCGTGGGCGAATGTCTCCTGCACCGTGTCAGATCTACTCTCACATGGATCGACGCATGTGATGGGAGCACCGTAGGGCGTGTGTGCATGCGTGTGTGTGCCGGATGCGCTCATGCCGAGCTGGGGGCTGTGCATACAGCAGCTGATGCACAGCCACACTCGCCTCCCGTAAAGGTTAAATCAATCCATTATCCTTTTTATTAGGCTTTTGCAGGCTGGAATAGCTCTGCAGAAGGGAAGGGGGTGGTCTCTTCCCCTTCCTCGAGCTGTCAGAGGAAGGAACTTGATAGGATTCAAGCATTAACCCTCATCCCCACCCTCCCAGATCTCTGCCAACATGTTGCCAGCCCTCTATCCTCCCCCTCCACAAAAGCACCCTAAAAGGAGCAGCAGTGAAAAGCTTTTTGAATGCTGGAGCACTGGCACTACCAGGCTAGTAGGCTGGGAGCAAGTTATGGACTCACAGACATCTGCATCCAATGCTGATGTAAGCTGCACATTGTTTCTTGCTGCTTTGCTACCCCATAAAAGCTTTTTCTCAGTGCTGATCTGCTCTTTTTTCCCCTGAGCGGGCTAGAGAGATTAGCTCTGTGCCATGTGAAATGAGCTGGGCAGGTCTCAGCCCTTCCCATCACAGACACGCAGTAGGAACGCGCACCCACCGAGGGCCTCAGGGAGGAGGTGCTGGCACTGCAATAACATAGAATTTATCATCTCAGGGAGAGGAAGAGATGGACAGATTTTTAAAACACTGACAAAATGGATACCTGGTCCCACAGAAGAGAGAGAAATGCTGAACCCATGGGTTGTTCATTTCTACACATACTTAAATCAATCATGGGCCCAGATTTCTGGAGACAAGTGGATAGTTGCTTAGGGCCAAGTGGTGTTCTTCTGTCATCATGATTTTGTTTTGATTTTTGACCTGGAAATTCATCCTCTGCAAAACACAATATTTCCATAAGAAAATTTAGACTTTTCCATTGTTTTTTCAAGGTGCCGTCACAAAAAAATCAAAAGCCACAGGCTCAGGTTAAAACTGAATCAAAACTAGTGCTTTTCTCTTTAGTCCAACATCATTTTCTGCTTGAAAACTTCATGGATGTTTTAATTTGCGCGTCTCCAGAACTGTCAGTTCGTGTATCCCCCCAGCTTTAGGTATTTAGCTGGTATGAACTTTTCTGGATACACTCCGTAACTTTCTTCAGATTAGGTCCTATATTAAAAGCAAGAGTTAAAATTTTATACTCAATTACCTAAGAAACAGGACACCCAGCAAAATCCATTTACACAAACCTCCAGCGAATGCTTTGGCTAAAAATAAGCTCATTTCCTGCAGTTAAACCTCATACCTGCTGCCGGAAACCTGAATCATGCTGCCAGCAAGATATCAATCTCAAAACACAAACAGCACCTTTGGCTTTTGAAAACTATTTGGAGATCAGTGGGTGGATCCTAATAGATTACATAAACTATCCTGGAAGGGCTACGAACAAAAATGTAAGTGGTAAAGCCAGTGCAAATCAGAACCAGCTGGATTATCTATCTGGGGTCAATCAGCAGGAATCCATGGTCTTCCATGGAGCCCTGTTGATTCATAGCAGCTGACCCACGTTTTCCCTTCAGAAGCCTTTAATTTCAGTCAGTGTGAAAACAGTGGGCAGGTTTTAACTCCAGCATGTGGTGTTAAGGGTTCTACCCTCTTGTAGAGGCAAGATATTAGGAGTGCTCCTCTTGGAGAGTGATGGATTTCCTACATGGACTGTCCCTTCGTGGGCTTCTCACGAGAACAAAATCACCTTCTTACAAATTTAGGTATTGTTTAGCCACAAAATTTGAAGGTGCCAGTTTTTTATGAGGCATGGTACCAAGTGCCTTCACTCAGCTCCCAGCATATACCCAAGTACAGCTGCTCTCTTCCCTTCCTTCAGTTCACTCTGTAATTATATCACATAAAGGCAATCAAGTTCTCTTGGCAAGATTTATTCAATTCATCCTCCTGGGCCTAATCTTGTAACCCTACGTGAGTTTATTTAAGGCATCATGGTTTGAGTGCTGGAGTGCCTCCTTGCCTGGTGTGCAGGGCTTTGCACAGCTTCTCGAGGGAGACAAGCAGTGCCGCTGTCTTCAGGCAGCTGGTGGGAAAGAGATGTGAAGGATGTGGTTCCAATGCCACTCTTCTTTATAGATTTCCTCTCCTTGGGTACAAGGTGGTTTTGGTGGCCAGGTGACTCTTTACCCACTTGGTGCCCTTATGCTCCCTTAGAGGCACAGGGTGTCTTCAGGAGACCAGAGAGGTGCATCTGCAATTCCTCCTGGCCTTTATCCCAGCCACCTTCCATCTAGTTTTTATTCCGTTCAGGTCAAGGAGTTATTAATCACCAAGAAGTCCTATTCATCTTTTTAGGACACCACTTCTGCTTTTGGTTTTCTTCACTGCCCTGCCACCTTTTCAGTTGCTTACTTCTCTGGGCTGGTAGCATTTGAGGACTTCAGGAGGAGGTAGCTTCTCTCCCCTTTCCCATTGGCAATATCTGGTTTGATGTGGGTTTCCTTTTCTTCTCACCACCATCAGACTGCATCCAGCCCCCAGTTCAGAAATCACTGACATCCAAAGAGGATGTTTATGAGCCAATTAAATCAATAGCTTAGGGTATGCAGGTCTACAGTGCGTTATTTGCGCTTGCACAGATCTTGCCAGGTCTTTTCCTCTTCCGTGCAATAGTTGTTCTACAGAGTTCTTCTCACTTACACACTGCTTTTGAAGCCTTGATAAGTCCCTCCCACCTCTCATGTGGCCAAAGGTGAAAGCTTTTTATTACTGTAACACAATGAGCAAAATATTCCCACTGTTTGACATAACCACTTTGGATGACCAGTTCTGCACAACCACAGTTCACAGATCCCTCGTCATGAACATATCAAGCTCCATTCTAAAACTAGGTCAGCATCTTGGTCTCCTTACTTCCATGTGAAGGCCATTCCAGAGTCTTGTTCTTCCCATGGTTAGAAACAGTCATTTAATGTCTAGTCTAAATTACAAGGCCAGGTTGTCCCACATCTTTGCTCTTTACAAAGTTCTCCATTCTCGGCACTTACTCCCAACATCTTCTTTAGGAGCAACTGTACCTCCTCAGTGCTCGTTTTGGTGGGAGAGGTGTCTCTTTATCAGCTCCTGGCAGTCAGGTGGGTCCGGCCCTGGCTGAGCTTCTGTGCATTGCCTCAGCCTGAAATTCCCCTTGAGAGCCAGATCCCAGGACTGCACACAACCTCCAGTGAAGGTCCTCCCGTTCCCTTGTACAACGAAGCAGCATCACAGATGAAACATTTGAGGAACACTTCTGCATTTTTTTAATCTCAGCTTGTTTATAAGCTGCCCTTTGCTTTGATCTTGGACAGTGATTTCTATCATCCTTTCCTGAGGAGGATGCAGTGTGCGTTTAAACAGGATGTGGGGGGGATGTGTGTGCACATAGCACTGAGATAGCCAAATAAAGGATGAAAGGAAAATAAAGAGGCCAGAGCACGGTGTTTGAAGGTTTCACTTTGAGGCAGCTTCACCTCACCACTTGGCAGGCAGCTAGTCATTTTATTTTTTTTCTCAGTGGGATTAATTACATGGCAGGCAGAATTCAAGGAGTGAGATGTCAAAACTTTTAGCTTTAATATGACTTGTCCAGGTCAACACAACCCAGCTGAAAATCAGCATGTGTTATACAGCATGTTCAGTGCCTTACAGCAAGACCAACGTGACAGTAATGGGCACGCTGCCCCCGAGGAGTCTCATGTCTTGGGCTCTCCCTGTGAGCATCACTCCGTGCTGCATCCCAGCAGAGGTATCCGGCCTGGCACACACTGTCTCATTCATTTTATCTAGACAACATGAGTTCTGTGACTGAAGCTGATTTGCAGATGGAGGTTTTCTCCTCTTTGATTACACCATGTCATAGGTATGAAGAAATTGCAGGAGAGTGGATGGACTGGCTTTGCCAGTCCTGCAGTCATTTCCAGTGCTGTTTTCCCAGCAGTCCAAATGCACTGGGCCATAGTAACCCTGTAGTGTCCCATGGGAATTTCCCAGGCGACATGTACATAGGACGAGTGGCAGCTACACAAACATGGGGAGCTCATATGGGTCGTCTGCCCAGGCAGCTGCTCCTCGGCCCCTCGCTAAGGAGGCCACTTGCTGTTACCCACAGTTTACTTTCACACATAACTGGCCATTTGTGAACTTCTCTTTGCCGTGGCAGACTGATTTATACTGTTATGAGAAGCATTAATTAACAGCAATTTTGCCTTCATTCGAGCTCAAAGAGAGCAGCTAGTGAAGCATTCACACATTCATATGCTGCTTTTGCAGCCTGCGGAAAGGTACTTGCCTGCTCCCCTTTCTGAGCTGCAGCCTACTTGCGCTGACCTTGCTAGTTCAGGGCACTTCGCCGGTGGCTTTTCTCATGTTCCCCAACTGGAAGGGCTGTTGGTCTGTTTTCACATCTTACAGTATGTTTATGTGCTAGTGCTATTTTTTCAGTTGGTTTCCCAAGGAAACAAGGCTTACGTGATTATCCTGTGTTTGTGTGTGAGAGTAAGAGAATTAGTCTCCTTTTAATAACTTTTAAACCTGTTGGGCAGTTGCACCCAAATTAGGCAGCAAGGTTAGAGATAGCATCTTCTATAGACATTATTTTCACCGAACAGACTGCATTGAGAGTAAAACCGTGGCATTTGTGCCCGTACTGAGAAAAAGCCTCAACCAGTGAGAGCTTAACTCCACTGTAGACATCAGAGAATCCACCCAAAATGACCCAACTGCCCAAGTGAGACCAGTTGCCCTGTGTAAGAGAAAATGAAGTGTGTGAAGTGTTTATGCAGTGACCACGTGCATCACATCTACATGAGAGGGACAGAGCTAGTGAGAGAGCTAGGCTGGGAGTCATGCAGGGGGGTATCTAATGCAGTGTACCAGCCAGGCTGCCTCTTGAAATATCGATTGAAAAGCCAGGTTTTCAAACCCTAACACCACTGGAAGCCTGAGTCTTTTGATAAACACCAAAATTGCCTCAGGGCCCTGCAATTCAAAAATTAGAGCCTTCCTGAAGAATTCCTCTTTGTTACCCTCCTGACACTGCCTCGCTGGCTCTAGGAAGCAACCGCAGACAGCAATCACATGGCTGCAATTAATTTTTTAACCAGCTTTCAAAAAATCTTCCAATCAAGGGATCTTCCTGGTCTGCCATGTGCTCCCTTTCACACGGGCCCCAGCTTTGATGTTTGTGGGGGAAGGCTGCTGGGACGTGAAGGCAGCAGGCAGTGCCGTTCAGTTGCCTATGTAAAAGGAAATGAAGAAACAGATCCAAAGTGAGAGACAAAAAGGGTTTTTCCAGCTCAGAAGTGGGAAGTTTCAGCAGACGGCACACAGCACAAAGAGATTTCTTTCCTTGCTGGTTTATTCTTGGGCTTTCAGGCTGTTTTATTTAGGTTATATTCCAATACACACTGAGCTTGGATTAAACTGATTTCCCTTCCTTCTATTTACGAGATGGCAAAGGATCAGGGCGCTACTGGCCTGTTCAGTGAGCAGCAGCTCTGCCGAGCACTTTGCTCGCCTGACACACCCCATTGAGTCCAACAAATTCTCTCCAAGGCTGCGCTAATGCTTTCTGCCTAAGAGGGGATTAGGATGGTCTGCCTCAAACTTCACACACCCCCTCTTGCCCTGCTCTCTCCTTCCTGGGCCCTGGCCCTTGCAATAAGGAATAAATCACTGTAAGGTTTATCCCTGCTCGTGTTCTTTTGCAGTAGCAGTGGCTTCTGTTGTTTAGCCATTATGGCCAGAAAGTTTATTTCTGACTATGCTCCTGGAGCTCCAGTGCAACCCCAGCCCTTGGGTTTGCTGTGGCTTGATACAAGCTCGCTGAATGTCAGCTTCTAAATACATGAAGCTCCAAGCAGCCCCATCTTTTAGCCTTACATGCAGGCAGGGAGAGCTGTGGATGCTCAGTGGGCAGGCGCAGGCAGAGTTCAGGCTCCTGGATCTCAGTCTCGTCTGCCTGGCTCTCTGCCACTGATGTTCCTGCTCTCTCCCTTCCCACTTGGTAAAACTGGGATTCAGCTTGCAAAGTTTAACTTTTTTATTGTGTTAGGAGGGAATATTAATTCCAAGTCTCTGCCTGTTTGTCCTGTTGGTTCAGTAGCCAAGCTAGGAGCAGAGGCAGGGCTGGCAGCCCCCTCCCCTCCGCGCACTGCACGCAGCCCCTGTCCTGTGTCACATCTTCAGAGCCCTCAGAACTGTGATTTCCATGCTTTTCCCAGAGTCAAAGAGCACAACAAGACCTTGGTAGATAGTTTCTGCATTTAAACCTTGCAATTAAAATTCACAACTCTGCTGGCTGCTAAAAACCAAGCACTAACAGAGTTGCTGGTGTTATGACATATTGTAAATTTTTCCATCCCTGGTTAATCCATTAGCAGGGCAGTGAAAACTAGCTGGTTGCCTCTGTTCAAAGAAGCTTTGTGACTTTATTCCTGCCCTTCTCAGATGATCTCTAGGTATCAACCCCCTTTTCCCCCACACTAACAGATGAACATCATGTAACCTCAAAGCAATTAAGTCTCAACCTCTGTTCAGCTTGGGAGATGGTTGCTTTGATTTTAGACTAAAGAAATCTTTGTGCGTCCAAAAGCTTGTCCCACTTCCCCCCCCGCAAGTATGACATCGTCTAATAAATGATGCTGTCTCTCCCTACAAACTTTGCTACATTTTATCCTCATACCTCCAACAATACTGTTTCTGCTGTGCTGATGTTGCTCATTTTTTTTCAGCTTGGATGGCATGTTTTGAATTTACCTGCCAGGTGGTTGCTGTGATGGATAGATTTCCACAGAGGTAAAGACTGAGCCAAGAGGAGGGAGAGGAAAACCCTGTGCAGCTTTCCCCAGCACACACAGGGAGACTGAGCTGTCACTGCCATTAATCAGAAAGCCGTCAGCACCGAAAGCAACCACTCCAGAGACCCACTTTTATTACAGAGGGAATAACAGCCCTGGGGAAGAAAGAGCCACAGATAGGAAAGGCATCTGCAAGGGACTCTGCAAACGCAGCAGCTCCCTGCTTCTGGTGAAATTTAGGGGCTGGCTTCACTTTGTAACAAGCAAAGTGATTATTAGAAAAGGAAAGTCGCACTGGATGGAGCTGATAAGGTGCCCTGCACATGCATGAAGAATAATCCCCAGTTGCCACTCATCCTACTGTCAAAAGCACTGAATTTCTACAGTGAAAGCATGGAAAAGTGGAACTTCAGTGCCCACCTCTCTCAAGGTATGTAATGGTAACAACTTCATGTAAACTGTACTCAAAACCAACCTCACTGTGTCAGAACACTCAAGCCTCACTGGGCTGCAGCAGAAGATGGTGTAAGAGAGCACTGCACAGGCAGCTCAGTGTCTTTCTTATGTTGGTAACACATCAGGATAATTCTCCTCCAAGCTATACTAACCTACCAGTCTGGCAGCAATAAAGTATTAATGTTTGCAAAATGCATAATTTACCCATATGGAGCATTTACAAGCCACACTGATTTCTCATGAGTATATGCATACGTTCATCTAGGTACCCATGCCTATATATTTAGCTGTATTAAAAAAGCCGTACTTTGATTGCATCTGATTTGTTGAGTGATCGAGCTCACTTGCATCTATGGCTTGTTGTTGTTATTTACCACTCTCCCAATCTGAGTCATCTGCATTCTTTATTAGTAATGATTCCAGATTTTCCTCCATGTCATTGACACAAGTATTGACAAGGCACTGGGATGAGAAGCCATCCCTGAAGGCCAGCACTGGGCAAACCCTCACTTAGTGCTGCCTCTTTATCAGTGATTATATCCAGAGATCTATTTCCATATGCTAACAATGAGCTGCAAATGTTTTGCCAAGGATTTCAGGGGAGGTAAAACTCAGACTCATGTGAGCTGTCACAATTGATTCCATAAATTGGGTTGTGTTGAGTTTTTGCTCAACTGCCAAGATTTTGCACTGGAGGTAAGGCAGGGCAGAAGAAAACAGATCTCATCTAATTTCATGGGAAATTTACTTCTTTTAGTGGGTTTTTACAGTGGAAGAAATACTCATGTATAAGGAAGTGTAAGCAATCAGCACACTCCCAGCATCCTTGTCATTGCCTGGAACATCTATAACCTGATGAGAAGAAATGTCTTTTCAGGTATCATGGAAAATGTATCAAAATACATTTTATATTGTCCAGAGAAATAATTAACACAAGAATCAATTTGGCCTTGCGTATGTTTTTTCTTAGTAAGTCATTGAGCCATTAACCTTGAGAAGGTCAATACATCGTCCTTATTGAATTCAAGTAAAGCAACATTTAAAGTAATATTTAGAGGCAAAATTTATTCATAGTTTCTTAATACACTATTGGTTCCTAAACTACGACACCAAATTAGCCTTTCTGCTTCCCTTGCCACCTGCCCAGCATCCTCATCCTCTCCTCCCCTTCTCAGGGAAATGAGGTAAGATGAATGAAGAAGTAGACAGGCCCATCTTTCATCTAAAGAAAGCCTGAGAGATGCAGGTAATTCAGAGGCAGATTTATTGTCATGGTCCAACACAGAGTGTGCCACATTTTGGTGTAAAGTAAAATTTTTCATCAAGGCTTACAAGCTCTATTCAAATTTCACTAAGTCACCAAATAAGTGCGAGTGTTCCTCTAAGGTCTTGGATTGGGCACTCCATACGGGTTAGTATTATTAAGGCATAATTTGATGGTGCCTGTTCCAAAGTCACTTCAGTATCAGAAAAATCTTCTCATCTGGTTCACTTTAATCAGTCAGCAGTCCTGGACAACACCTGGAGCGGATACCAAGCTATGCAGAAAGAAAGAGGAAAATTGGAGGAAATTAGAGACATCTTTGGAGAGCTCACTGGGAAACAGAAGGCAAATGCAAAGGCTGTCCTGCTCCTCCAAGGATCAAGAACAAATGCCTTCCTCTTCTGCAGCACAGACATGAGTCCCTGGACTCTGACTCATTCCTGGACCCTGCCTCATCCCTGGTCTACTTTCAAATCACGCTTTCCTGCGTGTAGTCAAATCACCGCCCAGTATCCTCATGTAACTGGTGGGACAGCAGGCGCTGAGCTCTCCGCAGATGGCCCAACTTTATTTTGTTACTCCCTGTACTCAGGGCCAGTGCTTGCTCATCTTCCATTCCCTGAAAAGGAGAAACAAGAATGGCTTTTCACTGCCCTTCCCAGACTCAAACCCGGCCACTTCGGGACGTCACGGCAATCTCCAAGGCATCCCATTCTCCCTCCTCTTCATGCACATGGGAAAGCCAGTGGGTCTCACGTGTTGCGCTGGTGTTCTGGGGATGTGACAGCAGCATGGTCCAAACTGCTGCAAAACCCTGGTTGTTTTGTGTGTATGGGCAAAGTCTCATGGGTTGACTGTAGTTCAGGTGTTCTTACAAAGTAAGTAGAGCCGCAGGGCAGGAGGGAGAACTGCCACGGGGTGCTTGCGTCATGTCCTCTCCTGGAGGCAGTCTCACCCACGGAGGCTTTTGTCTCCACACCCGCGAGGGATTTCACTCATTTCAGATGGGAAGAGCCAAGTCTGCAAACTGAGAAGCTCTGAATGCCAGAGGGGAAGAAACAGCTTTAGTGACCTGAGGTGCTTTCCAGACTGCACCCCCTAAAAAAATATCCCTTTCCAATTAAGACAAGTACTGAAACTAGAGATTTTTCATGGCCTGAGAATGAAAATAAATGTTAAATAAATAATTTGGGGCTATAAAACCATTGTATGTAAGTGATATGAAAATAGGGTTCATTTTGATTTAGACGTTTTTGTCATTTCTTCTTTTAAGCTAAAATTGACTCTTTCCTTTGTCCTACATATTTTCAACTTATTCTGAACCCTAAATCAAAACATTTTTTGTTTAAAAAAATACAGATGTGCTTGTTTCAACAGTTTCAATGCTTCCCCCCAAAGGAAATGGTTTTGAACTGAGAAATTTGTCAAATCAGCTCTCATCAACAATTTTGGCTTTAATAAATTATACTTTCCTAAAGGGAAATAAACCACAACAACTAACATTACACTAAAAAAAAAAACCATTAAAAAAATCCTGACCAGTGACCAGTTCTTGATCTGGGGAACTTGAATTACAAGGGGCACACCTTGGGTTTGAGTGACCTTGCCTTGGGTTTCACAGAAATCAGTGAAAAGACTAGGAAAATGAATGCAAACATTGCAGGGATCTGGATGAAGACTCTCTTGGCCAAGTTCACTGTGCCTCAGTCTCCCCATCTGTGCAATGAGGGCAGGAACAGTTAAAGCAGGGTCCAGCTGGGGTGAGGACAGGAAAGAGGGCAGAGGAGTTAGGAAGCTACATAGCGAGGACACACTGCTGGATGAACTCCACAGAGGATGCGGTTCATGGGACAAATTCAGATGTCTGTCAGCTGGGTGCTGGTTTAGCAGCTACGGCCGGAGGCAGAAAGGGTCTTGAATGGTTTCTTTTTCTCCAGAAACTCCTGTGCTCTCATTTTCATTCCAAGCAGAATGAAACTGATTTTGAAAGCCCTGAATTCTTCAGCAACAAAAGTGTTGGTTTGATCCAGCCCCACTTCTTGCCCCATTTATGTTTTGTCCATTGTGTGAAGAGCAAATATATATTCCAAGAGCATGACTTCTAATGCCTGACTTGCCCCATGGTGCACAGAGCATCGCAGAAGATAGCTCTGGGTCAGGGAAGGGCACTGCTCAACCTTGCTGTTCAGTCCTCACCCCAGGAGCCTGGAGAGGAAAGCATCTTTTACAACACTCTGCCTGCACAGCTCTGGGCTTTGCATTGTAAATACTCTGTGGAAGTGATTCCTTCCCTGACAAAGAAATGAAAAAATCTATTTACTTAGGAAAAACAAACTTGTGCTTACTGTCACTGAGGAAAACTGCAAGCTAAGACAATATGTCACTGTTTTGTTATCAGGCCGCATAGGTGAAGTCAACAGCAGCCTATACAGGGCTTGTCCTTGAGGGACCCCTCAGGAAAAACTACTGGTGAGGAGAGAGAGGGACTGATCTGCTATGCTTGTTGCCTGGGCACAGGTCAAGAAATAATGAATTTTGTGCATGGAAAATTTAGGCAAAAATGTAAGAATGGTGGCTGTCAAGAGGGAAGGTGAAGTGTGACAGGGTCTGCCTGGGGCACTGCGGGATCTGTCTCCAGGGCTCTTTGTATCAGGCTGCTCCCATCCTTAGGGATGGCTGGTCCTGCCCTGAGGAAGGGCATCACGGAACTGTAGAATGGCTGGGGTTGGAAGAGACCTTAAAGATCATTTAATTCCAACCCCTTGCCATGGGCAGGGACACCTTCCACTAGCCCAGGTTGCTCAAAGCCCCGTCCAACCTGGCCTTGAACACTAATCTAGAATAATCTCAAAGGTAATCTAGAGATGTCTCAGGGTCCCTCCCAGCCCCCTTTCTCAAGGTCTATAAAAGGTGTCTGCTATAAACAAGGCTATAATGTTTCTCATTTGGCTGTTCAGTCCACGGAAGGACTTCGGGAGGGTGCACCAAACACTCAGCCAACATGAGGCAGCCTGGTGATTCAGGGCAGGGAGAACTTGTGGGGGGGTAAGATGGGCTCTGCAGACATTTCAATGCTTTGTCACTGTGCTGCTTTAACTCTTCCACAGCCTGTTGCACATCCACAACACCCAACAGTTGCAGTGCCTCTCTCTCGCATTTTTTGTGCATCTTCCACAAATGTCACTGTTGGTCTGGGTAAAATCTAGCAGCCAGCAGAGATCCAGGAATACACATCTTGTTGAAAAAGGCTTGGATTTTTAAGGGAAAAAATCAAATTACAGCATGACTAACTTCACAAAAACCACTGTCTTGAAAACAGTCAATGCCAGATTGGACCTAAAATCTAGTGTAAGAATGGAGGTGGGACCCACAGTATAATTGGTTAATACTTTGCAAAGGAGAGAAAAGGAGGCAAAAAACTAGGAACTTGTAAAGTACAGGCTCCTCACAGAACATATTCTGGACAGAATTTTTTTTTTTTTTTAGCTCAGGACCAGAAGGGACCCAGTCTATAAGGAACCAGAAAGCAGTCATCACTGAGGGTGAGAAAGAATTACTTTAAACCTGCAAATAATGCTAACTAAGATGAAGAGGCAAAACGTGGTGCAGCCTTGACAGAAATCTGGATATATGTTGCCTTTCACAGAATTACATGGGTGACCTCCGCAGCTGTAAATGGAGTGACAAACAGCAAACAACTCAAGAACAGATAAAAAATAACACTGAGATGTCATTAAACCTGAAGTAAATAGTTGATGAAGCAACTCAAGCAACCGCTTCCTCATCAAGAATGCCACAGTCCTGACCTTGGCAAGAAAGCAAGTGGACCCATCCAGAATAATCTCCCTACTTCACATCCAGCATAATTTGGAAGTTATGAGGTAGTCACGTCCTCTAGTGCCCTTGTTGAATTTCCATTTATTAAGTGGAGTATTCAGTATCATTCTCTCCTTTTCATGCCACAACTTCTTGTTAAAATACGAAGGTGGAATGGAAGAAAAACGCTCTGTGTAAAATTCTGGCTGGAAGATCATGACCTCAGGAATAAACATCTGTCAATTGAGGAGTCATACAGACTGCTTAGAGATGGGAAAGTGCTGTGATAAGGCTAGAAGAGTGCTACAAAACAAAAAGTGGCACATATAATAACTTGGTTATTACAGAAGCACTTGTCAACTGCCTCCTTTGAAGGAACAGCTTGTTGAGTCTTTTGCAGGGATAAGAAATAGAGGAGTCGGGCGCAGAGGTGTGTGCAGAGCCCAGTGGGCAGTCGTGGGCAGCCTCCACCCAGGAGGACACAAACCCAGGCATTGGGATGGAAGTCAGCCCAAAGCAAGGTGTGACTGTGGGCTCACTCTGCTGATGCACGGATGACGGTGTCCTACTCTTGGCTCCCTGCTAGACCCAACCTTAGGGCAACCTTTGCGTTTGATTCTTTGCCTTGGGCCATTTCCACATTGCAGAGAAGACATGCATTCACATACTATGCAACTGAGTTCTCCCAAAGCAACTGCAAAGCTTCTGCAAAGCACCACATCAATCATCTCCTACTTTTCTACTGCTCCGTTAATGAACGGAGTTATTGGTATTTCAATACTGTGAATTAACAGAATCAGAAAATTAAATTATTCAATCCACAAGTGTTTTTGCAGGTTCACGGTATTCTTGTTCATTTAAGTAAAGTCATTCCTTGAACATATTTGGGCAACAGCATTGCTGCTGTAGCAGAATAATTACTGTAATTGTCACAAATTGTTAACTCAGCAGGTGACACAGTGAAGCGCAGTTCATTCAAAAATGAGATACGTGAACCAAGCAGCCCTGGAAAACAATATACTCCTCTGAATAAATGTCACAGGAAGCTTTACATTTCATCCTGCTCTTAGTAACTTTGGATGGCTTTAATTTTAACAGTTTTGCATTCAATTAGCAAGTAAACCACCTGCCTGAAGAAGAATGGGCACAGTCAGTCATCCTGTCTGCAGCACTGTCGAGACTTGAGCTGAAGCTACCTTTGCTTATGTGTTTTTACTGTAACTACATCTGTGCTCATTTAAGTACAGGAGCTGCTGAAAATGTCAGTCAGGCTTTGCTGTGATTGCTGTACTCGTCAGTGATGTCTTGATAACACTGATAACCTTCCTTCCCCGACTCTGTGTGTGCCTGCACTATATAACACAAGACACTACAACATCTGTCACTACCTGGATTTCTCATTTGGTCAAACCATCACACGCACTTCCCATTTGGTAAAGTCATTCTGTAAAATTAAATGAGGAGAAATCTGGAAACAAAATCTCCGTATCTAAAAGCCTTTTCTTTAGGGAAGGTCAACTCTATGTCTAAGCAGATGGAGCCCTTTTTCAGCTAAAACTTCTGGTAGTAAACAGATAAGGGTAACAGTCTTTAACTGATTTTACATCTCCGTGCATGTACCTAACAGTGAGCAAAGGATTTCCTGCAAACTCCTTCCTCAGGCAGTGGCTATGGAAGGTTGAAATTTGTCAAGGTGATTTTCCAATTTTAAATGTGGGGTTTTTTTCCCTCCTAAAGTCAGACATCTCCATTCTGATGGATGTTTTCTCATTTTCTGATTTCTTTTTTAGACATTGCATCCCCCCATTCCTGTTTTTTCTCTTTTCACTGTTTCCAGAGGACAAGGGGGACAGGTGGCTAAAAACAAATTAACTTTTTTTTTTTTTTAACTTACAATTTACAAAAGGAAGACATATCTTTGTAATTATGATCCCCCCAACCTCTTTTACTGGTGAATTGTTACCAGCTTTGACAAGTTTACTGTGACAGGGAGATCTGCTGAAGAAATGTGGTGTTCCATGCAATTACAGACAGATGACTGAAGATCACCTTTCCCCACTTTTTCCCTTATGATGTCTCTTCAGCTGCCACCCTTTAGTTGCCAGGTGGGCTGTATGGTGATCATCTGAGACACAAGCCTAAATTCCCAGTGAGTCTGGAAAACCTGCAGAGTGCTGGCACTGGTGGCTGGCTGGAAGAGGCTGGAGGGAAGGCAACGTAAGAGCTAGCTCCAAGGCAGGGGAAATTCCTCATCGTGTTGTACTCTTTGTTTGGAGTTCTGTTGGAAATAAAGCAGTGTTCTTCCTCCAAAAGCAATGTGTTTTTAAGAAGCCAGACTCATCTGAGCTAATCCAGTGCCTGCACACACGACAGTGCAAAGGCCAAATTCTCATTCCTCTCATTCCGGGGTAAGACAGTGTCATGTCACAGCCAGGCACTAATGAGAGCAAGTTTAGGGTTTGGGACTTGCTTCAGGCGTCACCGTGTTTCCCATAAGATTCCTACAGACACTCTCTCCGATAATTGCAGGGATGATGTTTTACAGTAATGATGAAATATTGCTTTTGAGAGTGGTGCTTTCACAAATAACAGAAATTGTGTTCAAAATAGCAATTCTGAGGCTGGCTGTGCAGGTAAATTACCCGAAATATCTGTAAAGGCAGTCAGATAAAATAACTGGAACAACACTAAGGCTAGTATGATGCTCTGGGGGAAGCTAAAACACTTTTTCCCATAAATCCTTTAAGTCCAACTTAATAACTTCCTCAGCGAGCTGACAGCCCTCCCCACTAGGACTTTTTCTTTAAATTTCTTAATGTGCAAAAGCGAATATTTGATTTCATCTGACAACAGCAAGACAGATGTTTCGCTTAAGGTTGGGAATGAGTCAGGTTCTTCTCTGCCTTCTTTGCAATCTGTCCTTGGATACTTATTACAGGAGTAACAATGTCTGCAAGCATACACGCAGAGGTCAGCCGGAGGATGGAGATACAACAGCCGAGACCAAAGGCTATCTGGGCAACTCTTCACTCAGTTAGATCCAGGTATATTAGTTTATGAAAAGGAGTCAACACAGCTTATCCAAAAGAGAAGGATGAACTGTATTTAAACAGCTCAAAGCTTGCTTGATTTCTATTGCCTGGTGCTTCACTTTGGCTGGCTCTTAGCCTTCAGAGTGGCCCAGCCACCAGAAAATGAAATAAGGCTCCATTCAGGAAAGTCATTCAGACTGGAACATTTGCTTCCAGTCCTGCAAAGCTGCTGCTGCCTGGGCAGGGAGTATGGACAGCCTGTTTTTCAAGAGAAGAAAACCACTGGAAATGTCAAAAGGGAAAGGCTAGGCAGAGTGGAACTGTTCCCTGTACCACGATGAACCTTGTGTAAGAAGAGTTAAAGGACATAAGATCCAACAAATACAGACATAGTCTGGAAATTAGAAAGTTTTTGAACTGTCAGATGAGTGGATTTTTGGAGAGTGTCTTCACAGCAATAATGAGGGCAGGCTGTCAGATGCGTTTATGTGACACGGCTGCTTGCAACAGCTGGGGTTGGTCACCACAACCCAGGAGAAGTCCTTTGGTCTTATTGCTCACATGCCCTGCACTGGCAGAAGGGAGCCCAGGGAGACTGAGGAAACACAGTCCCCAGTCCCTCTGCGGTGATCTGCCTGGGGACTCGAGACTGACTCCAACTTTCATGCACACTTCTGAGATCAGAAAAAATTATAAATCCTGTAACAAGGATAGTGAAACAAAGGCAAAGCAGGGAGGCAGTAAGCCTTGTCAGATACATTTACTGTCTGTGCACTCTGCCTCTTGCTCTCTATTTTTGATCCTGCATGAACAGACACTCAAGACGGAGAGGAAATGGAGTCGCTGCTGTGCTCCTGCTCAACTCCCTTATTTCTGACTTCTGTTCATTTTTATACAGGACCAGGAGGAATTTGTGCTCTCTGCACTTTTCTGGGAGCTGAATACATCGTACACTTCATTCAAGCTGCAACAACCCTCAGATACTGGTGCGCCCCCAAATCAGTGCTATTTATTCTGGGAGAGAGTCCATTTTGCTTTGGACTTTGCTTTTGTTTCTCTTGGAGCTGCATGACATTGCACAGCTTTTCTAAGGATAAGATCACAGACTATGCACTGTGAAGATTAAGGGGACTTGTTCATGGGGATACTGTGGTTTTGTTAATGGACAAAAAAGGAGATTTTTGTGAGCTCAACTTACATACAAAATGAATGTACATTACTGTGTTCTAATTGCAAATAGCTTGGCTGGGGCTTTAAAAGCCTTTCATTCCAAGTCCAGTGTTTGTCAAATGTCTTTTAATACTAACCATGGTTATAAAGTGCACATTATTATTGTTAATACTTACAGGAGTCTTTTCAGCAACTGCCCTGCTCCCACCCAGTCCAGCACAAACACTCTCCCTAGCATGGAGGATTGGAAACAACATGAATTAAAAGGGACCCAGATAAGAGGAAAATAACTGGTTTCTTAAAGACTGTGAAGGCTGAAAGAACTCTTAAAAGGCTGAAGACCCAGAACTGCCTAATCTGAGTGCAGACACCCCCTCCATGCCCCATCCCGCAGTGCTGAGCTTGCAGAACTTTACCCTTACCCTTCTTTGTCCCTATTTACTGTGCTTTGTTACGTATTTTAGGTTTAATTTTCATAGGGGAAAAAAACTTTCTTCATTTCACTCGCTGGATTTCATGCACCAGAACAGCAGGGGAGGGTATGGCTTTTCAGTGCTGCCAGGGAAGATCTGTCTTGTCTCATTCTGGCCAATGCTGGGCAGAAGACCCTGGATGAACATCTTGCAGCCACCCTTCCCTGCCCACTGCCAGCACATTTGTGAAGAGCAGAACTGCCGTTAGCCTTGCTACACAAGCTCCCATGTAACTTGGATAGTGAGATCCCCATGTCCAGAGATTAAGACAGAAATCTGGATGAAATTCAGATGTCTCAGTCTATGAAGGATTAGAGCTTAGGGTAAGGAATCCCACTGACTTCCAGTGAGACTTCAGCAAACTCTTAAGTGTTGACATCACTTTTGAAAGTACTCCCAAATTGCTGCAGGACTTTATAGTTCCAGTGACTTGACCAAGGCCACGAAGAAAAGCCTGTCGCACAGCTAGGCATTAACTCAGGTCCTCTAAATCTCTGTGAAGTCCTTTAGATTGTAAAGAGCTTGATTAGTACCATGCCCCATGTAGGTCTACAGCTCTTTTTCTTAACACTGGGTTAAGCCTCATCCCACTAATATCTCTTTAGGAAGCATTATACAGCAACAAAACAGTAACATGTAGAAAAAGATTAAAACCCCTTAGTGTTGTTAAGTGGTTTAATTAGTTGTAAAACAGTTGAATAAGAAGTCTCATTTTGGCCTGTGATAAAGAACACTGATTAGCAAATATTTACCTGGAGGTTGTTGTGTGGGCACAAGAGGAGTCGTGGAGTTGGGGAGAAACAAGCAGAGGCAAAGGATGAACTAGAAGCCACTCAGTGCATTACAAACACAGCGGGTAACATCCACAGCCCTGTTGGGTCATGTAACTCCACCACAGCAAAATTACAAATGGAGTTGAAATTAAATATAAACCACATGTAATGTTATTCAGCAAGCGTGATACAATGCAGCATAATAGCCTGATATTGCATATTAACCCTGGGAATTAGTAACCAAATTGCCCATGCCAACAACAAACAAATATCTGGTCTGTAGGGCTGAGAGAAGAGACGTTCTTGCTATGCAAAGTCATAATCTGATCATTCTGCAAGGGACTTTGGAGATAAACAGTCCAGGAGAAAATGTCAGTTCTATCTACATACATTAGTGCAATTTACATAAATTACTTGCTGTGAAAGATCAATATACGATCTTGTTCATGGCTCATATGTCGTCTTCTCCTGTCACCCCAGAAGTGAAGCAGAGGGTGATCTGTGTGTCAATGCATACATGGTCTCGTCTGGCCAGGCTGATGTCAGCCCCCAGCTCTGCCCCTGCCAAGACTGGCCAACCTCCAGTCCAGGCTTTTTCTCTGGGCATTTAACATGCTCTTCTAACCAAATTAAAAAGTATAAATTTCTGCTTACACTACACTCAGACACTGTGTCTGAAATCACTTCAGCTGACAATGTCAACCATGACCTCTTTCCTCAGCTGTACAAGGTCAGCAAGGGCAGACTGAATGTTAAAGCTCTTTGGTTTAAGTCGGGAAAAAACGCAATTGTCTGGAAAATGTGAGACATTGCAAGAAACTGTGTGATAAGATTATGAATGCCACAAACTGTTTGCATGAAGTGTTCACAAAAAATCCTATTTTATTTTTTTCCAGGCTGAGAACTCCTTCTAATTGGAAATAGCCTCTCCCAGGCTTGTCCAAACCCTAATGAGAACTGATGAATCCAACAGGAGCAGGGGGAAATCTCCAAGCCAGCAAGTTCAATTCTCTCCTTTCACAGTAGCCTCATTCAAACATACCGACCTCTACCTTAATGTGAGGCTTTGGGTACACAGAGACTTCAAACTTCCTTCTAGACCTTAAAATGGACAAACTCATTTGTCCAAATACTTCTTGGCTTCTAGAGAGATGAATAAAACAGTATCTGCATGTCAGCAAATCCTGGGCTGTCTACCACTGTGCCTCTTACTGTAGCAGCCCTTGTGGAGAGTATGTCTAGCTGTGCCAGAACCAACCTGCCTTTCAGATGTGCGGAGATTTCCTCTCCTTTTTGCAAGACTTAAAACCTCTCCTTGAAACCCGGACTCCCTTGGCAAAGTATTTTAGTGTAGGCTCCCCCCTCTTCACTCTCTTGACTGCTGGTCTAGCAACACAGACTCTTGTTTCACCCTGAAACTTTCTTCCCCTAGCCCCTTAAAAAAATCAACAACAAAAAAAGCCAGATGGCACAGAGATGCCAATGCTAGTTTAATGGTAAATGTGAGAAGTAAAACAGAAGAGGGAAAAGCAAAGAAATTTGTAAGCAGTCCCACTCCATTCAAAGCAACCCAAGGAAGCAGGTTCTCCAGAGACATAGTTCTTCTGGAATCAAACATATGGCAAATAGATTTTCTATTTTAAATTCACAAGCAAATGTTGGAACTTTCAAGCCAAAACCAATACACTATTATTTTCTTTCCACCCAGCAGACGTGAAGGTCTTCTACTGTGTTTTGCTCCAATAACTGAAACGGCCGGAATTGAAAACTGTGGCCTCACTGAAATCAATGGCAAAAAAATCCTCAAGTTTAACAGAAGCAGGGTTTCAGTTCAACCCTGGCAGACTTTCACACTCAGAGTAGCTGCTCAGCTTTGGCACCCTGAAAGCAGCAGAATCCCATATAAGATCCTGGTAGCATTATCATGACATTCCACAACCCCATGCCCTCCCCTGGCAAGCAAGAATTGACAACTTACTCTAATTTTAGAATAAGTTCACTGTGTGGACATGCTTGGGATCCAAAAACAAAATCTTCACACTTCTAGCAGATGTACCTCTCCTGCTTCTCCCAAGCTGGCCACAGCCTGGGATTGTGGCACTTTGCATCGCAGAGAGCAGGTGCATGTCAGTGTGTCACTTGCCATGTGCTACCTCTCGGCTAACGTCCCTCTCTGTCAGATAACAAGTGTGATCCTCATCGGTACCAGGTTCCTGTTAGATAATATTTATCAACAACACCTTCCTTTCCACAGCATAAGCAAGCTCAGAGCAGCCAAACTGCTAATTTATCCCATGAGCTGAGAGCCAGCGAAGCGCAGGGCCCTGCCTCCATCCCAGCAGCCCGGCAGCAGGTCCTGCATGCTCCTTTGGCTTTTCCTTCCCACCAGCCGCCTTCTAAGCCAGCTTCCACTAACGGGCTGGGAGATGCTGGGACTGAGCTGCTGCTTTCCCCCAGCCTAGCAGAGGCTGCGTTTCAGCCCTGGGAGAAGGCATCACCCTCCGCTGACTTGAATCTGATGAATTTCTTATTAAAATTATTATCAATTGTATCTGCACTCAGGACTAGGCTGACAGTTATAATGCATTCTGGGGTCCTTTGGGAAGAGAAGCACTTTTTAAATGTAGGATGGGGTTATTAACGATAAGGAAGGCATTATAGTGTATAAAATTAGCTTGCTGGAGACATCCACCTCCTGTTCCTTATAGAGTGTGACATCCTTATGTGTCTCAGCTCTTATCAACAAAGAATATAATTTCATTAGCAAATTAGAATAACTCCATCTCTCCTAATTATTCATTATTTCCTATAGCTTGTTGAAACCAACTTAGGCGTTTAAAAACTGGCTGAGTAAAGACCACAGCCAGGCCTCCCCACAGTCCGTGCCTCCAGCATGGCCCCCAGCCTCAGCGGTGCGGCCATGGGAAGCCGTGAGACCGGCTGCAGCCCGGCCTGAGAACAACCTGCACCCCTTTGTCACCTGAAATCTCCATATTTACTTTGAAGCTGCAGGAAAATGGCTGCCTAAGCACAATCCTGGCCACACACGGGGGTCCCCTGAGCACACTCTGGAGCACTTACCGAGGAGGACAGCTGCTGCCTAGGATGGAGGCAGAGTCAGGCCGATGTACGGAGCTGGGGATGTTTTTCAGGTTGGTTTGAAGGGAGCAGAAGGAAGAGCTGCTCCACAGCCTGACCACCCTGCCGCCATCCTGCGCAGCCCAGGGAGCGCCAGCTCCCTCACGTTGCCGGCCGCATCCCCTCGTACGGCTGCATTGCGGGTAGCTCTCCATTAGAGAGGGGCACGGGCTCCCAGGCCTCTCTAGGCCCGCAAGGAGCCTTTTTACTAAAAGCCTTGCTCTCTTAGAACAAGCAAAGTCAATTTGTGAGAGACTTTGAAGGGAAAACGGGCTTTTGTTCTGCGTCCCATAGGCAGGCTGGGGAGGAGAGGCAGCAAGCCAGGAGGGAGAGGAAATACCGTGACTGAAAGGCAGGGCTCGCCGTGTCCCTGCAAAATGGCCGCCCTGCTGCCCCTCCATCCTCCTCCGAGCTGAGCACCAACCCACCACCCAACGCCAGGAGCAATGACGCAATATCTGCACCATTTTCAAAAAAGAAACCAGAATGACAAATATTTCCAGCAGTTCCAATCCTGACCTGTCCCTGTTTGGGATCACCGCCTGCTTCTGACCACCCAGGGGAAAAAAACGGGTCCAAACTGTGATGAAGAACGAGGGGATTCTTAATGATTTGTATTTACTGCAGAAGAAAAACTGAGCCTGTGGATGAGGCAGGATTATGCTCCTTTGTAAGGTTACGGACGTGCAACACAAGAGTTCATGGCTAATGGGGTTAATCCTTCCATTGGGGAAAAAAATCGGATGGTAGCACCTTTAAATTGGCTCTTGGCAAGTACTCAATTATTGCAAGAGACCAATTAAATCAATTCGGGGTCAGAGTGTCTCAGAACGGGGAGAAACAGTTCTCAGCCTCATCTGGCTTGTCAGAAAGATGACGGGGGTTAGCAGTCTGCTGTGAATGAAGTTCAAGTCAATAAACTCCTTGTAATTAGATTCACTCTAGTGTTTTGTTTTCCTCAAAATACATATAATTAAATGAAGGAGGAAAAAAAAAAAAAAAGTGTGAAGAGGAAAGCCCATCCCCTGCATGCAGAAGCGAGGCGGGAGGGGAGGCAGGCAATGCTGCACGCTGCTGCGCGGGGCGCCAGCCGTGCCCACGCTGCGCCTCCTCCGGGCAGACCTCGCCGCGGGACAATGCTGCAATTACCTGGGGATGGAATTCTGTCCAAATTCTGGCCTGCTTTGGAGCAAAAGTCACGCACATTGTGCTCACAGCAAGTTACCCCTGTCTAGACGATGAGCAGTGACCCAGGTGCAGTTCTGTCCAAAGCCCTCTCCATCACCTAAGCACCATTTAAGCCCTTGTGTTAGGGCTTTACAAATGCTTTAAACAATGTAGTGAACTGTAGATTTGCTGTCTGTACTGGGGAATGCAATTGAGGCTCCCCTATGAGACCCATTTAAAGACTGCCTGTTATTAAAGACTCACTAAAACCCTTAAACACTTGAGATAAAATGATACCTAAGCGGGATTCTCATTACGCTGAGAAACACGAATAACTGCCTCATTGTCTTCAGAGGAATTTAGCAGCTGCTTGTGGAAGACTGCACCTGGGTCACTGCTCATCGTCTGGACAGGGGTAACTTGCTGTGAGCACAATGTGCGTGACTTTTGCTCCAAAGCAGGCCAAGGACAGAACATTGGCCGATGACCACAGTGACTTGTGCATTAATGTGGTCAGGACCTGTCTTGTGCTTCAACACTTTGATGCTTGCAAAGACATAACAAAGAGACCAAGAAAAATCTCAGGCCTCTTGAGAACTGCTGGGTTTCATACACTCCAAGAGTCAGGCTTGTCATGATCACCAACCTGCTCTCAGAGACCTGAAACTACGGGTCACCAATTGATTTGGATTTTGTTCTCTAACAGCTCAGAAAGATTTCTCTTGCATTGGATTGACAGGAGCCTCTTCATCATGCCAGTTGGATCAACTGAATCCTGCTGATAATGCTGCAGTCTTTGTTACTTCCTCTACTCTTCACATCTCAATGTAAAGAAAATGTGAAATAGGATCCTCCCAAGATATTAGGGGAAAAAGTAAGATATCCAGTATTAATATGCTTAGACGTTATCTCAGCATCTCAGTGGGGATTGTCTTCACCTGATTCTTAATTTAGTACTTTAATACTTCTCCAGATCAGGTTACATAATTAATAAATTCTCTCTGTTAAGGAGAATTTTATTGTGCTGAAGAACATCACAATAAAGCAGTCTTCTATTATTATTCTTTTTAATATAAGTCCTTTTAATAAAAACACCACCCTTCAATAGAAAAATGCTACTTGCATAACGTGTAGGATTGTTAAACAACTGTCGCCTTTCCAAAGGTAGTTGGGTCATTAACAGTATCTATGCAATCCCAGAATATAGGGCAAAAGCAGGTAGGAATGGACTTCTGATTTTCAGGACACACAGCATATATCTGAATTAAAAAAAAAAAACCAACCAACCAAACAAACAAACAAAAAAACAAAAAATCAAACGCATTGGTTTCATAAGCAAACCAATATCATTACTGACTGACATTCAGGGGAAACTGAGACTCGCCTACGCCAAAAGCTGGTGGCCAAGGTCACAGGAGTGCAGTATTTTCATTCCCCAGGCAAATACTAGATCCTTCAAGTTTTTCTCGATCATGAAAGGACTACCCTTTGGATGGGGAAGGTTCTATTTCATACAGGTTGTGATGCGCTCGGTGAGACTGTTGTTTCTGCTAACAAATCTGTGAGAAATCTTCCTCCTCACGCAGAGAGCGAGCCTTGGTACTTTGTCTTGGGTCTGTCCTGCAGCCACCGTCACGGCCAAGGGTGACTTGGGTTGGGTTGGAATCCATAACTGCTTTATGGGACTTTGCATCACTTGGGTGTCTGTAACTGCGTTACCTGTGTCTGGTTTCTTTGCCCAGACAGGCTGTAAATCTCTTTTTTCCCTCTGTCCTTCACCTATAGTATGTTTGTTATTTGCTCTTCAATCTTTAACCTTTGTTTTTGCATCTATGGGTATCTATGGGTAGTACATGCAGGGTTAGAAATAATGACAACTCTTATACAAATGGATAAATAATTGCAAATCATCATGGATTGCTCCAGTGTTTGCAAAGTGTTTGCTTATAAATAGTTTATAACATGCTAATCAGAGATGAAGAGATGTTCTAATAAATAGTTAATCAGTGATGGCTATCTGTATATATTTACAAAGTTACAGCAGTGTCTCTATCGCTTTTCACCTTTCTGCTGCTTACTGCATGTTTGCAGGATGGTTTGTGATCTCCAGGACTAAGCAGGAATATGTTGTTTTTTAATTTACACTATTTATTTACCACTTATTAAAACATCTCTTTCCATTTATTAACAGTTTATAAAAAAGCCTTGGAATGAGTTGCATTTCCTCTTGCTCCTGCTCTCCTCAGAACAGAACTAAGGATGCGTGTCATCTTTCTTGTTTCACATTCCAGTTACAACAAAAATCAGTGACTTCCGAATGTGCATTTGTGTCGCCACCTTTCTAAAATGGCTCTCTGTGTTAGCAGCGCTTGAAATAAACTTGGCAGCTTTCTGCCACAGATTGATTGGTACCAGCACACAGTTAATTGGTGAGACAGTAGTCACTCAGCCGATCAATTCAAGTTTGGGCTGTTTGTCTTTTTTTTTACGAGATAATGGGTTCTTTTGTATACCCAGGGCAGGATGGCTCATCTGTACATTCTGTACTGAACTCCTGCCATAACAAGCCACATTTTGAGGCAATGCCAGAAGAGCGTAGTGAGGTTACAGGCATGCCCGGATTTTGAGTGTTTGCCTAGTGTGATAATAATCTCTGAAATTAACTTCAGAGCCATCACGCTGCAGTGATCGTTTAACGGGCTTGCTAGCCTTTCTGGCCTTTGGAACCAGATATGAAGAGACAATTGCTCTTGGCAACAGATTGCCCCACTGACGGCTGTGATCTTCAACCTCCCAGATGTACTAGGAGTAACTGAATGGGATTATGATGAAGTTAAATTGGCAGAGACTTGTTCTCTACTCTATTTCATCTGAAGATGAAAATGAAAAGAGCCCAGCCTGGCATCGCCCTGCACAATAACCTGAATCTATTGAGAGTTTTCTACTCCTGCAATCGGGAAATATTTGTTTTGCTCAGACAGACAACCCTGGAAAGCTACTGATGGTGACAGTTGACAAACCCAACATGTTTTCTATGGCTGTTTTTTCTGTGATATTATTCCCCTGAGGTAGTGCTTTCACATGTTATCTGTGTCCTACAGATTTCACCCGTCTTCACCAGAAGCTATTCTGAGCCTCACAACTCATACCTCATAAGTTATACAGGTTGCCTTTCTGGGGAAGAACACACTGCCTTCTCACCTCTGCAAATGCACCTTCCAGTTCCACCAAAGATGAAATGTTGATCTGGTTTGATCTCTCGGTCCCCATCTCCTTTTATTTAACATTGCAAAGAAGTCTCATTTCAGAACCAGAACAACTGGGCATGCTGTAGACGAGAGCTTTCTTTTACTTAGGAATATGTGCATGGAGCTGTTCTTGGTATCAGTGGGAGGTTTGAATACATATTTAATATCAAAGGCTTATATTTAAAAAAAAAAAGGCTGATGATTCTTGCTGCCCAGCTTTGAGGCACATGAAAGGAACCCGATTTTGAATTCACGCTGAGCTTTGAGAATCAGGCCAGCAAGTTATACACCCAAAACACTTGTTTATTTTTATAAACCCAGCTGAAACATGGAAAAGGTTTTAGGGAAGTAAATATGCAAAATATTTGTTATGTATGTAATATTTGTAATGGCAGCCCTCTGCTTTCCCTAATTTCTTCACAATTTACATATAAACGGGACATCATATCATGTTTTATTTCTCAAAACCGCTGTCAAGTATGTTGACAAAGCTTTGAGGCTCTTAAATATTTGCACTAAACACACAATTCATCATTCAGTTTAAGAAAGAACTGATTTAAAGATACAGTGAGAGCTCTGAGAGCAGGCAGCACAGCAGAGCTAAAGCCCAGGAGATTCCCACTGTGGCTACTGGTCTGCCTGAGAAAGCAGCAGTCACCTTTCCCCACAGCTTCCCCAAATACAAGACGGTGACAGCAGAGCCTCCTCTGTGATCCAGTAACCTGTACAGAAGTGCTGTTGAGTCTCACAATTGGAAGGAAAAATTATTGTAGGGTCCTGTGAAGTTTCAAGAGGAACCCATCTCCCAGGCCCAGTTCTGCCCACATCAGATGAAACCTAGGGTCTGCAACAGATTGTGCCCAGCAACCAGCAGGTCCAGGAGAAGGCAAATTTGTCAGCTGCAGCAATGGTTTAGGCTAATTTAAAGTCATTTAACAGCTATTGGTTAGTAGTGTTCAGCAAAAAATATTGCCATTTAGGTGCTACTTAACTAACATGGGAAAAATCCCTAATTTTGCTAATTTCTAATGGAAATCTTTGAGGCAATTCATGTAGGATGAAAGAACTTATGTAGGACAAAAGATTTTTTTAATGCCTGCAGATCTAATCCTTTCATATACCTGTTGCTTGTTGCTAGGGATGTGGGCAGGGAAAAGGCTTGCTGAGGGGTTACGTGTTAGTGCTGCTAATTGTTCGGTGCATCTTTATTAGCTGTGTCTCTCCAGCTCTCTGGTGTGCTCATTACTATTGCTGAAATCAATCCCCTCTAGCTGAAGTAGGGTTCTTGCTGATCCTCTTCTCTCTTCTTGAGATCATGAGTCATGGGCACAGAACCTGCCTGGGTCCACATGACAGAGGAGTACCAGCTCTGGGGATAGTCCTTATTCATGCAATATACAACACATGGAAACCACGCCAAGGAATTACAGCCTGCCTACCCAGCTCATCCCTACACAGGTGAGTACAGCAAATCGCTGTGTAGCACCTAGTTGCAGAAGGAAGACTGTTGGGTCATGTTCCACTTTGAAGAGAACCTAAAACCAGAACACAACCAGCAGCATTTGCGATTTAGGTTTTGTTTTGATGCAAAGAACATGCAAGCGTATACATCCTAGTATATGGTTAGTCACCAAACCTTTCTGAGAGCTCCACAGGCAGAAGGAAGCACAGCATCCATTAAAAGCAAATGATGGGAGAAAAGCAGTTAGTTGTGGTATTAATAAAGCATTGCTTGCCATCAAAGCTGAATTATTTCAACAGCTTCAGAGCATAAAGAGACTCTGGAGCAAGCATGACTGATGACTGAAATTCTACTAGCGCTGTTGTAATGAGAATGAATATCTGTAATCCTTTCTGTGGTGTTACCCTAAAACTCAGAGGCACTGGAACAAGCTGGGACAGACAGCAAGTATGAGCCTGAGAAATAATTATCTCTGCAGACCTAAGGATCCTTTTTTTGTATGATCTACCATTTTTCAAAAGTATGAGTAATCCTCCAAAGAAATCTCTGCCAGGCAAGACTGTTTCAGAAATGGGTGCTCAATGGGGAGGTGCTTTTAAAATTCACGCTGAGTATCTGAATCCATCAGTGCCTGTGTAGTTCAGAAATCCTGCCCACATACCTACCTTAATGTCACTCAGCAGTTTCTTGCCTAACTTCTGCCATCTGCAACTAACTTCTGCCATCTGCAACTCAAGTATCTCATCTAAAGCAGCTAGCTAGCCACTTCCACAGAAGCTAATAAAGTTCAACATCTCCTGAAGGAGACCCAGCCCACCAATCTTGGACGCCTTCTAGGGACAAATTAATTACTCCATGGACGTACTTCTCTCTGCAAACACTCTGGAAGGGGCCTTGAGGATAGGCTTTAACTAGGCACCTACAGCTGGTGAGATGAACCTGTCTAGGGTGTCATGGCTCTGCTATGTCCTAGTGAACACAGGTGATGCCTCCTGGGACATGACTTTCCACATGCACTGGCAGATGCTTTTCCATAGCAGGAAGCCAGTGAAGGCAGTTTGCAGTAGGACATGGCTGACATTCAGAGGCATGTGCCACGCTTCTGACTCTGAGATGTGGCAGAAGTGTTAGGCTGGGAGTGAGGGATTTGCAAGTTCACACTGTACAGTGCCTGCCTTTACTGCATGGCAGCTGGAGCCTGGAGGCACAGGGTAAGGAAAAAACATGGGGACAAGAGAAGTGGCTAAAAAAGTGGAATCGAAACAGTTTCCAACCTTTGGTCTTTATAAATCAAAAATATCCTAATATATTGCTGTATCTTCCTGGCAGCTTTTAATGCCTATTTCTTGCTACTTTCATGGCTTTTTTCTCATATTTGTATTTGAGTCATTTAAATGCTTCCCCTTCTCTATCATCTCTAAATTTCCTTCTGGATTTCACAGAATGGTAGCTATATTCAGACCAGAGGGACACAAAAAAGAGTGCCAGAAAGTACACATAAGGCCAGTTGCTGATGGATTCGAGCTGATTTATTACCCATTGCTAGATTTGGAGGTTCAAAATTACTTTAAAAACAATTTACAGTGACACTTAGAGCCACGAAAGAGAAATCGGGCACACTCTGCCAAATCTGTGTACCATCATCTATCATTTGTCAGTCTGATCCAGTCAATCATCTAACCTAATTCACTCCCTTTATAAAGGCAACTATTATTTTAAGCTCTAAATGCCACATTGCAATAAAATTGATAACCCTGTTTCAATGTTAGTCCGGCATGGATAAGTAATACTAGGAGGACTAGCATGCTAGGAGGACTAGCTTCTCCACTCATTTTACCAGGTCATACCATTGTCTTCCATCAGTTTGGCATATGAACTAACTGTAAATAAATTAGATCAGTATATATAATATTTACAGAAGGAGTGTGAGGTTGGAAGCCACTGCAAATGAAGCAGAAATACATACCAAGCTAGAAAGTGTTTTTCTAGCCAGCCTGGTAGGAGATAATGCATACACATACGAATTAATTGTGACTGTAGGCACCAAGCTATAACACAAATGCTGGAATAACTCAAAGCATTCACAGCTAAGCTTCCTAGGGCACAGAGATTTCCCTCTTCACTGAAGTTTTGACAGGGAGAGAAGAAGAAGCATCTAATTTTATGCAAATGAGGATTCTGAAATATTTCACTAGTGTTTGTTGTTTCATTACTGTGGATATATAGCAAAGCATTGTCAAATCCAGACCTCCTAAAATCCACATTTAAAATAGTCTTATTTCTGCACAATTGTGGTTCCTGGGTACCCCATCAAGAAGCAGGACCCTCATGCTCAGTGCTTTACAAGCCCTAGCAGTTTGTTGAAGACATAATACTGCATTATTTCAGCCACAGTAATCATGAAGAGGGCCAGGTGAGTGCTGGGTGTTGAGTACATGCAAGATAAAGCAATCCTTTTCCTGAAGATTTTATAGTCTAAAGATGAAGAAGGAAACATAGAAACCATGTTCCAAAGGGAGAGTGAATTAGCAGAATCAGAAGCAAAACCACATTCAAAATACACCTGCCCCTTCAAAATGCAACTCCTCCCTTCCCTCACATATGTGAGTCTCCATCCACATCGACAAGGAAAATCTTACTTTACCTGACATTTGTAATAAGTATGTCGTTACGTATTTTTGCCAAATGTTAGATCTGCTCGTAGAAGTGACAGATAAAAATGCCAACTGTTTTCAAAGGACTGAATTTGCTGTTCCCATCCAAAAGCCAAAAGCCAAGGTGCAAACAAATATCACCTGGATTTCTTGGCAACACTGAAGGTAGGATATGACATTCTTAATGGGACCCCATATACTCCACCATCCCACAAAGCCCAAGATGAGAGCTCGTGTTTATTCCTTGGGGTTTGCTACAAAGGCTCCATTCCAGCTCCTTTTGCAATTACGGGAAGGATTCCTAGGCATTCAGAAGGGAATTGTACCAGACCTCGCAAGGATAATGCTGCCATTGTACTCCTGCAATAGAAGAAAATATACAATAGTCTGCCAATGTTTTCCACCTGTTCATTACATCTTGACTAGCTTTGAGAGCTTGCCAGGTATGCATTAACCAACTAGTCGGGATTACCTTGCAATACTGTCTTTACATCCCTTTAGTTGCTAAAGGGAATAGCTAGAGAATGTCAAATATGAGTTCAGTACTATTTAGCAAGTCTCTGGCAAGAGCTTAAGGGCACCAATGGAAAGCTGAGTTCAGGGCAATGCACTAACTAGGTTTTGCAAGCGTATATATTTATGAGTATTCTACATGAACCCCTATAGATACACAGCATTCGTTTTAAAGGGATTCACCTTTTTTGGAAAATCTCCAAGCATTGCATGTTGGCATTGCAAAGAGTCAGCCATATTGCACTGCGTTGTAAGTAATCGCTTTGGCTTGAAGTCCTGTGACTAATCACGAAGCAGTGGGCAAACTGCATGGCCAGATGAGCATTTTTAAAGTAGGTGTTTCATTGCAGCTAAAGCATGGCTGTCTTGGTAGATGAAGTTTTTTCCCTCCCCCATTATCCACGGTGGCTTTGCAAAGCCCTTTGCAGTCCCTGAATGCAAAGGCTGGGATGGACTGACTGTCCTTGGGCTCTGTCCGAGAGAGAGGGTGAGGAGCATAGAACTTACAGATTGGCCTTAGGAACATTTGAAAGAGGTTATTATTGAGCTTCCCCCACCTTAAGACTTCTGGGAAAAGCGCTGTACAATAGGAAAGAGATATTTTGGAGTGGTTGCAAAAGGAAAAGTACCAAATTCTTCTAGATCACAAAGCCCAGGGAAAATTAGCTAACAGGAACCAAGTGGCCTGTGTTTGGCAACCTGAAGACATGATACAGCTACTTAATATCCAGGCAGTTAATGTGCCATGTGCAGAAAAAGTCCATAGTGTAATAGAGACAGCTCTGACCTTTCTCAGCAGGTCAGCAAGCTCCTCTATGCAAGGGCTTAATCAAGTCATATATAACCGCGGCTGACAGGAGCTCATGATCCACACACGTGATTCAGAGAAGACTCTCCTGCAAGGCACTTAGCACAGTTATCGCTCCCATTTGGCAAATGGTCAGGAATTACACTTGATTTGATGAGGTGCTGGGAGATAAATTTCCTGTCGCCTCTCAAGATAGACGTCATTGTGCAGCAATCAGTGCCAGCGAGCAGATACCGGGTGTGCTGCTCCACCACCGGCTTTGGGAGCAGTGCCTTCGTGAGCAGCACTTGCTCAGAGCTGAGCTGAAGGACATTCACCAGGTATTTTACCTGCTAATATTCTGCTGCACAGGGGCTACCCCTGGCTGTGGGAGCAGCCTGCTTTGTAGTCAATCTGTGTGCCCATACTAGGTCTGCAGGGGCAGGGTCTTGGGAGGTGCTCTCTGTTTAATCCCAGGAAAATTAATTAAATTCACTGTGTTGGAATGTTACCTTGCAGAGAGATTTTTATTTCATCAGTTTTATCCCAGTATTTCCTGTAGATATATGAATGCTAGATGTCATAGGAATACACTCTATATGATCAAAAAAACACCGCACATGCTAGCACAAGACCTAAGTATCCTATTCATCTCCTTTGTGTCCCAAGATAGCTTACCCAACAGCGTGCACTTGGGACCAGCAGTTGCAGCTTTTAACCTTTGGCACCTCAGCCACAATGTTGTGCAGACCTTTCTAGCACAACGCTTGAAAGGTATGATACTTTTGAGGCGTATCCTGCCTATTATTTCTGTACATTGTTCTTTGTGCATTAATTAATGTAATTCCCTTAGAACAGCTTTCAAAAGTCCAGAAGCCAGTGAGATTATTACTGAATTTAATGGAAATAGATTGTTCTGGTATTATTTGGTCTATAGTAAAAATTTTGAATGATAATATTTTTTCTTTACTGAAAAACCTGCATAGC
Source organism: Ibycter americanus (assembly GCA_035590275.1). Taxonomy (NCBI): domain Eukaryota; kingdom Metazoa; phylum Chordata; class Aves; order Falconiformes; family Falconidae; genus Ibycter; species Ibycter americanus. The sequence continues at coordinate 26,718,394 of JAVJGI010000050.1, read as the reverse complement.
ACAGCCGATAGTCAGCCTTTCCATCAAAAGACTCCCCTTTGTCTTGCTCTATCTGTCAGCATTGCTGAGTGTACCATCTTCTTCCCTAGCATCCACTCTTTGGTGTTGTCACTTATTGAATTAGACATCCTGAAGGAAAACTGCTGTGTCAGATGAACCCAGGGTGCTGGGCAAGTGCTGGGATGGATGTCATGCTCGCTAAGATGACTAAATTACCTTGTCGAGGAACATTAGGGGATAAAGTTGAAGTCACTTCTTAGGGAATGCAGGATGCTTTGTAATGCACGGCTGCAGGGCTAAAACTTCTTGTGTGCATGTTTGTGCTTCCAGTTTGCACTTTCCTACAAGTCCACACGCCCTGTGGGCAGGGGGATTGCAGGGTGCAGGCCAGAGTCACAGAAGAGCTCTGTTTACACAGGTGATTAAACTCCAGAGTTGAGACAGAAAGACTTTGATATCATGACTGAGCTGATCTAATATCTCATTGCTGTCAAGCTCTAGCATCTTCCTCCTATGCCTGCCCTGGTGCTCCTGAGACCTTTCACTGAGCTGATGCAGCTCACTAAACCAGCAGAAAACTTCACTGGCTTTTCCAGTGAAGGATCTGATCCGTAGTGGAGGCAGGAGCCTGTAGGCAGTCCTGGGGGAAGAGAATGAGGACAGAGGGAACACCAGAATTGTCCCTTTCAACAACAGTGAGCCCTGAGATCACTTTGACAGTGCAACTCAGCCAAACTCCAGTTACAGTCACCCCCATGAAACTAATTCAGTGATCTGGTAGCCTTTAAATGGATGTCAGTGCCCATGTACAATGGCCTTAGTGTGCTTGCTGCTAAGTCATATTTGTCCACTTATATATGCAGTGGGGTTTTCCCTACTAATAATCTAAGGTGCTAATTTGCATATGCTGCTGGTTATGTCTTTAAAATATAATGAGGGTAATAAAAGCAAAAGTCTTGCTTGGAATTTTAAATTAATAGTTATCTGTCTCTCCTGTAACCTGCAAGCACTTTCCTCATTTGGGCAGAATTAAATCTACACCATTTAAGGAATCTCCAGATGTAAATGGATTGGGAAGTAATAGCCATTTATTTCCCAGCAGCTGATTGTTCTTTCTCCCCCTACCCTAGTGACAAGCAGTGATTTGTAGTAGGGATTACACTCTGCTCCTTGGAAGTGGTGGCGAACAACATGATGTTGTGTTATTGCCCTCCTGCAATAATGCAAGGGCATGTTTAAATTGATCTCTGTGGACTCCCATTTGGGAAAGTGCTTGAGCCAATTCTGCAGAAGCCAGCGAAGCCATCTGACTGCAGACTGACACGTTCCCCCTAAAAGAATTTATGCTGTAGACAGGAATGCATTTTGCTAATGGAGATTATCCTTGAACATGAGTAAAATTGTAGTATATCTGAGTGTGGGCCAGCGTGTACAGCCATCGCTGACTGAGCTGTTCAGGGGAATTCACTCATCATATGCCTCTTCAAAGTACTTTACCCGGTTACCTCTGTTAGCAGTAGCGTATTGCTCTTCATTCATGAAGAGAATTGGATTTATGAGAGAGGTGTGCCAGAGAAAAATTGGAGATTGTACTGTCTGGCCAGGCATCAGTGTCCAGCCATCATCAGACAGAAAAATAGTTTCGAGTGTCTAATGAGTGAAATCATCCTAGGAAAACTCAGCTCTCCACTTTCACAGGCAGAGGAGGGGATGTTCCCCAGTACCGTTCCCTGTCGTGGTGCCTCTCCCTTGCTCTTGCACAGCTCTGTGGGAGCCTGGCGGAGCAGAGGCTGCAGGACGAGGGGCTGCCTGGGAAGATTGCTACGAGACAGCACGGATCCAGCAGCCTGGTAATGTGGGCTCTTGCCTGCCATGCAAGGGGATGCGTGGGAGGGCTCTGGCTGTCGTGTGACCCAACACACTGGCACAACCCCTATAACGACCCTCAGTCCTGCCCTTGTCACACAGCCTGATGCCGGCATTCCCGGGACCCTAGGAGCCCTGGGCAGCCTGGTTGTTGGAATCGCACTCCATAGCAGGCAATGGGTCTGCAGGCGGCGGCGGTTTGATGCCTTCCCCAGGTGCTCGTGAGGAACTGACACGGCTGACTCAGATATAAAGACGGGCAACTGATGGGGAATCCTTCTTGTATCGTGGGATCATTGCAATGCATCCTTCATCGCACGAGACAGGACAGGAGCCTGCTAGAAGGATTGATGGGCAGGAAAGCCAGGTGCTGGCTGCTTCACCAGAGGGGGTTGTCTGCTAAAATCTAGCAGAGGGAAGATGGAGAGGACACAAGTTAACAATAGCTAAAACAGGCCAGGCCAGGCAGGCTGCCGGCTACGACAGAGCCTTGGATCTGAGGCCAGCGTGCAGCTGAGCAGGCACAGCTCCAGCCACCAAATAGCCAAACAAAGCAATGGCAAAACGTGCACTGTCCAAGAGCCTGCGGTACATCTGTGAGAGCAGAGATGAAACTGGAGCATAGGAGCTGGCAGGCAGTTCACCCACGCTGATGGGGATGGGACTGGAAAGAGGGGAACACAGGGCCTCCATCCCTGCCTCGCCTAATGGGGAAGAGCTGAAAGAAGTGATGCATCAGAGCAACAGGCCAGGAGAGCATCATCCCGCAGGCTGGGCACAGCCACGGGGAGGAGGAGAGGAAGGAGGGTGGAAACCAGCTGCTGAGAGCTCCTTGCAGGGGATTTGATGTGAGAAACCCTTTGAGAAGAGACGCTGGAGGCTCAGTGTGGGTGCGCACGCCTGGCCAGCCAGCTGGAGCCACAGAATGGCTGGAAATGGTTGTCTTTGAGCTCATCTGAGCTTTACACACATGGTTTGCCCACCTATTATTATTCAGGATGTGTTACATGAATAGGCACAAGAGACGAAAGAATAGAGGTGGAAGAGGGGCAGAGGTGGTTTAAAGCTACCCTTGCTCACTCTCCTGAGCTGTCAGTTCCTAGACCTGTCATAGAAATGCTTGTGACACCACTTTCTGCAAATCCATGGGGTTTTTCTGTGCCCTCAGTTACTGCAACATGCGGGCTCTCGGTCTCAGTTGGATAAATGAATGCGTGTTTCAGTTTTAGCAGCTTGCAGTGGATAACCCTGGCAAGATCAGAAATGGAGGAGTATGTAACAACCCGACATGCTGCCTCTCCTCCAGGCATTAAGCCTGGGACCAGGACTATGCGTGTGAACCAGCCACAGCAGATCTAGATTTCATAGATCCCATGAAAATCCTGTGCCAAGCATCAAACAGCACTATGTTAATCCTAGGCGCTGATATAATAGCACACAGCAAAATCCAGGAATATCTTACAGTGGCACCAAAAGAAAGAAAACAAAAGGTGAACAAGGCTTTATTTCCCTTTCTCCCTCTCCCAAGAATCAAGAAAAGGACTTTATCTAACATTAAATTAATAGTTTCTAAAGGAATAGATTGAGAGACTATTTGTGTTTAATTATCCACCTTAGAGCAAGAAAACAGCAGAAAGAAGCTGTTAATGCTGCAATCTATATGTTTCAGTATTCATTGGGTGCTTTGGGGGTACAGTGAGTATCTCTGTGCTTGTTTTGCAATGAGTCTCTCTTGCATCTGTCCCATCTTGCCAAGGTTTCATTCTGCACTTCTCACGGCAGGGGACTTGCTGATTACTCTCCTCTAATTGAGTTTGGGTAATGAAAGTCACTAAAAATGTCTTTCATGTCGTATGTTGTCACATATCTCATTAAACCATTAGATTTGTTCTAGACCCCTTAAAAAAGAGGCCAGGGGAAAAAAAAAAAAAAAAAAAAAGAACCAAAAAATAACAATGTGCTAAAATTTTTAAAATTTTTCCAGAGAAACTGCACAGTGTAATTACAGCTGCTTTTGCATTATTTAACCTGCCTACACACCCCTGGGGCTTTGAAGAGAGAAAGTCAGACAAGATCCCAAAGAGCTGTTTTGTCACACATGGATGTGGGGGGGATCAGGTTACTGAAGGGGCCAGAGATTTAAAAAATATTCACAAATGCAAGTTTTCCTGGGTTAGTTCAAGGTCACCTGGGTCCAAGACAGTGTCAACACCAAAATCAGACCAGACTGGGACTAGTCCGAAGGGATGTTTTATCTAGCTATCCCCCTATCACTTTACTGTTTGCTTTCACTAGCTCACCTTTTTTAGCACTTTTTACATCTTTCTGTGTTTGTATTTCACTTGTAATAATACTATTTACTACAGAAACTGCTACAGCAAGTGCATGAATTCCCTCTTCTTCAAGAAGAAAAGATATTACATCTCCCTACAGGCTTTGCTTCTGCCCACAGCCCATCACAGCCAGCCCACCACCGCTCAGACCTGCACTTTCACTTGGCTGGAGAACGGCACAGTGGGTGTCCGTGTCTAGACAGCGACCTGCTTGGGTTGCAGGTACAGGCGCTGCTGGAGCAAGGAAGCTTAGTGCTAAAAGTTGCACTTGTCCCTCCTTGCACATCCAGAGCTACTGTAAAAGTATTTGCAGCTGAGATCATGGTGGAGACCTGCATCTTAAATCTCTTCCGAGCCTAACTTTGCTCACTGCACAGTAGGGACGTAAGACTCATCACTAACCAGAAAAGGTTTTGAACAAGCTTACAACCAGCACTGGCCCTTCGCTTTGGAAAGATCACGTTCATCAGTGTGTTGTGCCGACCTGCTGCAATGTACTCCAGAGACGTGACAGTGTTAATGCACGGTAATGCTCCTTCTGGTACACAGTACCGCAGCAGGTAGAAGCAGGAGCATGAATATTTGAAATTTAACTTTCCCTAATATCACCCCATTTACTTTATGTCAGACTGTGTTTATCTTCCACTGCTCACATTTAAATGTCAGAGTATCAGCATGTCTAAATTCCTCTTTTCACAGATGGAAACTGTCAATTTTTAAACACAAAAGGCACCCGGGAATGTGATGTACATATTACCCTGGCACAGAGTTTAACCTTTAAAGTCTGTTCTTTAAGAACCTGCTTTAGGATAAAGCCAATCACTTCAATAAAATGATAATTTACTGTTCTATAACTCCTGGATCCTGAAGAAATGGTAAGTGCTTTGCAAAGGATAAAAACAGCACAGAACACACTCTAAATAATATTAATTACTGTGGAAGATAATGGAGAACTAAAAGTTTATGCTTCCGAGGTACCTCGGGGTTTTCCTGGCACTGGCACTGCAAGAATGTGAAAGTGGAGGAGGGCTCAGGCAGAGCCCGGAGGGCGGGCGCTTTGCTCTCCGGCTTTTCTCCTTGAAAGATCAGCCCACCCTCTTGGACTCTGCAGCATGGACGTGGGTGCCGTGGTGGCCAACACCCGGAGGTGCGAGCCCACGGGGGCTCCCGCCGAGCCACACAGCGCTGCCCACTGCAAGTCCCCGCAGAGCCCAGCGAGGACACCCACAGTGGGGCAAAGTGAGATCCAGAAGCACTTCACAGACACATTTGAGGTGTGTGTGGGATTATTCAAGCCCTCCACAAATTTAGGCTGTGATTTTGTGAAATGCTTTTAAGATTAAGATCCAGAGACACTTGCTGGAATTTGGGCACCTAACTTCAACTCTCAGGATTGCTGCCTCATCCATCTACAGTGTGTTGTCTCTCCCCTTGCAGTCCTTCAGTCTGGAAGAACCAGAAAAATCTCCAAGTCAGACTCCAACCAACACAAGAACACAACTTTAGGACCTATTTTCAGGATGCTTCTATAGTCTTTGGACCCCAGCTAGAGAGGTGATAGTTAAAAATATAAAATTAGACTCAGTAAATGAACAAGTATTTCAAAAAATCAGAGCATGCCTTGGGCATTTCATGAAAGATTAAAGCAATTTTGCTGTTTGTGGCCCAAAATTTTGTGTGCCTTTTGGGTGACAATGGTTGGTTATTAAAACAGGTGAATCTGAATGCAAATTTGCTGTCAGGAGTAGGGAGACAAGGGACCTCAAGGACAACACAAAATGTGCTTTAGCTGAATATTCTCCACTTGGTTGGCTCTTCACTTTACAGGGTTTGGGACATAAAAGCAGCGCTTGCCACTTTGGTGTGTCACAGGGCAAAGCTAGATATCATGTAAGCAAGAAGAGCCATAGTGCAGAAGTTTTTTCCATGTATTTTTGACCCTCAATACACTCCAGTGGGCTTGTATCCTTCCTTGCCAAGGAGCAAATTCCAGGGATGCTTTTCTACCATAATTACACCAAAAATCTCTGAGCCATTCAAAGCCGACGCTCAAAGGAACAAGGTTTCACTGGTTTGGACATCAGGTGGAAATGTATATGGATCCCTTTAATTTGGGTAATACCTCCCTCTCTTCTTTAGAAAAATATGCCTTTCTATTTCATGGTGGGAAATCTCTCTCTTGCTTTCACTTATGGAGCCCTGGAGATATCTCCACCAATTACAATGTTATTAGCTCTTTTAGAGGACAAAAACAAATGGGCAATTGAGGCTTGATTGCATTACAGAATGGTCTTTTTTCCTCTGTTTATTTTTGTCAGCTATGTCTAGGTAATACATTCCAGGAAATGAGACAGCGGTGCTATCTGGGGGCAAGTTTAGCTCAGATAGGTCTGCACAGGCTTTTTGTCTCAGCTCTGTGGATACCCTCTGGAGTTTCATACCCCGTCCTGCCGTGGCTGCCCGACTTGCCCTTGCTTTCATCTCTGCCACATTCATTGCAAAGCTGTATTGAGGAAATGCAGTTTCACAAGGTGTGGGAAAAGTGTTGCTCACGTGCAAGAGCGGAAACAGGTCTGGGATCAGTCCTAAGCTCTTTGCATTATATTGGGCAAATTGCTTCACAGTCTGTCTCAGCACCATGACTCCTATCCTGATGGCTCCTCTGCACGCATCGACCCCAACCAGCCCGAGCAAAGGGTGTCGCATCCCCCTGTGCTGCTTTTGTAGTGGGCTCTAAGCTTTCACATAGACTGGAGGGAGGCTGAGTCTAGCGAGGCTCATGCAAACAACCAGGCATGAACGGTAGGATTGGCACAATTCATCCCTTACAGATATGTATGCTAATCCAGTATGCTGCATTTCCCACTGATTCCTGAAATACATTCCCGTAACCATTCCTTGATGTCTGCGTGGCACAAGTAACTGCTCAATTAAATCACAATGAAATGGTTGTTTGATACCCTTCATTAGAACAAAGCTATTTGGCAGGAAAAGTTGAAGAACGGGTAAAATAGTCTACTAATTGCATTACGTTTCATCCCATCCGGCACTGTAGCCTCCCCCTTATAATTACAATGACTCTGAGCTAGAGGTTTCGTGGGATGAATGGGATAAGTAGTAGAGAGTATAATACTGCTGAGGAAGCAGCAACTTTGTTATGATGGTAATAGGAGAAGGGCTGGGTAGGACATATGCCCAGGATGGCACAGTGTCACTGAAATGCGGTTGTCAGCACAAGTGCAGAGCTCTGCCTGCACGCAGCTGCGGTGACCAGATGCTATGTAAGCTGATTTGCTGTGTAATTTTATGGATCATCTTTAAAATATGGCTGCTGGGCAGTGATAAGCCTACAACTTTATCTGCAAAAAAGAGTTGTTATTTATCTTGATTGATTGGATTATGAAGTCAGGACCTTTAATTAAAGAATATAGTAATCCAAAATGAAAATAATACAAGTTGATGCCCAGCACATGGGGTGGGTCTTCCTTAAAGCAGCTGGGCTCTGTCTGTTACCAAAAGTCCGGACATTCATGCTGTTAACACCTTCTGTCCATCTCCATATACTGGCTGGATTTTTAATAAAATCTATGCTGTTGAATTCACCGGCTCACATTTGTGTATGCTCAGCAGATGGCTTTATGAAGAGGTGATAGCAGCTATTCCACAATTTCCAAGCATCCTGTTGGAAGTCACCCCAAAAAGGCAGCTTTCCCCCCCACCAAGTGCTTTAATGTGCAGTGCAGTGGGAGCGGTGTCGATTCATGTCCCAGCAATGGCTTGTCTGTAGGGTGCAACTTAAAAGAGCAAAACCGACAGCTGCCTGTTGGGAGTGCTCCAGCCCGGTGCAGAGCTGTCTGCCAGCAGCTCCTGCTCTGTCCCAACACAGGCAACTTTCACAGGGGGAGAACAGCAAATCCTTGACCCCCTCTGAGGCTCACACTGGGATTTGAGAGCTGGGCTGCTAGAGTTCATGGCAAAGCAAACTATTGCCTTGGCTTTAGGATGAGGAATAGAATGTATTTTTTAATGTCTCTGCTCTTTTTTGAGCAGCTGGAATATTTTAGGGAGTTTCTTTCCTTTTTTTTTTTTTTTTTCATTTAAATGTTACAAAGGAAATTTCAAGCTGATTAGTTGGAGTCTGGTAAAGTAATAAAGTGACTGAGAATAGCGTATGAAGGCAGAATTCCCAAATCAGCGGCAGTTGTGTGGCTGCCGAGGCGTTGCAAGGTCCCAGGATGGGTGGAAGCTTCGCAATGCCCTTGGCTGAGCTGGCGGGAAAAGGTCAGGGACTTTGCTACAGAGGCAAGAAGCAATTCAGGCTGAGGTCACTACAAGAAGTTTTAGTTTCCCCGGAGCACTGAGCAATGCAAAAAACCAGCAGTGAGTGCTCACAAAGCTCAGATGATCCTGGTGGAACAAATAAAGCCTCAAACCTCTTCTGCAAGATGAAGGCATCATGCAGCCACAGACTGCAAATGAGCCTGCCGCTTTCTTTGTCGGATTGCAGTCCTTCCCTCTCCTTCCCTATTTCAGCACTCCCTTCCCCAGCCCTAAGATTTGTTTGCTTTTCCTTCTCTTCGCTTTTTTTGCAGGTCCAGGCTCAGGCAGGGAGTGTGCTGCCTTCCAGATGCTAAAAGGGATTACTGGATTAACTCCTCCATTGGCTGTTCGGCCTCGCAGAGGCTGGAGGTCAGGGAAGTTATTAATTCACAGCCTTTCCATTTGCTCATTGTGAAGGGGCTGCAGCTATTGACTTAGCAGGTTCAGTGGGATCTTGCAGCCGTGCATTTCTGTAGGCAATAAATCAATATACATCTTTTGATGGCTCATGTTATCAAACGAAAAGGAAACATATGCAATATTATAGATCTGTACACACGCCAAGGGAAAAAAATGCAGTGTGTGTGAGATGCTCCAGCCTTTCCAGCAGCAGGGTGCCAGCTCTGAGACTCATGCCTGCGGGCCAGGTGACCGTGGTATTGCCAGCAATGGAGATAAGCCCTTGGCACCATGTGACACCCTGCGAGGCAGCACTCCCACCCAGGGTCCAGGGGGGAGGTGGGTGGCAGTCCCAGCGCCTGTCTGGGTGCTGGCTGCACCCTTGGCCCCAGCAGCCGTTCCCTGCATCCTCCCGTGCAAGGGTGATGAGCCAAAAGGGGGGTGCAGAGCCCATGACCATGATAAACATGACAACAGCACATTGGGTAGGTGGGAAGCCAGCTGGCTAGGCACAGGGGGCAAAGTGTCAAAGGTTTTAAGCAACAGTGACAGTGCTCAGGCAATTGAAGTGGAAGGATAAGCCTGACTGTGCTGGCTTGGAAAATAATGGGTTTTCTAAGCCCCTGCAGCCTGCAGCACGGCCATGCAGCACTGCAGCCGCCTTTAGCCCTCGTGTGCTCCCCAGGACCCTGAAATGGCCCATAAGGACACCTGTGTCCCAAGCTACAGCCAAGCCACCTGACTAAGCTCTGCAAGGAGGCATGGCCAAGCAGCAAAGGCGCTTACCCAGCACAAAGGGCCAGCATTTCCCTACAAAGATCGTATGCCTCAGAAATCACGCGCAGAGGAAGTCTTTGCTGGTACATCATCTCAACAAAGGGAACATGAATGCTGGGATGTTTTCTTCTACATCCAGATGAACCGGTGCCTGGCCATCACCAGCCCTTGCTGGGCATCACCAGCTTTTAACCTGCTCCAGCACACGGGGCTGTGCCAGGTCCAAGCCTGGGTCAAGGACCCAGCCGGAGCTGCACTGGTTTGCGGCTGACCGGCAAACAGGGGCACGTGGAGGGGGCACAACCGCAGGCGGGACCGTGACATGGCAAAAAAGTACAAGGACATAACCATTCCCCGGGGAAGTTCAAATAACAAGAAATGCTTTGAATCACATGGATGATGATAGCTTGATTACAGCTTATTAGTGCTGGCAAAGCAAGAAAGCTATGCCGTTTTACACTGCATTTCCTCCTCTAGAGGAGAGGGATAAGATACCCTCTCAAATGTGTCTTTGTGGAATAAAATTCTTCAACATTTCTAACTTCTGCCATTCCTAGGAAACACTAAAAAATAACTATCTTCTTACACCTGCAAATAGGCATATTCTTGTGGAAGGCAGATTTTTTTGAAGATGAAATAGTTTCAGATGGAGCCTTTTGGCTTTCAGGTTGCTGGGATGGACAATATCCCCTGGAGACAACAGAAGCAGTTTCTGTGCATCTGGAATTCGGCTTTAACATGAACTTTATTCTGCAAAGAAGATGGATTTTAATGCTGTACAACCCAGAGCATAAGAGCTGATGTATTCTTATAATTATGTGAAAAAGAAGCCCCACTTACAGCAACTTCTGGGCTCTCGAAAGCAAAACACTCAGCAGATAAAGGTCCAGATACCTTTAGATGAAATCAGTGGCTTTCTGATTTCTGCTCATGCTATGAAGAATAGTGATGAGATGGAAATGTGGTGCCTTGGAGATGCAAGTGTCCAAAGAGGCAGAGCTGGCCGGAGGGTTGGCTCAGCTGGGATGGGCAGTCCCGGAGCCTGTGCGCTCACCAGCTAGCACAGCGAGCCGAGCCTTCGAAGGAGAGCCAGGACTTTGATAAAAGCGGGGCTTATCTGCAATAGTTTCTGTTTCCATTGTGCTACAAATTGTACACAACCTTACTGACTGATTTCTGGTTTCAGTAAATTAACATCTATATTGGCTGCTCATCTGCTCTTCAAATGCAAATTCCTATTAGTAAAAAATACCATCATGTGCTTAGTTAACAATAAAAATAGGGATTTTTGATTCGTTCCCTGTCCTCAGTCTAGACAGATTGTTAAATATCATTTTTTATTTTTGTATTTCTAGTATTACTTATGTGGCAACGTGAATCAACTGGCTATAAATAAATTAAGATGGAAATCAGAAGTGTAATTCTAACCATCAGAGGCGTGAGGCTCAGGAGCAGCCCTTTAATGTGATTAATGAAGCAAAAATCTAACAAGTTTGAAGATGGAATTTGATACATATAAAAGAGTTATGTGACATACTTGCATACAGAGCATCATGGGACTGTCCTTTAGAGCCTGTGCTGCTTTGTAATCAATAAAAACATAATTTCTGTAATATGTTCAGGGAAGCCACTTGTTATGGCTTTTTTTAAGGGAGTTCTGCACAAGAGCATAAGAAACAATTTGCGGAGGGGAGCAGTGCTCCATCTAGCCTAGGGCTCTGGCAAAGCAAATGGGTTTGGGGCATCAAGTAAATGAGTTTGGAGCAACTGATGATGGCTTGGGACAAAGAGTAACTGATGTGTTTCATGTGGGCTTTTGTCCTGCTGTGCTTCTTTCTGAGCCACCTGAAACTCAAGAGAATTACTGCTTTAGGGTTTGGCTGAGTATGGACAAATTCTGGATAATATCAGCTGACTTGGGCACCTTTTGAAAATCTATTTGTCTATTAGTACTCCTCAGGCAACAGGCTTTGGCCAGACAGCTAATCCCTAATAAGGATTTAAGGTTGCAAAATGAAGTGGTACATCCCTCCATGACTGTTCCCCTCTCAGTGTTATTTGTCAGCACGGAGTTTTTTCTTGAGACACTGAGGTGTAGAAGGATGTAATAACATTTTGGATTTGCTATAAAATTTTTGAAAGCTTTACTATGAACACCCACAGGCTGTGGACTGATTAGTCAGGTAGTCAGGAGCACAAGATGTGAAAATGTCTGCGTCTCTCGGGCACCTCCAGACCTCTCCACCAGCCATGGAGGGTGCTGCAGGAAAAACAGCCTCCCCTTCTGGAGCTGTTGCCAGTGACAGTGCCAGGGAGAAGGAAATAACAGCTCATCAAGCAGAACTGAGAGAACCCATTTAACCCCTTCTGTGCGTCAAGGCAGAGACACAAGGAGATGAGACAGGGAGCTTCAGGGCCCCGATGAGATGCTGGCAGAGGATGGGTGGGAGGGGGAAGAGAAAGTGCAGCAGGTAGGATTTGGTTCACAGATTGAGATCCAAAGACACAGTGCTGAGCATCCAATAGAAAAGAGCCTGAAGAGTTAAAAAAAACTCCTTGTCACATGCTCCTTATAAATAAAATTTTCAACTCAGAGATGATCCAAGACCATTTTCCAATAAGAAATAAACCCAGGGCTTAGAAAATGCTCACACGCAAAGCAGATGAAACTTAAAAGCATTTTCCCAGCACAGTAGTTTTAAAAAAAAAGAAAAGGTGACCTTTAGCGAAAGCCAGTGAGAGTTCATTTGCAGTAAAAAAATAAATAAATAAATCAGCTGGGTTAATCCAAAAAGCCTTACTTCCCAGACACTCTTCTGCCATAGTTTAGTACTTTTTTTAATAGGTGTTTTAGCATTAGGATTTAAAAAGTCATTTTCTTTTAGTGCTGGAATAAACGGCAGTCAAGGGCTGAAACAGCTTCTCCTTCCCATCCTCCTCTCTCGATGGAGCATAGCCAGAGGTAGCGGCCACTCTGTCCTTTCCTTGCACATCACTTTCATCCAGGTGTTTAAGCCCCCGTTGGCATCCAGGTGGTAAAAGGGAAGAGGTGGATCATCTCCCACTCTTCACTCTCCCAAAGGTCAGCTGTGGAGCTGAGAAAAAGTGCATTAATTCTGTCCAGGACTTCTTTAAAATGGAAAAAAATGCCGACCTAGAGCTTTGCTCCACACATGGCAATGCCCTAAGCAGATGTTGGAGCACTGCAGAAAGGTGCTTTCTTCCTGGGCAAGCTCTCTGACGTCTGTGGTGAATCTTTCGCTCACTCCCTTCAAAAGACTCACTCTTGGTGCCCACACCATCAGCCATTTATGTGTTTCACAGTCCTTCAGACGAGGGGATAAAGAAAATGTAAAACACGGATATTTAGCACAGAGCTTTGAGATACTTGTGGCCGGGAAGGTCTCTGTCCCCTGCTCTGAGCTGTTGCTCCTGCGGCAGGAGAGCCCGGCTGTTGTGGTGTGAGCATCATCCTCCCCAGGGCCGGACCAACAACATTTAGCTCCTGTGGGAAGATATTACCAGCACGGAGCAAAACTGTTGTAAAATGACTTCTTTCAAAGTCTCTACTGCAGTGGTCAGTCTGCCCGCCTCTTTCCTGATATAAAGCACATTTGTGTTTAAAAGGTCAATATCTAAATTAAAATGTCAGGCTGAACAATTAAGCTATTATCTTTACAAATAATACACAGGATGTCCTTGCCTTTAAAAGATCAGGAGAGAACGATACGTCTTTATTTTATGTTTTTCAATGTTGTCAATTCACACAGCTTGAGGTTCTTCACACGAAGCATCAGCTGCTGGCGGCATGTCACGTGGTGATGGTCTCTTCATTAAAAAATAACTGAGTGATGAAAAATAAAATGCAAGCTCCAGGTGAGGGACTGAGCTGGGAATAAGGCTCCTGTACACTACCTGATGGTATCTCTGTAGGTAAGGCCTGACAAACCAGAGTACATCTGCAATAATCCTGGTGTGGTCCAAGGAACTACAGCAGGAAAACCCAGCAGGAGATGAGGAAGGTGCCATCCACAACAGAGCTGTGAGCACAGCTCCTGCTCCCATGGGCACGCCAGCGCTCCCAGGGCTGGCACACCTATGCAGAGGGAGCGTACGCTCGCTCTGAGTGCTGACTGACACTGCAGCCTGCATAGTCTTTAAATATGATTATCCTTGATGCCTTTTACAAGTTTTATTAATTTTAAAAGCTTTCTGATCTCTTCCAGTTAAGCTTTAATTACTGTTCTTCATTTTCAGCCCATAGAAAGATCAAAACCAGTTTAGAGGAAGAGGCTTTTTATTCCTTACCAACCCTGCCCCCTGTCTTCGCTGGGGATTATATTTCTTCACTTTGCACATCCATGAGATCATTAAGTATAAAGCAGCAGTCAGCTAGCAACATCTACAGAACTTTATTCCCGTCGCCTGTGGCAGGATGCCAAACACAGTAAATATGACTGTAAGGTTGTGCCGTTGGTCTTTTGAGCTTTTACAGTTTCTAGCTGGAGGGGAAAAAAAAGAGATCAGCTGGTGTAATTACTCTTATTTTCAATTGCCAGTTATGCAACAGACAGGTACATGGATATGTTTTAAACCCTTCCTATTTGGTGTGAAGGCCACTGCCACCTTCATCTTACAACAGCAAGAAGTGGCCAAGAGATGTCACAGGTTGGGGAACTCGGTTTCTTCATTTGAAATGCAGAATTGCTTTTTAAGGGTCAGATTTCTTCTATCAGTGCCCAGTGGCTCTGACATTCGGCTTCCTCTTTGCATCTTCTTACAACGACCCACACGTCTGTCAGCTCTGCAGAAGGTGACTGTCACTCCTGTGTGTGTCGGAGGTGGGCTGATGTTTGACTTGCGGACCTGATCTCCCAAGCTGATCTTCAGCTCTGGCTGTGGTGCTTCAAGCCTGAAGAGTAAAAACTAAATCTAACAACTTCCCAAATTCCTAAACAAGCCACTTGTCCAAGGGGCCGGAGAACTGAGACACTGCTGTGCTTCTGAATGGACCAGTTCTTAATGGACCAACCCACCAGGTCTCTCAGTACCTGGCAATGACACAGCTACCACACCAAAGGGCAACAGTTCCTACCATCTGCACACATGAAAACTGGGGAATAGGATTTTTACATGCAGCAGGCCCAATTTACAGTGATATCCATGAGAGTGAGATACCTAGCTACTTTTAAGTCTGATCCATGCTGCCCTTTCCTGGGAATGAATTGATATTTCCTACAATGGGAATGTTTTGGGGATGCTGCTGGCTCTTACATCGTGCTTTGGACACACAGGGGTCCCTGCTGGAGGACTGATGGATATTCATCACCCCTCTATCTTCCTTACTAAGGTTGAAAAGTAAAATCTGAACAGCAAGACACTGTTATTCTCCAGCGTGATTTCTACAGTGACTTGTCTGGGATTCAGAAAGCTTTCGCTCTCTTCTCCAGCTGCCGTAAGATCTCTTGACAAGGAGTCACAACTCTTTCCTCTAGGCTTCACCTCAGTCCAACAACAACTGCAATGAAGAGAAAAACAAACAAGCTGAGAAGTGCGCTGAGCAAATGCGGGGGAAATATTTTTTACAGAAAGTCTAAGCAGTTTTGCAGAGCTCTTTTCAAGTGCATTTACTGAAATTTCCCCTGAGCCTTCCTAATGTAAGTACCGTTGGAAAGATCCTAACTAAGAGAAACAGCTCCTGCTGAGTGATAGTCCATAGCTTTATTAGTGGAGATCAAAGAGAATAAAACAATTACTGTAATTTCCAAGGAACAGTTTTTCCAGGGGCACAGGAGATGAAGGCTATGAAAATGGGCCCATGTGTGCTTAAGTAATGGGTAGGCATTCTGGTCTTTAATTTTTTTGGTGGCAGAGGGAGTCACCTCCTATTCTGGGACAAACTAATGCAAACAAGAAGCAACTTTTTTTGTTTTCCATAGAGTGCTCACAGTTTTAGAGCTCTGTGTGTGTACGGAAACTGCATGATGCAGGACACAGGCTGCAGCCCAGCAGTGGGATGTGGATACCTCGCCGTCTGGCAGGGGACAGGACACCTTCACACCCACGTGTCCCTGCATCAGGCCTGATTCAACCCTGTGCTTATTTTTGCGGTCCCAAGAGACAAATCCCGATGAATGAAATGCTGCCACTGTTGCATTTGCAGGTCAGCACCTGGGGGGTTGGTGAGAGCTGTGGCTAACGCATGCTCTGGACGTCAGGCTGGGCTGCCCTCCGTAGATGCACAGGGAACCATCCCCAGACTTGCCCTGCTCTTGTCTCGGGGGCTGAAACCACCTTACAGCTGGTCTGTGCATGGCAGCTCCTCTCCAGCAAAACAATTGTCCTTTATCCTAGTACATTGTAATGTGTGATTTAGAGATGATTCATCCCTTTTATTTGAGCCTCGACTTGGCTATTATCTTGCATTTCAGCTAAATATTATTAGGAATGTTGATGTGTCTACACAGGGACATTTTCTGCAAAATTAATCTAAGAACTTTTAAAACGAATGAGCATATATAAAATATTTCTTCGGAATACAAATAGACTTAATTTGGTTTATCTTAATGCATTTTGGCAACAAATCACAACAAACCAAATAAAGGTCTCTGTAATTCTGTCCACATAGGAGCAAATGCAGCTGAATGAATCCACTTTAAATTCCAGCCTTTGGTTAGTCCAGGTTAAATTTCCCATGTAAATAAGCCCAAAAGCAAAAAATCTAAAAAAGCAGAAACAAACCCCAGTTCAGTTACAACAGTGATGTTCTCAGCTTTGAAATCTGCAGATCAGGGAGGCTGTGTCCCATGTTGTCTTTTACAGAACAGGGCATGCCCGAGGAGTGAGGGGTGTTTAAAGGTGCTGCCTGCTCTCTCGATGGCACGGCCGGATTCTTGCTTCTACTTCACCCACTTCAGAGCAGCAAAAAGCCAAAAGCAGTGGCAAGGTTGGGAGGTCTGTCATGCAGAAACCTTCCTGCAGCTTCAGGTGCCGGAAAATATAAGTGTTAGAGTAGACACGGGAAAGTGGCACTGCCTGGAGACGATAACTGCGTGCGGTCCGAAGGAGACGTGTACCAGGAGTGAAGCAGGAAAGCCCCTTCCTCTGTGGGAGCCCTACAAGCAAACTTACAACTCTAAAATCTTTCTCTTGCCTTAGGAGATGAATAAATGGACCCAGGGTTTCCTGAAGAGACACAGGTGTGAGGACAGAGGCACAGCAGACCGCTCGCTGGGAGGAGGGCAGCATCACATCCCAGATTGGGAAATGGTGGGGGCACACATGAGACAGCACATTCCCCGTGGGGCTCAGTCCATTACAAGAGCGATATTAAGAAGATGAAACAAATCTGACAGCAGCATGACTAAAGGGGAACAGCAAATTAACTATTAGTGCTAATGAGGGGAAAAAACTGCCAAAGCCTCTCGCTACAAAACGGGTCCCCATGTATAGCCATGGCCCTGGGAAAAGCGTTAATTTGGCACATGTCCACTCATTTGAGAAAATCTCATAATGAAATTCTGGCTAGCAGTCATGGGTATCGCTTAGAGAAGCTGATCTCTGCTAGAAGAGTGAAGGCGCCTTGGAGAGCTGCTGCCGGTCAGAACAGCGGGTGAGCGGATTCTGGGACACGGACCTGACAGAGCAGAGGATGCTCTTCACCACCATGTGTCACTCAGAGAAAAAGTCTTTAGTGCCTTCAGTAAATAACCAAAGGATACAAACATTTTAAGATATCGCCTACGTATTGTAAAAGGCACGGGTCCTTTGTTAAGAATGGGAGAGACTGACATACTCAAGAACTAGAGAGAAAACATTCCTATCAGAATGTGTTTTTTTCATGTAAACCTCTGCTGTTGCACAGTTTGGAAGCAAAAATCTGCATGGGAAGTGCTGAACAAATGTAATTTTCCTAGAAGAAAGAAGAGAAAAAAAGTAGTATTTATCTTACAAGTGGGTAGCTAAAAACATTGGTGCCCATTATCAATAAGCAAAGATCTCAAAATCGTGTACAACATTTCCTTAAGAGTCTAAGTTTGGTTGTTGATTTGTTTTCAATTAATTTCCATTAAATTTTCATTTCCCTTGTATTACCATTTATCGAGTTGTTCTTGTGCAGTTTTCTGTAGGGACTAGAGTCTCTCTCAACCGTTTCCAGACAGAACATTCATTATTTAGTTGAATGGACTGAAAAACAAAAACGCCCCGCCATGGCCAGGGCCACACAGCAATGCAGTAACTCAGCTGGGAGCGGATCCAAGCCGTGGCTCTCGGTCTCTGCTCTCATCGCGAGGACAGACTCTTCCCTTGAAGGCAAAAGGGGAAATGAAAGTGATTGTAGGACACTCTCCAGGGCACAATCACAAGCTAAATAGGCTTTGTTTATGTAGACGGCTTTCTAAAAGTCAAACCATTGATAATGGGGGAATCTTAATATCAGGCTGTTGTCTGGGATAACCACAGTCAACTCGCTGGGGACTGCTCTTGGAGGGCGTACAGCATGCTGTATTTACACTGATACTCTAGCAGTCAAGATCAGAAGCAGTTTTGGACTCAGTCCTAGGAAACGAGCCAGGTATGATAAATAAGATATATTCCGGGGAATCTGTAGGGCCAGTGAATTACAGAGGCAGGCTTGGTATCAGAGGTGCCCTGCCTCTCACCGTTCCCACTGGGAACACAGCCCAGTGTCATCCAGATGGTTTTGTAAATCCTGAAGGAGCACACTGGCCTCCACAGAGCATCCAAGGCTCGGGTCCTTTTCTTCTGCCATCTACAGCAGCTTTCCAAGCTACTGAGCCAACTCAAGACGGCGCTGACTGGGTGTCGTTAGCAGAGAGAGGCAAATCGCATCATTCTGGGCTAGCTCATATACGCATGACTTGTTGTTTGAAAAGAGACCTTTAGCTTTGCTGAACCCAATGTACTCATCTTTAATTTTCACTTTCCCAGCAGAGATACACCCACATTTCTCCAAAGAATTACAGTTAGTTTGGTCCAGGCATTTGTTGAATAACTGCACTTCTCATTGCCCCTGCTTTAAAGCGTCTGAGAGAAGAAGCTGATCTGGAAACACACCACTTTTTGTTTGCTCTTTCCTAAGGGAACATTATATTATTAATGTTTTGTCATAAGTATCTGGAAGTTATGGAAAATGTTCACCGTCTCCTGCATTCAGGGCTTCTAGAACCAAAGTTTTTATCACCCAAAACAATGTGCCAGAAAGTCAAGTGCTGGTGTCAGCCAGGAAACAGGGAGCAGAGACAGTGTTGGCAACGCAGGGGACCGATCAGGCATCAAGAATAATAATACAAAGATATTAAGAACAAATGATTCATGAGAAAAGAAATAAGCTGAAATGTCCTGATGCTGCTAAGTAAATATTTACCAACGACTAATAGCTTTGCAGAAGATCTGTTAATGTCAAATTTGCTAATAATAAGAAGAGAGTAATACATATTATGAATATTACTCAAATTTACAAATTTGAATAAGCTCCTTCCTAAGACAGGCACATTAGTTTTCCTTGCAATTTATGAAGATAAACTCAATGGCTGAGATCAGAAGAATCTTAGAAGGGAAACGCACTCCAGAAATTTTAATTTGTTGTCATTAAACCCAAAACACACATCAATTTTAATTTCATATTGAACCCCACCCCTTTTCACCTCACAGACAGTGGTCTGATGGAGCTGGAGTCTGGCTGCCCAAATATAATCAGCCACCCACAAAAGACAGGAGTGGGGGAAAAAAAAAAAAGCTTTTAGTGCTAATCAGTCAAAAACCTGATATAAATATCATTTTCATTAAAGCTCTTCCACTTAGTGACTATGAAAGTCCTGCCGCATCCCTGTGAATTTTCATACTAAGTACTTCCCAGCAAGCGAAGTGCACATTGAAGTAATAGATCAGTAATTCTCAGCTTCCTAAAAGGAAATCTGGTTTGTGGATTTTTCTCTGTATTTAAGAAAATTACTTTCAGATCCCTCTTCATCTTCACACTCGGGCTTTTAATTTCTAATTACCCATCACTCATCTCTCTGCCTGAGCCTGGTTTTCCTGAGAACATTTGAGGGATCCATCCTCCATACTTGGAAACGTTATGGGGCTTCAATTTTTTTCAGAAAAGGAGAATAAAAGTAAAGAGCTAGAATGGTTGAACTGCGCATGGTTGCGGTTTTGGTTAGACAGTCTGAATCCGGAATTCTGGAAAAGGCACTGACCGTAACCTGACATTGAGATGATTTGTGCAAATATTTAGTGCCATTTTCCCCACCGTGTCCTTGCCACCATGGCCTGAGTCACGCTGTCGTGCGACCCTGAGCACTCGCTCGCTGTCACCTGGCTCAGCTCCCCTCTGCTCAAAGCTGCCTGTTCACAAAGGCTCTGAGCACTGAACATTTCTGATAGGAAATAATATCTCGGCAAAGTGCAGCAGCTCAGCAAAAGTCACTTCCAAGTGACTCACTGCAAGGTGCTGCAGGAGGTGAGAACTTGCACGGTGCAGATTACCAGCTTTCTCTCCTGCTGACTAATTCCCTGGTATGGAGTGAAATTCTCAGACCATATTGTGCTTTTGATTAGCGCTGCTAGAGATATGGAAAGCAGCAACATGTCCAGACTCTGGCAGCAGATCACAAAGACACAAACCCACAGAAACTACCTGCAGCAAGACTGGGTCTGCCTCCAGTAACGCCACTCGGCTTGGGCTCACCCTCCCCGCTCACCTGCCCACGGCAGCCCTGGCCCCACGTGTGCCCTCTCTATTTTCAGGACTTAAAACCCCAGATGTATTAAGTCCAAAATGAAGCTTTCACCACCTCCCTCAGATGACCTTCCCGGGGCTTAACGCAGCAGTGTGCAGCCTTGCTGCCCGGGCAGCAGCTGGGGGTGCTTGGAAAGCCCAGTACACAGACTGGTTTGCCCAGGACAAGGACTGGTTTGCCCTGGTGGGAGCACGGATGGCTTTAGGAGTGCTTTTCAGGAGAAATGTTCAGCTCTGCAATAGAAAATACTTTCCAAGACTATCATGTACTGATATTCCCACCTACTCAAGTCACTGCTTTTGAAGATTTTTGTTCTTTATTCCCCAGTTTGAAGACAACGCGAACAGCACGGCATGCAACCTCAGCCCAAGTTTAGAATGGAAATTAAACATTTTTCTACCTCTGTTTGCAAAGACCTTCAGGCTCGAGATTCTATACATTTTATATATCTGCACATTTTATATCTTGCCAAAAAAAAAGCAGGAGCTTCACTTCTGAAATATCCCTCCTTTATGGGGCAAACACCATCACTGGAGCTTCAGTGAATTTCTCTTAAGTACTAATGCAATGTACAAGGAACTCTCCTTATTTACTAACAAATGATTAATACCAGGTTTAGACATGCTGAGAAAAACAATTAAACCTTTAGCATCGGCTCCCTGACGGTTTCACCTGGCATAGTTTTATTATTAGAGCCTGCCAGGGTCAGACAGGAAAGCGGTCGAGGAGACAGCCCTTTGAGGGGGGTCTGAAGGAAATACAGAAAGGCCCAGGAGGGAAATTATTTCGCTAAACCCCAAAGTCCTCTGCTTATTTATGCAACTATTTATGCAGAATTTATGCTAATGTATCCCATGATGTTGACAGACTCCAGCCATCTATCATAAATCTCAGGCACTGGCTGGCTGCGTGGAGCCCATAAGGAGGGTGGACGGTTCTGATGGGGCTCCGTGCCAGAACAAGGATCTTCCCAGGATGTCTCAGTGCAGGATCAAGGCCCTGGTTTGTACCAGACAAAATCCTAAACAGGCCTGAGCTTGTTCAAACAGAATCCCTGCTTTCTGCTCTGCCTGCAGATGTACATTTTGGCTGCAGAAAGAGAACGAAGCTGAAGGAGAGACTTTGTTTTCAACTACAAAGTTGGAAAAAGCTGGAAAAATGAAGCTAACTAAAACTGATGGCCTATCGTTCCAAACCGCAGCAAACCTCTGGGCTCCATGCAGAGAAAGTAGTGGCCTTGGGTGATAAATTGATTGTTTTCCTGTTAGCTATGGAATTTGTTAGTGCTGTAAAACTGCTGTCCATGCTGAGGACTCCTCCTGTTATACTCTTGGACCAAGGGAATAATAAAAGGCTTCTCTGGAAATTCTTTACATCTCCGTTTTAAACAGATGGCTGCTGAACTCCGTAAGGTCAGCAGTACGCTGTCTGATTATCACCACGTGGCTCCTTTAAGCAAAATAAATTAGGAAAAGAGAAAAAACCACCAGAAAACCACCAAGACAGCCCAAGACTGGCTTTCTGCAGAAGAGCTTGGTGCAACCACACATGGACTTCAATTTTGAAGAATCACGGGACACACTTCTCTCACTGATAGTAATTGTTGGAAAGCAAAAATAAACACGGGTGGCTCATCATTCACACAAGTCTAGGCGACAGAGCACTGTATCCTTCATGTGGGAAGGCAATTTGGTGAAGGAGATGCAAGAAACTCAAAAGACTTAATCAGGATTCAGTGCTGTGCTCCCACACCCACACACTTACCAGTGGGAACCCCGCTCACGTGCCAGGTGTTTGATTTGGAAGGAAGACATGCTCCAAAAACAGACATCAAGATGATGTTTGGGTGAGCATAAGGGAATCTATTAAGACAAAGGTATATCAAAAGAAAATAGCTAAGTGGAATTTGAAAGTCAAAAGCTGAGAAGTTTTTAAAGAGAGTATTTTGTCTTGCTATAAGCATGAGATCAGATTTTCTGCTGGTAAACGTCAGTGTAATTTCATTTACCTACTGGAACTAAACCAGTTTATTCCAGTGAAGGTCTGAACAACCAGACCGCTTTCTCTTTTTAAATAATGGAAGAGTTATCTCCACCCATGCCTGTATGAGGAGCTGCCAGCAGCAGGAAGGGCCCTGGCAGTACTGGGTAAGGACAGCACCGGTTTTGTTTCAGCAGCTCGGTGCCCACGTTGCCAAGCCAGACACCGACAAGGCACTCTCCAGCTCCTGCTTCCAGTCCTGCCTGGCAGCACACGGTGGGCAGCTCCTTGCCAAAGCAAGTTCTGCCACAGCGCAGCTTTGGGCCAGCACTGCCGCTGAATTTCCTCACTGACCAGCTTGGCGTAATGGGAGAGCAGCAGATCCCAACTGCTGCAAAGAGCTACCTACTGCCATAGAGGGTACGGCAGCTCTGACTGGGGCGGGAGAGGAGAAGGCAGGGATTTTACCTAATAATTCTCAACCTCCAAGTGTCCCTACTATGTGCACTGTCAGTTTGACATCCCTGCTGTGGTGTACGCAGAAATGTCCTCACTTTTCTCATTGCCACACGGTCCTGGCTCGCCACTGCCGGGAAGACGGACACGTCAGGGGGCCACGGAGGTGAGACAATCTCTGCTTGCTGCCCCTCTCCCTTTCGGCCTTGCTGCTCTCCCTCTGACTCTGGTCTCTTTACCCATGTCTAGTTTTAATCAAACCTGTTGGCACAGAAAACCTGACCTTCTGAAGAGCCTCCAGTCCCTGCACTATAATTAAAAGGATTTGTCTAATTCTGCCCCATCAAGATGGATTTCAGGAAGGAGAAAGTGCAAACTCCCAGAGCTGGTGGAAAATGCAAATAAACAGAGCGTTGATCTGGCATGGAAAGCTGTCACTCAAACTTATCTCACCCACTGGAAGGATCTAATCAAACACAGTCTGCCTCCGAGATATAAGGCTGGGAAATGAGGCTTTAAATGGTGTTTTCATCCATGCTGGAATGGCTCAATTTATGCTTTGTTTTGTTTGTGAAATAACTGCTTTTTAAAAAGAAATGCTAATACTCCTACAAGTAATTAATGTTATCTGAATCTATCAAATTCTAGGAGGGGGTGATTAGATTCAAAACAGCAGAGACATTTCTAATCTCAATGATATGAGACAATATAAAAACAATGCCTATGTTCTTAGATAACCTTTGGTCTCAGTCTTTTGCTGAACATCAGTGTTCCTGAGGCTAGCATATGTTTATTTCTTAAGCTGAAACGTAACACACTGCCCATATGTTGATATTGAAACAAGGATTTCACTTCTGAACCCTTTAATCTTTTTATTCATGTGTTCTGTCGCTCTCAGGCAGGGCTTGTGAGTACCAGACACTGTCTTATGTAAAATAATTGACTATATTTTCTGTCCTCTGAACTAATTCACCACATTTTCTCCCTATCTATCATCTAGATGAATGCACTGTTTTCTATTTATCACCCTGCTAAGGTACTCATCACTAGGGTATGCAGCCAGCAGATAAAAAATATAATGATGCTATATTAAACAAAGAAAATCAATGTTCCACTCACAGTAAAACTGAGCCAAATTCTAACAAGTGGGTTGCCATGAGGAGAACTTGGCCCTCTGTTTCAAGCAGAGGGTTTTTCTGAAGCAGCGCTCCCAGCCCATGATATTCCCAGGCCTTTCCTTGCAATGCCATATGGCCTGGGAAAGCCAGGGTTCATCCCCTCCCTCTGCCCCAGCTCTCCTTGTTGGGGCTCACACAGCCCTCCTTGTCAGTGCCCAGTTTGAGCCCGGGATTTCTTGTCCCAGTCAGTGTGGACATGGAGGATCAGGTGCTGCACTCAGGTGAGCCAAGAGAAGACATGAAAGCGGTGAGATTTAAGAGGCTGCCATGTAGCTTCTGTGCCTTTAATGGCTTGGACCCAGCCAGCATGTGCCAGCAAGTTCTCCTCGGTCAGAGTCTGGGTTAGAAGCTGCATTTCAGAGAGACAGGCTCAGAGCTTCAAGGGCTGTTACATGACTCAAGAAACTGGATGATTCTAACAGCAGCAAATATGACAAAACTACATAAATTGAACAGGTTTTGTGAATATCTGCCTGATTCATAGAGGTAAGAAAAGCAAATCAGGATCCTCGGAGGCAGTGTTTCTTCAATGTAAAATGGTGCACCAGTTACGGATGTTGGTGTGAATTTTTATGTGATGGGAGTAGTAGTCCTAACTGCAGAACTGGGGTCTGGGAACTGAAATGCAGTGAAAGCAACCCCTGGCTGCTTCACAGGCAATTCATCACAAGAATGTCTATTGCGAACAAAAAAAGGGAGATCAATTTTTGAAGCTAATCTGTCCTGAGAATGGGCAGCTCAGGCCAATGTCCCTCTAATGTACCATATAAACTTTAATGTACTACCACTCCATTTCAGCTATGTTTTTTCCCCCTCATTGCAAAATGCTGAATTACAGTTAAATGCTAGATGGTATTTCCTGACTGTGTGACTGATTGCTTGCTTTTGTGCATGGCCGGTTATTTGTTAGCAGTGAGCACTTCAAAGCCTAGCAGCCAGTCCAGTTGCCCAGGAAAGTGGTTCAGCTCTCTTCACCCACCCCACTATGTTAGTTGAGAGAGGAAACATCTTCTAGCACTTTGCAACAGAGATATGAAAAGTGACTGCACTGCTTTTGATGCAGAGGCACCATGTCTCCCTGCCAGCCAGCACATCCAGGTATTTTCCTCATGGAAATCGGGACAGAGCTGGGAGGGGAAGGGGAGCAAATCATATTTATGCTAGGTGATCAGTCTGTAGCCTGTTTGCAGTATACCTCTTTATACCTCGCCAACTATAGGAGGTTTATGATGCGCTCTCCATCTTTAGCAAGGTCTCCCTACATTAAACATGAGAACAAATCTCCTTCTTCCAAGAAAATATATGGCAGGTGGTCTTGTTGGCCTTGTTTCTGATTTCTCTGCTGATGGGAAAGCATTTGATCAGTAATTATGCTTATCTATTCCAAGACACAACTCCTTTGTGCTGAGATTTGTTAAGCTTAGAACTACAAAGTAAATTGGGTTCCTTCCTTCAGCAGGTGTCCATGGGCAGCCCCCAAAGCATCAACACAGCTTGGAAAAATGTTCAGAATGCTGTACCATGCCTCTGCTTGGAGGGATGTTTGGATAGAACTGGGTCACATTTTCAAGTTTTGATCATCCTTACAATGAGAAGGAATATGTTAAAGGACCCAGACCTGCTTTGGAGAAAGTGTTTCCCGTACTTCTGTGCTGTAGACAAGACACGAAGCTCCCAGCTGCTGGAGTGTGAGAGGAAACTTTTCCCTTCTCCATGCACCAGGTGTACGCTACTCCACCGAGCAGTTTGCAGTCTGTCCTACAGACGGCAGCATGGAAGGAATTAAATGCAAACATGAAAACTGGGTCCAGGAGACAACATGGCCTTCGCCACTGATGCAAATTTCAAAAACTCAAACAAAAGAAAGAAAGAAGTCAAAAAGAAGCAGCAGCAGCAAGTCAAAATGCTCACAGGGCACCTGACATAAACTGGAGCATTTGCTGTGGGAAGGGGAACCAGTTTTCTGTAAAAAGGATTCTAGCCAAGAGAAATCTTAATCTATTGCATGTCAAAAGATTTGAGCTGGAAAATATTTCTGTTCTTTTCTTCCAGTATGTTTTATCATGTTGTGCTCTGGGAACATCTTGAATAACTGTTAATAATTTATATGTTACAGTGGCATATTAAATCACTTGACTGGCAGAATGGCTTTGAAATACAGGGTCCCTGGGTCTGAACTGGATAATGAAGGGAACTCCTGAATCTGCCAGGTGCCATTAGGTTTTGCTTTTATTTCTTGCGACAATGTGATACTCAGCCTGTTAGGACATGATGCATCTGTGAACACTTGAAAGCAGGCTTAGACTGACAAAAAACCCCAAACAAAACACAGCCTGATGAAAATACTCTCCAAAATCTGTCTGGTCCTAGGAAACATTGAACAGTTGGGATAACAACCCTAAAACTGCTCACAGAAGCAATCCTTGCACTGGATCAGGAAGATTTTACACATTTTTTTGTGCAGTGTTTCC
Organism: Ibycter americanus; assembly: GCA_035590275.1. Taxonomy (NCBI): domain Eukaryota; kingdom Metazoa; phylum Chordata; class Aves; order Falconiformes; family Falconidae; genus Ibycter; species Ibycter americanus. The sequence goes on along the minus strand of JAVJGI010000050.1, from coordinate 26,691,848 downwards.
CTGTTGCATAAGATTATAATTTACTGGTCACATTTGGGGCCTAGAACCCTCGGCTGCTAATTTTGCAACTTCACCCACATCCCACCATGGCCCTAACTGACCCACCTTCAAAACTGCCTGGGTGACACTGAATGGGCTGTGGTAAGATGCCACTAATAAAAGTTCTTTTGAAACCTTCAAAGGAAAATGCTACTTAATATCAAATTGTTACTGCCTTTATTTTCAAAAAAATTATTTCCCATACCAAGCACTTTCACTCTGAATAGCTCAGCAGGGCTTTTCCTGTAGACTTCTGTACTTTAAAAATGCAAAATTTACATAGATCATCATGCAGAGAAGGCCACAAGTAGAGGAAAGAGAAAGAAAAGTACAGGCTGGGGGTAACATAAGGTGAGAAACAGATAAGACAGTTACAGTTAGAGGAAAGATGCATGAAAAAGGAGAGAAACAAAAATGAAGTGCAAAGGGAAAGCAAAAGGTGTCATTCCAGTGACTTCAGCAGTGCAAAAATATCATCCACTGCTGCTGTTTAATTGGAGGGCCAATTATAAAATAATATTTGCAAAAGGGAAGGTGAAGGATTTCTTATCTCTGCGGGGACTGAATCTCCTTTTTCAACACTGTCTCTGTGGATGGCAGCCTTTGCTGGGCATGTGCTGCCAGCTATGGCACAGCGTTGGTGGGCAGCAGCTTGCAGCCGATGCATGACGCATCTTTCGAATGCAGGCTCTCTATCAGGGAGAACCACTTGATCTTTCTAAAGAGTGCAAGTCCCCGTAGGAAAAATGACCATTGACTTTCTGTGGGTTTGGAGCAAACTCTCCAAAAGCAAACTGTCTTCTGCAGAAGTTTGTGCAGTGCATATGGTACCTCTCAGCAGCCGGGGAGTCATTACTCCACGCCCACGGTGCGTGTGTGTTATCTGCCGTGCGCACCTCGATGCAGTTCAGGCATCGCTCTCCTCAACACCCAAGGAGCCGATTAGCCTGGATGACACTGGGCGGGCTGCAGTGCACATGGCTTTTTCTTCCTTTTTATTTTCTAAATCAAAATGATATTGAAGACAGAGGATCTGTCACAGTGCAAGGACGAGAGTGCCCTCTATTGTCACTGTGCTCTCCAGCACCTTCCCTCCCTCCAAGGGCTCTGAAGAGACGCCTCTTCCTCGCAGCCTCTCCTTTAATTTCCTTTCCTTGTTGCACAGTGATGGCAACCCCAGAAATTTAATATAATTCAAGTACAAGCTGCCTGTATCTCCCCAGGTGAAAAGTAAACAGGGAATGCTGCAGCAACTGGATTTCATAGAATCACAGAATCATAGAATGATTTGGGTTGGAAGGATCCCTAAAGATATCTCTTTCCAACCCACCGCCACAGGCAGGGACACCTTCCACCAGCCCAGGGTGCTCACAGCCCCGTCCAGCCTGGCCTTGAGCACTCCCAGGGATGGGGCACCCACAGCTGCTCTGGGCAGCCTGTGCCAGCGC